>NC_069428.1:39767180-39816438 GCF_026875155.1 Cherax quadricarinatus | reverse complement strand
TAAAATATTTTAATATTTGAAAACAAAAAATCATCGACACTTGTTTTTGCTGCAACCATCGGGATTTTATTTTTTATCTGTGGAAAAATATTGATATCAGTATATCAAAATGTTTAAAAGATTGTGCTCAAAGTCAAAAAAATTTTTGTATACACTATGTATGCACCTTAATAATTGTAACTGTTTATTAATGATAATTAGGTAAACACTGTGGAATCATTGTGAGTAACTGCAGGTCAGTCACTGAGCATCTCTCTCTCTCTCTCCTCTCTACATCAAATGTTAACCCAGGGATTTTGTTTCATGTGTTGAGTGAATTTAATCTAGGTTTAAGCATATTCTTTTTTTTTTGTTATGAAGTTATTAATTAATTTTTATAAATTCCTGCTTTTATTTTATTTGAAGACATTATCAATTTATATTGAATAGATTTTTATAAATTTATTTGCTTCTTTTTATTGAAGATTGGAATAAGAGTGAAACCTTTTTGTTACATTTGAAATATAATGGGGCCTGGGAGTCTTTTTTTATTCTTGCTCTTAATTCTGTTTTAGTATTTCTGTGTAAAAAGAACTTTGTTTTGATCTTATCATTATAGCTCGTTCAAGGCTGTACATAATCTACTGTTTAACATTAACATCTCTCCTTGAAATAACCTTCACTAATATTTTATATTATATTACTGCTGATCATTGTGTGTTTACCTCAGAACATACCAGGATCAATATAGAAGTACTACATTACATACACTGTTCATTGTATATTAGGTACACTACATCACATACACTGTTCATTGTTTATTACATTTTGTTCATTGTACATTACTCAGGTAAACTACACATAAATAAAAACTTTACTCCATCTGTTTCTCCTCTCCTTTATTTTTCTGATATTGGCTTCAAAGACTCCATATTTTTATTTTCTTTAAGTGAATATGTATAAAAAATTTTATTCTTCATTTGAAGTGCATAAAAAAATTGAACCATAAATACTATGGAAATCATTAAATGATGCTGAATATTTGCACCATATTAACAGATCATGATTAAAAATATTAAGGAGGTTTGGCAGCCTCAGGAAAATATCCAGAAAAAACTAACATTCTTTTAAAATTGAAATGCTAGAATGTGGGAAAGGGGTGCAAGCTTAAAGAATATTGAATATGACACTCTGGAGTTATCCTGGTTGCTCTTTGCTGATGACACACTCCTTTTAGGGGATCCTGAAGAAAATCACAAAGGTTGGTGGATGAATTTGGGAGGGTGTGTGAAAGGAGGAAATTAAAAGTTAACTTAGAAAAGAGTGAGGTAATGAGGGTAAAAAGTCTAGGCAGTGATAGAATATATTGAGGGAGTGAGTTTTCCTATGTGGAGTCTACTTGAGATGTGTTCTGAGGGTTAATGCCCTCATGACCCAGTCCCAGACCAAGCTTCCCAGTGGATGGCCTGATTAACCAGGCTGTTGGTGCTAGCCATATGAAGTCCAATGTAAGCACCACAGCCTGGTTGATCAGGGAGTGACTTGAGAAACTTGTCCAGTTCTTTCTTGAAGATATCCAGGGTCTGTTAATTCTTATGTTTGAAGGAAAGACATTGAAAATTCTTGGTTGCCAAACATTTATTGAATTTTCCCTTAATGTACTCACCACATCCCTGCTTTTCATTGGGGAGATTTTGCATTGTCTGTCAAGCCTCAAACTTTCATGGGGAATGATTTGTGTGTGCAGATATGAGACCAACCTTCTAGAATTTTCCAGGTGCAGTTAATAAGGTATCTCACCTACATGCCAAGGGGTACAGATTGAGGGACTTCAAATGTCCCCAGTAATTTAGGTGCTTGACTGAATCTTTGTGGGCAATGAAGGTTCTCTGCTTATTCTCAGGTTTGCAGTTTTGCCTGCCTTGAATTGAGCTGCTAGAGTACAGAAGTATTCCAGCCTAGGTAACAACAAGTGGTTAAAGAGTATCATCATTGGCTTGGATACCTTATTTTGAAGGTTCTAGTTATCCAGCCTATCATGTTGCTTGCAGTTGTGATAGTGATACTGTTGTGATCCTTGGTAAAATCTTACATAATCGCATTCAGGTTTCTCACGTTAGTCACACACACCACTGAGTGATCAAGTTTGTTTTACACTTGTATTCCATTCCATTCTTATTTCCTCAATCTTTCCATAACAGAGTAAGTGAAACTTGTCCTCATTGAGTGTCATATTGTTGACATTGTAACTGGAAGACTTTTATGTCAGCTTGGAGGTTTGCTATGTCCTTAATGGATGCCACTCAGATTCTAGTATCGTCTGCAAAGGATATGATGTTATACTATGATTCATGCCTCTTTCTATATCAGATATGAAAATGAGGAAGAAAACAAGGATAAATACTATGCCTTGAGAAGCAGAGCTTTTCACTCTGGCATCTTCTAATTTCACTCTGTTTCACTATTGCAGTTTGGGTTCTACTCATTAGAAAATTAAATATCCATCTATTCACTTTTCTGGTTATTTCTTTTTGCATGCATGTTTTATGCTATTGCACCATGACTGCACTTCTTAAAAGCCTTTAGCCAAGCCTGTGTATACTACATTTATATTTTATTTGTCTTTCATTGCATCCAAGATCATGTCATAATGGCCCATTAATTGCAAGAGGCAGGAGTAACTTACGTTAGACCCTTGGGTTGCACAAATTTATGTGAATCCATGTAGTTTGCTATTTTCCTTCTTAAAATTTTCAGATTTTTATAATGTGGGCTGTCAGTGCTGTCAATCTGTAGTTCTTTGCTTTTGCTTGCTGTCATCTTTGGGAGTGGGGGCTATATCCATTGAATTTAAAGACTGCAGCTCATTATTGTAATTTCTAATCTCAATGTAATCTGCAAAGAAATTAAATTTGTTTAAAGTTCAGCAATTCACTAATGAAAGCAGAGCAGAGAATGCCAATTTTTACACTATTTCTGCATGCCATAGAGATCACATAATCTGATATAGGCAGGAATCCCGGAGAATTCATAAAAGAAATAGAAAACATTCCCAAATGTGTAGCACCTGGATGCCAGATTCATGTAGTTCATTGTAAAGTGCAAAATACCACTAGCACTTGGTATCCTTTGGAGAAAGAGCTAAGATGTAGATGAAATCCCAGAGGCCAAAGAAGTGCAGCCATAACTCCTCTGCACAAAGAAGGCAGCAATTAAGAATGAAAAGCAGAGATGTTTGGTGGGAAGTGGTGTTGGAAAGATGGAGATACAGTGGTACCCCGAGTTTTGTACAGCTCCCAACTTGAACAGTTACGTAAGTGTATTATTGTAAGGGCTTTTGTAAGTGTATTATTGTAAGGGCTTTTGTAAGTGTATTTTTGGGGGGTCTGAAACGGACTAATCTAATTTACATTATTTCTTATGGAACAAATATGTTTGGTAACGGCACTCGAACAGCCTTCTGGAACGAATTATGGCCAAACTTTGGGTACCACTGTATTTTGTGAATAGTTGAACGTTGAGGTTACAGGAAAAAATGTGATATCATGAATAGGGCAGTGACGAATAACATTGTATAGGAGTGAGGAGGAGTCTGTGAGGGACTGGGTAGAATGACAGGCTAGTAAAGTAACTGAATATATGCTAAAAAAAAAAAAGTAGGGTATGGGGTTCTTGGTGGTGTATGTTCAGTATATGCATGAAGAAGGGAAGGTACCAAAGGATTGGCAGAGACCATGTTTAGTTTCATTATAATATTCACTCTAACCTAAATATAATAAAAAAAATTAACCCAGGAAAGTCATAACACTGTGACTTATTTCCATGTTTTGAGGAGTATGACCCCTTTTAAAAAAATTGTAATATAAGCATTCCTTGTACATTGTGTTAGAAGACCAAAGCGGTTAAAAAAAAAAAGTTTGAAATCAATTTATATTGTCATGTAAAATTCCAAGTGGAACAGTGTTAGACTAATACATTTCCCCATGATTAAAGTGTTATAACACCATGAAACACATCTAATATCATAAGAAACTAGTATACATAGTATTGGACATTATAAACAATAAAAAGGATAACAAAGGTTATAACTTTGGGGTCCCGTTAATTGTAAAAACATAAATATTGATGGCATAAATTTTGGGTGCTTTGCCAATGAGTTGATCATTTTTTTGCCAAATTCAGCACACTTTAAAAAATTGTATTTTCAAACTGATTCTATTACTTTTTTCTTTATTCTACTTTGAAAAATACTCTTTCAACCTGTAAAAAAAAAAGTATTCAATATTTTGGGTGTGCCACAGTTTAGTGGTTAAAAGCATTACAATATTTTTACACATTGTAGTAACAACATAAATATCTTATAGGAAAAGCCAGACACTTGAAATTTTTTTTCATGCATATGCCTTTTTGTGATTTTTTTAAATTATGTGGGAGCTGCACCTCCCTTAACTAATTCTGATGCAACCCCACCCCTTAACTAATTTGACTTGTCTCCCACACCCTTAGCTGATACCCACCCTCTTAAGTAATTCTATGGCAGCCCCACACCCTTAACTAACTCTGACTGCCCTCGACCCCTTAACTAACTGTGACAGCCTTTCCCCATTAACTAATTCTGTTGCAGGCCAGCCCCCCTCCCCTATAATTAATTTTGAAACACCCATGCCCTTTAACTGATACTGAGGCAGCCACACTCTTAACTAATAGATGAGTAATAATTGGTTATATGTGGCTTCAGATATTTGTTAATGTGCACTGAGGTTGAAATAAAAAATCAAAAATTTTGTTTCTTTAAGATCACCAAAAATTAAATTTGTAATGCAGTGAAAGTAATAATTATTATTATTGTTATATCTTTTATTGAAATTCAAAGAAATATCTTGTAAGTTTTATTATAAGTATGCAGTTTATAGTTTCCTATTGAAATAATCTTATTTAAGGTTTCATGATATTTTAGGTGAAGAAGCTGCAGGACCGGGTGTCTAAAGCCAAGGAAGAAGTGTCACGAGGACGAGAAAAATATGACGTCTGTCTCAATGAAATCTCTGAGTACAACCCAAAGTATATCGAGGTGAGTCCCCAGATACTGTGATGAAATAAAGCATATAGTGATGAGTCCCCAGATGTATTGAGAAAGCACAGTAAATAGTGTCCATATGGAGAAGTGGAGCAGAATTCTTCCTGGTAAGCCATGCATGTCGTAAGAGGTGACTTAAATGCCGGAGCAAAGGACTAGTAACTGCTTCTGTATATATTACTAAATTTAAAAAGAGAAACTGTTTTTCTCTTTGGGCCACCCTTCCTCAGTGGGATATGGCCAGTGCGTTGAAAGAAGAATTTTGAAATTTTACGAGACCATCATAGTGCTAGTTATTTCTGTTGGGGGTTTGGTGAATCAAGTTTGGGCTGTATGACAGTCTCTTTCTGGTAATGCAGCTAGGAAGTGAGGGATGATTTCTGTGTTTTCACTGTTCCTTATGGAAAATGCCCAAATATTTAAAAACAGTGGCTTTTCAAATGATCCAGAATCACATGCAACGTAGTAAGTCAGGATAACTTCATTAGCTGGCAAGAAATATTTAGAAAAATTAAGCATGTGGAATTTTAAGTAGATAATTAAAATTATTGTAGTAAAATGAGAGAAAATAGGTGCAGAACATTTATTGTCACTGTTTTGCCACAGTAACAATAACAGCTTGCTCTGCAACCTGTTACTTTTCTTCATACTGTCAACAGTATACATCAGTATGCATTGTAGATAAACATCATCTATTGGAAATGGGGAAAAGTGAAAATAGACCCATAAATAATACACTGATTATGAACAAGTGGGTTTTCAGCATGCTGATCAGTCAGCAATTGACAGTGCTAAGGAGGAACTTGGGAGCTTCAGCCTCCCTTCCCCAAGCCACCCAAATATAATAATAATAATAATAATAATAATAATAATAATTCTTGAAAACAAGTCCTCTAGTCTCCCTTTCCAACCAGGCAGCCACTCCTAAGTCCCCCAGTATAGAAATTCTGGCACTACCCTTACCAGCCAGGCTGTGATGTTTATGGTGGACTCCATTCTGCCAGCCACAATAGCTTGATTGATCACATCATCAATCAGGAGGTCTGCTCCTGGACTAGGATGTAGGGGCAATGCTTCCCCTCGCCACCCAGAAAAGCTGATTGCAATCTCATCTTTCTATGTTGCGTCTTGGTGATCCATTAAGTTGAATACTACATGATCATTTCAGTTTATAGCAGGAAGCCTTCATCTAAGTTGTCCTTGCATGTTGACATATTGTCATGAGCTGGATAATGCTTTGGCTAAGTCTCTGTATACAACCTATCCCCATTTGACATTGCTTGTTTTCTTACAAGATTCCCAGTATCAAATTCTAACCATTTCTTGCAGTTAGATAAATATTTTTTCTTTATTTTAGGTGAGAAGAGGATACATATATGAATGAAAAATATGTACCTACAAATAAGCAAATTAATAATATTGCTGTAAAACATCTGGCAGTGAGGTGTGCGAGCAAGCCGAGGCAACCTTCAGATACAACCTCTCCTCACTTAGCGATGTACACCTACCATCCGACTTACGACCTGCTCGACATATGACGACTCGACTTACGACTGTGTTTTTTTATGCCAAATTTTCTGGGAAATAAACAAGTGTTTGTGTTGTACACAGTGTTTTTATCCTAAATCTTACAGTATAAAATGCAGTACTAACAACATAAAAAGTAAAGTAAAACATGAAATACCAAAATAAAACAATAAAATAGTCATTACAAAAATGTTATGTTGATATTCAGTAGTAAAGTTCGACTTACTCCATTTCGACTTGTGACCGGTTTCTCGGAACCAAACTTGGTCATAAGTCGGATGGTAGGTGTACTTGTTTACTGATGACTCGGACTTATGACGGGCCCTCTGACCAGTATGCATACTTAAATAATGTTTATTAGAGCTGATTTCCTCTATTCTGTTTATCGTAGTATACAGTACACTACTGTATAAACATTAAAAAATATACTAAAAATGTTATAAATGGTGCAAGGGTGACATTGAAGCAATTTCAAAGATGGTCGACATAAAACCCACTACCACTACAGTATGCTCATCGTTTAGCGACGAATTCGTTTATTCGACGCGGTATTACGAATGGAACTCCGTCGTTAAGAGGAGGAGAGGCTGTATGCACACTCGTTATGCATGTTACGATGAGTTGCTATATAAGGTGCACTATATAACATGCTTTTCTTTAGCAGTGATTTTATAAGCAGCATTTATCAAAAGGTTGAAAGAAAATGACAAGCCTTGTTGATGGACCCTGCAGTTTAACCCTTTCAGTGGCCATCACATAGAACTGTCTCATTGAGGCCGGGTCCTTCACATAGTTCAGTGTCATGAGCTTAGCTTGTTCACATGAGCTGTGAGTGGTAATTTTGGCCTAGATACAGGTACCGTTCGACTTACGACCGAGCTTGGTTCCGACCAACCGGTCGTAAGTCAAAATGGACATAAGTAAACCTTAGAAAATTGCCGATAGGGATATTTCAAAAATTAAATCTTAATCTTGTGAAGCAATCATTCTTTTATGTTTATTGTGGAAATCACTTCAATCCATTCATTATTATTGATTGGTTTTCACAAAATAGGTGAATAACTTACTTCTGAGTGTTGCATATGGAGTGTTTAACATTAGGCCACTGATCTTTGATAGGGTATCAGTTGCTATGTTGGCTATTGTCTAGGGTAGAACTCCAATAGCAACAAGGTTTTAGTGCTGCAAATATAGCCTTATTAACCAAAGACATTCTTTAAACCTTCTTTCCGTAGGATGACCAAAACTCAAGTAAAGTCCGTGTCTTCAATAACAATGAAACTTAGATAGGATCTTCATATCTCTATGAACCATAATCTTAAGTAATTTGATTGCTCTTTATTATCTTTTTTTCCTTTACACATAAAGGATACAATTATATATACACAGCTATTATTATGACATGAGTTTACGGGAAGACATAATTCCCAGTAGTAGAGTTAGGCAATCGGTATAATGACATGAAGTAACTGATACTTGCTAACATAACCCTTATCAATGTCTTCACCGAGACATTAAATTCAAATTATCCATGTAGGAAATTTTATCGATAATCCTGTGCAAGGGATATGTATATGAATAGTGAACTCTAGAAATCAGAGATAAGACTAGGTGTGAGAGTTCAAGGCAGAGTACTGCTCAGGAGTGAGTGTGTGAACCTACTGACCATACCAGTGAGCGGTAAGCTGACATCAGGTTGGATCATGTGACTTAGAGGAGACAGGCCAGTACCTGAACAAGTAACCAGTGCTCTAACAGTGGTTTCCCACTACATGAAAATCACATGCTTAATATAATGCCAAACAAAACAATATAATACAATATTAGCATTAACACACACATAATAAAATGTTGGGCAAGGGCATAATTCGCTACACACACAATAACTGAAATGCACACATACCCGAGCTCGGAAATATTTTTTTCCCCAAAAAATCCCCCTTTTTTTTTTTTTTTTTTTTCATAAGCTATGAGTGTCTGTTACAGTTTGCCCTCGTTTTAGATCTGTTTTTCTCTCATAAGAGTGACGAAAGAAGGAATAATAAGCCTTATGGCGGTTTAAAAGAAACACTATGCACAACACAAACAGTTTGTTATTTCCATGAACATTTGCAGCTGGTACATGAAAAAGAAAGGTTACAACAGCTGTGGCTTGGGTAGCATAAAAAATAGGTTGGGAAAATGTAACGCATATGGATGGTTGGATTTGAGAAGGCATGCCCAGTTGGGCAACAGGCTGCTGCAGTGTTCCTCCTTTCTATGTAATAGAGAAGGACACTGAAACATGCCTTCTCAACTCCATCCATATACATTTGCCCAACCTATTTTTTTATCTACCCAAGCCATAGCTTTCGTAACCCTTCTTTCTCGTATATCATCTGCGAATCTTCTTGGAAATTGTTGATATTAGCGTCAGCTGCTCTCTTGCTTGTGTCAGCACTTCTACCCAGGAGGGATATACAGTGGACCCCCGGCTTACGATATTATTTCATTCCAGAAGTATGTTCAGGTGCCATTACTGAACGAATTTGTTCCTATAAGGAATATTGTGAATTAGATTAGTCCATATCAGACCCTTAAACATACACGTACAAACGCACTTACATAAATACACTTACATAATTGGTCGCATTGGGAGCTGATCGTAAAGCGGGGATCCACTGTATTGTGTATTTTTATACGTATATACTTCTAAACTGTTGTATTCTGGGCACCTCTGCAAAAACAGTGATTATGTGTGAGTGAGGTGAAAGTGTTGAATGATGATGAAAGTATTTTCTTTTTGGGGATTTTCTTTCTTTTTGGGTCACCCTGCCTCGGTGGGAGACGGCCGACTTGTTGAAAAAAAAAAAAAAGTACTGTATTGTATACTGCAAGGTTTAGGAGAAACACTGTGCATGACACAAACAGTTGTTTATTTCTGAGAACATTTGCATACACAACAATGTGTTCGAATTCACTTCGAATGTAAAAAAAATACACGAACAGAAAAGTACAATGGAAATACATAAATAGTATAAAAATACCGACAAAATGGAAAAAATAAATACACAAGCATACAATGTGATCGTTTATTGACAACGTATTTATAGGGAGGAGTCAGGTGGAGAATGCTGAGTGAGAGGGCTGTATTTGAGTGGGACTTGCACATGAGTAAACAGAATTATCAAAGCTTATGGCTTCGATAGCATTGAAAATTGGGTTGGACACATACGTAATTCTGTTAGTGGATGGATTGTGAAGGACCTGCCTAGTATGGGCCAACAGGGCTGCTTCAGGGGCAGTATGAGGTGTGCGCCGCGCAAGCAAAAAAAAAAAAAAATTGAAAAAATTATGGAAAACGAGTTAAGCATATCGAAAAATAGCTTAGCTCTTTGCAACACTCTGGTACAAGAACCAATTTTCTGTAACGTTTCTACAAGGAATTATAGTCATTTATATCATGTATGGTGACTGCGATGTGCGTACACGTTCTGCTCTCAGCCCGTATATTTTTTTAATTTTTTCCGGTTTTTTTCTTGCTATTTCCTTGCATTATTCTTTCTATAATTGACTATTTTGGCATCACATGAGAGTAGGAGGAGCTTATCCGTAAGTGCCAGCCAATCAGGAACCATCTGGAAACATTGGCGGAATTCCCCTCCGCGAGAGGCAGGAGAAATTACGCTTATATCAACTCTATGGCTTATTTATCTATCAGAATTGATCTAATATGACATAATAAACACTATAAATAACATACAAATATGTTATATACTCTAGAATGAATAAAATAGGCCATAATATGTGAGTGTCACCAGCATTATTCAATATAAAATCATTTCCCCTCCTCCCAAGTCATATTCTTTGGCCTTTAGTAAGAGAAAATGGAGTTTTGAAGAGGATAACTGCAGCTTTATACTGAAAAAACCGAAACAAACGTGATTTTCAGGAAATTTTTTTTTTTCAAGATGGGGGGGGGGAGCTGCATTCCAGGCCAGTATCTCGGAAGTAAGTTATTGACTTGATTCACTTCACTGCACCTTTATTACTTAACTAAGTGGAATAATATTCACAGGAATTGTAAAAAATGATTGTTCTTTTTTGGTGATCATTTATGGAAAATTTCCAAATTTATTTTGGGGATTTATAGGGGAATATAGGGCAGATATTTTGCAACATCCAAGAACTTACAAACTTTATTTTTTTGTGGAATAAAGATAAGATAATTTAGGGGGAAGTAATCAAAAATTGAAACTAAGCATTGTTCGCTCAGTACCAAGTCCTCAAACAACCTTATGTCGTACCATATAGGCCTATGATCCTCCCAAATTCTTTTTCAGTAAATCGTTCTTCTTTCAGTTGTTGTTTGGGGGATCTTATTGACAGTTATTTACAGTAAATAGAATAAACACTTCGTCTTGTGCACCAGCAACGAAAGAAAACTGACGAGGAAAAAAAAAAAATTGTGGGAACTGCCCCTTTTAGTGTTTCTCCCTTTTTTTTGTTCTTTAGCTTTTCATGGGACTCTTCTTCAGCATTAAAAAATATTAAAGATTTTTTATTTTCTAAGGACAGTTCACATATAAGCTTCAATGTAAAGACTGATCTACACATCACCTACCCACTCTAATGCCTCCTTGCTCATCCACAATCCTGCTCTCTTGTCTTACCTCTAATTTTTTTCAATAATAACCCCACTGTACACTCTTCCTGGTATACTCAGTAAACTTATTCCCCTATAATTTTTACAGTCTCTCTTGTCCCCCTTTCCCTTTTTATAAAAGAATTATACATGCTCTCCCGCCAATCCTAGGGACCTTCCCCTCTTTTCATACATTTATTAAACAAAAATACCAACCACTGCAACACTATATCCCCCCCCTGCTTTTAACATTTCCCGTCATGATCCCGTCAGTTCCAGCTCTTTTAAACCCCCCTTTTATTCTACATAGTGCCTCATGCACCTCCCACACACATCCTGCTCTTCTTCACACTCCTAAAAGATGCTATACCTCTCTTGGTCAGTGCATGAAATTTTCTGGCTCCCTTCTTCACAAAATACTCCTGCCATCTACCCAATACCTCCATCTCCCCATCTACTAACTCCCCCACTCTGTTTTTAACTGACAAATCCATTCGTTCCCTAGGCTTTCTTAACTTGTTTATCTCATTTCAAAATTTTTTCTTCATGAAAATTTTCTTGACAGTGCCTCTCCCACTCTATCATCTGCTTTCCTTTTGCACTTTCTCACCACTCTCTTCACCTTCTTTTACTCTCCATATACTCTGCTCTTCTTATAACACTTCTGCTTTGTTAAAACCTCTCATAAGCGACCTTTTTCCTCTATCACACCTTTTACTTCATCATTCCACCAATCACCCCCCTTTCCTCTTGCACCCACCCTCCTATAGCCACAAATTTCTGCCCCGTATTCTAATACTGCATTTTTAAAACTATTCCAACCCTCTTCAACCCCCCCCTTCCCCCATCACTACTCAATTTGCACTAGCCCACCTTTCTGCCAATAGTTGCTTATTCTCACCCTAACTTCCCCCACCCTTAGTTTATACACTTTCACCTCTCTCTTACTTGTTGCCATTTTCCTTTTGTCCCATCTACCTTCTTACTCTAACTGTAGCTACAGCTAAATAATGATCCAATATATCAGTTGCCCTTCTATAAACATGTACATCCTGGAGCCTACCCATAAACCCTTTTATCCACCAATACATAATCCTTACAAACTACTTTCATTATGTGCTACATCATACCTTGTATACTTATTCTCTTTTTCAAAAAATATGTTTTACTTATTACCAAACCTCTTTCTACACATAGCTCATAGCTCAATTAAAGGCTCCCCATTTTCATTTACCACTGGCACCCCCAAATTTACCTACTGCTCCCCCCACAACATTGTACCCACTTTAGCATTGAAATTTCCCCAAACCACCATTACCCCTCACACTTGGTTCAAAACCCCCACACACTCACTCAACTTTTCCCCAAAATCTCTCTCTCTCCCCTCTCTCTCTCTCTCTCTTTCTCTCTTTTCTTTTTCTTTCTTCTCTCTTTTCTTTCTCTCTCTCTTTTTTTCCCTCTTTCTCTCTTTTCTTTTTTCTTTCTTTCTTTCTTTTTTTTTTTACACAGGGTTTTGACAAGGTTAAGGATCCCTAGCTTTATTGCCCAAGCTATTACAGGTTAAGGATTCCTAACTTTATTGGCAAGCTAAGAGCTGTTACCTACATCAGCTTTTTTATTGTTATGAGACATACAAGTAGGGAACAGGATGAAGTTGGAGCCATCTGTGGGCCAGCATTTTCATTTGATCAACTGACTTTATCTCGTTGAAAATCATTAGCTGTACGAATGTGTTCCATACTCGAGTCATCCTGGGTATGTATGATCTCGATGGAGTGATGTTCTGGAGAAGGGTACACCCAGAGTGAAGTTGCTGCTTTCTCCCCGTCTTGTGGCATAAAAGCTTGTTTCACGCTGTCCTCGAAGTGGATCCAAGTGTGGTATTTTGACAATATTGGCCTTGTACATAACAGTAAGGCCACCCACATCCCTCCTATGTTGAAGGCTCTGCTGAAATGACAGATCTATGCAGGATGGGTCCAGCGAGAGATGAGAACGTCTTGCTCTGTTCTCTACTCTGTCAAGCAGTCGCAGATGAGAGGGGGGCAGGCAAACCAAGAAAGTGGAGCATACTCAAGGTGTGAGCGTACTTGCGCCTCGTACAGGATCTTGCAACCCCTACTGTCAAGCAGATGCGAGATACGGCGAAGGGGCTGTAAGTTTCCCCTGGCTGCCTTGTTTGCAAGATTCACAACATGGCCCTTTCATGGTTTAGTTTTTTGGAGTCAAATTTCACCCCAAGGATATCAACTTCTCCAGGTGCCAACACCCTCCCATTCATCCTTACTACTGCACCAGCATTACCATCATGGTGCCTAGAGACGACATCATTTGCGTTTTCTCAGGTGCAAATGTTACTTGCCATCTATTTCCCCAAGCTGATATAGCTCTCAGCTGGTGATTGATGTAGCTTAGAGCAGCTGGCATTTCTTCTCTTGGATAAGTGAATGTCAGTGTACAGTCGTCTGCATATGCATGTGATTCTGGATGAGATGAAGAAGGTCGTTGAAGTAGACATTCCATAACAGTGGACCCAGCACGCTACCTTGTGGAACACTTGCCCCAATAGGATATCTTGCTGATTCCATTCCATTGAGAACTACACTTAGAGTTTCTACCATGAAGGAATCACTGAGGAGACATAGCGTAGAGCCTGCAATTCCCAGTGCTTGAAGTTTTGCTAAGAGGCCCGGGTTTGCCACACCCGGTCGAAAGCGCCAGCAATGTCCAGTGCTACCACAACAGCTAACTTTCGATTCACCCAGTGACTGGTTGCCACTTAGGAGAGGTTTAACAACAGATCAGCAGCAGAGTAACCTTTCTGAAGCCATATTGGCGATCACAAGTAGTGAGTGGTAGTCAAAAAACTCATTTTGTCTTGAGATTATTGTCTCGAGGATCTTACCAGTGATTGACAGGAGTGACACGGTCTGTAGTTGCTGATTTCTGCTCTGCCTCTTCTTTTTGTGAACAGGGACTACATTTGCCTCTTTCCCATAGAGAGGGCCATTTCCCACTGTACTAGGCAGTGCTGAAAGATCGAGTTAGAGGTGCTGCTAGCTGGTCTGCACATCTTCTCAAAAATCTTGGGCTCAACTTGTCTGGGCCCACAGCCTTTTCTTGGTCAAGCGATTTAAGAAGGAAATGCACCTCCTCCTGCCTTATTGTCACCACTGACAGTTTTGACACAGTTCTTGCAGCTAGCCAAGGAGGGTCCCTTGCGGGATCAGGAACTTGCATTTTGGTAGCAAAGTGTTCAGCAAAGAGGTCCGCCTTCTCTTGATACTAGTAGAGGTGGTCCCATCCTGTCGATTTAGAGGTGGAATGAGCTCATCAGGCAGTAACCTTGTCTGTCCTTGACCAGGGACCACCAGGTTTTGGAGCCTACCCTACCTGATGCTAGTTTTCTTTTAGTGTCCACCTCCCTTTAGCAATGGCCCACTTTTGAACATCACCTATATGCCTACGGGCTTGCATGTGCAAGTTCCTGTTATAGGTGGTAGGATGTCTCTTATACCTTCCCCCATGCTTTTTACTTAGCAGTAGCAGCCTCTCTACAAAAGAAAGCCAAACCAAGGCTGATCTGTAGGCTTTGTCACATATTGCCGGTGAGGAATGTGTTCTTGTTGTAGATTAAGGATGTGTCCAGTGAAGGCTTTCACTTGGGTTTTCAACATCCCCTTGGAGAAGGCATTCCAATCGGTGGTGGCGACTCAGAGCGAAGGGCTGGCCAATTACCTCTTTCCATAGCCAGGTTGTGCGTGTGGACTCCTCACCTCGTTCTGTTGGGATCTTAAGTGTCGTAAAAACAGCCGTATGGTCAGACGATCCAACATACCGAGGGGGTTTACAAGTGACTATGCCTTCTGCCAGATCACTCACTACTGGGTCAAGGGAGGAGCCAGAGATATGATAGGGAAATCAACAAAGTTTCCATGTCAAACACTGCAAGAAGTCATCAAAGTCCCTCTGTATAAGGTGCGGGTTGAGGTCACCAACAATTTTTTTAATATGTTGACAGTTGTGTTGTAGCAGAAGGGAGTCAATATTTTCCATAGGAAGTTTATGGGTCTGCATGTTGCCACTGAGGTCTGTACATTGCACATGCTAGTACAGAGGTACTAGTGTTTATACAGAGCTTGAAGAACATCATTTCAAGATGTGTAGGGGTGGCAACATCAATGTGCGGGCATGATCACTTTTAGAGAAGCAAAACACAACACCTCCTCCTTGCCCTTGCCTGTCCCCTTCCATCCATGAGGTGTAGCCAGCAATTCTTGCAAAATTTTCTGGAGTCCTGTCATCCAAAAATGTTCAACAACAGCTATCATGTCGGGACGGTCGAAATGTTCACAAAACTATGTGTGAGCTCTTCAACATTAGTTTAAAGAAACCTCTAAGTTGGGCCCACAGGATGCCCGATAGACTGGCTCCTCATGATGAAGTGGTCAGCTTGAGGTGGTGGGTGTGTAGGGAATTTTAAGGTGCCTGCCCTTGAGAGAGGTAGGGTACTGAGGGGAGCTGCTGGGGTGTAGGTCTGTGGTCTTGTATAAGGCACAATACCACCTGCTGGACTGGGGTAGGATAGCTAAGTGGGTGACGTGTGAGTTTGTTTTACCAATTCAGAGATCCTGCTGGTTTTTTCTGAGAACAGGGCTTAAACAGGTGGCCCTGTCTGTCAAGTTCCTTTTTCTTCCGACACTGGTCCTCCTGATGTCCTTTTTTGTAGCAGTAATTTACACCTGGGATCTCGCAGGCAGTTTTTAGGCAGTGTGGCCCCTTCCGGGACAGCGAGAGCACAGCCTAGGTGCCTGGGGGGGTGGACTAGGATTTGTTGCACCTCCTGTGTTTGCAGATTTGTCCTCAGATTCTGCCGCTGGAAATGTGTTAGTGGAGGGGGGACGGCTGTAGATGTCTTCCTCCTCCACGTCCTCTTCCACGTCCCCTGCCCCATCCTCTACCAGTTCTGACAGATGTCCCTGCTGTTCGTACTTTGGCGCAGTAGGTGTTCAGGTGCAGTGATAGTTCCCCTGATCATTAACTGCCCCAATCTCTGGTGAGAAACTCCTGGCTCAGAACTTGCTGATGAAACACTGTTACCGGCTTCTGAATAGTGTCGGCAGGTGTGCTGACAGGTGTAGGGTCAGAGATGGTATGTGCACTGTCAAGTGGACTGGCAGTGGCTGAAGCAGAGATGTCAGGTGTAGGAGAATTAACAGATCCAAGGCTTCCCTTGTTGCTGGGAAGAGGATTTGTTCCCTCTGTGGTGGTCAGAGGAATTGTGTTTGAATTCCCAAAGGTAGTGTTTTGAACTCTGTCGTCTGTGGACCTTAGCGATGGGCAGAATTCCACCAGTTTTTTTACCCCTGAGTTAAGCTCAGTGTGGGACTTTTCCCGTCTTTTGACAAAAGTGTCACCATCAGCTGAGGCAGCTTACGTCACTTGATGTAGGCTTGCACTGGGCCCTTTTACAATAGGGTTGTAGGTTAAAAGATTGAGGAGCTCATGAAATGCCTTCCCTGTGATGGATTATCTTAGCTGCAACTTTACAACACAGCCCAAGAGGGCAGTCCCTTTATCTTTGGACAGGAGTCCCTGAGGTAGGACTTCTGAACCTTCCTCCTGTAGCTCCAGGCTTGTATCCACATATACCACAGGATTATGGATTCCTTTAGTTTTCTGAAATTTTCAACCTGGCTGCAACAAAATTCTTCTTCTGGAATGCAATCTGTGTGGCAGTGTTGGAACAAGTAGGCTCCTTACACCTAAGAAGAATTTTGTCCCGTGTAGTATACCTACAAACACTGCAGTAACTACTGGACAATAGCCAGATAGCGTAGATATTCTTGCTATTTTGCGGTGTGAAGTCATCCCAGAGGAGGCTTGTAGTTTGCAATGAAGTTCACGGAGAGAGAGGGTGGGTGGTGGTATCGTGGGGGGGGTGGATATCGTGGGTGGGGGTGTTTATAGCGGATTGTGTGATGGCGGCAGTGGGGGCCCCGAGCGGAAGTGTTGCCTTCTCACTATCACTTAATAAACACTGTTTATGCTATCCACTTTTTCCCCTAAGGAAGATGTTACACAAATCACTATGTTGCATTTTAAACCCGTCACGTTGTTATAAAGCACCAGATGCAGTACATAGCACAAAAACATATAAAAATATTAGATAATATTAGATGCTCACTCTGAAGGCAATATGACGTCACTCCTAAGGCCTGCCGCTGTTTCCCCCCACTCAACCATGTCTTTACCATACCACACTTAAATATCACTGATATTGCTTATATTCACTTCAGTGGAGGAGTTGGCTTACTTGTACTAATGTGTTGTAGTTAGTTCTTCGTCACTGAAAAAGTTTTTATCCTCACCAACCCCCGTATTTAAGTAATATTAAGAAAGTTTGTGGAGCACACTGTGACACGTCTTCAACCCCCCCCCCCTCTCCTCTCCTCTCTCTCCTCTCTCTCTCTCTCCCCCTTCTCCCCCTCTCTCTCTCTCTCTCTCTCCTCTCTCTCCCTCTCTCCTCTTCCCCCCTCTCCCTCTCTCTCTCCCCTCTCTCTCTCTCTCTTCTCCTCTCCTCTCTCTCTTCTCTCTCTTCCTCTCTCTCCTCTTCTCTTCTCTTCTTCTCTCCCTTCTCTCTTCTCTCTTCTCCCCTTCTCTCTTCTCTCCTCTCTCTCTCCTCTCTCCTCTCTTCCTCTCTCTTTTTTTCTCCGAGTGCATAAATGCTTACTATAACCCATTTTTCACATCCAACCCTTATTTTAACTCCACATAAAACCTGAATTAATTCATTTATATTCCCTCTTTTCCTGCCATAAATTATCCTTCAACATTATTGCTACTCCTTCTTTAGCTCTAACTCTATTTGAAACCCCTGACCTAATCCCATTTATTTCTCCCCACTGGAACTCGCCCACACCCTTTGGTTTTGTTTCACTTAAAGCCAGGACATCCAGCTTCCCATTCATAACATCCACAATCATCTTTCTTATCATTCGCACAACATCCCCCCACTTTCAAACATCCCACTTTGACGTTTTCTCTCCTTTCTTTTTAGTAGGCTATACGGGGAAAATGGGTTACTAGCCCATTGTTCCCGGCATTTTAGTTGACTTTTATAACACGCATGGCTTACGGAGGAAAGATTCTTATTCCACTTTCTCATGGATATAAAAGGAAAAACAATAAGACCAAGAACTGTTAAGATAAAATCAAAGAAAACTCAGATGAGTGTGTATACATAAGTGTTTAGGTAAGACACATATGCAACAGTTAGGGATCTTTATTTCGAAACGTTTCGCCTACACAGTAGGCTTCTTTAGTCCGAGTAAAAGAAAAGTTGATAGAAGCAGAAGAGACTTGAAGACGATGTAATCAGTCCATCACCCTTAAAGTTTTGAGGTGGTCAGTCCCTCAGTCTGGAGAAGAGCATTGTTCCCAAAAGTCTGAAAAAATATCATATTGTGACCTAAGTGTAAGTAGAAGTAGCAAGACATACCTGAAATCTTGCATGTTTATGAGACAGAAAAAAGACACCAGCCATCCTAACCATCATGTAAAACAATTCGCAGCCTGGCATTGAGGTCGACCGCTGTTGTCGTCAAGGTTATCAGGTCAAGCTCAGATGTTGCTTTCTTTTTTGAGGAGGGTATGCAGAGACACTGTGAGATCCAGCTCTGGGCCCTGATGGTCTTTCATACTATTATTATTATACGTATTATTATTATTATTTATTAGTGCGAACGTATTCTTATAATAATTTTTTTTTTTTTTTTTTTTTTTTAAACAAGTCGGTCGTCTCCCACCGAGGCAGGGTGACCCAAAAAAGAAAGAAAACCCCCAAAAAGAAAATACTTTCATCTTTTCAACACTTAAACCACACTCAACTTTACACTGCTTTGCAGAGTTGCTCAGAATACAATAGTTTAAAAGCATATACGTATAAAGATACACAACATATCCCCCCAAACTGCCAATATTTTCTAGGTAGTAGGTTGGTAGACAGCAACCGCCCAGGGAGGTACTACCGTCCTGCCAAGTGAGTGTAAAACGAAAGCCTGTAATTGTTTTACATGATGGTAGGATTGCTGGTGTCTTTTTTCTGTTTCATAAACATGCAAGATTTGGGTACGTCTGCTACTTCTACTTACACTTAGGTCATATTACACATGCATGTACGTACAAGCATATATATACATACCTCTCGGGGTTTTTCTTCTATTTTCTTTCTATTTTCTTGTCCTTGTCTATTTCCCTTATATCCATGGGGAAATGGAACAAAATTTTCTTCCTCCGTAAGCCATGCTTGTCGTAAGAGGCGACTAAAATGCCGGGAGCAAGGGGCTAGTAACCGCTTCTCCTGTATATATTACTAAATGTGAAAGGAGAAACTTTTGTTTTTACTTTTGGGCCACCCTGCCTCGGTGGATACAGCCAGTGTGTTGAAAGAAGAAAGAACATATATTATTATGTAATTGTTATATTATACGTTATTATTATTATTATTATAATAATACTCTTGCTTACCCTTTGGAATTTTTTATTCACAAAAAAAAAAAAATAGAAGGATTTACTGTTATGCAGACTACTGCATTATTGTAATATTTATATAAATAATGTCAACCCATTCATGACGCGTATTGGAATAGCCAGTCAGATAGGTATTGGACAGTGACATCATTTGTTTACTCTTGAACATCACCAAAAAATCGAACATTTCTGCTGATTTGAGCTCAGTTTCAAGGTACTTTTCGTCATGAAGCCAATCAAAAACATATCTATTTTCTGTAGTATATCTTCCATTCTATCAAATGAGACCAAAAAAATGAGAATACAACCCTAAAAACCATACATAAGAACATAAAAGAAGGAACACTGCAACAGGGCCCACTGGCCTTATCAAGGCAGTCCAATTCTCCCACCACTTAAGCCAACGCCCTGACCTAGTAGCCAGACACGTCACTTTAAGGAGAGCAACGGCAACCGACCTATACACAAGCTAATCAGTCCCAACTCACACCCACCCACGCCCATTTGTATTTATCCAACCTATTTTAAAACTACAACAATGTCTTAGCTTCTGTATGGCACTGGAGTTTTTCCACTCATCCACAACCCTATTACCAAACCAGTCTTTCCCGTGTCCTTCCTGAATCTGAATTTTTTCCCAAATTTAAAACCATTGCTGCGAGTCCTGTCTATCTAGATATTTTTAGCATGTTATTTTCATCCCTTATTAATTCCTGTTTTTTTTCCATTTATACACCTCAATTTATAACCCCCCCCCTAAGTCTATGCCTTTCTAGAGAGTGCAGATTCCAAGGCCTAAGGGCCTTTAATCTGCCACCCTTCCCTCTAGGAGATTTCTGATACATGGGATCAACTTGTCATCCTCCTTGTTATGTTTTTCAATGCATTTAATATCCATTCTTTTAATACGGTGACCAGAACTGACAGCAAAATCTAATTTAGGCCAACCAAAGATATAAAGAGTTGAAGACAACCTGAGGACTTCTATTATTTAAAACTTCTAGAATGAAGCCAGGATTCTGTTTGCTTTATTGCGAACACCAATGCAACTGTTGTCTTGGTTTAGATTACTGCTAACCAGAAATCCAAATCCTTTTTGCAATCAGTAGTATTAAATCTACATTATTTAGTTTATATTGCATGGTTATTTTCCTTCCAACATTTAGAACTTTGCATTTGTCTATATTAAACTGCATCTGCCACTTCTCTGACCATTGCATCAGTCTATTCAAATCATCCTGGGAGTGCTCTAGTGTCCTCATTAGAAATAAATTTGGCTGCCTATTTTGATATCATCACCCCAAATTTGCTTATGTCACTATTTATTACCTAATCTATGTCTTTTATGTAAATTGTGAACAACAACAATGGCCCCAACACTGACCCCTGCAGAACACCGCTTGTAACGTCCCCCCATTCTGATTTCTCCCCCATTTATGCAAACTCTCTACTGCCTATTTTTCGCCATGCTCTACCCAGGAAAAAATTTCTCCTCCTGTTCCCTGTGCCTTAAGTTTCCTCACTAGCCTCTGAGGGTGAACTCTGTCGAAAGCCTTACTGAAGTCCATATACACAATATCAATATTCATTACCATGATCTAGCTCCTCAAACACCTTAGTGAAAAAAGTTGGTAAATTCGTAGGACAGGAAACGCCCCTTTGTAAAACTGTGTTGAGATTCATTAAACAATTTATGCCTATCAAGATGGCTACGAATTGCTTCGGCAATTATTGATTCCATAAATTTTCCCACGTGGGGGTAAGGGTTATTGGTCTATAGTTCGAAGCTAAGGACCTGTCACCTGCCTTGTAAATAGGTATTACAGTTGCCATTTTCCACTTATCATGCACTATGCCAGTTTGTAAGTGATATGTTGAAAAGATTAGCCAAAGGTATGCTAAGTTCCTCTTTACATTTTTTTAAAAGCCCTTGCAAACAGTTTTATCAGGGCCTGGGGATTTATTATTAGGTTTAATCTCTCCCATTTGTCTGAAACCATGTCACTAGTTACCGCAATCATGCATAATTTATTATCGTCCTATTGTACTCAATCTGTTTAAATTTTAGGAATTTTGCTAGTATTTTCCTGGGTAAAAAATGGGGAGGAAGTAAGTATTGAAAATTTCCCACACATCCTTATCACTGTCAGTGATCTGACCTGAGTTGCTCTTAAGTGGCTTGTCTTGTCCCTAATCTTCTTGACTAATACTTCTTGATGGAAGCCAAGGATTCGTTAGTTTATTGTGAACATTATGATTGTTCCCTTTTGGTTTCAATAATGCAAACCCAAACTCTAAATCCTTCTTGCAATCGAAAATAAATTTCTTTAAAATTTTTGGTGTCGTTAAGAAGCATCTTTCCATCATACATTCCCCCAATTTTCAATGAATAGTCCAACAAACAACTGGATTCATTCCTTAGTCAAGAGCAAGAGCCTTTCACCAGCGTCGGGAACCTTCCCTTTGACCCCCGTTTACAACTTGAAATTTCACTCGCATCTGGAAGAAAAAAAACGACCGAACGCTCATATTTGGAAAAACTCCCATGTGGGTTTCCACTTCTTTTTATGGTGGAGTTGAAGAGAAGTGAATGCTGGGTTTTAGAAAGAGGTGTGGGTTAAAGGATATGAATCAATACAAATGGGATTGTTACAGGCTTTTGCTGATGACACTGTGCTTTTGGGGAGTTCTAAAGAGAATTGCAGAGATTGGTTGATGAGTTTGGTAATTTTTAAAAAGAAGGAACTTTGGTAAGAAAAGTAAAAGAAGGAATTTAAACCCCTTTTCACGTTGGTCCCGTAGTATATTACGAGCCTTTTGGTGCCATAGTCCCCACGCCAAAATTCTAGGGGCTTAAAATCTAGCAGAAAAAAGCGGTAGGCCTACATTGAGAAAATGGGTCGTTAGTCAGTGCGTATTTTAAAAAAAAAAAATGGGGGAACTAGGGGTACTTTGGGGGAAATCCCCATTGCAATAGCCTTTTTTCAGATGCTGCAAAAGGGAAATCTTCCCCGGGAATTTGGAACTCTTCTTTTCCCAAAAGTGTGGGTTTCTAACACAGAGGGAAGTGTCAGTGAAGATAATTTCAGGGTTTTGAGGAGTTTGTGACCGAAAGCAACCCCCAGGATCTTTTGCGGCTCATGATGGGAAATGCAGCACCCCCTTTTTGTCATTTGATATTATCGATGACATTCAATATAAGATCTTTTCTTTCTTTAATTCTTTCTTTATACTTGACATTATATAACCCAAGCTTAATGTCAGTAGCCTCCCCAGTACATGAAAAATTAAAAAAACCCTGTATGGAACCCCTCACTTACAGTTCCATGACCAGTGTTTGGCTGTTGTGCCAGCGCACATGTCTGGATAAATGCTGCCACTAGATAGAGAGAGCATGCCTGATCAGTGCTGACCCGTTGTGCAAGTGTAAGGCATTTTTTTTTTTGACTGGGTGACGGTGTTGTGCTTAAAAACCATGACCATATTCTTGAATGTATAAAGTTTAAAATTAGTGTTTAATCATGCTTCCAGCTATTTATTTTATTGCTTTTTTCTTTTTACCAATTTTAAAACAAGGCTAAAAATTTCTAAGCAGCACCACCACTGATTTTAGCTATGAGCCCCCACTGCCAGGATCCCAGATAAAAGATAGTAAAAAGGGAAGGCAGCTTGGGTGGTGGGGAAGAGGTGTTAAGAAAGTTTATTCATTATACCAAAACGACATGGTTATCATAGTGCAGATGTTAGAAACCTAGATGACCCAAAAAGTCCAGAGTGACTTATTTCCGCAGGGGTCGTGAGCAAAGACATGTGGGTGTGGGGAAGGAGTGTGGGTGGGGGGGGGAGACATGGGGGTTTGTGAAAACCCAGTTTTGTAAAAAAATATAATTTTGTGGGTTATTGGTTGCATATGTTGGGGGCTGGTCACAGACCGGGCCGTGGGGGCATTCCCCCCCCGGAACTCTCTCCAGGTAAACTCCAGGTAATATATACAATAATTATGCTTTATATTGGTCTCACGGCCCAAATGTTAGTTGAAAAAAAAAAAATATTAAAAACGAAAAAAAAAAATAGAAAAAAACTAAAGAAATTTTACCAGGACGGCACCCGCAGATTTGCCAAAAGCTGTTAATTGTCAATTTAACTTCTATTCTGGGAAAGTACTGATTGCAAATTTTTTTTTTAACAATCAGAAAATATTCTTAAGATTTTGGTAAGAATTTTTTTTTTTTTTTTTTTTTTTTTTTTTTTTTTTTTTTTTTTTTTTTTTTTTTTTTTTTTTAACACACAGTAGGTTTGTGATAGAGGTCTCGACGTAAAAGGGTTTAAAAGTGAATAAAGGAAAGAGTAAGGTGATGTGGGTAACAAAAAAATTAGGTTACAGAAAATTGGATATCAATTGGAGGGAGAGAGTATGGGGAGGTGAATGTATTCAGATATTTGGGGGTGGACGTGCAGCAGATGGGTCTTTAAAGATAGGGGGATGATAGACAGATAATTGTATAATAAGAGATAAACTACCCTTTGCTTTTTTAAACATTTCTACAAAAGCTTTGGATAGAATCGACATTTTTTGGCAAGTTTTTTTCACGTACCAGGTTTTAAAAAACAGCAGCAATTAGCTTCCCACAGGGAACAAATGTTTTGCAATCCGTGTTTCATTTTTGCCCATAAATTTTGATTCGGTTTAGGTCAGAGAGTTTTTAGGCCAGTTTTGATGCTTAGCCCACTCTCTTCGAAAATGTCACATTTTTCTGAAGGTGGTAGGACAAACCTGCGGAAATGCCTTCTCCCCCGGAAGTCTTACTACAATGGGAGGGAAAAGATTGCCATGATTGCATTGTATTTATTCGTTTATTCCCCCCAACAATAAAAGCCGTCCAGTAAATCTACCCCAAACATCTTGGTGGATATTGTGGCGCTTGTTGTTGTGTCCATTCCAAAAGATTCGCCTTTGCTCCATCTCTCTCCAGTTTTGTACCCAATTTTACTTCAGATGTACCTCCCCTAAAATATAACTTTTCTCCATTCATCTGTTGCCATCCCTTTTGATGAGTGCTACAGCAGCTGTTTTTTTTTCAAGCAGCAGTCAAAAATTGTTTTTTTAAAAAACTTTCGGCAGTTCTTCCAAAATTCACTGGGCCCTTCAACACATTTAGCCGGGGTTTAAGCCAAATCTCTCTGTGTTTTTTGATGGTTTTCTTGGGGTCCTTCACACTGTTTTTATATATCTTTCACTTTTAGGTGTTTTTCTTGCTTTATTTTATCTCTTCCTCAATAGCTCTCCAGAATCACCATGTCATCAGCTCATTTAACTCTGACCAACAACGACTTGCTTGGGTCAGATTTTTAGCAATCTGTCTGATACTCAAAACAGCATGTTTTCTAAGAGTCAATGCTTGCATGCTTCCTGATGTGACTCCACATGAATTTCAGCAGTAATCATGAAATTTAAAAGAAAAATTTGGGAAAACACATTCACTCATGGACAAGCTTTCAAGGATAGCATTACAAAAACAACATTGTTTTGGGACTGATGAAGTCACAGGGAACTTTAAGCTGGATGTTTTCTAGAAGTTGTACAAACTCTTCTAAAAAGAAAAAAACCCAAAAACCATTAATTAGCTAGACACTAAGACAAATATGAGATAATCACATAATTTTTTCCTTTCCAATTAAATTGTGCACTACTGTACTTTCTGCTTACATTTTGTATAATTTTGAAAAGAAAGCTTTTTAGTTTTAGGATTTTAACTTTTTTTAAATTTTCTTCTTCAAAAATGACAACTGTTTGAGAAAGGGAAAGGAAGCGAAATCTAAAGGCTAATCTTCTTTAAAGCATGTTTTTTTCCAACACAAATGTCTTTAAAAAACAAAGATCCAAGGTAAAATTTATATAAATAATGTAAAATGCTTTTTGTTTAAAATTATAATTAGTGGTTGACAACAGTAATATTTTGTTTATAAGTGCAAATGTTTTGTTTATAGATGGTTTTGTTTACCCGGTGTAAGTTTTTGTTTACCAGGTGTAAGTGTTTTGTTTACCAGTGTAAGTAGTTTTTTTTACTAGGGCAAATAGTAGTTTTTTTTAAAATTTTATCAGAAACCTCATGTTTCCCCGAAAATTTTAAAAAGTTTATATTAAACTTGATTATCTCCTTGGTTATTTTGTATTTTAACCGGGGAAGTAGTATGCCTGAACATGTGAATCGAGATACAAATGGCATGCAGGTTAAAATTGAAAATTTGTGGGACAGCTTCATTCATTTTTTTTTATTGCTTGCTTTTTTTTTTTATTAATTCCTGTTTTTTAATGGTTTGGTTTTCTCGCATCATACAGCGTAAAAGCATTTCATTTGTTGTCTTTTTCTTCATAATATATTTCATGTAATTTTTCCAGCAAAAACCTTTTAGCCCTTACTTTCCTAATTTTACGTATGAACAAGTTTAAAATGTCCAGTGTTTTTTTTCAAAATGATTCCTCCTAAAATGTATGAGTTACAAAAATGGGCTGAAAGCATTGGTTAATGTCATCTTTGAAAGCAGTTTGATGTCTAAGGAAGGGGTTTGTTGTTGAGATTTGGGAGACCGGAAATATAGGAAAGGCAAAGAACAGGAGATTTCACAGGAGTAGAGAGTTTGGGAGAGAAAAAAGTCCATTTAGCATCTGATTAGGCAGAGTTTATGAATTGGAAGGGTAGCCAAGGCAAGAGAACAAATTGCAAATGAGGAAAATTTTTCTGAGTCAAGACTCTGAGGCATGGATGCAAAGGACACAGAAAAAAGAGAAATAAGAATACGTACTTTCCTTGACAGAGCATGGTAAAAAAAGTAGTGAATGTACATGCCACTATGCATTGGTTTGTGATAAACAGGAAAAGAAAAGCCTTTTTGTCAGCATGGACATGTACATCCAGGAAAGGAGCAAAGAATTAGTTTCTCATTTAGCTTTGAACTTGATGGAAGGACCAAGATTAAGTGCATCGAGAAAAGGTTGGAAGGGGACTAGCCCATGGGACCAAAGCCTATCATTCGACAACAGGCTGTTTTTTTTTCTGTTTTATTGCAAGCCAGTGCAAAAGTGGCATGTATACAGTAGGGCCCTGCTTTATGGCGTTTCGCCTTACGGCTTTCCCGCTGATACGGCGATGTAAAATTATGACCAAATTTGCTATACGGCAAGCGGTCTTTCAAATACGGGTTTGGCCCCACCGGGTTTGTTTACATTCTCCGTGTCACATCTATTAGTCAGGAAATTTTCCAAAAATTTCAAGTTTTTTAAAATTTAAACTGCATTTTTTTATATGTACTCTGATAATTATACTTATGTGTACCTGTACCTAAATATACTTACACACTGTGCGGTGTGCAGGTACACATTAAAAATCGCTAAGAGTCTCTCTACTCATGACGCCAATACTACATAAAAATAATCACTCTTGGGCACATTAAATGTCTTATTTTACATTAATATAGGCATTTTCATTAATCCATCTATGATATTTTCCTCAAAATTTATATGAAACCCGTTGCATAGCATATAAACATGATACATACACTCAAAGAATTAAAAATTAACGTAAATATGAGATTTGTTTACAAAGCGGTTTGTGTATAGTGTCGGAAGAATTACGTTTTCTCTAGTCAAACTGGGGGATAACTGTAGAAAATATTCTTTTCGTATGCCTCACTATATATGGGCAAATCAGACCCTTGTGGTTTTAGTGCTTTTTATTATGATAATAATAAATAATAATAATAAAAATTCTTCATTCACTCTAAAAATGGTGTGTTGCTGTTTGTTTATTCTGTACTAACTTGTACAACTTGTACACAATGTAAGAGTACGTATTTGTATTGTGAGGTAATTATTATTATAATAAAAAAAAGAGGTAAATGTTTTACAAACCCCTTACAATGTATGTACCTCTCACACATTAATATTTATATTTTAAGGCAAGTAATAAGTGTACTCTGTGTGTATTTTACCTTTTATTGTGTTTTTAATCCCTATTTCTATTGCTAATTTAAATATAAGTTAGTGTAAACTTGTTGTCTGGCATTTATTGCATATTTTATACGTGCTCTGATAATAATGCTTGTGGACCTGTTGGTAGCCGGGGGGAGGGACAACATTAAAGTTTTCTCTGCTCAGTCATCAGAGAAAACGGTATGAATCTGCGTTTGGCCCCGCCACTTTCCCCCCCTCTGCTTTGTGTACAATTTTTGGCATGAATTATTCATTATTCTTTTTCCCTTTCGTTTGTGATGGCATCTAAAGGTAGTTGTTTTGAAATTATTAAATTCAGTGAACAAGGTATGTCCGATGTTAATAATATGGGTCTGGACCACAGTGTAGGTAGCCGGTAGGTGTAGCCCAGGCTACACCTACCAGCTACCTACACTGACTTCCTACAAATAAATACTACTCACCTCTCTTCTATATTAAGACTTCACATATTTTAAGGTAAATAATGAGTGTACTGTATGTGTATTTTAACTCTCTGGGATGTTTTAAATATCGTATAAATTAAGTATGAGATGGGGGGCCAGGGCTACCTACACCTGACTTCCTACAATAAGTTTCTACTTACTCTTCCCTCCTACATTAAGATTACAAATACTTTTAAGATAAGTAATGAATGTACTGTGAATGTATTTTACTTTGTGTGTTTTTAATGCCTAGTTCTATTACTAACTTAATATAATTTAGTGTAAACTACTTGTCTGGCATTTATATGCATTTATTTAAAAGGAAAAAAATGGTGTTTTGCCTTCCGGCGATGTCTGCTTTCTGGGGACAGCCTGGAACCTAACCTGCTGTATAAGTGGGGCCCTACTGTATTCCGTTTTTCTTACCCTACTCCCTCTGTCATGAAAAGTACATTCGAATTTCTTGTAGTCTACTATTTTAAGCAGATCATAACCCCACAGTGCATTATTGGAGGTGAAAGTACATTAAGTTTGGGATCACTGTATTTATGCAGTAACAAACACACAAAAACAAGATTGAGTAAATAAAAGAGATCTACAATTGCACTGTGTTTTGATGTTACACTGCGTGTATCCATGTGTTATGCACACACCAAAAAGAAAAAAATCCCCAAAAAGAAATACTTGTTCATCACCATTCAACACATCACTTCACTCACACAAAAATCATTAGTAGTTGCAGAGGTGCTCAGGATACAACTGTTTAAAGCATATACGGTATAGAAGATACACAACATATATGACAAAGAGCTAACTAAAATAGACTAAATTCATCTGTACAAACAAAAATGATAACAGATTTCAGAAGAGAATTGTAATAATGACATGTGGTTGAAAGCACAAGTTTTTATAACCACCAGGTTGCGCGAGTTAGGCTTTTATATTCAAACTTCAGTTTTTGTGCTCTACATCTTCTTTAAGAAAAGTAATTTTTTTCTCTTTTTTTTTTTTGTTTTTTGTGTTTTTCAAAAAGCTACCCACAGCACAAACTGTGTACAGTATTTTTAAGCTGTTAAAAAGGGCACCAATCGTTTAACTTTGCTCCTGAGTTACAAGTTGGTATTTCACCAGTTGTCTGTTTTGCACACACACATATAATGCGACATTCCAAATGATATAGTTTCATATAATTAACATAATAATATTAATATTAACGTTTATTTCAGCATGGTACATTGTTTGTACAAAAGGATACAGTGGAACCTCTACTTGCGAGGTGTGTAAGCGACGTGCGAGTTTCCAAATTACAGCAGTTGCTCGGTTGATTTTTTTTGCTTCCCAGCACAAGCGAAATTTCCAGATGTAGCGATCCTCCTGAAGGTTCCTTGATGGTGTGGGAGGGTTGTTGTGGGGGGTGTGTGGGTGATGGCTTCTTGCTCCTTGATCTAGGGAATCAGATCTCAGTTTGTTTGTTGGACTATCTCTTGAAACTTGGGTCAATGTATGATGGAAAGATGCATTCTTAGCGATCCAACAAAATCTGAAAGACATCGACATAAATAACGGGTTCACTGTCGCAGCCTTAGCCCTCCCCTTTAGTTGTAGATTTTTTTTCGTATGGTTTATTAAGGTTGATTCTCGTTTTTTTTTTGTTTTGGTCTCATGTGATAGAATAAATGAAATTAACTACGAAATGATATGGAATTGAGAGATGTGTTTCACGACGAAAAGTATCTTGAGAATGAGCTCAAAGTAGACAGAAATGTTAGATTCTTATAGTCAATGTTCACCAAATAAACAAATAAGTCACCGTCCAATGCCTGTCGCAACTGGCAACTGCCTCTCAACCTTCACATAATTGGATAGCTCTTCCAATGTACCAACCGTATCCCACTGAGGTGGGGTGGTCCCCAAAAGAAAAACAAAAGTTTCTCCTTTAGAATTTAGTAAAATATACAAGGAGAAGGGGTTACTAGCCCCTTTCTTCCTGGCATTTAAGTCCGCCTCCTTATGACACACAAGTGGCTGTATGAGACTGGGGGGAAGAGAATTCTGTTCGCACTTTCCCATGGGAGAATAAGAAATAGACAAAGAAATAGAAAGAAAATAGAAGAAAACCCTAGGGGTGTGTATATATATGCTTGTTCATGTTATGTGTAGTGTGACCTAAGTGTAAGGTAGAATGAGCAAGATGTTACCTGAAATCTTGACATGTTATGAACAGACAAAGACACCAGCAATCTACCATCATGTAAAACAATTACAGACTTTCGTTCTCAACCCCTTGGCAGATAGTAGTACCTTCCTGGGTGGGTGCAATCTACCAATTCTACACCTAGCTCTTAATACGGTTCGCAAAAGTGGAGCAGACATCATGAGTACAGTGGCATACAGCGCATGAACAGCAGAGGGCAGACAGCATGAAGCGCAGTAGGCAGACATCATGAGGTAGCAGTGGTAGACAAACAATGAAGCCAGCATTGGCAAAGTGTAGCATGTCCAAAAGCTGCTTCCACATTGTCTGACTTTTTTTTGGGTTATCCGAGTTCTCTTCTACTCATGTGGTCAGGAGCAGAATGGCTTGCTGAGGGGCCTCATAAACTCAACAACAACAAGGGCTGCTGTCGCCACGCACTATCCACATACATGATTGAAACATGTAAATTATATTCATTCTAGTGTATATTTTATGTGTTTCTGATTAATTAATATTGGTTTAATATTCATATTACATGAATTTTGATAAATAAATAAGCCATAGAGTTAATATAGGGAAATTATTGAAGTATTTTCTCATGCCTGAATTCCATCAGGAGTGAATATATCCATTTCCGTTAATTTAAATGAAGGGAAAATTGACTCAGCACACAGCTAATCCAGGGATGCGACAAGGGTCCATTGAACGATTAAACTTTGTAAGTAGAGGTTCCACTGTATATACAATGTGTTCATGCAAAAGCCCCTTTAAATGCAAGCATTTTGGCAAACTTAAGGCCTAATTTAATAGTTTCATAAAGCAGTAACAAGTCCAGTAAATTTCTACATATGGTCATTAGGTGAGTTTTACAAGAATACAGGAGTAGAATGTTAGTACCGGGACCCCCCGCAAAACGATCACCTCGCGAATGCGACCAATTATTTACTGTGTATTTATGTAATGGAGTGCGTTTGTACGTGTATGCTGTGGGGGTCTGAATATGACTAATCTGACTTCACAATATTCCTTATGGGAACAAATTCGGTCAGTACAGGCCCCTGAACAATACTTCTGAGTGAAAAATATCGTTATCCGTGGTCCACAGTAATTTGGTGTTTGGAGTTCACAGCAGGAGGGGTTTGTGCTTAGCTCTATCTCCAAGGCTGTAGACCTACAAGAGTGGAGGAGGGACATCTGCTGTAACTGCATCTGATGTTAAGTGAGGTCTGACCAAGCATCTACTTCACGTGCGCTAGATTGGATCTAGCCCACCCAGATAGCAACACAGGCCGCTAGGGGCAGCAATGAAAGGAGGATGAGTGTAAGCCCAATGGCTTACACACATCCTCTTATATTTTTCCACGCAATGTATATAGGTGTTTATTTTATTCATTGTATTTATTATTAAATGTATGAAGCTTTAGAGATGTTTTGTTAGTATTAAAAAGAGTTTATCTTCTGGCCTCCAGTTTACCGCGAATCAATGAGGAATTCAACCCACACAGAACAACTGCTGACTGATGGAAAAGATCTTGAAATGGTGGAGCAACAACCATGAGCTAATCTGCCTATGAACTGGCCCGCTTTGAGGTATTGTTGGCAGTATGTTTATATCTTTTTATGCTTATTGATGTGTTTGGATCAAAGAATGGTAATGCAAGTAGACTCACAATTGATCTTCTCTGTTAATAGTTTGTTTATTAAGAATTCAGTATTTACATCAACACAGCTCAGAAATATTTTGTTTTAAACTCCATGTCGTAGATATATCTACATGTATTTTAAATAACATGATAAGTGATTGGACATTATTGTTGTAAATTTGAAGCTTGATGTATAGTGATTACAGTAGTAAACCATGAACAGAAAAGCATCCTGAGTCGTGCCATCTACCTGCTGCCCTGATGACTGATCTAACTGAATTGGAATACAATTTTAACTTGATATTGACAAGGGAAGGTTTGAAAATGTTTATAAGACTTTAAATGAATTTATAAAAGGGCATGTTTTATTAGTATAAAATTCCCAGTCATAAAGACATTAATATTTAGAATTATAACATCCATGTATTAGTCATGAAAGCACTTATGAACTGCGTAAGATAAAAAAAGAAAATATATAGTTTGCTTTAACTATCACTCCATTCCGTAATCTTGCTCTCAGCTTCCCAACAGTTTATTGTAACTTTGCTTATTTAAATGTAGAATTTTTCTGTGCTTTATGCACTGCATTTTGCAGCTTACATGTTTTTAATATCGATAATGCATGCAGATGAGCAGAGATTGTGTGATCACGGTGCAGTGACTACTAATCACCAATGACATTACATATGACCCACAGTGTCACATGGTACAGTGTATACTACATGACACTAAGGATAGACATATTGATCACTGTTGTGAACATGTCAGTGAGTACTGTTGTCATCTTTGACCACTGGTGTCATCTTTCATCACTTGGTGTCATGAAGTAATCACTGATGGTGATCTGGATGACTGAATGTAATAGTATTTTCCCCCCGCCCTAATGATGGTCTTAATGTTTTCAAACATGCATGAGTATATAATGTTAAAGTGTTACAGTGTGGTTGTAGTCACATCTAATCATGTTTCCTTAGTATTTGTTTGTCAGTTTTTACACTTGCCCAATCATGAGACAGTGTTCTTATATTGTCATAGTAGGTTTAATTATTAAACTGACGCAAATTTGAATGAAAAGTAGAAATGGTGTTGAAGTTGGATTATAATCCTATTGAACTGTTCTTATCATAGATTATAAAGTCAGTGCTTCTCATACGTATACTGATGTTCTTAAACAGCAAGAACATTATCTTGATGCAGGGAAAATCTCTTCAAATTCTTGGAGCTATCCTATTATTTTGGATCAATCCCGAATTACATCCCATTCCCATAGTGTGTAAAGAACTCCAGTGGGTTAGCACTTCCTCATGAATGTAAACATTGATAATATAAATATAAATGATTATTATTATGGAAGGTAGATGTGGGGCTAGTAACCCCTTTCTGTATAAATTACTGAAATTTAAAAGAAAAACTTTTGTTTTTCATTTAGGTGCACCCTGCCTTTGGGGATATGGCAATTTGTTAAAAGAAAATTATTATTAACTGTAAGTGCCTTGATCTACCCAGCAGGGTTGTCTAGAATTGTGTAGTGTCCACCTGGTATAGTGCTACTTATAGGAGTTTTTCATGGTTTCATGAATTTACGTTGAGTTGAAATGCAAAAAATAAAAATTAGCAGATATGGTTGAGTTTTGTGGTAAACATGCCCATATAATTTACACAAATCGTTTGTAAATTATATCTCAAGATAAAATAAAGAGCCCACTTTGTGTGTGGTTTTACCGTTACTATGAACAGTTCCCTACCTATATGCAGTCCAAGAGCTATTTCTCCCGGCTTTCTAACATAGAGGCAATCTGTAATCCTGTTGAGCATATATTCTAAGACATTTGTTTTCTGTTTTTTTTATTTTAATATATCTATAGGGATATATAGTTGAGTTTTGGTCCAGAAAAAAAAAATATGGTTGGTGGAAGTTTAAGTAGGAAGACTTGGTGTTGTGTTGTGACTTCCTCACTGACTGGAAAACCGTGGTAAATCTCTTAGAAGGACTTAGCAGTTCACATAAATGCAATATAAATTACCTAATAGTCCAGTGAACATCATAGTGATCTGTGCAGCCACTAAACATTTTGGATTATATTGGCTGAATTTTGTGTAGGCATTAAACAGAAGGTGGTTTTTTCCTCCTATATAAAGTGTGCTTGAAGATTTAATTAGTTGACTGCAACAGGTGCATTTGGTAATCATGCATCTCAGTTGCTGGTAGGCTAGGTTTTTTGATGAACAGTGGGACCCTACAAACGCTAGGGTTTCATATTCACCGATTTTGTTTATCCTAACTTTTACTCTTGAGTAGCCAGTGAATAATGTTAAATTACCAATATTTTTTGTGGTTCAATAAATTTCACATTCCAACTTATTTTTAGTTTAGTCCATTGTTTGATGAATGTCAGTATTAAGCAGCTTAGTGCAATATTACCGAGATATGGGCTCTTCAACTGAAAATGAAGGCTAAATCTGAAGCAAAAATAATTATGTAAACTTAATTGTGTGGATTATTTATGGTTAGAACATATGTGGACATCTAGGAATGAAACCCAGCAGATTTGTAAGGCCGACTATAGAGTGCATCATAATCTATAGTAAAGTTAGAATAGATGAACATTTATAAACAGCATATCTGAAAAGATCAATGTTATCCTTTTCCCAAAATTATGTACAAATGTTTCTTAACTTATTTTAACTTTTCACTCACTGTTATGGTTTTAATGGTATGGGACAGTATCATGATATCTTTATTTTTCTTAAATTATTAGTGGCATGCAGTTTCTCCAGTATTTTTATACTTGGATCAACAATCCACTGAAGTGCAAAAAGAAATATATACAAATCTTGATATCACACAGTACGCTGAGATGTTGAAGAATCTACTGTAGTTCTTGCATATTAGCTGTAAACTCCAGTCCTTTAATTCCAGTGTGAACGAAAAACTTATCACATGAAGACAACTGCTTCTTGTGATAAATGAGAAATGGTTACAACATGACCTAGAGCTTACCTTTATACACTTCAAAATCATGTGAATTGTCAAGTTTAGATAAGTCTGACTGCAACCAGTTATTCCTTGTTTTGGCACTATGTTAAGCATGTTCCAGAGATAGAGGCCAAGCTTAAAATTAATCTTTCACCTTTTCTTGTTGTGTGAACTACATGATAAAAGCTTCCAAATATGTGAGTTAATGCGTATACAGCTTTGCTACTTTCCATCTTGAACCACAATGACCAATACTTGACATTTTGTGCCAACCACTGTGACGTCTGTGAAATTTTGATTTTCCTTGCATTGTTATTTTTTATTTTTTTGCTCCCATGCAAGTGGGCGGCAGGAGATATTCTGGAAGAATTCCGCGACATTGGCATCGAAAGGCAACGTGGTGGGCAGATCCCATGGCACACTTTTGCTGAATCAACGCCCCGCGGCGAGACTTGCCATAATGCAGCTCACTGGTTTCCCCTCATATTGTTTTCATCCTAATCAACCCATATCTCTCATGTATTTCTATCTTAATAAATCTTTATCTCTCTTTATATTGTTGCATTTCCCTGAACCAGTAATAACTAAACCATTAATGTTCTAAATTAAGTATTATTTTCTTCTCTGTTTCCTAATTTTTCAGTTGTATCTATTTATATTCTTATTATAATGATTTAACAGCATATTCTAAAAGAGATGAGAATGAGGAGAGTGAGAAATGAAGAGTTGAGAATGAGAGGGCGAGCATGAGAGGGCGAGAATGAGAGGGCGAGATGAGAGGCGAGAATGAGAGGGCGAGAATGAAGGCTAGAATGATAGGGCGAAATGAGAGCGATGAATGAGAGGGCGAGAATGAAGGGCGAGACATGAAGAGCGAGAATGAGAGGGCTTAGAATGAGAGGCGAGAAAGAGAGTCGAGAATGAGAGGCGAAGAATGAGAGGGCGAGAATGAGAGTGGCGAGAATGAGAGGCGAGAATGAGAGGGCGAGAATGAGAGGGCTAGAATGAGAGGGCGAAATGAGATGGCGAGAATGAGAGGGCGAGAATCAAGGGCGAGAATGAGAGGGCGAGAATGAGAGGCGAGAATAGAGTGCGCGAATGAGAGGGCGAGAATGAGAGGGCAGAATGAGAGGTCGAGAATGAGAGGGCGGAATGATAGGGCGAGAATGAGAGGGCGAGAATGAGAGGGGCGTGAAATGAAGGCGAGAAATGAGAGGGCGAGAATGAGAGGGCGTAGAAAGAAGAGGCGTGAGAATGAGAGGCGAGAATGTAGGCGAAGAAAGAGAGGCGAGAATGAGAGGTGCGAGAAGGAGAGGGCGAGAATGAGAGGGTCGCGAATGAGAGGGCGAGAATGAGAGGGCGAGAATGAGAGAGGGTGAATGAGTGAGGGTGAGTGAGTGAGTAAGTAATCATTTTCAGAGATGGAAGGAGAAAGAGGGCGGGATGTGTGTGTGTGAAAGTGTGTTTGTGTGGTGTACAAGTGTTTTGTGTAAAGTTTATGTAATGGTAAGTCTTTGTATTGTATGAGTGTTAATGTTTGGTGTAAAGTGTGAGAGAGAGTGCACACATGCCAGCCAGCTCGTGTAAATAAATGTTAGAACTCTTAACATAACACTGGTAAAAACTAGTGTATAAAAAAGAGCGCAGGTGAAAGAGAGAGGAGAAAAGATAGAATGAAGAGAGAAGGTGAGAGACAGGAAAACAGAAAGAATGAGAGAGCTGTTCTCCAGCACCAAAAAGTTCATTTAAGACAACCAATATTTTTGGTAGTGAAATATAGTGAGAACCTCATGACTAGATGGACACCATACCAGTCTGGCAGACATCTTTACTCCTTGCTATTGTCTACTGCTGTTATATTAATCAATTGTTTTTTTACACTATATACAAGATCACCACAGTGAAAACTATCACAAGGTACTCTAAACCGCAGAAGTACATCATGATGTGTATGTATCTCACCTATTATGTGGTTGCAGGGGGTATAGTATAGCCTCCTGGGGCCCTGCCTCGTTGCTGATCTTTACTAGGTCTACTCTCTCCTGCTTCATAGCTTTATCAAACCTCCTCTTAAAGCTGTGATATTCCTCCACAACATTGCTCATCAGATTGTACTACTTCCCTTGCAATTCTGTGACTGACGAAGTACTTCTTAACATTCCTGAGTGACTCATCTTAGCTTTCAACTTCCAGCTTGTGACTCCTTGTTGGTGTGTCCTACCTCCTGAAACATCTGTCCTATCCACCTTGTCAATTCCCTCTCTATTTTAGTTTTCATTATCATGTCCCTCTCCTATCTCTCTCCTCCCGTGTTGTCAGTTGGGTTCCCCCTAATTTCTCCTCGTAGGACAACCCCCTCAGCTATGGGACTAGTCTTGTTGTGAACCTTTGCACTTCATCTAATTTCTTGATGTTTGACAGGTTGTGGGTCCATACTGTGCTGAGCATGCTATCGATATAGGCCCGACATACATCGGTGTACAGTGTTGTGATTGACTCCTTACTTAATGTCGAAATGCCTATTCTCAGGTTTTGCCAGTGGCCGTAATGATGCAGCAGTTAATTGGTTGATGTGTGCCACAGGAGATGTGAGCTCAGTATGAACTCACCCCAAAAATCCTTTTTCCTTGAGTGAGTTTTGTCAGCCTTTGACCTCTTAGCTGTGGCCGACTGTGGTCTTCTTTGTCCTTTCCCCAAGCTTAGCAACTTTGCACTTGCGGAGTTTAACTTCAGTATCATTTGTCGGACTAGACCTTCCACCCTGCCAAATCCCCTTGTAACCTTACACCTTATCCTGCATCTGCTGTGCATCTCTTCATTAGCTTAACATTGGTCTTGAGAACAGTCAATCCCTCCTCATGTCATTCACTCTAAACTCTTGTGGAACCCCACTTGACACATGCACCCCCTCTGACACCTCATCATGTACCACAAATTTTATCGTTTCCTGCCAAGTATTCCCTGATGCCATTTATTACATTCCCTGCTATTCCTGCCTGCTCCTCTAGTTTACAACCAGTTGTGTGGTACTGTGTCAAAAGCCTTCTTGCAGTCCAAGAAGATATGCAGTTTACGCCATAGATATATTATATATAATAAAATATATATATATATATATATATATATATATATACTATTATATATAGATATATACTGTCTCTCTCTCTCTCTTCTCTCTCTCTCGTCTGTTTCTCTCTCTCTTCTGTCTCTCTCTCTCTCTCTCTTCTCTCTCTCTCTCTCTCTCTCTCACTCTCTCTCTCTCTCTCTCTCTCTCACTCTCTCTCTCTCTGTCTCTCTCTCTCTCGCTATCTACCTATCTCGCGCGTCTCTGTCTACGGTCGCATCTACTGTCTCTCCTCTACTCTGGTCTCTCATCTCGTCTCTTCTACTCTCTCCTCTCTCTCTCTCTCTCTCAGTCGCATCTCCACTGTCTCTCTCTTCTCAAGTGTCTCTCTCTCTGTACTCTTTCTGTCTTCTCTCGTGTCGTCTCTGGGTCTCTCTGGCTCTCTCTCTGTCTCTCTGTCTCTTCGTCAGTCCACGTCTCTCCTCTCTCTCTGTCTCGCTGTCCCTCTCTCTCTCTCTGTCCTCTCTCTCCTGTCTTTCTCCTATCTATCTCTCTGTTCCTCTCTCCCTCTCGTCTCTCCACTTCTGTCTTCCACTCTGTCTCTGTCTCTCTTCTCCATCTCCCTCCTCTCTCGCTCTTCGTCTCTCTCTCTCTCTCTCAGCTCTCTCTCTCTCTCATCTTACTCTTTACCTTGCCATAGAACTCCAATAGGTTTGTCACTCAGGATATCCTCCTTGAAGCAGTCTAGTTGTCAATGTATCTGCCCATTCCTTTCTAATTTCGTGCAGTCTGTCCCTTCTTAAATTGGGATTACCTTTATTGTCTTTTACACCCAGGAGTTACTCTCTGTTTTCAATAGATTTATTGAATATTGATGTTACTGGCACACACTGCATTTGCTCTTTCAGGACCCAAGGAGATATATTATCTGGGGGGGGCGGTGGGCCCACCGCCTTCGAGGTATCTAGCTGCCCTAGCAATTTTCTTTCAGATCCTCTTAGGTTGTGTGCAGTATGTCCAGCACTTGCTGGTGCATCCTCCCAGCTCGAGTTTGACTGGAAGATTCTGTCTCCGCTATGAATGCACTTCTGAATTGTGATGCTGAGCTTTCCACACATACTTCCTGGTCATTCCCTGGGGGGGTGGGGTTTGGGGATGTTCTCTCCTTGTTTTCTCAGCCTGAGATTACCTGAGCTTTGACTGTTGTTTTCCTTCCTGATGTGGCTATATAAAAACATTGGGTCAGATTTTGTTTTTGATGCTATGTCATCTCCATATGATACTGGGCTTCTCTCCTTATCTATACATAGTCCATTTTGGCTCTTCTGCACACTCCCCCTTTTTCTGGATCCCTTTGCCTTCCTATACATTTTCCATGCTCTAGCTCACTTGGCTTTGGCTTTCTCCCATACCTCTGGGTAAACATGAACTTTCTTTGATCATCCTGATGTTTATGTGCCTTGGAACAAACTTTGCACGCTCCCAGCACTTTTTTGGTCACGTGTGTGTGGCCCTGTGTGCGTGTGCACTTACCTATATGTGGTTGCAGGGGTTGAGTCACAGCTCCTGCCCCCAGCGTCCTTCACTAGTTGCTACTAGGTCACTCTTCTCCCAAATGGTATGATAAGGCACCCAAGAGCATTATCATACCTCTCTTATAGCTATGTATGGATCCTGCCTTTCCACTACTTCACTTTTCCATATTGTACAACTTCCTGACAACTCTATGACTGCAGAAATACTTCCTAACATCCTGTGATCCATCTGAATTTTCAGCATTCCAGTTGTGGCACATGTTGCAGTGTCCCATCGCTGAAACATTCAGCCTTGTACACCTTTCGTTCCTCTCAGTATTTTATTACATCATTGTCCTTTCCCCCGCATCCCTCTGTCCTCCAGTGTCCTTAGGTTGATTTCCTTTAGCATCTCCTCATCCAACATACTCCAATAACTCTGGGACTAGTCTTGTTCAGACCTTTGCACTGTCCTCTAATTTCATATGACATGTTTGACCAGGTGTTAATTCCATTACTGGCGCTTGCATACTCCAATATGGGCCTGATGTACTTGTGTACATTTGTCTTGAATACACCTTACTTAAAGGTAGGTGTTTGAAAAAAATGCCTGTTCTTAAGTTTGCCTGCTGCAGCAGTTTATTTGGTTGAGGTGCCATCTTGGGGGATGTGTTTGAATGATACCACCCCAATACCTATTCTTGGAGTGAGGTTTGCAGCTTTGGAGATTACCCCCTAGCATGTACTTAGTCTGTGGTTTTCTTTGACTTTCCCCAAGCTTCATGACTTGTATTTGGTGGGGTTAAACTCAGGACCCATTAGTTGGACCAAGTTTTCACCTGTCCAGATCCCATTGTAGGGCTTACCTAATCCTTGTCCTCCTGAATTATCCACATTAGTTTCACATCCGCGTGCAAACAGAGACACCTTTGAAATCTACCCTTCTGTCCATGTCATACACGATAAACCAGAAAACCACACCGACCCTAGGACTGCGACTCTTGTGGAAACCCTTGCTTGTCACATCACCCACTCTTGACACCTCTCACGACCATTGACCCATATTATTTCCTTCCTTTCAGTATTCCCTGATCCATTGCAAAAGCCGTTTCTGATATTCCTGGCCTGCTTCTCTACTTTTCCATTTAATCTCTATGCAGAACTGTATTCAAATGACCTTCTCACAAGTCCAAGAAATTCAGCATACCACCCCCTACTCTCTCCTGACTCATGTTACTTTGCCAAAAAGCCCCCAGTAGGATTGTGATACAGGAATTTCCCATCCCTGGAAACCTTGCTGGTTATCGTTGTAATAGAGGTCATTCTTTGTAGTGCTCCACACTTTTTCTGCTAATCTTCTCCATGATATTGAAATTATGAAATACCTATTGGGTGACATTGGTCTGTAGTTTTAATATTAGCCTGCCTGTCTCCTTTCTAAGAATTAGGACTACAATTGATGTCTTCCACACCTCAGGTAGTTGTCCCTGTATATGATAGAACTGTGTTAAGATTCTTGTTAGTGACATAGTGACTCTGCTCCCTCTCTCAGAACCCATGGAGAATGTTGGTCTGACCCCATGGCCTTTTGAGGTAGCACCACTCCTTCACTTACCGATTTTACTCGTTTACCGCTAACATGGAGATACGACAGCTCTCCGACGAGTCAGTTTTTGTATGCCTACGAGTAACTGGGTCAGGAAAACGGCAGCACAAGTGGTCTTAGCATCGACATCTCGATCTCTTTGCATCCACGTCAGTAACACAGCTTTTAAAGTTTCCAAGACAGCCATCTTTGTATCAAATTTGTACTTGATGTGCACCCATAGTACGAAAGATAGAAGTGCAGTCAGCACTTGGAAGAGTTAATGGAAGAAGTACAATAAAAAGTTTAAATGGGTTGGGGATGGTCCTCAGTATCAAAGCTATCTCCAAAACTACTATTTCATCTGTAAAATTGTAACTTATGTATTAAGCATCCCATAGTACTAGATAAAAGGCAGCAGCACTGGAAGAGGAAGATAGGAAAAAGAATGAAGTACTAAAGAAGCACACAATAAAGGGTTAGTTGGTGTGTGTTCATCTTTGTTCATTCTTGTGTCTCGTGGCAGCTTAATAATGAATGGATTAAACTCAGGAAGAAAGATATGTCGTTGTGTGACAATCTGATAATAATAATAAAATATAATTAAGAAAATATAATTAATCACTTCTGGTGGTGGCTTTCAATGTCATATGTATTTTCATTAGTTTTGGTAGCTGACCTTTAAAGCACTCAGAGCGATTTGGGGTATAATTATTAATATATTTATATTAGTGATTAAACACAGTGAACAAGTTATGTGAATGGGTAATTAATAATAATAATAATAATAATCACTCTGGAGTGGTTTTAAATGTCAGCTACCAAACCTGTACAAAATACGCATGAATTTAAACACTCCAAGTGATTATATATTATTTTTATGAATTATTACTATATATTAATATTATTTTTTTTTTTTTTTTTACAAGTCGGGCCGTCACCCACCGAGGCGGGTGACCCAAAAAGAAAAGAAAAAATTCCCAAAAATGAAAATATTTCTTCATCATTCAACCCTTTCACCATCATTCACACACTTTCACCTCACACATAATCACTGTTTTTGCAGAGGTCTCAAATACAACAGTTCACGAAGTATTTTTTTTTATTATTTTTTATTATCACACTGGCCGATTCCCCACCAAGAGCAGGTGCCCTATAAAGAAAAACTTTCACATCTTTCACACATCACTGTCCTTGCCAGAAGGGTGCTTTACACTACAGTTTTTAAACTGCAACATAAACACCCATCCTTCAGAGTGCAGCACTGTACTTCCCACCTCCAGGACTCAAGTCCGGCCAGCGTTTCCCTGAACCTCTTCATAATGTACTTTGCTCACATTCCAACAGCACATCAAGTATTAAAAAACCATTTGTCTCCATTCACTCCTATCAAACACGCACACGCATGCCCTGCTGGAAGTCCAAGCCCCTCGCACACAAAACCTCCTTTACCCCCTCCCTTCCAACCTTTCCTATGGCCGACCCCTACCGCCGCCCTTCCTTCCACTACAGACTGATACACTCTTGAAGTCATTCGTTTCGCTTCCATTCTCTCTACATGTCCGAACACCTCAACAACCCTTCCTCCGCCCTCTGGACAACAGTTTTGGTAATCCCGCACCTCCTCCTAACTTCCAAACTACGAATACTCTGCATTATATTCACACCACACATTGCCCTCAGACATGACATCTCCACTGCCTCCAGCCTTCTCCTCGCTGCAACATTCATCACCCACGCTTCACACCCATATAAGAGCGTTGGTAAAACTATACTCTCATACATTCCCCTCTTTGCCTCCAAGGACAAAGTTCTTTGTCTCCACAGACTCCTAAGTGCACCACTCACTCTTTTTCCCTCATCAATTCTATGATTCACCTCATCTTTCATAGACCCATCCGCTGACACGTCCACTCCCAAATATCTGAATATGTTCACCTCCTCCATACTCTCTCCCTCCAATCTGATATTCAATCTTTCATCACCTAATCTTTTTGTTATCCTCATAACCTTACTCTTTCCTGTATTCACCTTTAATTTTCTTCTTTTGCACACCCTACCAAATTCATCCACCAATCTCTGCAACTTCTCTTCAGAATCTCCCAAGAGCACAGTGTCATCAGAAAAAGAGCAGCTGTGACAACTCCCACTTTGTGTGTGATTCTTTATCTTTTAACTCCACGCCTCTTGCCAAGACCCTCGCATTTACTTCTCTTACAACCCCATCTATAAATATATTAAACAACCACGGTGACATCACACATCCTTGTCTAAGGCCTACTTTTACTGGGAAAAAATTTCCCTCTTTCCTACATACTCTAACTTGAGCCTCACTATCCTCGTAAAAACTCTTCACTGCTTTCAGTAACCTACCTCCTACACCATACACTTGCAACATCGCCACATTGCCCCCCTATCCACCCTGTCATATGCCTTTTCCAAATCCATAAATGCCACAAAGACCTCTTTAGCCTTATCTAAATACTGTTCACTTATATGTTTCACTGTAAACACCTGGTCCACACACCCCCTACCTTTCCTAAAGCCTCCTTGTTCATCTGCTATCCTATTCTCCGTCTTACTCTTAATTCTTTCAATTATAACTCTACCATACACTTTACCAGGTACACTCAACAGACTTATCCCCCTATAATTTTTGCACTCTCTTTTATCCCTTTGCCTTTATACAAAGGAACTATGCATGCTCTCTGCCAATCCCTAGGTACCTTACCCTCTTCCATACATTTATTAAATAATTGCACCAACCACTCCAAAACTATATCCCCACCTGCTTTTAACATTTCTATCTTTATCCCATCAATCCCGGCTGCCTTACCCCCTTTCATTTTACCTACTGCCTCACGAACTTCCCCCACACTCACAACTGGCTCTTCCTCACTCCTACAAGATGTTATTCCTCCTTGCCCTATACACGAAATCACAGCTTCCCTATCTTCATCAACATTTAACAATTCCTCAAAATATTCCCTCCAAACCGCCAATATCCCAAACCCCTCCTTTAGAGTGCAGGCATTGTACTTCCCATTTCCAGGACTCAAGTCCAGCTATATAAAATAACCGGTTTCCTTGAATCCCTTCACTAAATATTACCCTGCTCACACTCCAACAGATCGTCAGGTCCCAAATACCATTCGTCTCCACTCACTCCTATCTGACACGCTCACGCACGCTTGCTGGAAGTCCAAGCCCCTTGCCCACAAAACCTCCTTTACCCCCTCCCTCCAACCTTTTCAAGGACAACCCCTACCCCGCCTTCCTCCCCCTACAGATTATAAGCTCTCCATGTCATTCTACTTTGATCCATTCTCTCTAAACGACCAAACCACCTCAACAACCCGTCTTCAGCCCTCTGACTAATACTTTTATTAACTCCACACCTTCTCCTAATTTACACACTCCGAATTTTCTGCATAATACTTACACCAAAATATTGCCTTAGACAGGACATCCCCACTGCCTCCAACCGCCTCCTCGCTGCAGTATTTGCAACCAAGCTTCACACCCATATAAGAGTGTTGGTACTACTATACTTTCATACATTCCCTTCTTTGCCTCCATAGATAACATTTTTTGTCTTCACATATACCTCAATACACCACTCACCTTTCTTCATCAATTCTATGATTAACCTCATCCTTTGTAAATCCATCCGCCGACACGTCAACTCCCAAATATCTGAAAACATTCACTTCTTCCATACTCCTCCTCCCAATTTGATATCCAATTTTTCTTCTTCTTCTTCTTCTTCTTCTTCTTCTTCTTCTTATTATTATTATTATTATTATTATTATTATTATTATTATTATTATTTTATTATTAGGATTTTATGCTATATGAGAACTAGGGTCGTGGAAACAGGCAGTGCGATGTTTCAGCGTCAAGTATCTCAATCTCCTTCCTACAGCCACTCAGTACATTAGCTTTCACTGTCTCCAAGACTACATATTTGTATAAATTTGCACTTTATTGTGCTTCCCATAGTACAAGATGTCAGCACAAAGGAAGATCTTGACCTCACCTCAAGGAAGTGCCAAGAAACAAAGGAAGGCTCTCAATCTTGAGGTGAAAATGATTATAAATGAGTATGAATCCGGTTAGGAAAGTGCAAGTGATAGCCAATGACTTGAAGCTGGCACATTCTACCATTCCCACTATCTTGAAAGATAAAGATAGTGAAAGGGGCAGTGAAAGCATCGAATGGATTTCAAGCCATAAAAAACTAGGCAGCGGAAACATGACAAAGACGCCCAAATTAATAAGAACTGGCATATATGGAGAGGTATTGGAGGGTGTGCGGGGCTATACAAGAGAGAGGGAGAAGGCGCCATCAGTGTCTCTCGGTAACTCGCATGCTTCACCATGATGTACGGATGTGTAAGCTCACAGCACTAAAATGTTGTATAATTATGTTATTACTGTTAGTAAAGGTAGTCTACCTATCATATTTATTCCAAAATAATATTAGGTATAACTTAAATAAGTAGAAGCATGATAATGATACCCAAATTAATAAAAAACTGGGCATTATATAGAGAGGTATTGAAGGGCGGAGGGCCGGGAGGGATAAAAAAAAAAGTGACCTCGACCATAACAGAAAACGTTACGTGCCTGAAGGATAACTAGAGAAGAATCACTTACTCTGTGCAAAGACTGAAAAAAGTGTGATTTTCTCAAAAAAAAAAAAAAAAAAAAAACAGCTATGCACACGTTTCCTGGAATATCTCGGAAATAAGTCATTGACCTATTTCATGTTGTATTACCGTTAATAATAAACAGATTGAAAGGAATTTCCCAGCAAATATAAAACTGAATGTTTTTAGTTTTGGGGTGGTGACACTTTTGAAGTGTCAGTAAGGGGTGATTCTTCGATTAGCGATGCAATCGTTTACCGACAGGGTCTTAGGCCCCTAACTCTGTCGTTAAGTGAGGAGAGGCTGCATTTAGTTTGCTTAGCAGTCGTTCACCTCCTCCTCAGTTATGTGCAGTGTGTCCAGCACTTGTTGGTGTACCCTACCACCACAGTTTGCTGGAAGTCTTTGTCTCCACTGAAAATACCTTCCTATATCTTGTGTGAAGCTCCTCGCATACTGCCTGATCATTTTTTGTGATCTCCTCTTCTTCCTTCCACAGCCTGATTATCTGGCCCCTGACTCGTCTTCCTCCTGATGTGGCTGGACAACAGCTTTGGGTCAAATTTAGCTTTCAATACTATGTTGCTCTCGTATTGCCATTGGGCCTCCCTCCTTATCCATACATATTCATTTCTGGCTCTTTGGCCCATCATCTTATTTTCCTGGGTCCTTTGTCTTCTGTACTTTTTTCCATGTTTAGTGCACTTAGCTTTGGCCTCTCTACACTGTGTGCACGTGTGCATGCATGCGCACATGCATGCGCACATGCACGTGTGTGCATACGTACATACTTGCCTATTTGTGGTTGCAGGAGTTGAGGCTTAGTTAAATGCTTGAGTCTGTGTGTGTGTGTGTGTGTGTGTGTGTGTGTGTGTGTGTGTACTCATTTGTGGTTACAGGGGTCGAGACTCAGCTCCTGGCCCTGCCAGGAGCTGTGTGTGTGTGTGTGTGTGTGGTGTGTGTGTGTGTGTGTGTGTGTGTGTGTGTGTGTGTGTGAGTGTGTGTGTGTGTGTGTGTGAGAGAGAGTGAGTGTGTGTGTGTGAGCACATGAGAGAGTATGAGTGTGTGAGAGTGTGTGAGAGAGTGGAGTGTGTGAGAGAAGTGAGAGTGTGTGAGAGAGTGAGAGTGTGCGAGAGAGTGAGAGTGTGCGAGAGAGTGAGAGTGTGCGAGAGAGTGAGAGTGTGCGAGAGAGTGAGAGTGTGCGAGAGAGTGAGAGTGTGCGAGAGAGTGAGAGAGTGAGAGTGTGCGAGAGAGTGAGAGTGTGCGAGAGAGTGAGTGTGCGAGAGAGTGTGCGTGAGTGTGCGTGAGTGTACTCGCCTAGTTGTACTCACCTAGTTGAGGTTGCGGGGGTCGAGTCCGAGCTCCTGGCCCCGCCTCTTCACTGATCGCTACTAGGTCACTCTCCCTGAGCCGTGAGCTTTATCATACCTCTGCTTAAAGCTATGTATGGATCCTGCCTCCACTACATCGCTTCCCAAACTATTCCACTTACTGACTACTCTGTGGCTGAAGAAATACTTCCTAACATCCCTGTGATTCATCTGTGTCTTCAGCTTCCAACTGTGTCCCCTTGTTACTGTGTCCAATCTCTGGAAACATCCTGTCTTTGTCCACCTTGTCAATTCCTCTCAGTATTTTGTATGTCGTTATCATTTTCCCCCTATCTCTCCTGTCCTCCAGTGTCGTCAGGTTGATTTCCCTTAACCTCTCCTCGTAGGGCATACCTCTTAGCTCTGGGACTAGTCTTGTTGCAAACCTTTGCACTTTCTCTAGTTTCTTTACGTGCTTGGCTAGGTGTGGGTTCCAAACTGGTGCCGCATACTCCAATATGGGCCTAATGTATACGGTGTGTACAGGGTCCTGAACGATTCCTTATTAAGATGTCGGAATGCTGTTCTGAGGTTTGCTAGGCGCCCATATGCTGCAGCAGTTATTTGGTTGATGTGCGCTTCAGGAGATGTGCCTGGTGTTATACTCACCCCAAGATCTTTTTCCTTGAGTGAGGTTTGTAGTCTCTGACCCCCTAGACTGTACTTCGTCTGCGGCCTTCTTTGCCCTTCCCCAATCTTCATGACTTTGCACTTGGTGGGATTGAACTCCAGGAGCCAATTGCTGGACCAGGTCTGCAGCCTGTCCAGATCCTGAAAGTCACTCCCTGCCAAGCCTTACCTATAAGGCTAATGCAGTGGATATTGAAGTGATTCCTCCAGAACTCTCTTAGGGTCAAGTCATTGTCTGAGGTCACTTCCAGCACCTTTGAAACACTGCTTTCGTGTAGAGTATTTTGAAGTTAGAAATGACCTGCTGGTCCATGGGCTGGATGAGAGGAGTGGTGTTAGAAGGCAAGAACTTTCATATTATAAAACTGAAGTCCCTAAACAATCATTGTTCCAAGTCTGGAGGATGAGCAGGAGCATTGTCTAGTACCAGGAGACACTTGAGTGGCAGTTTATTTTTCTGGAAGTATTGTTTCACACTCAGGTCAAACACTTCATGGACCCAGTCAATGAAAATGTGCCTTGTGACCCATGCCTTATTATTAGCTTTTGACAACACACACATTGTTTTTCTTGAATACTCTGAGATTTTCAGAGTGGTACATCAGTAAAGGCTTCACTTTGAAATCCCCACTAGCATTACCATAAGAACATAAGAAAGAAAGAACACTGCAACAGGCCTACTGACCCAATGAACCACCCAGTCTGGTCACCTCTACTCAAGGAAGGAGCACAGCACCCAGACCCCAGCAGCACAAGCTAGTCAGATCCAACTCACACCCACCCACACCCACTCATGTATTTAATCTAACCTATTTTTAAAACTACACAATGTTTTAGCCTCAATAACTGTACTCGGGAGTTTGTTCCACTCATCCACAACTCTATTACCAAACCAGTGCTTTCCTATATCCTTCCTGAATCTGAATTTTTCCAACCTGAAACCATTGCTGCGATTCCTGTCTTGGCTGGAAATTTTCAGCACGCTATTTACATCCCGTTTATTTATTCCTGTTTTTCATTTATACACCTCAATGCAGATTCAGGGCCCTCAATCTGTCCTCACAGGAAAGACTTCTGATACATGGGATCATCTTTGTCATCCTCCTCTGTACGTTTTCCAGAGCATTTATATCCATTCTGTCCTCTTCAAGGGGGGCTCCTTGGCGTGGTGAAGAGGCTCTTGGTCTGAGGAATTAGACCTATCGGTCTTCTTCCTCAGACCGAACCTAATTACCCCCCAATCTCCCCTCCCCTATCCCATCCTCCCCATCCTCCCCTTTTTCCCTTTTCCCCCTCCTCCTCCCCACTCCCCTTTTGCCCTTCCTCTTTTTGTCCTTTGGGATTTTTCCCACAGGCACGCTAGTTCCTAGGTGAGGAAAGGACACCGGGGTCGATCCCCTTCCCTTGAGGTTTCTTGGCGGTGGGTAGGTTTTCCGTGGAATCTGGATTGCTAG
>NC_069428.1:39668935-39766680 GCF_026875155.1 Cherax quadricarinatus | reverse complement strand
GCCCGTAGCTTGGGACTAGTCTTGTTGCAAACCTTTGCACTTTCTCTAATTTCTTGACGTGCTTGACTAGGTGTGGATTCCAAACTGGTGCTGCATACTCCAGTATGGGCCTGACGTAAATGGTATACAGAGTCTTGAACGAATCCTTACTGGGGTATCGGAACGCTATCCGTAGGTTTGCCAGGCGCCCGTATGCTGCAGCAGTTATCTGATGATGTGCGCTCGGGAGATATGCTCGGTGTTATACTCACCCCAGATCTTTTTCTTTGAGTGAGGTTTGCAGACTTTGGCCATCTAAACTATTTTGGGTGTCTGCGGTCTTCTTTGCCCTTCCCCAATCTTCATGACTTTGCATTTGGCAGGGTTTAAACTCAAGGAGCCAGTTGCTGGACCAGGCTTGTAGCCTGTCCAGGTCTCTTTGTAGTCCTGCCTAAATCCTCATCCGATTTGATTCTTCTCATTAACTTCACATCGTCCGCAAACAAGGACACTTCTGAGTCTATCCCTTCCGTTATGTCATTCACATATACCAAGAACAGCACAGGTCCTAGGACTGACCCCTGTGGAACCCCGCTTGTCACAGGCGCCCACTCTGACACCTCGTCACGTACCATGACTCGTTGTTGCCTCCCTGTCAGGTATTCTCTGATCCATTGCAGTGCCTTTCCTGGTTATGTGTGCCTGATCCTCTAGCTTTTGCAGTAACCTCTTGTGAGGAACTGTGTCGAAGGCCTTCTTGCAGTCCAAAAAAATGCAGTCGATCCACCCCTCTCTCTCTTGTCTTTCTTCTGTCACCTTGTCATAAAACTCTAGTAGGTTTGTGACACAGGATTTTCCCTCCCTGAAACCATGCTGGTTGTCACCTGGCTGTACACCAGGCCTCATGGTCCGTGTTTGTGGACCTGGCTGTGACGCCAGGCCTCATGGTCCGTGTGTGTGGACCTGGCTGTGACGCCAGGCCTCATGGTCCGTGTGTGTGGACCTGGCTGTGACGCCAGGCCTCATGGTCCGTGTTTGTGGACCTGGCTGTGACGCCAGGCCTCATGGTCCATGTGTGTGGACCTGGCTGTGACGCAGGCCTCATGGTCTGCGTGTGTAGACCTGGCTGTGACACCAGGCCTCATGGTCCGTGTGTGTGGACCTGGCTGTGACGCCAGGCCTCATGGTCCTTGTGTGTGGACCTGGCTGTGACGCAGGCCTCATGGTCTGTGTGTGTGGACCTGGCTGTGACGCCAGGCTTCATGGTCTGTGTGTGTGTTGACCTGGCTGTGATGCCATGCCTTATGGTCCGTGTGGGCCTGGCTGTGACGCCAGGCCTCATGGTCCGTGTTTGTGGACCTGGCTGTGACGCCAGGCCTCATGGTCCGTGTTTGTGGACCTGGCTGTGATGCCAGGCCTCATGGTCTGTGTGTGTGGGCCTGGCTGTGACGCCAGGCCTCATGGTCCGTGTGTGTGGACCTGGCTGTGACGCCAGGCCTCATGGTCCTTGTGTGTGGACCTGGCTGTGACGCAGGCCTCATGGTCTGTGTGTGTGGACCTGGCTGTGACGCCAGGCTTCATGGTCTGTGTGTGTGTTGACCTGGCTGTGATGCCATGCCTTATGGTCCGTGTGGGCCTGGCTGTGACGCCAGGCCTCATGGTCCGTGTTTGTGGACCTGGCTGTGACGCCAGGCCTCATGGTCCGTGTTTGTGGACCTGGCTGTGATGCCAGGCCTCATGGTCTGTGTGTGTGGGCCTGGCTGTGACGCCAGGCCTCATGGTCCGTGTGTGTGGACCTGGCTGTGACGCCAGGCCTCATGGTCCGTGTGTGTGGACCTGGCTTTGACGCCAGGCCTCATGGTCCGTGTTTGTGGACCTGGCTGTGATGCCAGGCCTCATGGTCTGTGTGTGGGGACCTGGCTGTGATGCCAGGCCTCATGGTCTGTGTGTGGGGACCTGGCTGTGACGCCAGGACTCATGGTCCGTGTGTGTGGACCTGGCTGTGACACCAGGCCTCATGGTCCTTGTGTGTGGACCTGGCTGTGACGCCAGGACTCATGGTCCGTGTGTGTGGACCTGGCTGTGACGCCAGGCCTCATGGTCCTTGTGTGTGGACCTGGCTGTGACGCCAGGCCTCATGGTCCAGGTCACGGCCGGGTCTCCACACTCGCATCAACCTTGTAGTAAGTCACAACATGGAACCTACGGCGTTACACATTCATACAATAAACTGAAACAGGAATATTGAAGAACGTAGTTATAATAATATAAGAGTTGAGAGTAAACCATATCAGTAACTTAACCTTAAAAAGCACAACACAGCAGCTGATTATCACTACGGAAAATAATATAATTACGCATGATAAGATATTGTCTAGAAAGATAAGAAGTGGTCAGTAGACTGAAAGTAATATCATCACTTCGCAGGCACTGGGTCCTTCTAATTACCGAGAACCGAGATGAACCGAGGACAACCGAGAACAAGCTCGGATATACCGGGAACAAGCTCGGATTTACCGAAACCGGGAACAAGCTCGGATTTACCGAGAACAGCCGGGAACAAGCTCGGATTTACCGAGAACAGCCGGGAACAAGCTTGGATTTACCGAGAACAGGTTAGATTTACCGAGAACAGGTTAGATTTACCGAGAACAACCGAGAAGAAACAAGAACAAGTCAGACTTGCCGAGAACAACTTGTGTCGTTTTTTACAAATATCTCACTGGATATCTGCATGTTGACAGACGCCATGATGCTCCCTGGATTGCAACTTCAAAATTGTAATTCTTACTTTCCTTGGACCATCTTCAGTGTAGGGTGATAAGGTATTTATCCAACCTAAATTTGAAACTTCCCAAGGTTTTCTGCAGTCATTACTTATCTGTACATCCAACAACTACAACCAGAACAATGTAGATAAATGCAAAGTTCTGAAGCCGGGAATGTCCATAACCCTAGCACTTATGGTTATGGTAAGCAGCAACCTTAAACCAAGACAGTAGTGCCAAGGCGTACGTAATAAGGCAAACAGATTACTGGGATTTATATCAAGAAGTGTAAGCAAGGTTGAGACATGCAACATATGGGAATCTTTATTGAAGAAACGTTTCGCCACACAATGGCTTCATGAGTTCAATACAAAGCAGAAAGGTGTCTGACAGATGTGATAACGCATCTGTTAGAGACTGCGGCATCATGGGATTTTGATACAAAGAATTCATCAACACTTGTCCAACCTTTGGACGAAGACCTACTTCGACTAGTGGATGGTACCACTATGACCCCGCCTCCTCCTGCTTCACCTCACCTGACTACAGTATATAAGCCACTGCTACGGTCCTATGCTGTACATTCTATAAGACTGATGGACTGAACACATCGACTCCAGGCTGAGGGACTGATTGCCTCAAACTCCTCTCCTTACACCTTTCTGCTTTGTATTGGATTGATGAAGCCACTGTGTGGCGAAACGTTTCTTTAAAGATTCCCATATGTTGCACAAGTGTCTCAATCATCAACTTGTTGGTTTTAAACCATTTATCACAAGCGTAAGCAACTTGTAAGACGAAGAATGAGGGGAGACATGATCGAGTGTATAAGTGGAAGACGAGTACCTTTCACCCAGATAGATCTGAGGCGTTTGCCTAATCAGTGGGGTAATTAAGTAACCAACAAGATCATCTATAAGAAGGGCACGTTTTTCTGCAGGATCATTCTACCCAGAACCACGGAATGACAAAGGCACAGTACCGTGGCTGGAACAATACACGAATAACCCACATATAGAATGCTCCAAACCTGACTTTAGGCTTTGTACAGTGTGACTTGTTTTCGGTAAATCCAAGCTTGTTCCCGGTTGTTCTCGGTAAATCCAAGCTTGTTCCCGGTTGTTCTCGGTAAATCCAAGCTTGTTCCCGGTTGTTCTCGGTAAATCAAAGCGTTGTTCTCGGTAAATCCAAGATTGTTCTTGGTTGTCCTCAGTAAATCTGACTTGTTCTTGGTTCATCTCGGATGTTCTCGGTAAATCTAACGACTTCTCGGTAAATCCAAGCTTGTTCTCGGTAAATCCGAGCTTGTCCTCGGTTGTTCTTCGTAATTAGTAGGACCGCAGACACGGGGGAAAGTAAACTCGCGCTGTGGCCTTCGTTTGGTCCCTTTCACATGAAGAGGACCAGGGAACATGATAATGACTAGCAAAATACTTTTGTACCAAAAGTACCTTAGGAAACTTACCTAAGGAGGCCTGGTCACAGACCGGGCCGCGGGGGCGTTGACCCCCGGAACTCTCTCCAGGTAAACTCCAGGTAACTTTATTATAACAAGTGCAATTTTATTTAGCATAATCCAACAAAATATATTTTAGATAAGTTTACAGTAATTTAATAAAAAACAAATTTATTTTTTCGTTAGCGTCAGAATGATTTTTGTGAAATTATTGCATACATAAATTTTGCATACATAAATTTTCGGCAAGAAGAGCGTTGCTGTTTAAGTCAAAATCGCAAGTTTTACCTGTTTGGCACAACATATGTATAACTCTCTTATATCCGACTACAGGGAGACTGGTAAGGTTCTCAAAGTGATGCTCTGCACCACTCGGCCACAAATCCCTCAAAAGCTGGACAGCCTAGTTTACAAGCCATGGTGCCGAGTGTTGTAGAGCGTCACTTTGGGAACCTTGCTAGTCTTCCTGTAGTGGGATCGAATCCTGCTGACTGTGATCTGTCCCTGGACATACTTTATATATTTCATGTACATATATTTCCCTGGTCTAGAAAATCCTCATTATCCATTTCTTAATTTTCTAGTCATCGTGATACTCGATTTATTGTGTTCTTGAAAAGAAAGGCCAGCTGACATTATTACACCCTGATCCTTCACATGTTCCTTTCGTTCCTTAATGAATTTTAAACGAACGAGACTCAAAACACTGACGGCATCTGAGTAATTTCTGATGTACCCCCTCTACAATTTATTTGGAAAAAGCCCTGGACAGCATGCCCATGTATTCTGCCCTAGGACCAGACTCTTCAAACTCCATATTCATCAGTAATTGCAAGAAACCACTTATTACCATGGGCTTTTAGTATTCTGTGGTTATAGAGCCCGGACACAGGTGTCATCCCACAAAGATCACTGATAATGCCCCGCCTCACAAAGGTGGTAATAAAGCAAACATGAAAAACTATAGACCAATTGCTCTAATTTCGCATATAAAAAAATTTGGAATAGGTCCTAAAAGGTAAGAGTGCCATTCACACGGAATTGCAACTTTGCACACCCCAGGGTCGCATGGGTTTAGAGCACGGTCGCTGCTGCCTTTCACAGTTCCTAGACCATTATGATATAGTCTTGGATAAACTTAAAACAAGTTAAATGCTTATGTATTGTACACTAATTTTTCAAAAGCCTTCGACAGGTGCGACTGTGGCGTGATAGCACATAAAATGCATGCTAGAGAAATAACTGGAAAAGTGGGTAGATGGATATTTAACTTCTTTACAGAGAGACTCCAGAGTAGTAGTAGTGAACAGAATGAACTGAGATGCTGCCACAATGAAAAACTGCTTCTTAAAGCACAGTACTGCTGCACTTGTTTTCATTCTTACATCCGACATCGACAAGAGCATAAATCATAACACCGTAAGTTTCTTTGAAGATGACACCGGAATCTCTTCGTGGCGTCCATCGAAGACAGTGAATCTTCAAGAGGATAAACGTAAATCAAGTCTTGCAGTCGGCCTCAGACAGCAGTGTATAATCAATGAGGATAAGTTTCGGTTGTTCCAATATGGGAGAAATGCAGATTGAAATATAGTACAGGACAATAGAAAGTTCCTTGTCCGAGACTTGGGAGTGATGCTAGAGGATGACTTATTCGTCACAACAGTGTTGCTATTGTTACTGAAAAAATGATGGCCTGGATAACTAGAACCTTGAAGACGAGAGATACTGAGATAATTCTCTATGTTGTTCTGTCCAGGCTAGAATACTTCTATATATAACGGATCCCTTCAAGGCAGGTGAGATTGCTGAGCTAGAAATGTTCAAGAACTTTAGCTGCCTGTATACGCTAAATTAAACATCTAAACTCCTAGAATAATTGAAATCTCTTCATCTTTACTCCTTTCAGCGTAGGCGAGAAAAGTACATCATAATTTACACCTGGAAAATCCTGGAGGGACTAGTCCCAAACCTGAACACTGAAATCACTCTATATGAAAACAAGATTTGATAGACTGTGCAAAATACCTCCAATAAAAGGAGGGATGCGACGAGTACACTAAGAGATAACCCGATGAGCATCAGAGGTCCTCGACTTAACACCCCCTTCCCCTTCGTCTCCCTTCGTTCATAAGTGGAATTAATAACAAACCTGTGTCTCTAAGAAGGAGCCTCACAAGTTGCTCAGATCAGCTCCTGGCCAGGCAGGGTGTGGTTTATACGGTGGACTGCGCGTCCAACAACAACCACCACCTGATCAAGCTTTGGTCCACCAGGAGGCCTGGTCTGGAACTGGACCATGGTGGTGTTGACCCTCATAAATATTTTTCAGGTGAAAGGTCTACTGCATGCAAGGACTATGTTTCAAATCCGTCCATTCTTCTGTTTATTGACAGTCTTTCATTGCTACTTATCTTCACCGTATGGACTGTGTAACTTTGAGTTATTATGCTTATTTAGCGAATGGAAGGCAGTTAAATTTAATCCATGGAGGTGGAGGACAATTCCAATGCCTTGGCTCGAGAGCCTCCCTGCCCCCTCGCATCAATGAGTCTCCCTACAGGGGTATGAGGGGCTGTTATGGATATGTGGACCAGCGGTTTGCCAACATCAGTAGCCTGATTGATCAGGCAAACACCAGACAAGCTTGGCTCAGGTCCAGACTTCGGGAATAAGAAAACTCTAGAAAGTGATTACAGGTAACTTATATCACATATATGCCTGACTTGCCAACATCAGTAAAAATACCGTGATAATGGTATCATTAAAGTATTTCACTTTCAAGGATCATAAGTGTTATTGTCACAACTGCGAAGAAAATAATAGGATGGACAATGAAACCTTCATAACAAGAGATGGCAAACCAGTGATGGTCTCCCTTAAATCACTGTTCTCAAGGCTGCAATATTGTTGTACATTAACAATTCCCTTGAAGGCAATTCATTTTAAGTTTGAAGCCCTTCCTGGAACGCAGGCGAGAAATATGCATCATAATTTACGCCCGGGAAATTCTAGAACGATTGGTTATAAAATCTACAAACAGATATCACTTCCCCAAGCATAAAAAAAACTCAACAGACGGTTAATTAATTAAAACACCCGTGTCATTGAATACACCGAGAAAGAACACTAAGTGTAGGAGGTCCAGAGCTATTCAACAGCCTTCAATCATTTATAAAGGGGACCACAAACAGACCCCTTGCTGTCTTTAAGAGGAAGCTAATAAGTTCCTTGAGTCAGTACCTGAGCAGTCGGGCTGTAGTTAGTACGTTGTAACACATGAGGCCAGCAGTAACAGCCTGGTTCATCAAACCTTGATCTACCAGGAGGCCTGGTCTGGGACCGGTCTGCGGGGGCGTTGACCTCTATAAACACCCCTTAAGGTATCCTTCAGGTAGGCCATAAGACAAGCTTCTTATAAAATAAATATGCTCTTAATACCTCCTCCTCTCCCCTCCCCCATTTATGGTAAGACACATACCTGGTTACCTGGAGGTTATTCCGGGGATCAACGCCCCCGCGGCCCAGTCCATGACCGGGCCTCCCGATGGATCAGGGCCTGATCAACCAGGCTGTTACTGCTGGCCGCACGCAGTCCAACGTACGAGCCACAGCCCGGCTGATCCGGCACTGACTTTAGGTATCTGTCCAGCTCTCTCTTGAAGGCAGCCAGGGGTTTATTGGCAATTCCCCTAATGCTTGATGGGAGGCTGTTGAACAGTTTTGGGCCCCGGATACTTATGGTGTTTTCCCTTAGTGTACCAATGGCGCCCCTACTTTTTATTAGGGGCATTTTGCATCGCCTGCCCAGTCTTTTACTTTCGTAGGGAGTGATTTCTGTGTGCAGATTTGGGACCATTACTTCCAGGATTTTCCAAGTGTAGATTATGATATATATCTCCCTCCTGCGTTCCAACGAGTACAAGTCAAGTGCTTCCAAGCGTTCCCAGTAGTTAAGGTGCTTGACGGAACTTATACGTGCAGTAAAGGATCTCTGTACACTCTCCAGATCTGCAATTTCACCTGCTTTGAATGGAGATGTTGATGTACAGCAGTATTTCAGCCTAGATAGAACAAGTGATTTGAAAAGGATTATCATTGGCTTGACATCTCTCGTTTTGAACGTTCTCATTATCCATCCTATCATTTTCTTTGCACGTGCGGTCGTGGCACTGTTGTGATCCTAGAAAGTGAGATCCTCAGACATTACTACTCCCAGGTCCCTTACATTATTTTTCCGCTCTATTGTATGGCCAGAGTCTGTAGTATACTCTGTTCTAGTTATTATCTCCTCCAGTTTTTCATAACGGAGTAGTTGGAATTTGTCCTCATTGAACATCATATTGTTTACCGTTGCCCACTGGAAAACTTTGTTTATATCTTCTTGGAGGTTGACCGCGTCCTCAGCAGATGACAGCCTCATGCAGATCCTAGTATCATCCGCAAAGGATGATACGGTGCTGTGATGTATATCTCTATCTATGTCTGATATGAGGATGAGGAATAAGATGGGGGCGAGTACTGTGCCTTGTGGAACAGAGCTCTTCACTATGGCAGCCTCCGATTTAACTCTGTTTGACCACTACTCTTTGTGTTCGATTTGTTAGGAAGTTGAAGATCCATCTCCCCACTTTCCCAGTTATTCCTTTAGTACGTATTTTATGGGCTATTACGCCATGATCGCATTTGTCAAATGCTTTTGCAAAGTCTGTGTATATTACATCTGCATTCTGATTTTCTTCCAGTGCATCCAAGGCCATATCATAGTGATCCAGTAGTTGTGAGAGGCAGGAGCGACCTGCCCTGAACCCATGTTGCCCTGGATTGTGCAGATTTTGGGAATCCAGGTGATTTGCAATCCTGCTTCTTAGCACTCTTTCAAAGATTTTTATGATGGACGTCAGAGCTATTGGTCTATAGTTCTTAGCTAATGCTTTGCTGCCACCTTTATGGAGTGGGGCTATATCCGTTGTTTTAAGTGATTGGAATTTCACCCATGTCCAAGCTCCTCCTCCATAGTGTACTTAGGGCACGCGAGAGGGGTTTCTTGCAGTTCTTAATGAAAACAGAGTTCCACGAGTCTGGGCCCGGGGCTGAGTGCACAGGCATGTTGTCAATGGCTTTTTCGAAATCTGTCGGAGTTAGGGTAATGTCGGAAATCTGGCATACATTTATGGAGTTTTGAGGCTCATTCATGAAGAAATCATTTGGGTCGTCGATCCTCAGACCGATTAGTGGTTCACTAAACACAGAGTCATACTGGGATTTCAATATTTCACTCATTTCCTTGTTGTCATCTGTGTAAGTCCCGTAGCAGTTTATCTTCATTGCATAGCAGGCTTATTCTGTCTAGAAACAGGCGAGACTACCAGGACTGTAGTCTGAGTCGGAAGCAGTTCTTGAGTTACTGGAGCTGGAATCGGTAAAATGTAATTAAAGGGGTTTGAATCGGAAGTGCCATAAATAAAGGAGTCGGAGTCGAAGGTTTTATGTGCCGACTCCACAGCCCTGGAGACAACAGTAGTAGGGGAAGTGTAGATATGAGGTGATCAGTCTCTCAGCCTTGATGTATCAAGTTTGAGTTGATCAATCCTTCAGTCTTAGTGTGGGTTCAGCTTCATAACATCAGTTGATGTGATGGAAACTGTAGAGTATATATATATATATAATATATATATATATATATATATATATATATATATATATATATATATATATATATATATATAATATATATATATATAAATAAATGTCGTGCCGAATATGTAAAACTGGTCAATTAGCAAGAACTCGTTTAAAATTAAGTCCTTTCTAAAATTTTCTCTTATACGTTTAAAGATATATATTTTTTTCATTAATGTTAATGTAAAAATTTTTAATTTTGCACCAAAAGAATCTTAGAAAACTTACCTAACCTTATTATAGCAAGAACAATTTATTTTAGCCTAACCCAACTATATATATTTTAGATTTGTTTACAATAATTTAATACTAAACAAACACAGTGAAATTTATTTTTTTTTTTAGGTTCAGAATGATTTTGGCGAGGTTATTGCATACACAAATTTTTGCTTGTCCTATATGGCAAGATGAGCGTTGCTATTTAAGCCAAGATAGCAAGTTTTACATATTCGGCACGACACACACATTATATATATAAAATATAATATATATATATATTTATATATATATATACACATGATATATTATATATATATAATATTATGTATATACATGTATATAAGCATATATATATACATGTATATATGCATATATATATACATGTATATATGTATATATACTATATATATAATATATATATATATATATATATATATATATATATATATATATATATATATATATATATATATATGGGATATTCTAAAGAAAAACTAAGAAGGTTAGTGGATGAGTTTGGGAATGTGTGTAAAGGTAGAAAGTTGAAAGTGAACATAGAAAATAGTAAGGTGATGAGGGTATCAAATGATTTAGATAAAGGAAAATTGGATATCAAATTGGGGAGGAGGAGTATGGAAGAAGTGAATGTTTTCAGATATTTGGGAGTTGCCGTGTCGGCGGATGGATGTTTGAAGGATGAGGTTAACCATAGAATTGATGAAAGAAAAAAGGCTAGTGGTGCGTTGAGGTATATGTGGAGTCAAAAAACGTTATCTATGGAGGCAAAGAAGGGAATGTATGAAAGTTTAGTAGTACCAACACTCTTATATGGGTGTGAAGCTTGGGTGGTAAATGCAGCAGCGAGGAGACGGTTGGAGGCAGTGGAGATGTCCTGTCTAAGGGCAATGTGTGGTGTAAATATTATGCAGAAAATTCGGAGTGTGGAAATTAGGAAGTGTTTACCTGGAGAGAGTTCCGGGGGTCAACGCCTCCGCGGCCCGGTTTGTGACCAGGCCTCATGGTGGATCAGAGCCTGATCAACCAGGCTGTTACTACTGAGGTGGTTTGGTCATTTAGAGAGAATGGATCATAGTAGAATGACATGGAGAGCGTATAAATCTGTAGGGAAAGGAAGGCGGGGTAGGGGTCCTCGAGAAGGTTGGAGGGAGGGGGTAAAGGAGGTTTTGTGGGTAAGGGGCTTGGACTTCCAGCAAGCGTGCGTGAGCGTGTTAGATAGGAGTGAATGGAGACGAATGGTATTTGGGACCTGACGAGCTGTTGGAGTGTGATCAGGGTAATATTTAGTGAAGGGATTCAGGGAAACCGGTTATTTTATATAACCGGACGTGAGTCCTGGAAATGGGAAGTACAATGCCTGCACTTTAAAGGAGGGGTTTGGGATATTGGCACTTCGGAGGGATATGTTGTGTATCTTTATACGTATATACTTCTAAACTGTTGTAGTCTGAGCACCTCTGCAAAAACAGTGATTATGTGTGAGGGAGGTGAAAGTGTTGAATGATGATGAAAATATTTTTTTTTTTTGGGGATTTTCTTTCTTTTTGGGTCACCCTGCCTCGGTGGGAGACGGCCGACTTGTTATATATATATATATATATATATATATATATATATATATATTTTATATATATATATATATAAAATATATATATATATATATATATATAGTATATACTTATGTACTCTCTGTATAGACCTACCTTTCACTCATTGTTTATATGATCATCTAAATATGATTATAATTTGTGATGCATTATTTTCAGAAGTGTGCTAGGAGCCAAGTGGCTGGGCAGCAGCAGCAGTAGCAGCAGCTAGGAGAGAGAACAGTGGCAGATCATTCTGGACACTATGTCACATCACAGTGATGAAAATGCCATATATACCTCCACAGACTCCTTCTGGGAGGTGAGTAACCTTTTTTGTTGTATTACTAACGAACTTTGTCCATGGTTTTTTTATCAATTGGCGCAAGAGATTTTATCCAGTGTTTCCGTTAAATCCAGGATTTACTTTATATATTTCTGCCATAGTGCTTAAAGGAACTTACAGTGAGCGGCGTGTCAGCATGTGGAGAGAGAGAGAAAGAGAGAGAGGGAGGGAGGGAGGGAGGGAGGGAGGGAGGGAGAGAGAGAGAGAGAGGAGAGAGAGAGGGAGAGAGAGAGGGAGAGAGAGAGGAGAGAGAAGGAGAGAGAGAGAGGGAGAGGGGAGAGGGAGAGAGAGAGGGAGAGAGAGAGGGAGAGAGAGAGGGAGAGAGAGAGGGAGAGAGAGAGGGAGAGAGAGAGGAGAGAGAGAGGGAGAGAGAGAGGGAGAGAGAGAGGGAGGGAGAGAGGGAGGGAGAGAGAGGAGGGAGAGAGAGAGAGGGAGAGAGAGAGGGAGAGAGAGGAGGGAGGGAGAGGGAGGGAGGGAGAGGGAGGGAGGGAGAGGGAGGGAGGGAGAGGGAGGGAGGGAGGGAGGGAGGGAGGGAGGGGGGGGAGGAAGGAAGGAAGGAAGGAAGGAAGGAAGGAAGGAAGGGTGGCGACTATGGCTCAGTACAGTGAAAGTTATGGTGGTCTTATAAACCAATAACTATGGCATGGCTGTACCTCGGTTAAGATCGTACTTCCACAACACTTATTTAATTACTATTTCGCACAGTACACATCAGCCACAGTTGGAACAGGAATGTGCAATTATAAGAGTTACTACCTTCAGGCCAGGCCTCATGTCCAGCTTCAGCAGTAGAAAAATTCGATACCGTCACTGGTAAATATCAGGCACTATTCTTTAACTCTTTATATTATATAAGAGTGTTCATATCAATTTTGGAAAACACTAAATAGGTAATAAAAAATACTGTTTAGCGGATATATGCCTCCCGCTGATTCTTCAAAGAACAGTGGGAGGGTGGAAGCCACTTCTGGCACGGTTCGAAGCACAGCCCTGGGCACGGTGACCAGTGTGAAAATCTATGGAGGTTACTACCCAAATTTCGCGAAGCAGGAAAAAATAGTGTACTATCTATATTAAACCAATAAAACATTTAAACTACTGGCAACGCCTCAGAGAATTGTAAATGTACTCCTTGAAGAGAAGGTAAGAGATATGCAATAATATACACTTGGAAGATAGTGCAGCGCCTAGTCCCAGATCTGAATACTGTTATCACAGTGTACTGTAGTGAGGGATATGGGAAGATGTGTCAAGTAGAACAAGTGAAAAACAGGGTAGCCACAGTTTTCGTTGACTATTAAAAATTCTTCACTTTGTTTTGTATTTTTAGGTGGGCAACTATAAACGAACAACAAAAAGAATTGAGGATGGAAATAGACTCTGTGATGACCTGATGAAATTAGTGTCAGAAAGAGCAGAAATTGAGAAAATGTATGCCAAGTCTCTCAAAGAATGGGCAAAGAAGTGGAACAATATAATAGAAAAAGGTGAGTAGAATACTGTACCATAGTATAAACCTTGGTAATTGGTCCAGAACACTAGGACACACTCATTAGACAACATTTTGGTCCTGAAACCTTTATCAGAAGTGATCCAGGCCCCAGGCCCCGATCATTTTCTTAATGGTTGTGTCCTAATGTTTACTCGTGTGTGTTTTTGGACCATACTTTACCATAATGACCCTCATATTGTGTAATTGGCTGTGAATTTATATCTCATTTTGGTATAAAGGACTATGTATGTTACTGTCACATAAATGACTAATGCTTGAGCAGGTCCAGAGTATGGCACGACTGAGGCAGCATGGAAAGGGGTGCTCATGGAAGCTGAGCAAAGATGTGACCTACATATGCGAGTCAAAGAAAACTTAATTAATGAAGTACACAGCAATGTTAAACAGTGGCAAAGGGATAATTATCACAAGGTAAGACAGTTACTTTAGTAGGTCACTTCATATTTTTGCTTTTGTAAATGGTCTACCTATCTCTTGTACATGTTAGCTCTGCTTATTTATTCTCATCACCACTTTTAATCACTATTTATTATTATTTTTTTTAATTAACACACCGGCCAACTCCCACTAAGGCAGGGTGACCTAAAAAAGAAGACATGCTTTTATAAAGTTTTTCTTTTTTGTACATAGTAATTTATACAGGAGAAGGGATTACTAGCCCCTTGCTCCCATCATTTTAGTCGCCTCTTACGACATGCATGGCTTACAAAGTGAGAATTCTTCACTTCCCCATGAAGTTATTATTATTATTATAGTAATTATCTTTATATTGCCAGAGGGTATATAATCACAGTATGCAAGATATATATATTAAAAAGGTAAACAGTACAACTAGGTAATGTTTTTTAGTAACATTTCTGCTCTTGACTAGTGAACAGAGAATAGTCTCTCCATTATATCTTGCATTTAATGGCCTACATGGGTTTAGTGCCTCAAATTTCTTTTTACAAACTGACCATCTCTCACTGAGGTAGGGTGACCCCTTAAAAAAAATCACCGCTCATTCAATTACTGTCTTGCCAATAGTGTGCTGATATCACAAAGCAGCAGAATAAGTTATAAATATGCAAGAAGAAATTTCTTGATCAAATGAATAGTGAATGGGTAAAGCAGAAGCTTAGCAGTAGAGGTTAACCACATACATGGATTAAAAAATCAATAAAAAATCCATTGGTGGTTATGAGTCATCACAGGAGTTGATTAGTATTGTGTTTTAGCTTCAGTAAGTACAATTAAGTTTAGTAGCACAATGTGTACTATTCCTCGGCAAGTATTAGTATTATATTAGAATGAAGAATTTAATAATTTTTTTTTTCAGTCCATGATGGGGCAGCTGAAAGAGAAAAAAGATATTGAAGATATGTTCAAAAAAGCCCAGAAACCTTGGTCCAAGCTTTTTGAAAAGGTAAACAAGAGCAGAGCTGACTACCACAATGCTTGTAAAAGTGAACGTTCAGCACAGAACCAAGAAAGGAACGCTGGAGGAGACTCCTCGCTCTCTCCTGACCAGGTAAGCTCATGCTTGGCATGTTTGCAAGAAAACATGTGTCATTTATGTTTTATATTGAAAGAGCATGAATAATGTGATTTTTCAAGGTTCTCTGAGAGAAACATAGGGACAAGTACCATGATTTGTCAATGGTTTTAACCTGTACATTTTTCAACCTATATACATTAGTTTATTGTATATTTTAGATTAAGATGTGCCTACTGACCTTCATTGGTCACTTTACCCTATACTACATATATGTAAATGGCTGCCTTCATGTATGACTAGAGAAAGTATCTTTGCATATTAGTGAATTTGTCATCTGCTTTACCATACTTTTAAATTTGTATGATACATTTATCGACATTTTTAAGAGTCCATTTCAGTAAACATGCATGACATATTTGATAACTGTATTATAATAGAATTAAAATTCTTCTTGCTTTATATTGCTTATTTTTAGGCTTCTAAGAAAGTCAGAATCCAGCAACTGTGTAGCAGCTTGTCATTTGGCTGCTTTTTATAATGAATGTGTAGCATGAATGTACGTATTTTAAAATGAAGTTTTAATAATGTATTTTGTTTTAAAGAAAATTATAATTTTTTTAGGGTTAACTGTGCAAAAGAGAATTGAGGCCAAAAAGATAAAATAATTCACTATCTGGTGTAATGAAGAAAATATTATCCTCAATAATATCAGAGTTTTTCTATTTTGAAGCATTTTAAATCAAATTTTTATTTAGTATAAGATGCTAGTTAGAGTTTATGTTGATCACTTTCTTTTTTTTCACTTACTGATTCTCAGTAAATTTTTTTAATTAGATTTTGTACTAAATCTTTCCTTAAATTTTTTCAGCACTTAAAAATTCTTTTTAGGACAATTCCTAAGCAAGGTCAGCTTCCATGATAATTAGAGTTCAGAGAAGAGATTAACAGAGTACAGTGAACTTTTTATAACCCATCCTTCTTGAAACCATGACCATACTGATTTTTTGAAGTATAATCTCTTGATCAGTTTTGACACTACGTAAGTGTTATAAAGTTTGCATTCTATGTTAAAAATAATATTAATTCGTATTATACTGTATTTAAATACATGAAGCAGATTGAAAAATATCATGTATAGAAGGTTCTTAACAAGACTGAGTGATCAAAAAACCAAATATACTGTGGTGTGGTGGCCAGAGCAGTTAGTGATGCCAGGAGAAAATTGTGTATGCAGTGATTTCTCAAATGTAAATTTGTATGGGGTGATCTTTGTGTCACTGCCACTCAAGCTTGAGTTAACAGTGACAGTTCATATTTCAAAGCACTGTATGCCAATTGGAAAGGGAGGCCCACCAGAGTTTGTAATCTGCAGGGCATCTCTGAACCAGGTCTGTAGAGTGCAGTGCTTCTCTAAATTTCTGTCATAATAAAATACCAGACCACATCTGGATTCCTCTTCATCTCTGGATTTCGATAACTACTAGGCTAGTTAAAAATAAATAATGGCAGCTCCTGGGATTATCCATAGTATTCAGTAAGGCAGTGATCCTTGTAATTAATTTTTCAAGAATTCTATCTTTTTTAAGTGCCAGATTTTAAAGAATTTACTGTATTATATTAATTGAACTCTTAACTTAGATTCTTGTGGATTGAATACTATATGAGAGGTGGTCCACTTTAATTATCACTTGTTTATTCAGATACTTGTCATTCAAGAGAAAGACTTCCCTGCTAATTCATTTTGTGTTCATGGGATAAATATACAGTAAAAGTCCAATTAAACAGATCCCCATAAAGTAGATATCATTTAAATTGGACAAAAATGGGGTTGGAGGATGCTCAACATGTACATTTAATGGGATGTCCAATTAAAATAACCAAATCCATAATATCTAATGGCTGTCCAGTCCAGTCATACACATAATAAAATGGACCAACTCTGCTTAATCACAAGTTTGTACGGTCCAGGCATTGTCCAGGACCTGTCCATTTTCATTGTGGTGGTAGACACATGCCTCTTGTGTCCGACCAGAAATTATGTTGCCAGAGACAAAATGCAGTGGAACTCCGGATTTCATACTTAATCCGTTCCAGAAGGTCATTCTAAATCTGAAACGTACGAAAACCGAAGTAATATTTCCCATAAGAAATAATGTAAAACCAATTAATCTGTTCCAGACACCCAAAAACATTCACAAAAAATTCGTCTTTTAAAAGAATATAGTTTTACATACAGAAAACAATGAGAAATAAATATAAAGCACTAATTTTAATGATGAATGAACATTACATACCTTTATTGAAGACTCTTGTTGGCATATTGAAGGTGAGGAGGAGAGAGTTGAGGTTATTGTTTGGAAGGGGAATCCCCCTCCATAAGGACTTCAGGTATCAAAGTCCTCTCTGGGGTTACTTCCCTTCTTTGTCTTTTACTGGCACTGGACCCCTGTCGCACTAAAAATCTGTCCAGAGAGCTCTGTTTCTGGCTTCTCTTTAAGATTTGCCTAAAATGGGACAAGGTATTGTCACTGAACATGTTGCAGATATGGCTTGTATCAGCTTGGTCAGGGCGATATTTTTCAACAAATGTTTGTACTTCATTCCACTTTGCACACATGTCCTTAATCACTGCAGAAGGCACCTTCTTCCCTCTCTCTTCCTCCTCCTCTGAAGCAATTTCCTCAGCTGCAGTCTGTTGCTTTTCCAGTTGAAGGTCTTGTAGCTCTTCAGTGGTTAGCTCGTCCCTGTGGTGTTCCGCCAACTCTTCCACATTCTGGCACTCGCATCCAACCCCATGGACTTCCCCAAGACACGATACATTCCACAACAGGCACAGGGTCAGCTTCAAACCCTTCAAAATCTTCGACCTCCCATACATCCTGGCAAGCTCGGCTAAATGTATGCCATATTTTTCTACAAGGAGGGAAGAGTATATGGAGAAAAAGAGAGAGGTTAAGAGAGTGGTGAAGCAATGTAAAAAGAGAGCAAATGAGAGAGTGGGTGAGATGTTATCAACAAATTTTGTTGAAAATAAGAAAAAGTTTTGGAGTGAGATTAACAAGTTAAGAAAGCCTAGAGAACAATGGATTGTCAGGGTTTAAAAAAGGGGAGGAGAGTTATTTAAAAGGGAGTTTGAGGTATGGGAGATGGAAGGAAAATTTTGAGGATTGTTAAATGTTTATGAAGATAGGGAAGCTGTGATTTCGTGTAAGGGCAAGGAGGGAAAAACATCTTTTAGATAGGAGAAGAGCCGTGTGAGTGTGGGGGGTTCGGAGGCAGTAGGTAAAAAAAAAGGGGGGAAAAGGGAGGGGATTATGGATAAAGATAGAAAGTTAAAAGCAGGTGGGGATATAGTTTTGGAGTGGTTGGGGCAATTTTTAATAAAAATGGAAGAGGGTAAGGACCTAGGGATTGCAGGAGCAGCATGTTTCCTTTGTATAAAGGCAAAAGGGGGGAAAAAGAGAGGGGCAAAAAAATTTAGGGGGGTAAGCTGTTTAGTGTACCTGGTAAAGTGTTTGTGAGTTTTATTAAATTGAAAGAATTAAAAATAAGAGGAGAATAGGATAGCAGATGAACAAAGGGGGCTTTAGAAAGGTAGGGGGTGTGTGGACCAGGTGTTTCAGGAAACATATAATAAAAGTATTTAGATAAAAGGCAAAAAGGGTCTTTGTGGGATTTTGATTTGGAAAAGGCGTATGACAGGGTGGATAGGGGGGCAATGTGGCAGATGTTGCAAGTGTATGGTGTGGAGGTGGGTTATGAAAGCAGTGAGAGTTTTTACGAGGATATGAGGCTCAATTAGAGTATGTAGGGAAAAAGGGAAATTTTTTTTCCCCAAAAAATAGGCCTTAGACAAGGTGTGTGATGTCACCTGGTTGTTTAAATATTTAAAGGGGGTTGTAAGAAAGTAATGCGAGGGTCTTGGGAAAGGCGTGGAGTTAAAAATAAAGAACACACACAAAGGGGATTGTCACAGTGCTCTTTTCTGATGACACTGTGCTCTTGGGAGATTCTTTAAGAGAATTGCAGAGTTGGTGGATGAATTTTGGGAGGTTTGCAAAGAAAAAAATTAAAGGGGGAATACAGGAAAGAGAAAAGGGTTTTGGGATAACAAAAAGATTAGGTGATGAAAGATTGAATATCGTTGGGGGGAGAGAGTAGGAGGGGGTGAACGTTTTTAGTATTTTTAGGGGGCGGTCGCGGATGGGTCTATGAAAGTAGGTGAATCTAGAATTGATGAGGGAAAAAAAGTGGGTGGTGCATTTGGAGTTGTGGAGACAAAGAACTTTTTCCTTTTGGGGGCAAAGGGGGAATGTATGGGTTTTAGTTTTACCCAAACCCTTTTATGGGGTGAAGCGGGGTTTGAATGTTTAGCGAGGAGGGGCTGGAGGCAGGGAGAGTTATGTCTGAGGCAATGTGTGGGGTGAATATAAAAGAGAGAATTCGTAGTTTGGAAGTTAGGAAGGGAGGTGCGGGATTACCAAACTGTGTCCAGAGGGCTGAGGAAGGGTTGTTGAGGTGGTTCGTGACATGTAGAGAGAATGGAGCGAAACAGAATGACTTCAAGAGTGTATCGTCTGTAGTGGAAGGAAGGCGGGTTAGGGTCGCCTAGTAAGGGTTGAGTGGAGGGGGTAAAGGAGGTTTTGTGTGCGAGGGGCTTGGACTTCCAGCAGGCATGCTTGAGCGTGTTTGATAGGAGTGAATGGAGACAAATGTTTTTAATACTTGACGTGCTGTTGGAGTGTGAGCAAAGTAACATTTATGAAGGGATTCAGGGAAACCGGCAGGCCGGACTTGAGTCCTGGAGATGGGAAGTACAGTGCCTGCACTCTGAAGGAGGGGTGTTAATGTTGCAGTTTAAAAACTGTAGTGTAAAGCACCCTTCTGGCAAGACAGTGATGGAGTGAATGATGGTGAAAGTTTTTCTTTTTCGGGCCACCCTGCCTTGGTGGGAATCGGCCGGTGTGATAAAAAAAAAAAAAAAAAAAAAAAAAAATTTTTCTACAATCTCTTTCTTGAACTCTATTGTGTTTCTCACTTTCTTTACCAAAGGGCTGGCACTAGGAACTTTCTTTGGGTCCATGGTGGCTTATTTTGCAGTCACATTCAATAAACAAGCACAAAAATTGTGAAATGTTTTGGATGAATGCTCACTCAACCAGTGACAGAGCCAGACTGAGGCGGTGTCCTGGCAGGCGGATGCATCTGATACGTATGATTCCCGGGACAAGGTATGAAATCCGGAGCAAAATTTTGTCCAAAAAAGTGTTCTAAATCCGAAACATCCGATATGCGGTGCGTGCGAAATCTTGGGTTCCACTGTAATTGTTTACAAGATGCGCAGACAGGGCAAGGAATAGCAAACAAGCATGCAGCCAGCCAGCCCGACAGTCAGTCGGTTGGTCAGTTGGTCGTTCGGTCGGTCAGTTGGTCAGTCAGTTGGTCAGTCAGGAAACCATACAAGAATGACCTGAGGCTATCTCCATACTTGTACAAAATATTTTACATGTTAAATGCAGATTCATAAACCTCGCTAAATAAAGCTAAGCATATTCTGTCTGCCGTGTAAGATTCACAAATACATAACTACTTAAAAAAAAAACCTCCTTTACTCCATAGATAACCCTGCAAGGAAACTCAGGGTAATATTTCACTTTTAAAAAAGTAATTTGTATATACTGATCAGGATTTTGCTGATCTGTAACCAAACTGTTTGATGTTTAACAGATTATTCTTCCTATATTTTCTCCACTCCTCTCTGATGGCTTTATTCATAGTTATTCATAGTTTCTTCAATATTTCCACAGTACATGACATTTTCCATTTGTCTACCAGCTTGCTAAAAACAAATTTCCAAATTGGGTAGCTCAGTTCATTGACTCTTTTGTAATCAGAGATAATAGTTTGTCTAGTTCCATTGCTTTGTCTTCATTATTATGTATTAGCAGTGTATTTATGTACTTTGCTTATTTCAGTAGAACTCGTTTAAACTGGTTGTTTGGGGTTTAGGTTCCAAGGCCAGAGGCTGCAGGGGTAAATAAGCCTTGAAACTAGTCACTGGTATATTGCAGGTATCACAGTGTATTTATTTACCTCTTCTGTTAGTATACTAGATATTTGTATTTAGGATCTTTTGTATACTAGATATATGTATTTCGGATCTTTTGTACTAGATCTTTGTATTTCGGATCTGTTTTGGCTATTTTGTTATTATTGTTGTTTTGTATTTTATAAATCTAAAAATGACTTGGTTCTGGCTTGCTCTTGCCCTTTATTCTTTCTTCATTGGCAAATTCTTTTTCATTTGTATTCATTTCTGGCTTGTTTGATGTTATGGTAAGTTTTGGAGTTAGGCAGTTTATATATTGATTTCAGTTTGGCTGCTTCTTGAATTTCCAGCAGCTTCTTTCTGTTCTTTGTTATGTGCTTTTATCATTTCTGGAATGAAGTGCTTGATTCCATTTTCATATATATATTCCAAAATTTCTCATGTATTCTTTTTTATGTCAGTCATAGTACTCCATTTGATTCCATTTACTTTCTTTGATATATTCTCAATCTCCAAGTAAAATAATTATTGATACTTAGAGACTGCTTTTCAGTATAATAGGTTTTTCTTATGGAATCCTTCATTTATCTCTTCTTCTTAGGTTCTCTTGTTCTTTATCTGGTCTTAATTAGTGGATTCACTGCATTTACTGTACAAACTGGAATTTATCATCTTTTGGATATCTACCACTAAGATTTTAATATCAGTTCTATTTTGGCATCTAATTGATTTACCTTGTGGTTTATTTTTTTTTTTCAAATATTGGTAAAGTGTCAGCTTTGTCCTTATGAAGATGTAGAATGGCAGATAAACCTTCCACATATTTATTTACATTCAGTATTCACTTTTAATGTCTTTTCTAATTTGTCTTATTCCTGTAATACAGTAAAACCTCCTATTAATGGACTAATAAGAGGAGACAGTGTACAATAATGCCAGTTATCTGCAACTCCCAAATTGTTAAATTAATATCTCCTGATCATCTGGTTGTCTTCTGAAGTAGTTGACTTGGTCCACTAATGCTGAAGACAACTGGATACTAAGAATTCAGTACAGTACTGTATTGTATAGTAATTTTATTGTACTGTGTGTAATTTACAGTAACTGTATTTTTCTTTTTATGGTGGAGAAATGAAGTGTAAACTACTGTGATTGATAATGGAGACTGAATAACTTGTATTCTGAGTCAGAGGACCTGTAAGGTTCTACTAGTGAGAACACTGTAGATGTCTAAGAGGACATAAATGGCTGGGAAGATTTAGATTTCACATACCCATGCCACTGAGGCACCAGACTAAACCTTTTTATTAATTTGAGTTCTGCTTAACACTGAGAACCACATGTTTTCCCTTGGCACCACCACTTGCTCTAGAAGCCATTTTTAATTGCACTTAACTTAATACATTAATAAAGTCATACAAAAGTCACACAAGAAACTCTAAATCCAGGGAAAAATTTGATTATGTGACAGATGGCTTTGGAAACAGTGAAAACGGACAGGTCCTAAATGTAGCTGCTTTGGCCCATACCGGACAAATGTTGGAGTAAGCAGACTTGGCCCGATACTTCAGAAGACAAACTGACACTTGCTACAGACAAAATATGAAATTACAGACTATTGTCTGTTTTGACCGACGTCTTTTTTTGTCGGAAATCCCTTAATGAGAGGTTGTTCTGTATTTTCTTTCCAGTAGAGGAGCTTTGGTATGAGCCCAGGCTGTAGGGCTCATGCATCTTCCAACATCAGCACATATATATAAAATCTGTAGGATTTTCTTTGTTTTCCTAGTTGTTTCCTTTCTTTATGATATATGTCTTTGTATTCCCTCTTCAGTGTCCCCGACTTGGCATTTGATGTGTTAGTTTAGCTTTGTTTCTCTGTAGATAAAATTGTCATTTTCATCTTGATTCCTTATATAATTTAGTTTATTATTGGATGTCTTGCCTAAGGGTTATGATTTTGCCATTTTTAATATTTCATATTTCTTTGGCTATTTTTATTAATAATTCTTTTTTTCTGTCATGATGTTATTTATAGAGAAGAAATTTTATATTTTTTATATTTGTCATTTCTTGAAAACCTTGCTATATTCTTCCAAACATTGCTATACGTATTCTTCCAAATCTTGCTATATTCTTTCAAACCTTGCTTTATTCTTCCTAACCTTGCTATATTCTTCCTAACCTTGCTATATTCTTCCTAACCTTGCTATTTTCTTCCTAACCTTGCTATATTCTTTCAAGCCTTAATATATTCTTCAAAACCTTGCTGTATTCTTTCAAACCTTGCTATATCCTTCCAAATCTTGCTATATCCTTCCAAATCTTGCTATATTCTTCCAAACCTTGCTATATTCTTCCAATCCTTGCTATATTCTTCCAAAACTTGCTATATTCTTCCAAACCTTGCTATATCCTTCCAAGCCTTGCTATATTTTTCCAAACCTTGCTATATTCTTCCAATCCTTGCTATATTCTTCTGATCCTTGCTGTATTCTTCCAGTCCTTGCTACATTTTTCCATACCTTGTTTTATTTCTGAACCTTGCTGTGTTCTTTTGAACTTTACTATATTCTTCTGAACCTTGCTGTGGTCTGACCATTGCTGTGTTTTTCGAACCTTACTGTGTAATTCCATCAAAGCCTTGCTGTTATATTTACTTACGTGGTATAACAAGTATTTTGTGATTGTGCCTATTTGCTTTTTTTTTCTTCTGTATATTAGTTTTTCTGTGAGATTTTGTGTATACAGTTTCAGTTTACAATTTTTTTTTTTTACTGCTAGGAACTATGTTCCTAGCACTGCCTTTTTACTGTTAGTTGATTTGCACAGTTGGTTCTTATCTTCTTGGCCTCTATCATACCTAAGTTTGAATCTGTGTGTGTGTGTGCGTGCATGTGTGTTTGTGTGGGTGTTCTCACCTAATTGTGACTGCAGGGATTGATTCATAGCTCCTGGCTCTGCCCTTTCACTGGTCGCTACTAGGTCCACTCTCTGCCTGCTCCAAGAGCTCTATCATACCTCTTCTTAAAGCTATGTATGGATCCTGTCTCCACTACATCACTCTCCAGAGCATTCTACCTCTTAACTCTATTACTGAAGAAGTACTGTACTTCCTAACATCCCTGTGACTCGTCTGAGTTTTCAACTTCCAGTTGTGACCCCTTGTTGCTGTGTCACATCTCTGAAACATTCTGTCCCTATACACCTTTGTCATTTCCTCTCAGTTATTGTCATTATCATGTCTTCCCAATCCCTCCTGTCCTCAAGTGTTGTCAGGTTGAGTTCCCTTAACCTCTCATGCAGCACCAGTATGGTGCTGCATACTTCAGTATGAGTCTGACATGCATGGTTTACAGTGTCATGAATAACTCCTTACTTACTCCTTACTCAGGTTTGCCAGGGGCCCATATGATGAAGCAATTATTTGTTGATGTGTGTCTCAGGAGATGTGCTTGGTATGATGCACACCAAAAGATCCTTTTCCTTGAGTGAGTTTTGCAGTCTTTGACCACTTAGGCTGTACTCCATCTGTGGTCTTCTTTGTCCTTCCCCAAGCTTCATAACTTTGCACTTGCTGGGGGTTAAACTCCAGGAACCATTTGTCAGACCAAGCTTGCAGCCTGTCCAGACCCCCATGTATGTTTATCTGGCTCTTGTCCCCTTGTATTCTCCTCATTAACATCACATCGTCTGCAAACCAGGGACACCTCTGAGTCTATCCCTTCCATCATGTCATTCACATATATAAGAAACAGCATCACACCTAGGACTGACCCTAGTGGAACCCCGTTCAACACATGCACCCACTCTGACACTTCATCTCATACCGACACACATTGATTCCTTCTTGTCAAATATTCCTTGATCCACTGCAGTATTTTCCCTGCTATTCCTGCCTGCTCCTAAAGCTTTTCAGCCAGTCTCCTGTGTGGTACTGTGTCAAAAGCCTTCTTACAATCCAAAAAGATGCAGTCCACCCATTCTCTCTCTTTCTCTTTTTTTTTTTTTTTTTACACAGGGTTTGACAAGGTTAAGGATCCCTAGCTTTATTGACAAGCTATTTACAGGTTAAGGATTCCTAACTTTATTGGCACGCTAAGAGCTGTTACCTACATCAGCTCATTTGAAAGTATTTTTTGTTGTTATGATTCATACAAGTAGGGAACAGGATGAAGTTGGAGCCATCTGTGGACCAGCATTTTCATTTGATCAACTGACTATCTCGTGACATCATTATGCTGTACAAATATGTTCCAGACTCGAGTCGTCCTGGGTATATATGATCTCAGATGGAGTGATGTTCTGGAGAAGGGTACAGCCAGAGTGAAGTTGCTGCTTTCTGCCCGTCTTGTGGCATAAAAGCTTGTTTCACGCTGTCTTCGAAGTGGATCCAAGTGACAATACCTTGACAATATTGGCCTTGTACATAACAGTAAGGCCACCCACATCCCTCCTGTGTTGAAGGCTCTGCTGAAATGACAGATCTATCTAGGATGGGTCCAGGCGAGAGATGAGACGTCTTGCTGTGTTCTCTACTCTATCAAGCAGTCACAGATGAGAGGGGAGGGGGGCAGCCTCCCATGTGGCTCCAGATTTTTCAAGTCAATCTTCTTATGGTTGAAATCCCTGTCTTTCCTCAGGACTTGATATCCAGACGGGAAGATCGCATCTATTATCACTCCCGTGAGCTTTGTCTCTATGAGTGCTATGATGTCCAGGGATGCCGCAGTGATTCTTTTTTTGCCACTCCTCACTCTTATTTGTAATTCCATATGCATTTGTATACCAAACCTTCATCTTCCTTTCTTGAACTGTATTCTGGAGGGTAGGAGGGGTTGGTGCAGGCTGAGGGTGTGATAAGCAGTCTGGATATTATGTAGGCTGCTGTTGTGGTAGTATTAGTGCTGGAGGGGGGGGGGACTGTGTGTTGTGTGTGTGTGTGTGTGTGTGTGTGTGTGTGGTGTGTGTGTGTGTGTGTGTGTGTGTGTGTGTGTAGTGTGTGGTGTGTGTGTAGTGTGTGTGTAGTGTGTGTGTGTGTGTAGTGTGTGTAATGTGTGTGTGTTGTGTGTGTGTATGTGGTGTGTAAGTGTTAGTATGGTGTGTTTGTGTGTAGTAAGTCATTGCAGTTGTTTGCATTGTGTGTATATCTGTGTGTTTTTTATCTTTTTCAATGAAACAGATTTTTTATGGTAGTACCGTAGTATTTCATTTAACCAGTTGTTTACTTATTGTAGTACTTGTGTTTCTATTACATTTCTTTTTCAGGACCATAAGAAAAACAGCATAATAGTTATGGTAGGCCAGTATTTGCAGTCTGTGTACATTGTCACCTCATTCCTTGTCATACTGCCTGTGATATTATCTGTTCCTTGTCACATTGCCTGTGATATTATCTGTTCCTTGTCATACTGCCTGTGATATTATCTGTTCCTTGTCACATTGCCTGTGATATTATCTGTTCCTTGTCATACTGCCTGTGATATTATCTGTTCTTGTCATACTGCCTGTGATATTATCTGTTCCTTGTCATACTGCCTGTGATATTATCTGTTCCTTGTCATACTGCCTGTGATATTATCTATTCCTTGTCTTACTGCCTGTGATATTATCTGTTCCTTGCCATACTGCCTGTGATGTTATCTTTGTTCCTTGTCATACTGCTTATTATATTAACTCTGTTCCTTGTCATACTGCCTGTGATATTATCTCTGACTTTGCACAGAACATGAAGCTCTTTCATAATTATATGTAGTTACTCTGATAATCTTTCATTATAAATTGATTCATTTATGGTTAAAGTTTATTGAATTTGATTACATATGATGCAACTGTAGGTTATAAATATAACTAGTGAGGTACCTGGGCCTATCATGAATTAGCCAACCATGAATTATATTTATAAGAATGGGTGAATATTTTATTTTAACACTGACCATCTCCCACCAAGGTAGGGTGACCCCAAAAAATTAAGAAATGCAGTTACTGTCATTCAATCGCTGTCTTTCCAGAAGTGTCTAATGTTAGTCACAACCCTTGGACTGCGACATCCACACACCTTCAGAGTGTGGGCAATGCTCCTCCAACTTTGCTTACACTCCACCAAGATGCCACATAACAAAAACCACTTGCCTACACTCACTCCAATCCAACACTAACAAGCCCACTGAATGTCCAAGCCCCTAGCATTGAGAGCCTCCTTTGTCCTCTCCTTTGTCCTACCCTCACCTTCCCTTTCCAACACCTGGTTTATATAACATAGTCATCCTGTTTTGTTCAGTCTTCTCTGATGAAGCAGAATAGGAATTATATTTTTGGTACTTCCTCCTCCTTCTAATCATCATGCTTCATAATATTCCCATTACACATTGTCTTCAAATTCTCTCTCTCTTTCTCCTCTCTCAATCTCACTTTTTTTACACAGGGTTTGACGAGGTTAGGTTAAGGATTCCTAACTTTATTGACATGGTGTTGACAGGCTAAGGATTCCTAACTTTACTGACAAGTTAAGATCTGTTTCCTACATCAGCTCATTTAATAATCCTTTTTTATTATGAGACATACAGGTGGGGAACAGGATGAAGTTGAAGCCATCTGTAGGACAGCAATTTCATTTGATCAGCTGACTTTATTTCGTTGATACCATTATGCTGTACAAACATGTTCCGGACTCGAGTCATCCTAGGAATAAATGATCTCAGTTGAAGTGATGTTCTGGAGAAGGGTATGGTCAGAGTGAAGTTGCTGCTTGCTGCCCGTCTTGTGGTGTAGAAGCTGGCTTCTCACTGTCCTCGGTGTGGATCCAAGTGTGGTACTTTGACAACGTTGGCCTTGTACATAACATTAAGGCCTCCCAAATCCCTCCCGTGTTGAAGGCTCTGCTAAAAATGACTGATCTATCCAGGCTCTTTCACACACTCATCTCTCTCTCTCTCTCTCTCTCTCTCTTTCTTTCTCTCTCTTTCTCTCTTTCTTTCTCTCTTTCTTTCTCTCTCTTTCTCTCTTTCTTTCTCTCTTTCTCTCTTTCTTTCTCTCTTTCTTTCTCTCTTTCTTTCTCTCTTTTTCTCTCTCTCTTTCTTTCTCTCTCTTTCTTTCTCTCTCTTTCTTTCTCTCTCTTTCTTTCTCTCTCTTTTCTTTCTCTCTCTCTCTTTCTCTCTCTCTTTCTTTCTTCTCTCTTTTCTTTCTCTCTCTTTCTTTCTCCTCTTTCTCTCTTCTTTTTCTCTCTCTCTTTCTCTCTCTTTCTCTCTCTCTTTCTCTCCTCCTCTTTCCTCTTTTCTTCTCTCCTCTCTTCTTTCTCTCTCTTTTCTTTCTCTCTCTTTCTTTCTCTCTCTTTCTTTCTCTCTCTTTCTTTCTCTCTCTCTTTCTTTCTCTTCTCTTTCTTTCTCTCCTTTCTTTCTCTCTCTTTCCTTTTTCTCTCTTCTCCTTTCTTCTCTCTCTTCTCTTTCTCTCTTTCTTTCTTCTCACCTCTTCTCTTTCTCTCTCTTTCTTTCTCTCTCTTTCTTCTTCTCTCTTTCTTTCTCTCTCTTTCTTCTCCTTTTCTTTCTCTTCTTTCTCTTCTTTCTCTTCTTTCTCTCTTTCTTTCTCTCTTTCTTCTCTCTCTTTCTCTCTCTCTCTTTCTCTCTCTCTCTTTTCTCTCTCTCTCTTTCTCTCTCTTCTTTCCTCTCTCTCTCTCTCTCTCTCTCCTTCTCTCTCTTTTCGCTCTCTCTCTCATCTCTCTCTCTCTCTCTCTCTCTCTCTCTTCTCTCTTTTTTTTTTTTTTTTTTTTTTACACAGGGTTTGACAAGGTTAAGGATCCCTAGCTTTATTGACAGCTATTTACAGGTTAAGGATCCTAACTTTATTGGCAAGCTAAGAGCTGTTACCTACATCAGCTCATTTGAAAGCATTTTTGTTATGAGACATACAAGTAGGGAACAGGATGAAGTTGGAGCCATCTGTTGGGCCAGCATTTCATTTGATCAACTGACGTTATCTCGTTGACATCATTATGCTGTACGAATGTTTTCCATACTCGAGTCATCCTGGGTATGTATGATCTCAGATGGAGTGATGTTCTGGAGAAGGGTACAGCCAGAGTGAAGTTGCTGCTTTCTTGCCCGTCTTGTGGCATAAAAGCTTGTTTCACGCTGTCCTCGAAGTGGATCCAAGTGTGGTATTTGACAATATTGGCCTTGTACATACAGTAAGGCCACCCACATCCCTCCTATGTTGAAGGCTCTGCTGAAATGACAGATCTACCCGGGATGGGTCCAGGCGAGAGATGAGACGTCTTGCTCTGTTCTCTACTCTGTCAAGCAGTCGCAGATGAGAGGGGGGGCAGGCAAACCAAGAAAAGTGAGCATACTCAAGGTGTGAGCGTACTTGTGCCTCGTACAGGATCTTGCAACCCCTACTGTCAAGCAGATGCGAGATACGGCGAAGTGCTGTAAGCTTCCTGGCTGCCTTGTTTGCAAGATTTACAACATGGTTCTTCATGGTTAGTTTGGAGTCAAATTTCACCCCAAGGATATCAACTTCTTCTCCGGGTGCCAACATCGTCCCATTCATCCTTACTACTTGCGCCAGCATTACCATCATGGTGCCTAGAGACGAACATCATTTGCGTTTTTTCAGGTGCAAATGTTACTTGCCATCTATTTCCCCAAGCTGATATAGCTCTCAGCTGGTGATTGATGTAGCTTAGAGCAGCTGGCATTTCTTCTCTCTGGATAAGTGAATGTCAGTGTACAGTCGTCTGCATATGCATGTGATTCTGGGATGAGATGAAGAAGGTCGTTGAAGAGACATTCCATAACAGTGGACCCAGCACACTTCCTTGTGGAACGCTTGCCCCAATAGGATGCCTGCTGATTCCGTTCCATTGAGGACTACACTTAGAGATCTACCATGAAGGTAATCACTGAGGAGACATAGCGTAGAGCCTGCAATTCCCAGTGCTTGAAGTTTTGCTAAGAGGCCCTGGTGCCACACCCGGTCGAAAGCGCCAGCAATGTCCAGTGCTACCACACAGCTGACTTTGGATTCATCCAGTGACTGGTGCCACTTAGTGGAGAGGTTTAACAACAGATCAGCAGCAGAGTAACCTTTCCTGAAGCCATATTGACGATCACAAAGTAGTGAGTGGTAGTCAAAAAAATCTGTCATTTGTCTTGAGATTATTGTCTCAAGGATCTTACCAGTGATTGACAGGAGTGACACTGGTCTGTAGTTGCTGATTTCTGCTCTGCTCTTCTTTTTGTGAACAGGGACTACATTTGCCTCTTTCCATGGAGAGGGCCATTTACACTGTACTAGGCAGTGCTGAAAGATGCGAGTTAGAGGTGCTGCTAGCTGGTCTGCACATCTCTCAACAATCTTGGGCTCAACTTGTCTGGGCCCACAGCCTTTTCTTGGTCAAGTGATTTAAGAAGGAAATGCACCTCCTCCTGCCTTATTGTCACCACTGACAGTTTTGACACAGTTCTTGCAGCTAGCCAAGGAGGGTTCCTTGCTGGATCAGGAACTTGCATTTTGGTAGCAAAGTGTTCAGCAAAGAGGTCCGCCTTCTTCTTGACTACTAGTAGAGGTGGTCCCATCCTGTCGATTTAGAGGTGGAATAAGTTCATCAGGCAGATAACCTTGTCTGTCCTTGACCAGGGACCACCAGGTTTTGGAGCCTACCCTACCTGAATGCTAACTTTCTTTTAGTGTCCACCTCCCATTTAGTAATGGCCCACTTTTGAACATCACCCATATGCCTACAGGCTTGCATGTGCAAGTTTCCTGTTATAGGTGGTAGGATGTCTCTTATACCTTCGCCATGCTTTGTACTTACAGTAGCAGCCTCTCTACAACGAAAGCCAAACCAAGGCTGATCTGTAGGCTTTGTCACATATTGCCGTGAGGAATGTGTTCTTGTTGCAGATTAAGGATGTGTCCAGTGAAGGCTTTCACTTGGTTTCAACATCCCCCTGGAGAAGAGCATTCCAGTCGGTTGGTGGCGAGCTCAGAGCAAAGGGCTGGCCAATTACCTCTTTCCCATAGCCAGGTTGTGCGTGTGGACTCCTCACCTCGTTCTGTTGGGATCTTAAGTGTGGTAAAAACAGCCTTGTGGTCAGACGATCCAACGTAGCCGAGGGGTTGACAAGTGACTATGCCTTCTGCCAGATCACTCACTACTGGGTCAAGGGAGGAGCCAGAGATATGAGTAGGGAAATCAACAAAGTTTCTCATGTCAAACACTGCAAGAAGGTCATCAAAGTCCCTCTGTATAAGGTGCTGGTTGAGGTCACCAACAATTATAATATGTTGACAGTTGTGTTGTAGCAGAAGGGAGTCTCTCTCTCTCTCTCTCTCTCTCTCTCTCTCTCTCTCTCTGTCTCTCTCTCTGTCTCTCTCTCTGTCTCTCTCTCTGTCTCTCTGTCTCTCTCTCTGTCTCTCTGTCTCTCTCTCTGTCTCTCTCTCTGTCTCTCTCTCTGTCTCTCTCTCTGTCTCTCTCTCTGTCTCTCTCTCTGTCTCTCTGTCTCTCTCTCTGTCTCTCTGTCTCTCTGTCTCTCTCTCTCTCTCTCTCTCTCTCTCTCTCTCTCTCTCTCTCTCTCTCTCTCTCTCTCTCTCTCTCTCTCTCTCTCTCTCTCTCTCTCTCTTTCTTTCTCTTTCTCTCTTCCCTCTCTCCCCCCCTCCCTCCTAAGGTACCTAAAGTCGGTACCTGACTACTGACCACCCGGGCTGTGGCTCGTACGTTGGTTTGCGTGCAGCCAGCAGTAACAGCCTGTTTGATCAGCAGTGGAAACCGGAAGGACTCCAGGAAATCAGAACAGGGAGGTACACCAACAAGTGCTGGATGAGGTACACATAACCAAAGAGGAGGTGATGAAGCTGCTATGTGAACTTGACACCTCAAAGGCGGTGGGACCAGACAACATCTCTCCGTGGGTCCTTAGAGAGGGAGCAGAGATGCTGTGTGTGCCACTAACAAAGATCTTCAACACATCCATTAAAACTGGGCAACTCCCTGAGGTATGGCAGATGTAGTCCCAGTTTTTAAAAAAGGAGACAGACATGAGGCATTAAACTACAGACCTGTGTCATTAATGTGTATAGTATGCAAAGTCATGGAGAAGATCATCAGGATTAGAGTGGTGGAGCACCTGGAAAGAAACAAGTGTATAATCAACAACCAGCACGGTTTCAGGGAAAGAAAATCTTGTGTCACAAACCTACTGGAGTTTTATGACAAGGTGACAGAAGTAAGACAAGAGAGAGAGGTGTGGATAGACTGCATTTTCTTGGACTGCAAGAAGGCCTTTGACACAGTGCCTTACAAGAGGTTACTGCAAAAGCTAGAGGATCAGGCACACATAACAGGAAAGGTACCGCAATGGATCAGAAAATACCTGACAGGGAGGCAAGAACGAGTCATGGTACATGACGAGGTGTCAGAGTGGGCGCCTGTGACAAGCGGGGTTCCATAGGGGTCAGTCCTAGGACCTGTGCTGTTCTTGGTATATGTGAATGACGTAACGGAAGGGATAGACTCAGAAGTGTCCTTGTTTGCAGACGATGTGAAGTTAATGAGAAGAAACAAATCGGATGAGGATCATGCAGGACTAAAAGAGACCTGGATAGGCTACAAGCCTGGTCCAGCAACTGGCTCCTTGAGTTTAACCCTGCCAAATGCAAAGTCATGAAGATTGGGGAAAGGCAAAGAAGACCGCAGACACAATATAGTTTAGATGGCCAAAGACTGCAAACTTCACTCAAGGAAGAAGTTCTGAGGGTGAGTATAACACCGAGCATATCTCCTGAGGCGCACATCAATCAGATAACTGCTGCAGCATACGGGCGCCTGGCAAACCTACGGATAGCGTTCCGATACCTCAGTAAGAATTCGTTCAAGACTGTATACCATTTACGTCAGGCCCATACTGGAGTATGCAGCACCAGTTTGGAATCCACACCTAGTCAAGCATGTCAAGAAATTAGAGAAAGTGCAAAAGTTTGCAACAAGACTAGTCCCAGAGCTACGGGGATTGTCCTATGAAGAAAGGTTGAGGGAAATCGGTCTGACGACACTGGAGGACAGGAGGGTCAGGGGAGACATGATAACGACATATAAAATACTGTGCGGAATAGACAAGGTGGACAAAGACGGGATGTTCCAGAGAAAGGACACCGACACAATAGGTCACAACTGGAAGTTGAAGGCTCAGATGAATCAAAGGGAAGTTAGGAAGTATTTCTTCAGTCATAGAGTAGTCAGGCCGTGGAATAGCCTAGAAAGCGACGTAGTGGAGGCGGGAACCATACACAGTTTTAAGGCGAGGTATGATAAAGCTCATGGGGCAGGGAGAGAGAGGACCTAGTAGCAATCAGCGAAGAGGCGGGGCCAGGAGCTATGACTTGACCCATGCAACCACAAATAGGTAAGTACACACACTAACACACACACACTAACTCTCACACACAAACTCACACACACACACAGTGTGTTGACAAGGTGGACAAAGACAGGATGTTCCAGAGATTGGACACAGTAACAAGGGGACACAGTTGGAAGTTGAAGACACAGATGAATCACAGGGATGTTAGGAAGTATTTCTTCAGCCACAGAGTAGTCAGTAAGTGGAATAGTTTGGGAAGCAATGTAGTGGAGGCAGGATCCATACATAGCTTTAAGCAGAGGTATGATGAAGCTCACAGTTCAGGGAGAGTGACCTAGTAGCGATCAGTGAAGAGGCGGGGCCAGGAGCTCGGACTCAACCCCCGCAACCTCAACTAGGTGAGTACACACACACACACTAACACACACACCAAGAAAACAAGAACACAACCATAAATACTATACGAAAATACACCGCAAAGTAGGCATTTTAATCCAAAAACATGGTTGGAGTTTTTTTTTCTTATTATGCACTGCCTGCTGCAGAATTTTTTTATATTGTGCACACTGACCACACAGACTCATTCTCTCACATGTGGGCCTACCAGCCTTCTCCTGCTTGATTTGAAGCCGCTAGAATTTGAGTATATGTCAAACACATTGGCTCGAAGACATATATATACAACCAAAACAGTCAAAGGGTTAATCACGAAACTTGGGGGTCCACTGTAGATCCAATAGAGACAGGTTGAGTGTTTTATCAGAAATCTGAAAATCGTAATGACACGATTGCAAACAAACTACAGTACTGGTGGGGATTGAACTTGCGGCTAGCCATGAGTTCAGTCCCCATCCATACCGTGGTTTCTTTTATCAGCAATTTCTAACTGTGGAGATGTTAGATGGGGAGGTGGAGGTACCAAAGAGATGGAGAGGATATTTTAATGAGTTGTTGAATATCAGTAATGAAGGGAGAGTGGGTGATTTCATCATTTGGACAGGGAGGATAATATTGTAAAGGAGTGATGAGGATTCTGAGGTGGATATGGAGAAAATACATGAAACATTGGGTAGAATGAGAGCAGGTAAAGAAACTGAGACAGATGGAATTAAGACAGGGATGATAAAAGCAGTTAGCAATATTGTATAGGAGTGGTTGGTATATTTGTCAGAATATGTATGAAAGAAGGGAAAGCACCTGAGACAGTATGCATAGTTACCTTGTATAAGAACATATGGGACAAAAGAGACTGTAAGAAATATAAAGGAGATTTATTAGCCTCCTGAGTATACCAGGTAATGGGTATGGTAGAATTATTATTGAAAAAAATAGGGTAAGATGGAAGTTGGATTGGAGAGGAACAAGGAGGATTCAGGAAGGAACAGAGATGTGTTGACCAATTGTTTATATTAATGCATGTGGGAAGTACAGTGCTGCACTCTGATGGAAGGGGGTGATACTGCAGCTTGTAGAGTCATTTGAATTGTGATGTCTGCACACTTATGGTAAGACAGCTATTAAATGAATTATGGAGAATGCATTTCCTTTTTTGTATGTCAGTATTTTAGTGGGAGATGGCTGGTGTGCTAAGAAAAAATAAGTAAGGGTAAGAAAAAGCATTTGATAGGGTGTAAGTGGGAAATGGTATGGCAGGTATTGAAAAAAAGCAGACTATGTAATTGATATTTCATTGCTGTATATTTTTGTTAAATAAGGAATATTGTCACAGAAAAATATTGGGTTGTGTGTAATTCATTTGGCCCAGGTAAGGGGGAGGCTGGAAAGAGACATTTAAAATGTTAAATTGTCGTTTTTGTGCACAAGTTTAGAGATGGTCATTTACTCTTTTATAGAAAACTAGTTTGCTGTGTGTTTACCAGTGTCAAGGTAGGAGGAATTTTGTGTTATAAACATTACAAAGTTTATTGTTTTAAATGTTTGCATGCCTAACAATAAATAATATATTTTTTTGTTTGACAGAGATTGCAGTTGGTAAGTGATGGAACATTGTGTTGGTTGTCTTGAGTATTAACAGCTCCCCTTAAGAATTTGTCTGCTTTCTTGATCTAAGAGGGTAATTAGTTGGCAATAATTATAAAGACAAGGCTTTCATTAGACCCTAGAACCACTATATATAAAAAATTACTGAATTCTTGTCTTTTATGTAAATATTATTATTACTGTGATAAATAATTAGAGTACAGTAGAGTACATAGATTCCTTAAAGTTAAAGAAAACCATTGTGTAATTTAGTTTATCATGAGTAGATGAGATTACATTTAACACTAAGTTAGGAGGTAAAGAGATCAATATCTGTGAGTGGCAGCATTGCGCACATACTTCAAAAATATGAATCAGTTTATGTACAGTTACTACTTCTATTATTTTGTTATTAATGGTTTATCTAAAATGTACAGTAATGCTCTCATTAATGTGGGAAATTTTTCATTTGCATTTAAAGAAAAAAGTCTGGAAAGTATCATTTTGAATTTAGAATTATCTCTAAGAATCAGTTTTAATTAAAAAAATTGTTTCTGAACAAGACAGAAATTTCCAGTTTCTTTTACAGTACAGTCTCTTGAATTTTTTGTAATTCAGATGATGAGTAAAAACCTGAAGCATTTTGTCCAAATAATAATCACTGTTATTGTTTTTAATGAGAATGACAAATATCTAATTTGCATATACTGTAGTAATTTGTTTGACCTTATAAATATCCACTTTTTTATATCACAGTTTCAAGTACAATGACTCACAGACATTGCTTGCTTTACCCATTTTTTCAGATAGTCTGAAGTATGAACAATATACTGTATGTAGGATCTTTTATTTTCACTCTAGAGTAAATTACTATTCTTTTTTTTCCCCTGTGGTGTGAACAGCACAACAATATGAAGGTATGAGTGAAGTGCCAGGAGTGAGTGGATGAACCCTCACTGTCTGAATTACTTTCCCTTTTCTCACACTCACTAGTCATATGAACACTTGGGCCTGAATTCTGAGAGCATCTGAAAGAGAGGTGAATACTTATGAGGCCTCATTCTCAATTATTTCCCCACCATTTCAACAGTAAAACACGTGTTTAACTCTTGTAAGAGTTGTATATCATTTAAATAAAGATATTATATCCATATTCAAGTATTTTAGAATTCTGGCCTCAGTAAGATGGTTCATCTATTTTACTGACTTTTGACATATAGTGGCTGGACCTATATTCACCTGTGACAGATTGATGTACATAACAGTAACTATGATTGCCTTTATATGTATCCCATCATGGGGTAGCCTTAAGCTTTTGTGTTCTTTAAAACAAAAAGTTCCGCTGCTTAATTTCCGGACATAGTTTGTGAATATCTTCAGATTGAGATGCAGGTGTAGGGTCATAATGTTATGTCAGATTCTTATTTTAATTTGGTAGTACTGCTCTTGATGACTTTTTTATTGCTAATTATTGCTTATGTTTGGCTACAAGATGTCATAAGTTTAGCAGATAGCAAACATGCTCTGCATGTTTGTTAACAGTACTAGCAAATATGGTACAGTACTAGCAAACATACTCTTCATGTTTGCTAGTACTGTATCTGATAATATAATGGATTGTGTAAATAAAAATTACTGTATAGGTCTATTATTTTGCTAGAGCCAGTTTTTGAAAAACAAACATTATTGTTTTGATATCCCAAATATTCTCAGGGCATATAATTTTGTTGAACATACAAGAGGTTTAGTGCTTCTCTTTGATTATAATAATGAACAAACAAGAAACCTCAGGGCTTCTCCTCTTTTGTTCCCACTGTGTAATTCTCATATAGAATAGGGTAGCAACATACTGCTAATATATTTAATTTATTATAAAAGTCTTTAAAAAAAATTACTTTCTCCCAGGCCAGTTAATGATCACCAACTAAAGGGATGTGTATACACTTGCTACCACTTTAGAGTGCATCACTGAGTATTTTCATACTATGTATTAATATTATTATTATTATTGTCACACTGGCCAATTCCCACCAAGGCAGGGTGGCCCGAAAAAGAAAAACTTTCACCATCATTCACTCCATCACTGTCTTGCCAGAAGGGTGCTTTACACTACAGTTTTTAAACTGCAACATTAACACCCCTCCTTCAGAGTGCAGGCACTGTACTTCCCTTCTCCAGGACTCAAGTCCGGCCTGCCGGTTTCCTGAACCCCTTCATAAATGTTACTTTGCTCACACTCCAACAGCACGTCAAGTATTAAAAACCATTTGTCTCCATTCACTCCTATCAAACACGCTCACGCATGCCTGCTGGAAGTCCAAGCCCTCGCACACAAAACCTCCTTTAAACCCCCTCCCTCCAACCTTTCCTAGGCTGACCCCTACCCCACCTTCCTTCCACTACAGACTGATACACTCTTGAAGTTATTCTGTTTCGCTCCATTCTCTCCACATGTCCGAACCACCTCAACAACCCTTCCTCAGCCTCTGGACAACAGTTTTGGTAATCCCGCACCTCCTCCTAACTTCCAAACTACGAATTCTCTGCATTATATTCACACCACACATTGCTCTCAGACATGACATCGCCACTGCCTCCAGCCTTCTCCTCGCTGCAACATTCATCACCCATGCTTCACACCCATATAAGAGCGTTGGTAAAACTATACTCTCATACATTCCCCTCTTTGCCTCCAAGGACAAAGTTCTTTGTCTCCACAGACTCCTAAGTGCACCACTCACCCTTTTCCCCTTATCAATTCTCTGATTCACCTCATCTTTCATAGACCCATCCGCTGACACGTCCACTCCCAAATATCTGAATACATTCACCTCCTCCATACTCTCTCCCTCCAATCTGATATCCAAACTTTCATCACCTAATCTTTTTGTTATCCTCATAACCTTACTCTTTCCTGTATTCACTTTCAAATTTCTTCTTTTGCACACCCTACCAAATTCATCCACCAATCTCTGCAACTTCTCTTCAGAATCTCCCAAGAGCACAGTGTCATCAGCAAAGAGCAACTGTGACAACTCCCACTTTATGTGTGATTCTTTATCTTTTAACTCCACGCCTCTTGTCTAGACCCTCGCATTTACTTCTCTTACAACCCCATCTATAAATATATTAAACAACCACGGTGACATCACACATCCTTGTCTAAGGCCTACTTTTACTGGGAAATAATTTCCCTCTTTCCTACATACTCTAACTTGAGCCTCACTATCCTCGTAAAAACTCTTCACTGCTTTCAGTAACCTACCTCCTACACCATACACCTGCAACATCTGCCACATTGCCCCCCTATCCACCCTGTCATACGCCTTTTCCAAATCCATAAATGCCACAAAGACCTCTTTAACCTTATCTAAATACTGTTCACTTATATGTTTCACTGCAAACACCTGGTCCACACACCCCCTACCTTTCCTAAAGCCTCCTTGTTCATCTGCTATCCTATTCTCCGTCTTACTCTTAATTCTTTCAATAATAACTCTACCATACACTTTGCCAGGTATACTCAACAGACTTCTCCCCCTATAATTTTTGCACTCTCTTTTATCCCCTTTGCCTTTATACAAAGGAACTATGCATGCTCTCTGCCAATCCTAGGTACCTTACCCTCTTCCATACATTTATTAAATAATTGCACCAACCACTCCAAAACTATATCCCCACCTGCTTTTAACATTTCTATCTTTATCCCATCAATCCCGGCTGCCTTACCCCCTTTCATTTTACCTACTGCCTCACGAACTTCCCCCACACTCACAACTGGCTCTTCCTCACTCCTACAAGATGTTGTTCCTCCTTGCCCTATACACGAAATCACAGCTTCTCTATCTTCGTCAACATTTAACAATTCCTCAAAATATTCCCTCCATCTTCCCAATACCTCTAACTCTCCATTTAATAACTCTCCTTTCCTATTTTTAACTGACAAATCCATTTGTTCTCTAGGCTTTCTTAACTTGTTAATCTCACTCCAAAACTTTTTCTTATTTTCAACAAAATTTGTTGATAACATCTCACCCACTCTCTCATTTGCTCTCTTTTTACATTGCTTCACCACTCTCTTAACTTCTCTCTTTATTAATATATAGATCCAAAATGACTAACTGCTAGAAAACAAGTGTTATTGTAATATATTCAATTAAAAATCATAATATATAAAAAAGCAAATTTCTTGACCAGTTTGCTTTAAACAAATAAGAACCCACCACACCTACACCAAACAATCATAGACCAGTGATAAACAAGTTTGATGACCTGAAAACTGAGATAAAAATAATGAATATGGAGGCAGTGTTAGTTTTGTAGACACTGAGAGTAATGGTGTGTGATTGTACTGCACGATGCTCTCTTCCCATCCTCCTGACTAAATGACATTATCATTATGAGTACAAGTTGTACAGTCAGTTCATGTGACATTATCATTTTATTCACAAAGAGTAATAAACTCGTAAATAGAGTGTTGGAAAGTGAAATTGTTAAGTTTGTCATTTTTGCTGCGACCAAAATCAGTAGCCATAGCAGCAGCAGTATATTCACACTGGACAATATTGCCTATCCAATACCTCCCACCCACACTGCCTCTTTGATCTCTTACGTGTCATGCCTTCATTAGGAGATATCTACATAATGAATTGTATTTATTACTGCCTTTGATCAGTAAATGCAAGGAAAAAATTACAAGTGAAAATTACTTGAGGAGATGGGGGAAGTGATCCAGAAGTAGTCCTTTATCCCTTCACCATTGCACATCATTACTGGCCTTGGTCATAAATTATAGTTGGGCAGACAATTTAAATGTGTGGTAGATTGATTTTTTTTTTTTAACACTCTGGCCATCTCCCACCAAAACACTGCATTTACAAGTGAAAAGTTGGAGTGTGACAGCAACATATGGTCAAAAGTATTGAGGAATCAAGTCAAGTTAACAGTGTTTACATAATATGCAATGTTTTTCTCACTGACTTGTATGTGTTTGCTTACTTGTAACCTTATAAGCATTCATTACAACATTATGAATTATCTATAATTGTATTTGATAAGAAATTATAACTAAAAGAAATTACTGGCAGTAAGTCTCAAAACGCCTCACCCGGTAGAGAGGGAGTACTATGCTGTACAGTGGACCCTCTTTTTTTGTAATCATCGGAATTCGTAATTTTCGCAAATCGTAACTTTTTTCATCAGAATATTGACTCTCGAATCATTGTTTGACTCGCAAATAGTTGTTCATCCCAAACACGTATGAGCGGCCTCACACACCATTCACTGTCAGTGTGCCATTGTTTATCAGCGAGTGAGCACAATCCCACGCGTTCATTTGATACATTTCGTAATATTCCATTTGTTTTAGTGCTTGCAACTGCTAAACAAGCCACCATGGGCCCAAAGAAAGCTCCTAGATAGAATTAACCCTTTGAGGGTTTCGGCCGTACTAGTACGGCTTAGGACCCAGGGTTTTTGATATACTAGTATGCCTAAATTCTAGCGCCCTCAAATCTAGTGAGAGAAAGCTGGTAGGCCTACATATGAAAGAATGGGTCTATGTGGTCAGTGTGCACAGCATAAAAAAAATCCTGCACCACACAGTGCGTAATGAGAAAAAAAAACTTTGACCGTGTTTTTGGAATAAAACAGCGAATTTGCACTGTATTTTTGTATGGTATTTATTGTTGTATTCTAGTTTTCTTGGTCTCATTTTATAGAATGGAAGACATATTACAGAAATTGAGATGATTTTGACTGGTTTTACAATGAAAAGTACCTTGAAATTGAGTGCAAAGTAGCAGAAGCATTCGATTTTTACCAAAGTTCAAAAGTAAACAAATCATGCCAGGCGTCCAATACACGTCAACTGGCGAGTCTAATATTATTTCACAAGTGCGCTGATATTATTTATACCATTTCTACACTAATGCAGTAGTCCGCATAACAGTAAATCTTCTGTTTTTTGTAAGAATAAAAATTCAAAGTGGAAAGCCAAAGAAATATAAGAGTCGCCTGGGGATGTGACTAACGAACAGAGAACTTATTTTAGTGCCAGGAATGTCTTTCTTGTTTATTCTGGACCCTATTTGGAAATTGGCATCTTTTGAAATTTGTGTGAAATTGGCAAAATTGCTAAATTCTGACCACTTTATTGGATAGTTGAAATTGGTAAATGGATGGTTTCTTGTACTCATTCGATAGAGAAAATGGAGCTTTAGCGAAATAGTTATGATTTTTGTCAACTAGTACATTGGAATTAGCCAAAAATAGGGCTCAAAGTGGGCAAAATTGCTGATGCGTAAACATCGTCGAGACCACTAACTTCGCGAGACCATAATTCCATAAGTTTTCCATCAAATTTCATACTTTTGGTGTCATTATGATCGGGAAAAGATTCTCTATCTTTTCATAAGAAAAAAATAATTTTTTTTTTTTAAATTTGGCTGACCCTGAGAACAAGTCTCGGAGAGGGCCTGTCGACCCTCAAAGGGTTAAAGAAAGAACTCGTAGCAAAGTACCAAGGCGGAGGAGGAAGAGAGAGGGGAGAATGTGCCTTCTTCAGTGATTCTACTTATGTATGATACTAAAGCAGCAAGAGTCGATAAAGGCTATAGCACGAGTCAGTGATAAAATGTAGCATTAACAGTGTAGCAAGTAAGTTAAGCGATTAATCAATAGAAAAAGGACAGCATGAAACTAACTCCTCTAATGTTATTGGAGATACAGTTGAGCCTCATATATTGAGCTTTCTTCGTTCCAGATGGCTGTTCGAGTGCTGTTACCAAACGAATTTATTCCCATCAGGAATAATGTAAATTAGATTAGTTCATTTCAGACCCTCAAAAATACACTTGTAAAAGCACTTACAAAAATACACTTACATAATTGGTTGAGTTGGGAGCATAATTGGTTGAGTTGGGAGCAGTTCGATATTTGAGGTTCCACTGTACTATATAGGGCCACTGACAACACTGCTGCCTCTGTTGCCACCTTCACCACCACTTTGTAAAGCTTATGCTCTCATTGGCCCTTATACACCCAACAACACCACCACCACCACCACAACACCACTCATGACATACATAAAGACATACTTTATTCATTCTAGAGTATATGTCATGTTTCTGTGTTATTAATATTGTTTATTATGTCATATTAGATGAATTGTGATAGATAAATAAGCCGTGAAGTTGATATTAGTGTCATATTGAAGGACTATCTTGTCCTGTCTCCAAACACCCTTCCCTGCCGCCGTCACAATTCCTAACATACGTAATGACATATTTTATTCATACATCAACAAGAGTCTTCAATAAAGGAAAGTGTGATGATATTATTGTTTTATTCTTCATGTATAATTGTTTTCTGTGTATGTAAATCTATATTTTGTGTAAAAAAAAAAATTTTGTTAATACTTTTGGTCTGGAATGGATTACTAATTGGATTTACATTATTTCTTATGGGGAAAATGGTTTCACAGATCAACACTCTGGAATGGATTAATTACGAAAAATGAGGGTTCACTGTATATAGTTTTATTTTTGGTTTAAAAAGTTCATAAAAACTATATGCAAGATATTGTTTTTACCGATACATATCTTGGGCTTTAACATGGATGTTTTGAAAATTGGATCCACTTAGTGATTGTCAGACCATTTCTCTGTTCCCTGTGTAGGTTGTTAAGCAGGAATTAACTGTAATCCCATGTTATGAGGCTATGATATATAGTGTACATTTTTTGCATTAAAATCTTTAGTGTCAGTCTTGGGTGGTGCTGGTTGTTTGGTTTCTGGTCAGTATTTCACCTGGGCTCTTAATACACTTGTTTAAATATGGTATAGTATACAGTATTTATATTTTGGGTTATGAAATATGTTCAAAATTCTAATTCATAAAATAAAAAGTGATTCATTCTTTGAATTAATTTGTCATATATGCAATGGGTATATACTGTATTTTAGATACTCACCATATAATTATAAAATTATAAACGTAGGTTTAAATATTTTTTTTAACACTCTGGCTATCTCCTACTGAGGTAGAGTGACCTGGCAAAGTAGATACTTTCACTGTTACTCATTCAGTCACTGTCTTGTCAGATGGGCACCGACAGATGACTCTCCAAACTGCAACATCTTCAGAGTGCAGGCACTGTATTTCCCAAGCTTCAAGTCTGGCTAACTGGTTTCCCTGAATCTCTTCATTTATATAAATGTTACTTCACTTGCACTCCTATCTAACATGCTCAGACAAGCCTATTGGATGTCTAAGCCCTTGACACTTAAAACCTACTTTACTCCCACCCTTTCCTAGGATGAGGTCTACCCTTCCTCCCAGATTTGTATGCCCTTCTAGTCATCCTTTTTTGCTCCATTTTCTCTAAATGTCCAATCTACTTCAACAACCCCTTCTCAAACCTCTTATTGATATGTTAATTTTACTCCTCCTTAACTTCCAACTCTGAATTCTCTGCATAATGTTCACATCACACATTGCTTTAAAACAATATCTGTACTGCTTCCAGCTTCCTTACTGTAACACTCACATTCAGAACTCTTGCTTCACACCCATACAATAGTGTTGGTACTGCTCTATATACTTCTTCCATACTCCCTTCCTCCAGTGTAATATCCAATCTCTCATTACCTATATTTTTTGAAACCCTCTTCACCTTGCTCTTTTCTGTGTTTAATTTTAATTTCCTTCTTTTACATTCCTTCCCAAATTAGTTGTCCAACATTTGCAACTTCTCTTCAGAATCTCCCAAAAGAACTGTCATCGGAAAAAAGCAGCTGTGATAACTCCCACTATGTATTAGATTCATTACCGTTGTCCCACACCTCTGACTAACACCTTTGCAGTGACATCTTTTACAACCTCACCTATAAATAGGTTAAACAACCATTGTGACGTAACACATCCCTGTCTAAGGCCTACCTTTATTGGAAAATAATCTCCCTCTCTCCTACATACCTTAACCTGCACCTCACTATCCACATACAAGCTCTTTACTGGTTTAGTAACCTACCATCTATTCCATACACTTGCAACATCAACCACATTGCTTCCCTATCCACCCTGTCATATGCTTTTTCTAAATCTGTAAATACAAAGAAAAGTTCCTTTACTTTATCTAGGTATTGTTCACTAACGTGCTTCTATGAAAACACTTGAACTACGCATTCCCTACCATTCCCTACCTTTTTGTTCCTCTTCAGTCCTACTCTCTGGCTTATTCATAATTCTTTCAAAGATAGCTCTACTATACACTTTACCTGGTATATAAAACAGGCTGATTTCCCTGTAATTACTATACTCTTTAATCCCATTTTTTCTTTCATAAAGGAACTATGCATGCTTGCTGCCAATCCTAGGTACTTTCCCTCCTTTCATGCATATGTTGAAGAAATGCACCTCTGCTCAAATACTATATCCTCACCTGCTTTTAACATTTGGGCCTTAATCCCATTTATCCCAGCTAATTTACCCCCTTTACTTTCTTCCCACTGCCTCATGCACTTACCCCACACTCACATTTGGGTCTTCCTCACCCTGTAAAGGTGTTATACCTTCCTGTCTAATGCAAGAAATCACTGCCTCGCTCTCTTCATCAACATTCAACAATTCAGTTAAAAGTATTTATTAAAATCTGACTGACTTCAGTAAAATTTAGTTCTCAAAAGAAGTTAAGTCTTCTGATTTCCTATACCTGATGAAACAAGTCATTTCATATGTCTACTCTTACTCAGTTTTAAATCTATAGTACAATAAACCATCAATTTAGTAGTCTAATATGATGGAGTAGGTGCTCAGTAATGATATTTGTTGTAGGTATAAAATAATATTTTGCCATGATTGTAACTAACAAACAATCCTGTAAGCAGCTGCATTTGTTCCTTGTTTCTGAATCAGTTGATCTGGTGGATTTTGTTCCATATTTCTGAAATCATTTAACTCAAAAGCTTTAAATTGAGGATTTATGGTACCTATATTTGGCATTCAGTGTATTGGTTTCAAGCATTGTTTAGAGCAAAATTTGAAATTAAAAAAATTCAAAGCCTTTTATTATACTTCAAATGTGAGTATTTAATTGAATATCTCCACATGATATACCATATTTTGCGGCTTATAAGACTTGTTTTAATTTCAATGGCTCAGCATTGGATGTAACTGGGAGAGCTACAGCTCACCCTGGACCCCAAACTTGTAGCTCCCATCACTGACCTTCAGTTTATAGGATACAGGGTGGTTTTTGGAGACATTTTATGGAAAAAAAAAATTGCATCAAATAAGCCACGAAATACGGTAATAGAGTTATTTAATGGAATAATATTTTGAAAACTAGGCTTCAGTTTTTTTAAAAGGATGTAAAATTAAAAACTGTAATACACAATTTTGAAGAATGAAAAATTAATTTCTGTGGAGAGTTCCTTGAACCACTTTAGGAAGAGTTACTCGCCTGTATAACCTCAGTATTATATACCAGGAATAAATTCTGTCTCGCAGTTAAGCACTAGTTCATTTCTGTGAGCATATATCTGAGACACTTCAAATGTGCACAGTTGTGCACAGCATTTAGAGAAATAACTTGCGAAAAGAGGTAGCAGACTCTTTGGCTCGTGAAATCCCCTACGGAAATTAGTTTTTTCAGTCAAAACTGTGTATGTTTTGTGTGCTCAGGTTCCATAAGCCACGTTTGTACATAAGGAATCCTGCCATCGGTGGTACCCTAGATTATGGAGGTGGCATATGAGGACCAAGTGATTTAGATAGTTTTTAAAACCGAATCACTGGAGAATAAGAGGATCTTGTGGAACAGCACCAATAGTTGCTAATGAGCAAGTACGTGTATCAAAGAATTCATCTCTGTGGAAGACAATGTCAGAAATTAGAAAACCATCTGGTCTAGACTTGGTACCTTTGTCATTTTGGTATGTTATTTCCTTCATTTATACTGGTGTAGGCCATAACATACCTATGACTAAAACAAATACAAGTCAGTCATTGCAGTCAACTTTATTTTAGGGTCTAGGTCAAGCTGGTTGAGATGCCATGAAGATGAGCTTGAACCTTTCCATTGCCTGGCTGATGGACACCCTAACCCTGTTATGGTGGAGGGAAAATGACGTCATTGTTCCCTAAGATATACACAGAATAAATAAGGAACATGAAACAGAGTTGGGTAAACAATGATTGGCACTGACCTCGGAATGTAGCATGTTTATATCCTAGGAAAGCAATGTCTCTGTGTCTCCTCTATGCATTACTGTAATGCAATAAGGCCAAAGCATCCATGATCTTGGTATCCAAGATGAGGCCCAGAGAAACACGAGTTGCTAGTGCTAGGGACCTTGGCACACCCTTGGTGAGAGTACTTGCAATATATAGAGGAAGACCTTGAATGGTGTAAGCAGGTGTTGTTTTACTCAAGTGGAGAAGGACCAGGAGCTGATGTTACATCCTGAAACTAGATTAAGGAAGAGGCATTGTTGAAGAAAAGATTTTTGGGGGGGCCACCTTGGACAGTACAGCATAATCCCAGATTGCAATAACAGAAGAGAAAGCAAGACTGGCATCTTCACTAAGTTTGAAGAGTGGTGTAATGTGAGAGCTATGATGTATGTTGTATATGGGCAAGCACCAGATTGTTGCTCAGTAGACCTTCAGTGATAGTGTCTAGTAAGATGTCACTTGCAGAGATAGTTACATTACTACATATATGGCTTTCGGTTCATTCCAGTTATGTGAACTATCTAGGGAGAGTGCCTTGAGAGCCTGTCAGAGGCATTTAGTTCGACTCCCCAAATATAAGAGCATTCTATAGTGGGAAAAATTCACTGGAGTCCTGGAGATGTAGTTGAAGGTTCCATCACTGTAGAGCTGCTTGGTGGAAGGGAGAAAAAAAGAAGACTTCTCTGCAAAGTTACTGATAGTCTATATTGAGAGCTCAGAATCGTCCCAGCTGTATACAGAGTATATTATCCTCCCTCCATGAGGTGTGTTGAAGTTGAAGTAAAGAAGATACTTGTCAAAAGGGTGTGTTTTGCTGACTGACGAAAGACAATCAGCATATGGTAGCATAGGATATTCATATACGTATCTCAAAACTATAAGGAAGCTGTATGAATCTCGAGCTGAAGAAGTCCAAGAAAAAGGCAACATTAATAGGTGTCATTGTGGAGTTGATAATAAGAATGGATGACAGGGAAAGAACACCCACGTAGAAACACAAGGTTAAAGTCCTCATTTAGTAAGTATTCCATGCTAGGAGGGCAGTGAAAGGTGTGAAGACACAGTATGCACCAGCACTTAGTCTGGAGACCAAACTCTGAAATCAATGATGCTGGATAATCCATGCGATTATCCAACATCAGCCAAGTTTGTGAAGAAGAACATCCCACTATTATTGGTAGTCAGTTAATACTTTCTTGTGGTGACTTGACTCATACTTTACTCCCTCCAGCTAAAGAGGCCATGTGAAATGGAGTAATGCTACAGGTTCTCCTGTTTAAATTTGCCTATTAAAAACCTATTAACCTCTTAGGAGAGTTTGCCTCTCTGAATCTATGGTACATGTTAACATGTTCCATAAAGATGGAAACTTAGGTTTTCATTGAACTCTGTAGATTGACTAGTATATAGGAAGTATAATTGGAAGAAATAAGGATATAATCCTGGAACATGCATTGTAATAGAAATGGGAGGTAAAACCATGTAATATCTCGTGGAGCTATATTTTATTGGCAAAATGAGCATCAGCCATTAGTGGACTGGAAGGCTCATGGATCCAACCATTGGAAACATAGAACAAGAAGGGCAATCCCCACATTACACAACTTGGCTGTTTAGTATGGGACACTACTAAAAATCCTCTTTAATCTGTATGGCTCTAACACCTAATGTGGCAGTAATGAATGTTTCCAGTTGAAAGCGATAGTCTACTCTTTCGACGATCTTGCTGGATAGTGTATTGGCAAAGCTAAGTATGTCCCTTTCCTGACATCACCAGAATAAATATGTTGTAATTGTGTAAAGTCACAGGAGAGTGATGCAGCACTAGTGTGTGATCAGGGAGCTAGCAGAGAATGTGTCCTGGTATAAAGCACAGGAACAAGAGTCTTTTATTGAAATGGCACTTGTGCTATGTTTTTAAAGTTAACTATTCAGAATAAAATATAGACAATGAATATCTTTTCATCACACATTAATTTATTAAATGGGGCTCATCAAGTGCCTTTATTTTGTGCTTAATATTATACACTAAGGAAATAATTGATTTTTGAAATACTACTATACTGTTAATTGCTTAGGTATTAAACTGGCAATAGGGAAATATTTAATAATTTCATCATCATTTAATAAAATAAGCAGTTTATTGCCAGTGTATGGTTTTTATGAATTTTCTTTGTAAAAATTTTTCAGTTTCATGATATTACAGGAAGTATTTCTCAACATTTATATTGTATATAAATCAAGCTGGATTATATTATTATACAGTAGTTTTTTTTTTTTTTTTGGGGGGGGGGGTATGGAAGAAGTTAACGTGTTCAGATATTTGGGAGTAGATTTGTCAGCAGTTTGGTTTATAAAGGATGAGGTTAACCATAGAATTGATGAAGGGAAAAAGGTGAGTGGTGCATTGAGGTGTCTGTGGAGACATAAATCTATCCATGGAGGCAAAGAAGGGAATGTATGAGAGTATGGTGGTACCAACACTCTTACATGGGTATGAAGCATAGATTGTAAATGCTGCAGTGAGGAGGAGGAGGAGGAGGCTGGAGGCAGTGCAGATGTCATGTCTAAGGGCAATGTGTAGTGCCAGTATTATGCAGAGAATTTTTAGTGTGGAAATTAGGAGGAGGTGTGGAGTTACTGAGGTGGTGTGGTCATTTTGAGAGGATGGAGCAAAATAGAATGACTTGGAGGGTGTATAAATCTGTAGTGGAGGGGAGGAGGGGTAGGGGTCATCCTAGAAAAGGATAGTGGGGGGTGCAAGCGCCTGGACATGCTGCAGGCATGTGTGAGCATGTTAGATAGTAGTGAATGGGGACGAATGGTTTTTGGGACCTGATGAGCTGTTGGATTGTGAGCAGGGTAATATTTTGTGAAGGTGTTCAGGGAAACCAGTTAGCTGGACTTGAGCCCTGGAGGTGGGAAGTACAATGCCTGTGCTTTAAAGGAGGGGTTTGGGATATTGGCTGTTTGGAGTGACATCTAAACTGTCATATCTGGGCACCTCTGCAGAAACAGTAATTGTGTGTGAATGGTGATGAAAGTGTTTCTTTTTTGGGTCACCCTACTTTGGTGGGAGATGGCTGGCATAAAAAAAAAAAAAAAAGTTTTTTTTTTCAAAAGTGAAGTCCTCTCTTTCAAATTGCTTCCAATTTAATGTACTGGTTTGGTTTAAGGTTACATAGCCCATTTTGGAGAAGACTGTAGTATTCTATTTAATATTCCAAAGTGGAATCATAATTTTTAAGCTGTTTCCAGCTACCACAGATGTATTAATACAATACCTTGCAGTGTATAATATTTAAATTTATTAAACCTCTTTGTGGCAGATTTGAGATTTCCAGTAATATGTTTTTGAGTATTTACAAAAGATTATGGTGGTGGGGATAAGATTATATTTTAAATTGGTTTTTGGTAGATATGCCATGAAAGGTGATGGGGGATACCTCTGGTATTGTTATTGTTACGATTATTACTTTTATTATCAGTTTTAATAATACCATATAATAATGCTGTTGTTATTATTATTAGTATTATTTGCAATTTGTTGACTAATATAATTAGTACCATTGTTGTTTATAAAATTATGGATGTTTTTTCCTAATTAACTTAGGGATGAGTGCTTAGGGTATGTGGGAGAGCAGTGAGTGTGCAGAAGTCAGCCAAGGTATCGGCCACTGCTGCTGGCTCGTGTACTGTGATGGTGTGCGTGTTTTCATCTTAAAATTATTTGAGAAAGAATCTGCTTGTCATCTTTGAATGCCCTTATTTTTTTATATACATTTAGCTTGCACTAATCAACTAAAGTCAGTCTAATAATGAAATATATGGTTGTCCATTTTGTTAAATTATTAGTGTAATGTTGAGTGGATATAGGTTCAGTCACTTTGGTGGTAAAATATGTCAAAATTTCAGAGAGTCAGATGAGGTTATCTTGTAAGTGAAGAGTTTCCTTTTGGCCACTGAAATTATATTTTTTTGAATTTGAGCTGGAATATTAGGTTTTTTTCTGCTAACATGTGTTCTGACATGTTTCATAATGTCATAAATCCTTCATATCCTGGCATGTATTTGTGTTGTGCAGATTTTAATGTTAGCTTTCATTAAATAAAAAGTCCTATTAATTTTCAACCTAGGAAAATTTCTAATAATAAAAGTTGCTATAACTAAAATGTCATTTTGACTATAAATAACTATTACTTATAAAAGTGACCAGAAAAACTTGAAGCTTTTCCTCCTGCATGAATGCGGATGTGATGGCAAATGAAATAAAATATTTCATCTGTTTTTCTCTGCATCTTGATTGCTTAACCTCTTTCTCTCTCTCTCTCTCTCTCTCTCTCTCTCTCTCTCTCTCTCTCTCTCGCTCTCTCTCTCTGTCCCTCTCTCTAATGTGAAAATTGTCTTGTGAATAATTGCTTTCATATATAGAAAACTCTGGGTGTATCCTACACTTCCAGCAATTGTTGGGAAAAGTTTACATGACTTAAGTATTAAGAAACTAATTTAAGAAACAGCTTTTAATAAGAATGAACATATCTACTAAGAAATTTGGTAATAATGGGAGCACAATGTTAAATGAATTTATAATAGAGCTGGATAAGCGGATTTGGAGAACTTTTGCATCATCTCCATCTTGAACAAAATATTTTAATACTTCACAATAATGCGTATCAATTAGTGATGTAAATATAGTCTTATACTAAATGTAAATAATTATCATATATAATTGAAATACTAAATGTTTCTCTGAGTACACTTAATAATTATTGATGACAATAATCTGAAAAACACTGAAACATTTTTCATGCACATTTATTTCTTTATTATAAATAAATATAACTAGGAATGCTATATTTAAATAGCATCAATTGGTTAGTTAGAACAAAGTGGTGTGTAATAAACCTACTTCTGTGAAGACTGCCAAATTTCAGTAGTGGCTCAAGCTATGTATGTACTACATGAATATTACTTTCATAAAAACAATTAAATGCTAATTACCTAGAATATACATTGCATTACTTCCTATACTATATTTATATTGGGTGTTTTTTTTTTCTTTTTACTCAGCACATTTATACAGTGGTACCTTGGTATAAGTCCTTAATCCATTCCAGGACCTTACACCCATACCAAACAGGACGTATACCAAATGAATTTTCCCATAAGAAATATAGGGAAAATAATTAATCCGTTCCCATGAAAAAAAATTCTATTGTTATTGGCATATTATACATTGATGGGGTTGTATAAAATAATTTAAACACTGCTTAACCCTTTCAGGGTTCATGTCATAGATCTATGCCTTTACATTGAGGGTCCAAACTGTAGAGCTACGCCATGAGCTCAGCTCACTCTGATAAGCTGTGAGCGGTAAATTTGGGCCTTGATATGAGAGAATACATCTATGTGGTATATGTGCACCACATAAAACAAATCCTGCAGCACATAGTGCATAATGAGAGAAAAAAAACTGACCATAATTTTCAAAAAACGGTGACTTTGCAGTGTTTTTTCGTATGTTTTTTATAGTTGTATTTGCGATTTCTTGGTATCATTTAATAGAATGGAAGATATTACAGAAATAGAGATAATTTTGATTGGTTTTAGTACTGAAAATGGCTTGAAACTGAGCTCAAAGTAGCAGAAACGTTAAATTTTTGCTGATGTTCAAGAGTAAACAAATGACCTCACACATCTAATACACGCCAGCTGGTGGGTTTAATATATGTTCACAAACGTGCTGATATTATTTATACAATATTACAATATTGCATAACAGTAAAACTTCTATTTTTTGGTTTGAATAAAAATTCATTATGTGAATTAAAAATCAAAATGGAATTCATTTGTAAAGCTTGAAAAATAACTAATGAACAGAGGAAATGTTAGTTTAGTGTCAGGAATGCCAGCATTGTTTATTCTGGGCCTTATTTTGAAACTGGAATATTTTGAACTTTGCATTAAATTGGCCAAATTACCAATTTCCGATCACTTTATTTTGTAGTTGAAACAGTTGATGTGGCGATTTCTTGTGCTCAATCGATAGAATAGAAGTAATACTAGTGAAATAGCTAAGAATTTCGTTGACTGGAATAATGTAATTGGCCTAAAATGGGAGTCAAAGTCAGCAAAATCACCGATGCGTAAATATCACTGACACGTCAAAATTCGCAAGAGCATAATTTCATCAATTTTCCATTTTTTATTACCTTCAGAAAAAGATTCTCTACCATTATGAAAAAAATAAAATTATTTTTTGAAAATTCTTGGACCCTGGTGCACACTTTCAAATTTGGCCTTTGGACCCTGAAAGGGTTAATACTAAAATATGTAATTTAAACACTGAAAATGCATAAATACAAAAGAATTAGATGAAATAAATGCAAATTTAACCTCACTTTAGGATAGTGCTGAGAAGGGAGGAGGAAATAATATTGTTTGGAAGGAGAGCCCCCTTCTCTTTTCTCTTTTTTCCCTATATGGACCTGGTTGAAGCTCACCAGGTTTGACTTTTACATTAAATGTCTTATTTTACGTTAATACCTGTATAGACATTTTCATTAATGCATCTATGATATTTTCTTCAAAATTATATGAGAAACATGTTACACAGCATATAAACATGCTATGTTTATATGCTGTGTAACATTTGTAACATGCTATGTGTAACATGCTATGTTTATATGCAGGGCAGAGGGAAAACATTACGTTTTCTCTGGTCCAGCACCAAAGAAAACGTGTATAAATCTGTGTATGGCCTAGTCACTCCGCTTTTGTTTACAATTCTCGGCATGAATTATTCTTTAACCCTCCTCTTGTTTATGATGGCATCTAAAGGTAGTTGTTAGAAACAATTAAACTCGGTAAATATGGTATATTGATGGTAATAATATGGCTCTTGGCTGCATTAAATATTGTATAGCTGTGTAGCCCAGGCTGCCTACATCTACCAACTACCAACACCTGACTTCCTACAAATAAATACTACTCACCTCTCATCCTACATTAAGACTACACATATTTTAAGGTCAATAACGAGTGTACTGTATGTGAATTTTAACTCTCTGGGCTGCTTTAAATCTCGTATATTAATTAAATTCGGGACGGGGAGCCAGAGCTACCTACACCTGACTTTCTACAAATAAGTACAAGGGTAGCGCATGGTGTCGTGACTCATTTTGACCCATACAAGTTTTAGCATGTGAGTCATATTCCCAAGAAAGGCCATATACCAGGCAAAAATTTTTGCATCCAAACAGGACATATACCAAGTTGGACTTGTTCCAAAGCAGATGTATACCGAGGTACCACTGTACTGTATTTGGTTTTTGCCACTCTTAAAAGCCAGAACCATTTTTATTTTTTTAAAATGATTGAGAATTTCTTATAAACTTGCCTCGCAACTGCAGTTAGATTAACATTTATTTTCTTATTTTTTTCCTCGTTTAAAATATTTTAATATTTGTAACAAAAAATCATCTGTACACTTGTGTTGCTGCAACCATCAGGATTTTATATTTTATCTGTGGAAAAATATTGATATCAGTATATCAAAATGTTTAAAAGATTGTGCTCAAAGTCAAAGAAATTTGTAGTACACTATGTATGCACCTTAATAATTGGTAACTGTTTATTAATGATAATTAGGTAAACACTGTTGGAATCATTGTGAGTAACTGCAGGTCAGTCACTGAGCATCTCTCTCTCTCTCTCTCTCTACATCAAATGTTAACCCAGGGATTTTGTTTCATGTGTTGAGTGAATTTAATCTAGGTTTAAGCATATTCTTTTTTTTTTTATGAAGTTATTAATTAATTTTTATAAATTCCTGCTTTTATTTTATTTGAAGACATTATCAATTTATATTTGAATAGATTTTTATAAATTTATTTGCTTCTTTTATTTGAAGATTGGAATAAGAGTGAAACCTTTTTGTTACATTTGAAATATTAATGGGGCCTGGGGAGTCTTTTTTTTATTCTTGCTCTTAATTCTGTTTAGTATTTCTGTGTAAAAAGAACTTTGTTTTGATCTTATCATTATAGCTCGTTCAAGGCTGTACATAATCTACTGTTAACATTAACATCTCTCCTTGAAATAACCTTCACTAATATTTTATATTATATTACTGCTGATCATTGTGTGTTTACCTCAGAACATACCAGGATCAATATAGAAGTACTACATTACATACACTGTTCATTGTATATTAGGTACACTACATCACATACACTGTTCATTGTTTATTACATTTTGTTCATTGTACATTACTCAGGTAAACTACACATAAATAAAAACTTTACTAAATTCTGTTTCTCCTCTCCTTTATTTTTCTGATATTGGCTTCAAAGACTTCCATATTTTTATTTTCTTTAAGTGAATATGTATAAAAAATTTTATTCTTCATTTGAAGTGCATAAAAAAATTGAACCATAAATACTATGGAAATCATTAAATGATGCTGAATATTTGCACCATATTAACAGATCATGATTAAAAATATTAAGGAGGTTTGGCAGCCTCAGGAAAATATCCAGAAAAAACTAACATTCTTTTAAAATTGAAATGCTAGAATGTGGGAAAGGGGTGCAAGCTTAAAGAATATTGAATATGACACTCTGGGAGTTATCCTGGTTGCTCTTTGCTGATGACACACTCCTTTTAGGGGATCCTGAAGGAAAATCACAAAGGTTGGTGGATGAATTTGGGAGGGTGTGTGAAAGGAGGAAATTAAAAGTTAACTTAGAAAAGAGTGAGGTAATGAGGGTAAAAAGTCTAGGCAGTGATAGAATATATTGGAGGGAGTGAGTTTTCCTATGTGGAGTCTACTTGAGATGTGTTCTGAGGGTTAATGCCCTCATGACCCAGTCCCAGACCAAGCTTCCCAGTGGATGGCCTGATTAACCAGGCTGTTGGTGCTAGCCATATGAAGTCCAATGTAAGCACCACAGCCTGGTTGATCAGGGAGTGACTTGAGAAACTTGTCCAGTTCTTTCTTGAAGATATCCAGGGGTCTGTTAATTCTTATGTTTGAAGGAAAGACATTGAAAATTCTTGGTTGCCAAACATTTATTGAATTTTCCCTTAATGTACTCACCACATCCCTGCTTTTCATTGGGGAGATTTTGCATTGTCTGCCAAGCCTCAAACTTTCATGGGGAATGATTTGTGTGTGCAGATATGAGACCAACCTTCTAGAATTTTCCAGGTGCAGTTAATAAGGTATCTCACCTACATGCCAAGGGGTACAGATTGAGGGACTTCAAATGTCCCCAGTAATTTAGGTGCTTGACTGAATCTTTGTGGGCAATGAAGGTTCTCTGCTTATTCTCAGGTTTGCAGTTTTGCCTGCCTTGAATTGAGCTGCTAGAGTACAGAAGTATTCCAGCCTAGGAACAACAAGTGGTTAAAGAGTATCATCATTGGCTTGGATACCTTATTTTGAAGGTTCTAGTTATCCAGCCTATCATGTTGCTTGCAGTTGTGATAGTGATACTGTTGTGATCCTTGGTAAAATCTTACATAATCGCATTCAGGTTTCTCACGTTAGTCACACACACCACTGAGTGATTCAAGTTTGTTTTACACTTGTATTCCATTCCATTCTTATTTCCTCAATCTTTCCATAACAGAGTAAGTGAAACTTGTCCTCATTGAGTGTCATATTGTTGACATTGTAACTGGAAGACTTTTTATGTCAGCTTGGAGGTTTGCTATGTCCTTAATGGATGCCACTCAGATTCTAGTATCGTCTGCAAAGGATATGATGTTATACTATGATTCATGCCTCTTTCTATATCAGATATGAAAATGAGGAAGAAAACAAGGATAAATACTATGCCTTGAGAAGCAGAGCTTTTCACTCTGGCATCTTCTAATTTCACTCTGTTCACTATTGCAGTTTGGGTTCTACTCATTAGAAAATTAAATATCCATCTATTCACTTTTCTGGTTATTTCTTTTTGCATGCATGTTTTATGCTATTGCACCATGACTGCACTTCTTAAAAGCCTTTAGCCAAGCCTGTGTATACTACATTTATATTTTATTTGTCTTTCATTGCATCCAAGATCATGTCATAATGGCCCATTAATTGCAAGAGGCAGGAGTAACTTACGTTAGACCCTTGGGTTGCACAAATTATGTGAATCCATGTAGTTTGCTATTTTCCTTCTTAAAATTTTCAGATTTTTATAATGTGGGCTGTCAGTGCTGTCAATCTGTAGTTCTTTGCTTTTGCTTTGCTGTCATCTTTGGGGAGTGGGGGCTATATCCATTGAATTTAAAGACTGCAGCTCATTATTGTAATTTCATAATCTCAATGTAATCTTGCAAAGAAATTAAATTTGTTTAAAGTTCAGCAATTCACTAATGAAAGCAGAGCAGAGAATGCCAATTTTTACACTATTTCTGCATGCCATAGAGATCACATATCTGATATAGGCAGGAATCCCGGAGAATTCATAAAAGAAATAGAAAACATTCCCAAATGTGTAGCACCTGGATGCCAGATTCATGTAGTTCATTGTAAAGTGCAAAATACCACTAGCACTTGGTATCCTTTGGAGAAAGAGCTAAGATGTAGATGAAATCCCAGAGGCCCAAAGAAGTGCAGCCATAACTCCTCTGCACAAAGAAGGCAGCAATTAAGAATGAAAAGCAGAGATGTTTGGTGGGGAAGTGGTGTTGGAAAGATGGAGATACAGTGGTACCCCGAGTTTTGTACAGCTCCCAACTTGAACAGTTACGTAAGTGTATTATTGTAAGGGCTTTTGTAAGTGTATTATTGTAAGGGCTTTTGTAAGTGTATTTTTGGGGGGGTCTGAAACGGACTAATCTAATTTACATTATTTCTTATGGGAACAAATATGTTTGGTAACGGCACTCGAACAGCCTTCTGGAACGAATTATGGCCAAAACTTTGGGTACCACTGTATTTTGGTGAATAGTTGAACGTTGAGGTTACAGGAAAAAAATGTGATATCATGAATAGGGCAGTGACGAATAACATTGTATAGGAGTGAGGAGGAGTCTGTGAGGGACTGGGTAGAATGACAGGCTAGTAAAGTAACTGGAATATATGCTAAAAAAAAAAAAGTAGGGTATGGGGTTCTTGGTGTGTATGTTCAGTATATGCATGAAGAAGGGAAGGTACCAAAGGATTGGCAGAGACCATGTTTAGTTTCATTATATATTCACTCTAACCTAAATATAATAAAAAAAATTAACCCAGGAAAGTCATACACTGTGACTTATTTCCATGTTTTGAGGAGTATGACACCTTTAAAAAATTGTAATATAAGCATTCCTTGTACATTGTGTTAGAAGACCAAAGCGGTTAAAAAAAAAAATGTTTGCATCAATTTATATTGTCATGTATATTCCAAGTGGAACAGTGTTAGACTATACATTTCCCCATGATTAAAGTGTTATAACACCATGAAACACATCTAATATCATAAGAAACTAGTATACATAGTATTGGACATTATAAACAATAAAAAGGATAACAATGGTTATAACTTGGTGTCAGTTAATTGTAAAACATAAATATTGATGGCATATTTATGCTGCTGTTGCCAATGAGTGATCATTTTTTTGCCAAATTCAGCACACTATAAAATTGTAGTTTTCATCTGATTCTATTACTTTTTTCTTTATTCTACTTTGAAAAATACTCTTTCAACCTGTAAAAAAAAAAGTATTCAATATTTTGGGTGTGCCACAGTTTAGTGGTTAAAAGCATTACAATATTTTACACATTGTAGTAACAACATAAATATCTTATAGGAAAGCCAGACACTTGAGAATTTTTTTCATGCATATGCCTTTTTGTGATTTTTTAAATTATGTGGCAGCTGCACCTCCCTTAACTAATTCTGATGCAACCCCACCCCCTTAACTAATTTGACTTGTCTCCACACCCTTAGCTGATACCCACCCTCTTAAGTAATTCTATGGCAGCCCCACACCCTTAACTAACTCTGACTGCCCTCACCCCTTAACTAACTGTGACAGCCTTACCCCATTAACTAATTCTGTTGCAGCCCCCTCCCCTATAATTAATTTTGAAACACCCATGCCCTTTAACTGATACTGAGGCAGCCACACTCTTAACTAATAGATGAGTAATAATTGGTTATATGTGGCTTCAGATATTTGTTAATGTGCACTGAGGTTGAAATAAAAAATCAAAAATTTTGTTTCTTTAAGATCACCAAAAATTAAATTTGTAATGCAGTGAAAGTAATAATTATTATTATTGTTATATCTTTTATTGAAATTCAAAGAAAATATCTTGTAAGTTTTATTATAAGTATGCAGTTTATAGTTTCCTTATTGAAATAATCTTATTTAAGGTTTCATGATATTTTAGGTGAAGAAGCTGCAGGACCGGGTGTCTAAAGCCAAGGAAGAAGTGTCACGAGGACGAGAAAAATATGACGTCTGTCTCAATGAAATCTCTGAGTACAACCCAAAGTATATCGAGGTGAGTCCCCAGATACTGTGATGAAATAAAGCATATAGTGATGAGTCCCCAGATGTATTGAGAAAGCACAGTAAATAGTGTCCATATGGAGAAGTGGAGCAGAATTCTTCCTGTGTAAGCCATGCATGTCGTAAGAGGTGACTTAAATGCCGGGAGCAAAGGACTAGTAACTGCTTCTGTATATATTACTAAATTTAAAAAGAGAAACTTGTTTTTCTCTTTGGGCCACCCTTCCTCAGTGGGATATGGCCAGTGCGTTGAAAGAAGAATTTTGAAATTTTACGAGACCATCATAGTGCTAGTTATTTCTGTTGGGGGTTTGGTGAATCAAGTTTGGGCTGTATGACAGTCTCTTTCTGGTAATGCAGCTAGGAAGTGAGGGATGATTTCTGTGTTTTCACTGTTCCTTATGGAAAATGCCCAAATATTTAAAACAGTGGCTTTTCAAATGATCCAGAATCACATGCAACGTAGTAAGTCAGGATAACTTCATTAGCTGGCAAGAAATATTTAGAAAAATTAAGCATGTGGAATTTTAAGTAGATAATTAAAATTATTGTAGTAAAATGAGAGAAAATAGGTGCAGAACATTTATTGTCACTCTGTTTTGCCACAGTAACAATAACAGCTTGCTCTGCAACCTGTTACTTTTCTTCAGTACTGTCAACAGTATACATCAGTATGCATTGTAGATAAACATCATCTATTGGAAATGGGGAAAAGTGAAAATAGACCCATAAATAATACACTGATTATGAACAAGTGGGTTTTCAGCATGCTGATCAGTCAGCATTGACAGTGCTAAGGAGGAACTTGGGGAGCTTTCAGCCTCCCTTCCCCAAGCCACCCAAATATAATAATAATAATAATAATAATAATAATAATAATAATTCTTGAAAACAAGTCCTCTAGTCTCCCTTTCCAACCAGGCAGCCACTCCTAAGTCCCCCAGTATAGAAATTCTGGCACTACCCTTACCAGCCAGGCTGTGATGTTTATGGTGGACTCCATTCTGCCAGCCACAATAGCTTGATTGATCACATCATCAATCAGGAGGTCTGCTCCTGGACTAGGATGTAGGGGCAATGGCTTCCCCTCGCCACCCAGAAAAGCTGATTGCAATCTCATCTTTCTATGTTGCGTCTTGGTGATCCATTAAGTTTGAATACTACATGATCATTTCAGTTTATAGCAGGAAGCCTTCATCTAAGTTGTCCTTGGCATGTTGACATATTGTCATGAGCTGGATAATGCTTTGGCTAAGTCTCTGTATACAACCTATCCCCATTTGACATTGCTTGTTTTCTTACAAGATTCCCAGTATCAAATTCTAACCATTTCTTGCAGTTAGATAAATATTTTTTCTTTATTTTAGGTGAGAAGAGGATACATATATGAATGAAAAATATGTACCTACAAATAAGCAAATTAAATAATATTGCTGTAAAACATCTGGCAGTGAGGTGTGCGAGCAAGCCGAGGCAACCTTCAGATACAACCTCTCCTCACTTAGCGATGTACACCTACCATCCGACTTACGACCTGCTCGACATATGACGACTCGACTTACGACTGTGTTTTTTATGCCAAATTTCTGGGAAATAAACAAGTGTTTGTGTTGTACACAGTGTTTATCCTAAATCTTACAGTATAAAATGCAGTACTAACAACATAAAAAGTAAAGTAAAACATGAAATACCAAAATAAAACAATAAAATAGTCATTACAAAAATGTTATGTTGATATTCAGTAGTAAAGTTCGACTTACGTCCATTTCGACTTGTGACCGGTTTCTCGGAACCAAACTTGGTCATAAGTCGGATGGTAGGTGTACTTGTTTACTGATGACTCGGACTTATGACGGGCCCTCTGACCAGTATGCATACTTAAATAATGTTTATTAGAGCTGATTTCCTCTATTCTGTTTATCGTAGTATACAGTACACTACTGTATAAACATTTAAAAATATACTAAAAATGTTATAAATGGTGCAAGGGTGACATTGAAGCAATTTCAAAGATGGTCGACATAAACCCACTACCACTACAGTATGCTCATCGTTTAGCGACGAATTCGTTTATCGACGCGGTATTACGAATGGAACTCCGTCGTTAAGTGAGGAGAGGCTGTATGCACACTCGTTATGCATGTTACGATGAGTTGCTGTATAAGGTGCACTATATAACATGCTTTTCTTTAGCAGTGATTTTATAAGCAGCATTTATCAAAAGGTTGAAAGAAAATGACAAGCCTTGTTGATGGACCCTGCAGTTTAACCCTTTCAGTGGCCATCACATAGAACTGTCTCATTGAGGCCGGGTCCTTCACATAGTTCAGTGTCATGAGCTTAGCTTGTTCACATGAGCTGTGAGTGGTAAATTTTGGCCTAGATACAGGTACCGTTCGACTTACGACCGAGCTTGGTTCCGACCAACCGGTCGTAAGTCAAAATGGACATAAGTAGAACCTTAGAAAATTGCCGATAGGGATATTTCAAAAATTAAATCTTAATCTTGTGAAGCAATCATTCTTTTATGTTTATTGTGGAAATCACTTCAATCCATTCATTATTATTGATTGGTTTTCACAAAATAGGTGAATAACTTACTTCTGAGTGTTGCATATGGAGTGTTTAACATTAGGCCACTGATCTTTGATAGGGTATCAGTTGCTATGTTGGCTATTGTCTAGGGTAGAACTCCAATAGCAACAAGGTTTTAGTGCTGCAAATATAGCCTTATTAACCAAAGACATTCTTTAACCTTCTTTCCGTAGGATGACCAAAACTCAAGTAAAGTCCGTGTCTTCAATAACAATGAAACTTAGATAGGATCTTCATATCTCTATGAACCATAATCTTAAGTAATTTGATTGCTCTTTATTATCTTTTTTTCCTTTACACATAAAGGATACAATTATATATACACAGCTATTATTATGACATGAGTTTACTGGGAAGACATAATTCCCAGTAGTAGAGTTAGGCAATCGGTATATGACATGAAGTAACTGATACTTGCTAACATAACCCTTATCAATGTCTTCACCGAGACATTAAATTCAAATTATCCATGTAGGAAATTTTATCGATAATCCCGTGCAAGGGATATGTATATGAATAGTGAACTCTAGAAATCAGAGATAAGACTAGGTGTGAGAGTTCAAGGCAGAGTACTGCTCAGGAGTGAGTGTGTGAACCTACTGACCATACCAGTGAGCGGTAAGCTGACATCAGGTTGGATCATGTGACTTAGAGGGAGACAGGCCAGTACCTGAACAAGTAACCAGTGCTCTAACAGGTGGTTTCCCACTACATGAAAATCACATGCTTAATATAATGCCAAACAAAACAATATAATACAATATTAGCATTAACACACACACATAATAAAATGTTGGGCAAGGGCATAATTCGCTACACACACAATAACTGAAAATGCACACATACCCGAGCTCGGGAAATATTTTTTTCCCCAAAAAATCCCCCTTTTTTTTTTTTTTTTTTTTTTCATAAGCTATGAGTGTCTGTTACAGTTTGCCCTCGTTTTAGATCTGTTTTCTCTCATAAGAGTGACGAAAGAAGGAATAATAAGCCTTATGGTCGGTTTAAAAGAAACACTATGCACAACACAAACAGTTGTTTATTTCCATGAACATTTGCAGCTGGTACATGAAAAAGAAAGGTTACAACAGCTGTGGCTTGGGTAGCATAAAAAATAGGTTGGGAAAATGTACGCATATGGATGGTTGGATTTGAGAAGGCATGCCCAGAAATGGGCAACAGGCCTGCTGCAGTGTTCCTCCTTTCTATGTAATAGAGAAGGGACACTGAAACATGCCTTCTCAACTCCATCCATATACATTTGCCCAACCTATTTTTTATGCTACCCAAGCCATAGCTTTCGTAACCCTTCTTTCTCGTATATCATCTGCGAATCTTCTTGGAAATTGTTGATATTAGCGTCAGCTGCTCTCTCTTGCTTGTGTCAGCACTTCTACCCAGGAGGGATATACAGTGGACCCCCGGCTTACGATATTATTTCATTCCAGAAGTATGTTCAGGTGCCATTACTGAACGAATTTGTTCCTATAAGGAATATTGTGAATTAGATTAGTCCATATCAGACCCCTAAACATACACGTACAAACGCACTTACATAAATACACTTACATAATTGGTCGCATTGGGAGCTGATCGTAAAGCGGGGATCCACTGTATTGTGTATTTTTATACGTATATACTTCTAAACTGTTGTATTCTGGGCACCTCTGCAAAAACAGTGATTATGTGTGAGTGAGGTGAAAGTGTTGAATGATGATGAAAGTATTTTCTTTTTGGGGATTTTCTTTCTTTTTGGGTCACCCTGCCTCGGTGGGAGACGGCCGACTTGTTGAAAAAAAAAAAAAAGTACTGTATTTTATACTGCAAGGTTTAGGAGAAACACTGTGCATGACACAAACAGTTGTTTATTTCTGAGAACATTTGCATACACAACAATGTGTTCGAATTCACTTCGAATGTAAAAAAAATACACGAACAGAAAAGTACAATGGAAATACATAAATAGTATAAAATACCGACAAAATGGAAAAAATAAATACACAAGCAGTACAATGTGATCGTTTATTGACAACGTATTTATAGGGAGGAGTCAGGTGGAGAATGCTGAGTGAGAGGGGCTGTATTTGAGTGGGACTTGCACATGAGTAAACAGAATTATCAAAGCTTATGGCTTCGATAGCATTGAAAATTGGGTTGGACACATACGTAATTCTGTTAGTGGGATGGATTGTGAAGGACCTGCCTAGTATGGGCCAACAGGGCTGCTTCAGGGGCAGTATGAGGTGTGCGCCGCGCAAGCAAAAAAAAAAAAAAATTGAAAAATTATGGAAAACGAGTTAAGCATATCGAAAAATAGCTTAGCTCTTTGGCAACACTCTGGTACAAGAACCAATTTTCTGTAACGTTTCTACAAGGAATTATAGTCATTTATATCATGTATGGTGACGGCGATGTGCGTAGCACGTCTGCTCTCAGCCCGTATATTTTTTAATTTTTTCCGTGTTTTTTCTTGCTATTTCTTGCATTATTCTTTCTAATAATTGACTATTTGGCATCACATGAGAGTAGGAGGAGCTTATCCGTAGAGTGCCAGCCAATCAGGAACCATCTGGAAACATTGGCGGAATTCCCGCTCGCGAGAGGCAGGAGAAATTACGCTTATATCAACTCTATGGCTTATTTATCTATCAGAATTGATCTAATATGACATAATAAACACTATAAATAACATACAAATATGTTATATACTCTAGAATGAATAAAATAGGCCATAATATGGTGAGTGTCCACCAGCATTATTCAATATAAAATCATTTCCCCTCCTTCCCATGTCATATTCTTTGGCCTTTAGTAAGAGAAAATGGAGTTTTGAAGAGGATAACTGCAGCTTTATACTGAAAAAACCGAAACAAACGTGATTTTCAGGAAATTTTTTTTTTTCAAGATGGGGGGGGGGGGGGGGAGCCTTGCATTCCAGGCCAGTATCTCGGAAGTAAGTTATTGACTTGATTCACTTCACTGCACCTTTATTACTTAACTAAGTGGAATAATATTCACAGGAATTGTAAAATAATGATTGTTCTTTTTTTTGGTGATGCATTTATGGAAATATTCCAAATATTTTGGGATTTATATGGGAATATAGGGCAGATATTTTGCAACAGTCCAAGAACTTACAAACTTTATTTTTTTGTGGAATAAAGATAAGATATTTAGAGGGAAGTAAGTCAAAAAATTGTACTAGCATTGTTCGCTCAGTACCAAGTCCTCAAACAACCTTATGTCGTACCATATAGGCCTATGATCCTGCCAAATGTCATTTTCAGTAAATCGTTCTTCTTTCAATTGTTGTTTGGGGTATCTTATTGACAGTTATTTACAGTAAATAGAATAAACACTTCGTCTTGTGCACCAGCAACGAAAGAAAACTGACGAGGAAAAAAAAAAAAGTGTGCAACTGCCCCTTCAGTGTTTCTCCTTTTTTATGTTCTTAGCTTGTCATGGGACTCTTCTTCAGCATTAAGAAAATATTAAAGATTTTTTTATTTTTCTAAGGACAGTTCACATATATGCTTCAATGTAAAGACTTGATCTACACATCACCTACCCACTCTAATGCCTCCTTGCTCATCCACAATCCTGCTCTCTGTCTTACCTCTAATTTTTTTCAATAATAACCCTACTGTACACTCTTCCTGGTATACTCAGTAAACTTATTCCCCTATAATTTTTACAGTCTCTCTTGTCCCCCTTCCCTTTATATAAAAGAATTATACATGCTCTCTGCCAATCCCTAGGTACCTTCCCCTCTCTCATACATTTATTAAACAAAAATACCAACCACTGCAACACTATATCCCCCCCTGCTTTTAACATTTCTGTCATGATCCCGTCAGTTCCAGCTGCTTTACCCCCTTTCATTCTACATAGTGCCTCATGCACCTCCCACACACATCCTGCTCTTCTTCACTCCTAAAAGATGCTATACCTCTCTGGTCAGTGCATGAAATTACTGGCTCCCTTTCTTCATCAAAATACTCCTGCCATCTACCCAATACCTCCATCTCCCCATCTACAAACTCCCCCACTCTGTTTTTAACTGACAAATCCATTCGTTCCCTAGGCTTTCTTAACTTGTTTATCTCATTTCAAAATTTTTTCTTCATGAAAATTTCTTGACAGTGCCTCTCCCACTCTATCATCTGCTTTCCTTTTGCACTTTCTCACCACTCTCTTCACCTTTCTTTTACTCTCCATATACTCTGCTCTTCTTATAACACTTCTGCTTTGTTAAAACCTCTCATAAGTGACCTTTTTCTCTCTTATCACACCTTTTACTTCATCATTCCACCAATCACCCCCCTTTCCTCTTGCACCCACCCTCCTATAGCCACAAATTTCTGCCCCGTATTCTAATACTGCATTTTTAAAACTATTCCAACCCTCTTCAACCCCCCCCTTCCCCCATCACTACTCATATTTGCACTAGCCCACCTTTCTGCCAATAGTTGCTTATATCTCACCCTAACTTCCTCCACCTTAGTTTATTACACTTTCACCTCTCTCTTACTTGTTGCCATTTTCCTTTTGTCCCATCTACCTCTTACTCTAACTGTAGCTACAGCTAAATAATGATCCAATATATCAGTTGCCCTTCTATAAACATGTACATCCTGGAGCCTACCCATCAACCTTTTATCCACCAATACATAATCTTAAAAAACTACTTTCATTATGTGCTACATCATACCTTGTATACTTATTCTCTTTTTCATAAAATATGTATTACTATTACCAAACCTCTTTCTACACATAGCTCATAGCTCAATTAAAGGCTCCCCATTTTCATTTACCACTGGCACCCCAAATTTACCTACTGCTCCCTCCACAACATTTGTACCCACTTTAGCATTGAAATCCCCAACCACCATTACTCTCACACTTGGTTCAAAACTCCCACAAAACTCACTCAACATTTCCCAAAATCTCTCTCTCTCTCTCTCTCTTCTCTCTCTTTCTCTCTTTCTCTCTTTCTTTCTCTCTCTCTTTCTCTCTCTTTCTCTTTCTTTCTCTTTCCCCTCTCTCTCTTTCTTTCTTTCTTTCTTTTTTTTTTACACAGGGTTTGACAAGGTTAAGGATCCCTAGCTTTATTGACAAGCTATTTACAGGTTAAGGATTCCTAACTTTATTGGCAAGCTAAGAGCTGTTACCTACATCAGCATTTTTATTGTTATGAGACATACAAGTAGGGAACAGGATGAAGTTGGAGCCATCTGTGGGCCAGCATTTTCATTTGATCAACTGACTTTATCTCGTTGACATCATTATGCTGTACGAATGTGTTCCATACTCGAGTCATCCTGGGTATGTATGATCTCAGATGAGTGATGTTCTGGAGAAGGGTACAGCCAGAGTGAAGTTGCTGCTTTCTCCCCGTCTTGTGGCATAAAAGCTTGTTTCACGCTGTCCTCGAAGTGGATCCAAGTGTGGTATTTTGACAATATTGGCCTTGTACATAACAGTAAGGCCACCCAAAATCCCTCCTGTGTTGAAGGCTCTGCTGAAATGACAGATCTATGCAGGATGGGTCCAGGCGAGAGATGAGACGTCTTGCTCTGTTCTCTACTCTGTCAAGCAGTCGCAGATGAGAGGGGGGCAGGCAAACCAAGAAAGTGGAGCATACTCAAGGTGTGAGCGTACTTGCGCCTCGTACAGGATCTTGCAACCCCTACTGTCAAGCAGATGCGAGATACGGCGAAGTGCTGTAAGCTTCCTGGCTGCCTTGTTTGCAAGATTCACAACATGGTCCTTCATGGTTAGTTTGGAGTCAAATTTCACCCCAAGGATATCAACTTCTCCAGGTGCCAACACCCTCCCATTCATCCTTACTACTGCACCAGCATTACCATCATGGTGCCTAGAGACGATCATCATTTGCGTTTTCTCAGGTGCAAATGTTACTTGCCATCTATTTCCCCAAGCTGATATAGCTCTCAGCTGGTGATTGATGTAGCTTAGAGCAGCTGGCATTTCTTCTCTTGGATAAGTGAATGTCAGTGTACAGTCGTCTGCATATGCATGTGATTCTGGGATGAGATGAAGAAGGTCGTTGAAGTAGACATTCCATAACAGTGGACCCAGCACGCTACCTTGTGGAACACTTGCCCCAATAGGATGTCTTGCTGATTCCATTCCATTGAGAACTACACTTAGAGATCTACCATGAAGGTAATCACTGAGGAGACATAGCGTAGAGCCTGCAATTCCCAGTGCTTGAAGTTTTGCTAAAAGGCCCTGGTGCCACACCCGGTCGAAAGCGCCAGCAATGTCCAGTGCTACCACACAGCTGACTTTCGATTCATCCAGTGACTGGTGCCACTTAGTGGAGAGGTTTAACAACAGATCAGCAGCAGAGTAACCTTTCCTGAAGCCATATTGGCGATCACAAAGTAGTGAGTGGTAGTCAAAAAACTCATTTGTCTTGAGATTATTGTCTCGAGGATCTTACCAGTGATTGACAGGAGTGACACTGGTCTGTAGTTGCTGATTTCTGCTCTGCTCTTCTTTTTGTGAACAGGGACTACATTTGCCTCTTTCCATAGAGAGGGCCATTTACACTGTACTAGGCAGTGCTGAAAGATGCGAGTTAGAGGTGCTGCTAGCTGGTCTGCACATCTTCTCAACAATCTTGGGCTCAACTTGTCTGGGCCCACAGCCTTTTCTTGGTCAAGCGATTTAAGAAGGAAATGCACCTCCTCCTGCCTTATTGTCACCACTGACAGTTTTGACACAGTTCTTGCAGCTAGCCAAGGAGGGTCCCTTGCTGGATCAGGAACTTGCATTTTGGTAGCAAAGTGTTCAGCAAAGAGGTCCGCCTTCTCTTGATACTAGTAGAGGTGGTCCCATCCTGTCGATTTAGAGGTGGAATGAGCTCATCAGGCAGCTAAAACCTTGTCTGTCCTTGACCCGGGACCACCAGGTTTTGGAGCCTACCCTACCTGATGCTAGCTTTCTTTTAGTGTCCACCTCCCATTTAGCAATGGCCCACTTTTGAACATCACCTATATGCCTACAGGCTTGCATGTGCAAGTTCCTGTTATAGGTGGTAGGATGTCTCTTATACCTTCGCCATGCTTTGTACTTAGCAGTAGCAGCCTCTCTACAACGAAAGCCAAACCAAGGCTGATCTGTAGGCTTTGTCACATAAATTTCCGGTGAGGAATGTGTTCTTGTTGTAGATTAAGGATGTGTCCAGTGAAGGCTTTCACTTGGTTGTCAACATCCCCTTGGAGAAGAGCATTCCAATCGGTGGTGGCAGCTCAGAGCGAAGGGCTGGCCAATTACCTCTTTCCCATAGCCAGGTTGTGCGTGTGGACTCCTCACCTCGTTCTGTTGGGATCTTAAGTGTCGTAAAAACAGCCTTATGGTCAGACGATCCAACTAGCCGAGGGGTTGACAAGTGACTATGCCTTCTGCCAGATCACTCACTACTGGTCAAGGGAGGAGCCAGAGATATGAGTAGGGAAATCAACAAAGTTTCTCATGTCAAACACTGCAAGAAGGTCATCAAGTCCCTCTGTATAAGGTGCTGGTTGAGGTCACCAACAATTATAATATGTTGACAGTTGTGTTGTAGCAGAAGGGAGTCAATATTTTCCATTAGGAAGTTGATGGGGTCTGCATGTTGCCACTGAGGTCTGTACATTGCACATGCTAGTACAGAGGTACTAGTGTTTATACAGAGCTTGAAGAACATCATTTCAAGATGTGTAGGGGTGGCAACATCAATGTGCTGGGCATGATCACTTTTAGAGAAGCACACAGCAACACCTCCTCCTTGCCCTTGCCTGTCTCTTCTCATCCATGAGGTGTAGCCAGCAATTCTTGCAAAATTTTCTGGAGTCCTGTCATCCAAAATGCTTTTAACAACAGCTATCATGTCGGGACGTCGAGTGTTCACAAAACTATGTGTGAGCTCTTCAACATTAGTAATGAAACCTCTAATGTTGGCCGACAGGATGCTGATAGACTGGCTCCTCATGATGAAGTGGTCAGCTTGAGGTGGTGGGGGTGTAGGGAATGTAAGGTGCCTGCCCTTGAGAGAGGTAGGGTACTGAGGCAGCTGCTGGGATGTAGGTCTGTGGTCTTGTATAAGGCACAATACCACCTGCTGGGCTGGGATAGGAGTAGCTAAGTGGGTGACGTGTGAGTTTGTTCACCAATTCAGAGATCCTGCTGGTTTGTTCTGAGAACAGGTCTCTAAACAGGTGGCCCTGTCTGTCAAGTTCCTTTTTCTTCCGACACTGGTCCTCCTGATGTCCTTTCTTGTAGCAGTAATTACACCTGGTATCTCGCAGGCAGTTGTAGGCAGTGTGCCCCTTCCGGTGACAGCGAGAGCACAGCCTAGGTGCCTGGGAGGGTGGACTAGGATTTGTTGCACCTCCTGTGTTTTGCAGATTTGTCCTCAGATTCTGCCACTGGAAATGTGTTAGTGGAGGGTGAGACGGCTGTAGATGTCTTCCTCCTCCACGTCCTCTTCCACGTCCTCTGCCCCATCCTCTACCAGTTCTGACAGATGTCCCTGCTGTTCGTACTTTGGCGCAGTAGGTGTTCAGGTGCAGTGATAGTTCCCTGATCATTAACTGCACCAATCTCTGGTGGAGAAACTCCTGGCTCAGAACTTGCTGATGAAACACTGTTACCGGCTTCTGGAATAGTGTCGGCAGGTGTGCTGACAGGTGTAGGATCAGAGATGGTATGTGCACTGTCAAGTGGACTGGCAGTGGCTGAAGCAGAGATGTCAGGTGTAGGAGAATTAACAGATCCAAGGCTTCCCTTGTTGCTGGGGAAAAGGATTTGTTCCCTCTGTGGTGGTCAGAGGAATTGTGTTAGAATTCCCAAAGGTAGTGTTTTGAAATCTGTCAGTCTGTGGGACCTTAGCGATGACAGAATTCCACCAGTTATTTACCCCTGAGTTAAGCTCAGTGTGGGACTTCCAGTCTTTTGACAATAGTGTCACCATCAGCTGAGCAGCTTACGTCACTTGATGTAGGCTTGCACTGGCCTTCTACAATAGCTTGTAGGTTAATGATTTGAGGAGCTCATGAAATGCTTCCCTGTGATGGATTATCTTAGCTGCAACTTTACAACACAGCCCAAGAGGGCAGTCTTGATCTTTGGACAGGAGTCCCTGAGGTAGGACTTCTGAACCTTCCTCCTGTAGCTCCAGGCTTGTATCCACATATACCACAGGATTATGGATATCCTTTAGTTTTCTGAAATTTTCAACCTGGCTGCAACAAAATTCTTCTTCTGGAATGCAATCTGTGTGGCAGTAGTTGGAACAAGTAGGCTCCCTTTCACCTAAGAAGAATTTTGTCCCGTGTAGTATACCTACAAACACTGCAGTAACTACTGGGACAATAGCCAGATAGCGTAGATATTCTTGCTATTTTGCGGTGTGAAGTCATCCCAGAGGAGGCTTGTAGGTTTGCAATGAAGTTCACAGGAGAGAGAGGGTGGGTGGTGGTATCGTGGGTGGGGTGGAGTATCGTGGGTGGGGGTGTTTATAGCGGGGTTGGTAGTGAGGGCGGCAGTGGGCCACGAGCTGGAAGTGTTGCCTTCTCACTATCACTTAATAAACACTGTTTATGCTATCCACTTTTCCACTAGAGGAAGATGTTACACAAATCACTATGTTGCATTGTACCAGTCACGTTGTTATAAAGCACCAGATGCTAGTACATAGCACAAAACACATATAATATTAGATAATATTAGATGCTCACTCTGAAGGCAATAGTGACGTCACTCCTAAGGCCTGCCGCTGTCCCCTCACTCACACCATGTCTTCACCATACCACACTTAAATATCACTGATATTGCTTATATTCACTTCAGTGGAGGAGTTGGCTTACTTGTACTAATGTGTTGTAGGTAGTTCTTCGTCACTGAACAGTTTTTATCCTCACCAACCCTCGTATTTAAGTAATATTAAGAAAGTTTGTGGAGCACACTGTGACACGTCTTCACCCCCCCCCCCCTCTCTCTCTCTCTCTCTCTCTCTCTCTCTCTCTCTCCTCTCCCCTCTCTCTCTCTCTCTCTCTCTCTCTCTCTCTCCTCTCTCTCTCTCTCTCTCTCATCTCTCTCTCTCTCTCTCTCTCTCTCTCTCTCTCTCTCTCTCTCTCTTCTTCTCTCTTCTCCCTTTTCTCCTTCTCTCTTCCTCTTCTACTCTTCTCTCTTCTCTTTCCTCTCTCTCTCTTCTCCTCTCTTCCTCTCTCTTTTTCTTCTCCGTGCTAATGCTTACTATAACCCATTTTTCACATCCACCCTTATTTTACTCCACATAATCCTTGAATTAATTCATTTATATTCCTCTTTCCTGCCATAACTTCCTTCAACTTATTGCTCTTTCTTTAGCTCTACTCTATTTGAAACCCCTGACCTATCCCATTTATTTCTCCCCACTGGAACTCGCCACACCCTTTGGTTTTGTTTCACTTAAAGCCAGGACATCCAGCTTCCCATTCATAACTCCAAATCCCTCTTCTTATCATTCGCACACATCAACACATTCAAACTCCCACTTTGACGGTTTCTTTCTCTTTCTTTTTAGTAGGCTATACGGAAAATGGTTACTAGCCCATTGTTCCGGCATTTTAGTTGACTTTTATAACTCGCATGGCTTTACGGAGGAAAGATTTTATTCCACTTTTTCATGGATATAAAAGGAAAAACATTAAGACCAAGAACTGTTAAGATAAATCAAGAAAACTCAGATGGTTGTATCATAAGTGTGTTAGGTAAACACATATGCAACGTTAGTATCATTTATTTCGGAAACGTTTCGCCTAACAGTAGGCTTCTTCAGTCGAGTACAGGTTAAGAGCGAAAGATTAACGATTTCAGTCTATCACCTTAAATGCAAGGTTTTTTGGGGTTTATGGGAATATAGGCAGATATTTGCAACAGTCCAAGAACTTACAAACTTTTTTTTTTTGTGAATAAAGATAAGATATTTAGAGGGAAGTTAAGTCAAAAAATTGTACTACATTTTCGCTCAGTACCAAGTCCTCAAACAACCTTATGTCGTCCCATATAGGCCTATGATCCTGCCAAATGTCATTTTCAGTAAATCGTTCTTTTTTCATTTGTTGTTTGGGGTATCTTATTGACAGTTATTTACAGTAAATAAAAATAAACACTTCGTCTTGTGCACCAGCAACGAAAGAAAACTGACGAGGAAAAAAAAAAAATTGGGGCAACTGCCCCTTCAGTGTTTCTCCTTTTTTATGTTCTTAGCTTGTCATGGGACTCTTCTTCAGCATTAAGAAAATATTAAAGTTTTTTTTTATTTTTCTAAGGACAGTTCACATATATGCTTCAATGTAAAGACTTGATCTACACATCACCTACCCACTCTAATGCCTCCTTGCTCATCCACAATCCTGCTCTCTGTCTTACCTCTAATTTTTTTCAATAATAACCCTACTGTACACTCTTCCTGGTATACTCAGTAAACTTTTTCCCCCTAAAATTTTTTTACAGTCTCTCTTGTCCCCCTTCCCTTTATAAAAAAGAATTATACAGCTCTCTGCCAATCCCTGGGTACCTTCCCCTCTCTCTTTACTTTTATTAAACAAAAAAACCAACCACTGCAACACTAATCCCCCCCTGCTTTTAACATTTCTGTCTTTGATCCCGTCATTCCAGCTGCTTTACCCCCTTTCATTCTACATAGTGCCTCATGAAACCTCCCACACACATCCTGCTCTTCTTCACTCCTAAAAGATGCTATACCTCTCGGTCAGTGCATAAAATTTACTGGCTCCCTTTCTTCATCAAAATACTCCTGCCATCTACCCAATACCTCCATCCCCCCAAACTACTAACCCCCACTCTGTTTTTAACTGACAAATCCATTCGTTCCCTAGCTTTCTAACTTGTTTATCTCATTTCAAAAATTTTTTTCTTCATGAAAATTTCTTGACAGTGCTCTCCCCTCTACATCTGCTTTCCTTTTGCACTTTCTCACCACTCTCTTCACCTTTCTTTTACTCTCCATATACCTGCCTTCTTATAACACTTCTGCTTTGTTTAAAAACCCCTATAAGCGACCTTTTTCCTCTTTCACACCTTTTACTTCATCATTTTCCCCCAATCACCCCCCTTTCCTCTTGCACCCACCCTCCTATAGCCACAAATTTCTGCCCCGTATTCTAATACTGCATTTTTAAAACTATTCCAACCCTCTTCAACCCCCCCCTTCCCCCATCACTACTCATATTTGCACTAGCCCACCTTTCTGCCAATAGTTGCTTATATCTCACCCTAACTTCCTCCACCCTTAGTTTATACACTTTCACCTCTCTCTTACTTGTTGCCATTTTCCTTTTGTCCCATCTACCTCTTACTCTAACTGTAGCTACAGCTAAATAATGATCCAATATATCATTGCCCTTCTATAACATTACATCCGGGAGCCTACCCATCAACCTTTTATCCCCCAATACATAATTTTACAAACTACTTTCTTTTATGTGCACATATCCTTGATACTTATCTCTTTTTCAAAAAATTGTATTACTTTTACCAACCTCTTTTACACATAGTATGCTCTTTAAAAGGGCCCCCTTTTTCTTTTACCACGGCCCCCCAAATTTACCTACTGCCCCCCCACAACTTTTTGTCCCATTTACTTTGAAATCCCCAACCACCTTACTCTCAAAATTGGGTTAAAAACTCCCACACACTCACTCAATTTTTCCCCAAAAATCTCTCTCTCTCCTCTTCTCTCTCCTTTCTCTCTTTCTCCTTTCTTTCTCTCTCCTTTCTCTCTCTCTTTCTTTCTTTTCTCTCTCTCCCCTTTCTTTCTTTTTTTTCTTTTTTTTTTTTACACGGGGTTTGAAAAGGGTTTAAAGGGATCCCTACTTTATTGCAAGCTATTTACGGGGTTTAAGGTTTCCTAACTTTTTTGGAAAGCTAAGACGTTCCCCAACATCACATTTTTATTGTTAGAGACATAAAAGAGGGAACAGATGAAGTTGGGCCATCTGTGGGCCAGCATTTTATTTGATCAACGACTTTATCCGTTGACATCATTATCTGTACGAATGTTTCCCATACCGAGTATCCTGGTATGTTGATTCAGAGGGGAGGTTTTTGGGAAAAGGGGGACGCCAGAGTGAAGTTGCTGCTTTCGCCCTCTTGTGGCATAAAAGCTTGTTTCCCAACCGCTGTCCTCAAAGGGGACCAAAGTGTGGTATTTTGACATATTGGCCTGTACATAACGTAAGGCCACCCACATCCCTCCGGGTTTTGAAGGCTCTGCTGAAAGACAGTCTATGCGGGATGGGCCGGGAAGATAACGTCTTGCTCTTTTCTCTACTCTGTCAACATCCGTGAGGGGGGGGGCAGGAAAAACCAAGAAAGTGGAGCATACTAAAGGTGTGAGCTATTTGCGCCTCGACGGGATCTTGAACCCCATTTAAGCAGATGCGAGATACGGCGAAGTGCTTAAGCCCCTGGCTGCCTTTTTGAAATTCAAAACAGGTCCTTCAGGGTTTTATTTTGGAGTCAAATTTCCCCCCCAAGGATATCAATTTCTCCGGGGCCCAACACCCCCCCTTTCACCCTTACTCTGCACCACTTACCATCAGGTGCCTAAAAAACATCATCATTTCGTTTTTTCCAGGTGCAAATGTTACTTGCCATCTATTTCCCCAAGCTGTATAGCTTCATGGTGTTTGGGTTATTTAGAGCAGCTGGCATTTCTTCTCTTGGAAATGAATGCATGTCAGTCTCTGCATATGCATGTGATTGGGGATAGATGAAGAAGGTCGTTGAAGTAACATTCCATAACAGGGGACCCAGCAGCCCCTTTGGGGAACACTTGCCCCAATGGGATGTTTGCTGATTCCTTCCTTTGAGAACTACACTTAAGTCTCCCCTGAAGGAATCACTGAGGAGACATAGCTAACCCTCAATTCCCATTGCTTGAATTTTGCAAAGGGGGGGGCCCTGGTGCCACCCCCGGGTCGAAAGCCCCAGAAATGTCCAGTGCTACCAAAAGCTGATTTTTCGATTCATCCAGTGACGGGTGCCATTTAAAGTGGAGAGGTTTAACAAAAAACAGCAGCAGAGAAACCCTTTTTCCTAAACCCATATTGGGCGATCACAAAGTATGAGTGGTAGTCAAAAAACTCATTTGTTTTGAGATTATTGTCTCGGGATTTTACCGGATTGACGGGGTACACTGGCTGTAGTTGCTGATTTCTGCCTGCTCTTTTTTTGTGAAAAGGACCATTTGCCTTTTTCCCATAAGGGGGCCATTTCACTGTATAGGCAGGGCTAAAGATCGATTTTAAGAGGGCGCTAGCTGGTCGCCATTTTATAAAAATCTTGGGGGCTAAATTGTCTGGGCCCCCAGCCTTTTCTTGGTCAAGCGTTTTAAAGAAGGAAAGACCTCCTCCTGCCTTATTGTCCCCACTGACAGTTTTGACCGTTCTTGCAGCTACCCAAAGGAGGGTCCCTTGTGGATCAGGAACTTGCATTTTGGTAGAAAAGTGTTCACAAAGGGGCCCGCCCCCTTTTGTACTAGTAGGGTGGTCCCTCCTGTCTTTTTAGGGGTGGAAAGCTCATAGGCAGAAAACCTTGTCTGTCCTTGCCCAGGGACCACCGGTTTTGGAGCCTCCCCCTACCTAAATTTAGCTTTTTTTTAGTGTCCCCCCCCATTTAGCAATGGCCCTTTTTTAAAATCACCTATATGCCTACGGGTTTGCAGTGCAAGTTCCGGGTTTATAGGTGGAATGTCTTTTATACCTTCCCCTGCTTTGTACTTAATAGCACCTCTCTAAAACGGGGGAAAGCCAAACCAAGGCTGATCTGTAGGTTTTTGTCCATATTCCCCGGGTGAGGAAGGTTTTTTCTTGTTGAGAAAAAGATGTTCCAGTGGGTTTCATTTGGGTTGTCAACATCCCCTTGGAGAAAGCATTCCCAATCGGTGGGGGCGAGCTCAGAGCAGGGGCCAATTACCTCTTTCCCCAACCCGGGTTGTGCGGTGGGACTCCTCACCTCGTTCTGTTGGGATCTTAAGTGTCGTAAAAACAGCCTTTAAGGCAGACATCCAATAGCCGGGGGGTTGACAAGTGACTATGCCTTCTGCCAGATCACTCCCTACTGGTAAAGGGGAGGAGCCGGATATGAGGGGGGAAAAATAAACAAATTTTCTCATGCAAACACTGCAAGAAGGTCTCAAGCCCCTCTGTAAAAGGTGGGGTTTGAGGTCACCAAAATTATAATATGTTGACGTTGTGTTTTAGCAAAGGATCAATTTTTTTCCTTTGGGAATTATGGGGTCTGCATGTTTCCACTAGGTCTGTACATTTTCCATCTAGTACAGAGGTACTAGGGTTTTAAGAGCTTGAAGAACATCTTTCAAGATGTGAGGGGGGGCAACATCAATGTCTGGCATGATCCTTTTAGAGAAGCACCAGCAACACCTCCTCCTTGCCCTTGCCTGTCCTTTCATCCATGAGGGGTAGCCAGCAAATTTTTGCAAAAATTTTTTGGAGTCTGTAACCAAAAAAATTTTTTAACAAAATATCTGTCGGGACCGGAGTGTTCACAAAACTATGTTGGCTCTTCAACATTAGTAAAGAAACCTCTAAAGTTGGCCCACAGGGGCTGATAACGGCTCCCCCTGAGAATGGTCAGTTTGAGGTGGGGTGTTTTGGGGAAATTAAGGTGCCGCCCTTGAGAGAGGGAGGGACTGACAGCTGCTGGGGGTAGGGCTGGTCTTGTATAAGGCCAAAACACCTGCTGGGGTGGGGTAGGAGTAGCAATGGGTGACTGTGAGTTTTTCACCAATTCAGAGATCCCGCTGGGTTTTTTCTGAGAACAGGTCCTAAACAGTGGCCCTGTCTGTAAATTTTCCCTTTTTTTTCCCCACATGGTCCCCCTATGTCCTTTCTTGTAGCAGTAATTACACCTGGGATCTCGCAGGAGTTGTAGGCAGTGTGCCCCTTTGGGAACGAAGCACAGCCCAGGTGCCTGGGGGGTGGACTGGATTGTTGCACCTCCCGTGTTTTTTCAAAATTTTTCCCAGATTCTGCCCTGGGAAAGGGTTTGGGGGGTGAGCGGGTGTAGGTCTTCCTCTCACTCCTTTCCACTCCTCTGCCCCATCCTCACCAGTTCTGACAGATGTCCCTGCTGTTCGTCTTTGCGCAGTAGGGGTTCAGGTGCATGATGTTCCCCCATCATTAACTGACCAATCTTTGGGGGAAAACCCGGGGTCAGAAATTGCTGATGAACACGTTTACCCGGGTTCTGGGGAAAAGTGTCGGCAGGGGTGCTGACGGTGTGGATCAGAGAGGATGTGCACTGTCAAGTGACTGGCGTGGCTGAAGCAGAGATGTCAGGTTGAGAATTAACCCGATCCAAGGCTTCCCTTGTTGTGGGGAGGATTTTTTCCCCCTGGGTGGTCAGAGGAATTGTGTTAGAATTCCCAAAGGTAGTGTTTTTAACTCGTCAGTCTGTGGGACCTTAGCGATGACAAATTCCACCAGTTATTTACCCCTGATTAAGCCATGTGGGGACTTCCAGTCTTTTGCAATAGTGTACCCCCACTGAGCACTTACGTCATTGATTAGGCTTGCACTGGCCTTCTACAATAGCTTTAGGTTAATGATTTGAGGGGCCATGAAAAAGCTTCCCTGTGAGGTTATCTTAGCTGCAACTTACAACAAGCCCAAAGGGCATCTTGATCTTTGGACAGGAGTCCCTGAGGTAGGACTTCTGAAACCTTCCTCCTGTAGCTCCAGGGTTGTATCCACAAACCACAGGATTATGATATCCTTTAGTTTTCTGAAATTTTTTAACCTGGGGTGCAACAAAATTCTTCTTAATGCAATTTGTGGCAGTAGTTGGAACAAGTAGGCTCTTAACCTAAAGAATTTTGTCCCGTGTAGTATACCTACAAAAACTGCAGTAACTACGGGGGCAATAGCCGATAGCGTAGAATTTTTGCTATTTTGGGTTTTTGAAGTATCCCAAGGGGGGCTTGTAGGTTTGCAATGAATTCACAGGAGAGAGAGGGGGGTGGTGGGATCGTGGGTGGGGTGGATATCGTGGGTGGGGGTGTTTTTTAGCGGGATTGGGAAATTTTTATGGCGGGAGTGGGCCCCCGAGCGGAAGTGTTGCCTTCCACTATCACTTAATAAAAACTGTTTATACCACTTTTTTCCCTGAGGGGAAAATGTTACACAAAAAACTATGTTTTCATTTTAAACAGTCACGTTTTAAAAAAGCACCAGATGCTAGTACAAGCACAAAAAATAATAATATTAATAAAATTTGATGCCCTTGAAAGGGAAAGTGACGTACTCCTAAACCTGCGCTGTCCCCTCACTCACACCATGTCTTCCCCAACCACATTAAAAACACTGAATTTCTTATATTTTACTTCATGGAGGGGTTGTTACTTTACTAATGTGTTGTAGTAGTTCTTCGTCACTGAACAGTTTTTTTTTCCCCACCCAACCCTCGATTTAAGTAATATTAAAAAAGTTTGTGGAGCCACTGTGACACCTTCACCCCCCCCCCCCCCCCCTCTCTCTCTCTCCCCCTCCCCTCTCTTTCCCCCTCTTTCTTCTCTCTCTCTCTCTCTCTCCCCTCTCTCTCCCTCTCTCTCCTCTCTCTCCCTCTCTCTCTCTCTCTCTTTTTCCCTCTTTTCTTCTCTCTTTTCTTCTCTTTTCTTTTCCCTTTTCTTCTCCCTTCTCTCTCTCCTCTTCCTCTTCTCTCTTTTCTCCTCTCTCTCCCCCTTTCTCCTCTCTTCCTCTCTTTTTTCCCTTTTTTCCGGTGCTAAAAAGCTTACTATAACCCTTTTTCACATCCAACCCCTTTTTTTACTCCACAAAACCTTGAATTAAATTTATTTATTCCCTTTTCCCGCCATAACTTTCCTTCAACTTTTTTCTCTCCTTTAGCTCTAAATCTATTTGAAACCCCTGACCTAAATCCCATTTATTTCTCCCCCCCTGGAACCGCCCCCACCCTTTGGTTTTTTTTCACTTTAAACCCGGACTCCAGCTTCCCATTCAAACATCCACAATCACTTTTTTATCATTCGCACAAAATCCCCACATTTAAACCCACTTTGACTTTTTTTTCTCTTTTTTTTTGTAGGCTTACGGGGAAAATGGTTACTAGCCCATTGTTCCCGCATTTTTGTGACTTTTATAACCGCATGGCTTACGGAGGAAAGATCTTATTCCACTTTCTCATGGATATAAAAGGAAAAACAATAAGACCAAGAACTGTTAAGATAAAATCAAAGAAAACTCAGATGAGTGTGTATACATAAGTGTGTTAGGTAAGACACATATGCAACAGTTAGGTATCTTTATTTCGAAACGTTTCGCCTACACAGTAGGCTTCTTCAGTCGAGTACAGAAAAGTTGATAGAAGCAGAAGAGACTTGAAGACGATGTAATCAGTCCATCACCCTTAAAGTTTTGAGGTGGTCAGTCCCTCAGTCTGGAGAAGAGCATTGTTCCAAAGTCTGAAACAATATCATATTGTGACCTAAGTGTAAGTAGAAGTAGCAAGACATACCTGAAATCTTGCATGTTTATGAGACAGAAAAAAGACACCAGCCATCCTACCATCGTGTAAAACAATTCGCAGCCTGGAATTGAGGTCGACCGCTGTTGTCGTCAAGGTTATCAGGTCAAGGTCAGATGTTGCTTTCTTTTTTGAGGAGGGTATGCAGAGACACTGTGAGATCCAGCTCTGGGGCCCTGATGGTCATACTATTATTATTATACGTATTATTATTATTATTTATTAGTGCGAACGTATTCTTATAATAATTTTTTTATTTTTTTTTTTTTTTAACAAGTCGGTCGTCTCCCACCGAGGCAGGGTGACCCAAAAAAGAAAGAAAATCCCCAAAAAGAAAATACTTTCATCATTCAACACTTTAACCACACTCACACATTATCACTGCTTTTGCAGAGGTGCTCAGAATACAATAGTTTAAAAGCATATACGTATAAAGATACACAACATATCCCTCCAAACTGCCAATATTATTCTAGGTAGTAGGTTGGTAGACAGCAACCGCCCAGGGAGGTACTACCGTCCTGCCAAGTGAGTGTAAAACGAAAGCCTGTAATTGTTTTACATGATGGTAGGATTGCTGGTGTCCTTTTTTCTGTTTCATAAACATGCAAGATTTCAGGTATGTCTTGCTACTTCTACTTACACTTAGGTCATATTACACATGCATGTACGTACAAGCATATATATACATACCTCTCTGGGTTTTCTTCTATTTTCTTTCTAGTTTTTGTCCTTGTCTATTTCCTCTTATATCCATGGGGAAATGGAACAGAATTCTTCCTCCGTAAGCCATGCTTGTCGTAAGAGGCGACTAAAATGCCGGGAGCAAGGGGCTAGTAACCGCTTCTCCTGTATATATTACTAAATGTGAAAGGAGAAACTTTTGTTTTTCTTTTGGGCCACCTGCCTCGGTGGGATACAGCCAGTGTGTTGAAAGAAGAAAGAACATATATTATTATGTAATTGTTATATTATACGTATTATTATTATTTATTATAATAATACTCTTGCTTACCCTTTGGAATTTTTATTCACAAAAAAAAAAAAATAGAAGATTTACTGTTATGCAGACTACTGCATTATTGTAATATTTATATAAATAATGTCAACCCATTCATGACTGCGTATTGGAATAGCCAGTCAGATAGGTATTGGACAGTGACATCATTTGTTTACTCTTGAACATCACCAAAAAATCGAACATTTCTGCTGATTTGAGCTCAGTTTCAAGGTACTTTTCGTCATGAAGCCAATCAAAATCATATCTATTTCTGTAGTATATCTTCCATTCTATCAAATGAGACCAAAAAAATGAGAATACAACCATAAAAACCATACATAAGAACATAAAGAAGGAACACTGCAACAGGCCTACTGGCCTATGCAAGGCAGGTCCAATTCTCCCACCAGCTTAAGCCAACGCCCTGACCTAGTGAGGCCAGACACGTCACTTAAGGGAGGAGCACGGCAACCGACCTAGTAGCACAAGCTAATCAGGTCCAACTCGCACCCACCCACGCCCATTTGTATTTATCCAACCTATTTTTAAAACTACACAATGTCTTAGCTTCTGTGATGGCACTCGGGAGTTTGTTCCACTCATCCACAACTCTATTACCAAACCAGTGCTTTCCTGTGTCCTTCCTGAATCTGAATTTTTCCAATTTAAAACCATTGCTGCGAGTCCTGTCTATGCTAGATATTTTTAGCATGTTATTTACATCCCCTTTATTAATTCCTGTTTTTCCATTTATACACCTCAATCATATCCCCCCCCCTAAGTCTATGCCTTTCTAGAGAGTGCAGATTCAAGGCCCTCATAGGGCCTTGAATCTGCACTTCCCTCATAGGGAAGATTTCTGATACATGGGATCAACTTTGTCATCCTCCTTTGTATGTTTTTCAATGCATTTATATCCATTCTGTAATACGGTGACCAGAACTGAGCAGCAAAATCTAAATGAGGCCTAACCAAAGATATATAGAGTTGAAGAACAACCTGAGGACTTCTATTATTTATACTTCTAGATATGAAGCCAAGGATTCTGTTAGCTTTATTGCGAACACCAATGCACTGTTGTCTTGGTTTTAGATTACTGCTAACCAGAACTCCTAAATCCTTTTTGCAATCAGTAGTATTAAGATCTACATTATTTAGTTTATATGTGGCATGGTTATTTTCCTGTCCAACATTTAGAACTTTGCATTTGTCTATATTAAACTGCATCTGCCACTTCTCTGACCATTGCATCAGTCTATTCAAATCATCCTGGAGTGCTCTAGTGTCCTCATTAGAATGAATTGGCTGGCCTATTTTGATATCATCAGCCAATTTGCTTATGTCACTATTTATTACCTCATCTATGTCGTTTATGTAAATTGTGAACAACAACAATGGCCCCAACACTGACCCCTGCAGAACACCGCTTGTAACGTGCCCCCATTCTGATTTCTCCCCATTTATGCAAACTCTCTACTGCCTATTTTTCAGCCATGCCTCTACCCAGGAAAAAATTTCTCCTCCTGTTCCCTGTGCCTTAAGTTTCCTCACTAGCCTCTGATGTGGAACTCTGTCGAAAGCCTTACTGAAGTCCATATACACAATATCATATTCATTACATGATCTAGCTCCTCAAACACCTTAGTGAAAAAAGTTGGTAAATTCGTAGGACAGGAACGCCCCTTTGTAAAACTGTGTTGAGATTCATTAATCAATTTATGCCTATCAAGATGGCTACGAATTGCTTCGGCAATTATTGATTCCATAAATTTTCCCACTGTGGAGGTAAGGCTTATTGGTCTATAGTTCGAAGCTAAGGACCTGTCACCTGCCTTGTAAATAGGTATTACAGTTGCCATTTTCCACTTATCATGCACTATGCCAGTTTGTAGTGATATGTTGAAAAGATTAGCCAAAGGTATGCTAAGTTCCTCTTTACATTTTTTTAATGCCCTTGCAAACAGTTCATCAGGGCCTGGGGATTTATTATTAGGTTTAATCTCTCTATTTGTCTGAGAACCATGTCACTAGTTACCGCAATCATGCATAATTTATTATCGTCCTATTGTACTCAATCTGTTATTTCAGGAATTTTGCTAGTATTTTCCTGGGTAAAAACTGAGAGGAAGTAAGTATTGAAAATTTCACACACATCCTTATCACTGTCAGTGATCTGACCTGAGTTGCTCTTAAGTGGGCTTGTCTTGTCCCTAATCTTCTTGACTAATACTTCTTGATGTGAAGCCAAGGATTCTGTTAGCTTTATTGTGAACACTTATGCATTGTTGCCTTGGTTTCAAATTAATGCTAACCAGAACTCCTAAATCCTTCTTGCAATCGAGAATCAATTTCTTTCAATTTTGGTGTACGTTAAGAAGCATCTTTCCATCATACATTGCCCAAGTTTCAATGAGATAGTCCAACAAACAACTGAGATTCAGTTCCTTAGATCAAGAGCAAGAGCCTTTCACCAGCGTCATGGAACCTTCCTTGAGGCCGCTTACAACTTGAAATTTCACTCGCATCTGGAAGCAAAAAATCGACCGAACTGCTCATATCTTGGAAAAACTCCCATGTAGAGGTTCCACTTCATTTATGGGTGGAGTTGTAAGAGAAGTGAATGCTCGGGTGTTAGCAAGAGGTGTGGGGTTAAAGGATATAGAATCTAATACAAAGTGGGAGTTGTTACAGTTGCTCTTTGCTGATGACACTGTGCTTTTGGGAGATTCTGAAGAGAAGTTGCAGAGATTGGTTGATGAGTTTGGTAAGTTATGTAAAAGAAGGAACTTTGGTAAGTTATGTAAAAGAAGGAACTTAACCCTTTCACTGTTGGTGCCGTAGTACTATTACGAGCCAGTGTTGGTGCCATAGTACCACGCCAAAATTCTAGCGGCTTCAAATCTAGCAGAAGAAAGCTGGTAGGCCTACATGTGAGAGAATGGGTCTGTGTAGTCAGTGCGTACTTTAAAAAAAAAAAATCGGGGAACTAGTGGTACATTGTGGGAATGCCATTGCAATAGTCCTTGTTCAGCATGCCTAGCAGTAAGGAATATCTGTCTCCCCGGTGAATTTGGAACTCTTCTCTTCCAAAGTGATAGTTCTAACACAGATGGAAGTGTCAGTGAAGATGAATTTCATGGTTTTGAGGAGTTTGTGACCGAAAGCAATGCCCAGGATACAGTTGCGGCTCATGTATAGGCAACTGCAGCACCCCCTATTGTCACTTGATATTATCGATGACATTCAATATAATGAGTCTTTTCTTTCTTTAATTCTTTCTTTATACTTGTACATTATATAATCCTTAAGCTTAATGTCAGTAGCCATCCCCTAGTACATGAAAAAATTACAAAAATCCTTGTATGGAACTCTGCACTTCACAGTTCCAGTGACTCAGTGTTTGGCTGTTGTGCGCATGCGCACATGTCTGAGATAAGATGCTGCACACTAGATAGAGAGAGCACTGTCACTGATGCAGTGCTGACCCTGTTGTGCAAGTGTAAGGCAGTGTTTCTTTTTGACTCGGTGACGTGTGTTGTGCTTAAAAACCATGTACCATATTCTTGAATGTGATAAAGTTTAGAATTAGATGATTATCATGCTTCCAGCTATTTTATTTTATATGCTTGTTTCGTTTTACACAATATTAAAACAATGGCTAAAAATTTTCTGAAGCAGCAGCACCACTGATTTTAGCTATGAGCCACCACTGCCAGGATACCAGATACAGATAGTAAAAAGGGAAGGCAGCTTGGGTGGTGGGGAAGACGGTGTGTAAGAAAGTTTATTCAGTTATACACGAATACAGTTACATAGGTTATCATACGTAGCAGCATGTGTAGAGAACCTAGGATGACCCAAAAAAGTCAGAGTGACTTATTTCCAGCATGGGTCGTGAGCAAAGACAGTGTGGGTGTGGGGAAGGCAGTGTGGGTGGTGGGGAAGACAGTGTGGGTTTGTGTAAACCAGCTTTGTAAACAATATAATGTTTGTGCGGTTATTGTGTTGCATATGAGTGGAGGCTGGTCACAGACCGGGCCGTGGGGGCATTGACCCCCGGAACTCTCTCCAGGTAAACTCCAGGTAATATATACAGTATATATTATGCATTATATTGGTCTCACAGGCCACAAATGTTAGTTGAAAAAATAAAATATTAGAAACGAAAAGAAAAAATAGAATAAAACTAAAAGTAATATTACCGAGTGAGCGGCAGCCGCAGATGTTGCCATAAGCTGTTCACATTGTCAACTTCACACTTCTATATCTCGGTAAGTACTGATTGCAAAGTTTTTTTTTAACAATCAGAAAAATATTCTTAAGATTTTGGTAAGAAAAAATTTTTTTTTTTTTTTTTTTTTTTTTTTTTTTTTTTTTTTTTTTTTTTTTTTTTTTTTTTTTTTTTTTTTATTTTTCACACACAGTAGGTTTGTGATCAGAGGTCTCGACAGTGAAAGGGTTAAAAGTGAATAAAGGAAAGAGTAAGGTGATGTGGATAACAAAAAAATTAGGTTACAGAAGATTGGATATCAGATTGGAGGGAGAGAGTATGGAGGAGGTGAATGTATTCAGATATTTGGGAGTGGACGTGTCAGCAGATGGGTCTGTGAAAGATGAGGTGGCAGTGATATGACAGATAATTGATATAATAAGAGATATAACTACCCTTTGCTTTTATAAACATTGCTACACGCTTTGGCATAGAATCGACCATATTTTGGCAAGTTCTTTGTCATCGTACCAGGTTTAAATAACAGCAGCAATTAGCTTCTCCACAGTGGAACAGTACTGTTTTGCAATCCTGTGTTTCATTATTGCCCATAGATTTTCGATTCGGTTGAGGTCAGGAGAGTTTTCAGGCCAGTTTAGAATGCTTAGCCCACTCTCTTCGAAGAATGTCGACATTTTTCTGGAAGTGTGGTATGGAGCAAGATCCTGCTGGAAAATGCCTTCTCCACCAGGAAAGTCTCTATCTACAATGGGAGGCAAATGAGTTGCCATGATTGCATTGTATTTATTACTGTTCATTCCTTCAACAATAACAAGCCGTCCAGTAAATCTACCCCAAACATCTTGGGTGGATATTGTGGCGCTTGTTGATTGTGTCCATTCCAAAGAGATTCGCCTTTGCTCCATCTCTCTACCACTGATCTGTACCAATGTACTTCAAGATGTACCTCCTCTGAAAATATAACTTTTCTCCATTCATCTGTTGTCCATCCCTTATGATCGAGTGTCTACAGCAGCTGTTTTTTCTTCACAGCAGCAGTCTATAATTGTTTCTTTACCAGCTTTCTGGCAGTTCTTCCAACTTCACTGGGCCTTCAACACATTTATGCCAGTTGAAGCCAAATCTCTCTGTAGATCTTTGATGGTTTTCTTGGGATCCTTCACACTGTTTTTCATGATAATCTTGTCACTTTGAGGTGTTGTCTTGCATTTTATTCCATCTCTTCCTCAATGCAGCTCTCCAGAATCACCAGTGTCATCAGCTCTATTCAGACTCTGACCAACAACTGACTTTGCTTGGCTCAGATTTTCAGCAATCTGTCTGATACTCAAATCAGCATGTTTTCTAAGAGCTGCAATGCTTGCATGCTTCCTGAGTGTGACATCCATCATGAATTTCAGCAGTAATCATGAATTGAAGAGAAGAATTTGGGAAAACCACATTCACTCATGGAGCAAGCTTGCAAGGATAGCATTACAAAACAACAGTTGTTTTGGCACTGATGAGAGTCACAGGGTAACATCACAGCTGGATGTTTGCTAGAAGTTGGTAGCAAACTCTTCTAAAAAGAAAAGAACCCAAACACCATTAATTAAGCTAGACACTAAGACAAATTATGAGATAATCACATAATTTACTCCTTTCCCAATTAATTTGTGCACTACTGTACATTAGCAGTGCTTACATTTGTGTGATAATTTGTGAGACAAGAATGCTTATTAGTTTTAGGATTGTAACTTGTTTAAATTTTCTTCTTCAGGAAATGACACACGTGTTTGAGAAGGCACAGGAAGCAGAATCTAAGAGGCTAATCTTCTTCAAAGACATGCTTTTTGCCACACACAAATGTCTTAACATATCAAATGATCCAAGGTAAATGTGATAGTAAATAATGTAAAATGCTTTTTGTTAACATGTATAATTAGTGGTTGACTATACAGTAAGTAGTTTTGTTTACTAAGTGCAAATGTTTTGTTTACTAGATGTGTTTTGTTTACCAGGTGTAAGTGTTTTGTTTACCAGGTGTAAGTGTTTTGTTTACCAGGTGTAAGTAGTTTTGTTTACTAGGTCAAATATGTAGTTTTGTTAAAACTGTTATCAGAATAACCTCACTGTTCACAGAAATTTTTAATAAGTTCATATTAAACTTGATTGATTCATCTCTTGAGTTATTATGTATTATAACTGGGAATGTAGTATGCCTGAACATGTGAGATCCTGAGATACAAATGGCATGCAGGTTAAACTTGAACTTTGCTGGTACAGCTCTCATCTCATTATTTTTATTGCTTGCTTTTTTTTTCATTAACTTCCTGTTTTTTCAATGGTTTGGTTTTCTCGCATCATACAGCGTAAAAGCATTTCATTTGTTGTCTTTTTCTTCATAATATATTTCATGTAATTTTTCCAGCAAAAACCTTTTAGCCCTTACTTTCCTAATGTTACGTATGAACAAGTTATAAAATGTCCAGTGATTTTTCAAAATGATTCCGTCCTAAAATGTATGAGTTACAAAAATGGGCTGAAAGCATTGGTTATGTCATCTTTGAAAGCAAGTTTGATGTCTAAGGAATGGGTGTTGTTGAGATTTGGGAGACCGGAAATATAGGAAAGGCAAAGAACAGGAGATTTCACAGGAGTAGAGAGTTTGGGAGAGAAAAAAGTCCATTTAGCATCTGATTAGGCAGAGTTTATGAAATTGGAAGGGTAGCCAAGGCAAGAGAACAAATTGCAAATGATGGAAATTTCTGAGTCAAGACTCTGAAGGTCATGGATGCAAAGGACACAGAAAAAAGAGAAATAAGAATACGTACTTTCCTTGACAGAGCATGGTAAGAAAAGTAGTGAATGTACATGCCACTATGCATTGGTTTGTGATAAACAGGAAAAGAAAAGCCTGTTGTCAAGCAGTGGACATGTACATCCAGGAAAGGAAGCAAAGAATTAGATTCTCATTTAGCTTTGAACTTGATGGAAGGACCAAGATTAAGTGCATCGAGAAAAGGTTGGAAGAGACTAGTCATGGGACCAAAGCCTATCATTCGACAACAGGCTGTTCTTTTTCTGTTTTATTGCAAGCCAGTGCACAGTGGCATGTATACAGTAGGGCCCTGCTTTATGGCGTTTCGCCTTACGGCGTTCCGCTGATACGGCGATGTCAAATTATGACCAAAATTTGCTATACGGCAAGCGGTCTTTCAAATACGGCGTGCCCCACCGGGTTTGTTTACATTCTCCGTGATCACATCTATTATGTCAGGAAACTTTCCAAAATTTCAAGTGTTTTAAAGTTACTGCATATTTTATATGTACTCTGATAATTATACTTATGTGTACCTGTACCTAAATATACTTACACACTGTGCTGGTGTGCAGGTACACATTAAAATCGCTAAGAGTCTCTCTACTCATGACGCCAATACTACATAATAATAATCACTCTTGGGCACATTAAATGTCTTATTTTACATTAATATAGGCATTTTCATTAATCCATCTATGATATTTTCCTCAAAATTATATATGAAACCCGTTGCATAGCATATAAACATGATACATACACTCAAAGAATAAAAATTAACGTAAATATGAGATTTGTTTACAAAGCGGCTGTGTATAGTGTCGGAAGAATTACGTTTTCTCTAGTCAAACTGGGGGATAACTGTAGAAAAATATTCTTTTCGTATGCCTTCACTATATATAGCAAATCATGACCCTTGTGGTTTTAGTGCTTTTTATTATGATAATAATAATAATAATAATAATAATAATATCTTCATTCACTCTAAAAATGGTGTGTTGCTGTTTGTTTATTCTGTACTAACTTGTACAACTTGTACACAATGTAAGAGTACGTATTTGTATTGTGAGGTAATTATTATTATAATAAAAAAAAGAGGTAAATGTTTTACAAACTCTTACAAATGTATGTACCTCTCACACATTAATATTTATATTTTAAGGCAAGTAATAAGTGTACTCTGTGTGTATGTTACCTTTTATTGTGTTTTTAATACCTATTTCTATTGCTAACTTAATATAAGTTAGTGTAAACTTGTTGTCTGGCATTTATTGCATATTTTATACGTGCTCTGATAATAATGCTTGTGGACCTGTGTGGTAGCCGGGCGGAGGGACAACATTACGTTTTCTCTGCTCAGTCATCAGAGAAAACGTGTATGAATCTGCGTTTGGCCCAGCCACTCCCCCACTCTGCTTTTGTGTACAATTTTTGGCATGAATTATTCATTACTTCTCCTTTCGTTTGTGATGGCATCTAAAGGTAGTTGTTAGAAATTATTAAATTCAGTGAACAAGGTATGTCGATGTTAATAATATGGCTCTGGACCACAGTGTAGGTAGCCGGTAGGTGTAGCCCAGGCTACACCTACCAGCTACCTACACTGACTTCCTACAAATAAATACTACTCACCTCTCTTCCTATATTAAGACTACACATATTTTAAGGTAAATAATGAGTGTACTGTATGTGTATTTTAACTCTCTGGGATGTTTTAAATATCGTATATTAAGTATGAGATGGGGAGCCAGGGCTACCTACACCTGACTTCCTACAAATAAGTACTACTTACCTCTCTCCCTACATTAAGATTACAAATACTTTTAAGATAAGTAATGAATGTACTGTGAATGTATTTTACTTTGTGTGTTTTTAATGCCTAGTTCTATTACTAACTTAATATAATTTAGTGTAAACTACTTGTCTGGCATTTATATGCATTTATAAATGGAAAAAAATGGTGTTTTGCCTTCCGGCGATGTCTGCTTTCTGGTGACAGCCTGGAACCTAACCTGCTGTATAAGTGGGGCCCTACTGTATTCCGTTTTTCTTACCCTACTCCCTCTGTCATGAAAAGTACATTCGAATTTCTTGTAGTCTACTATTTTAAGCAGATCATAACCCTCACAGTGCATTATTGGAGGTGAAAGTACATTAAGTTTGGGATCACTGTATTTATGCAGTAACAAACACACAAAAACAAGATTGAGTAAATAAAAGAGATCTACAATTGCACTGTGTTTGATGTTACACTGCGTGTATCCATGTTTTATGCACACACCCAAAAAGAAAGAAAATCCCCAAAAAGAAAATACTTTCATCATCATTCAACACTTTCACTTCACTCACACATAATCATTGTTTTTGCAGAGGTGCTCAGGATACAACAGTTTAGAAGCATATACGTATAAAGATACACAACATATATGACATATAGCTACTAAAATAGACTAAATTCATATGAACAAACAAAATGTGAACAGATTTCAGAGAGAATTGTATAATGACATTGTGGTTATAAGCACAGTTTAACCACCAGGTTGCCAGTTAGGCTTTATTAGTCAAACTTCAGTTTTTTGTGCTCTACAGTCTTGTAAGAAAAGTAATTTTTTTCTCTTTTTTTTTTTTTTTTTTTTTTTTCAAAAAGCTACCCACAGCACAATCTGTGTACAGTTTAAGGCTTTAAAAAGGTCACCAAGAGTTTAACTTTGCTCCTGGAGTTACAAATTGTTTGTCACAGTTGTCTGTTGCACACACACATTAATGCTACATTCCAAATGATATAGTTTCAATATATTAACAATAATAATAGTAATAATAACTTTATTTCAGCATGGTACATGTTTGTACAAAGGAGTACAGTGGAACCTCTACTTGCGAGTGTATGCACGTGCGAGGTTTTCCAAATACGAGCAGTTGCTCGGTTGATTTTTTGCTTCCAGACAGCGAAATTTCCAGATGTGAGCGATCCTCCTGGAAGGTTCCTTGATGCTGGTGATGGGCTCTTGCTCTTGATCTAGGGAATCAGATCTCAGTTGTTTGTTGGACTATCTTCTTGAAACTTGGGCAATGTATGATGGAAAGATGCTTCTTAGCATCCATCAAAATTGAAAGAAATCGGACCATAAATAACGGAGTTCACTTCGCAGCCATTAGCCTCCCCTTAGTGGTATATTTTCGTATGGTTTTTATGGTTGTATTCTCGTTTTTTTTTTTTGGTCTCATGTGATAGAATAGAAGATATACTACAGAAATAGATATGATTTTGATTGGTTTCACGACGAAAAGTATCTTGAAAATGAGCTCAAAGTAGCAGAAATGTTAGATTCTTTAGCAATGTTCAACAATAAACAAATGACGTCACCGTCCAATGCCTGTCCAACTGGCACTGCCTCTCAACCTTCACATATTGGAAAGCTGCTTCTTTCAATGTACCAACCGTATCCCACTGAGGTGGGGTGGCCCAAAAGGAAAAACAAAAGTTTCTCCTTTTAAATTTAGTAATATATACAGGAGAAGGGGTTACTAGCCCCTTGCTCCTGGCATTTAAGTCGCCTCTTATGACACACATGGCTTATGGAGAAAGAATTCTGTTCCACTTTCCCATGGAGATAAGAAATGAGAAAGAAATAGAAAGAAAATAGAAGAAAACCCTGAGGGGTGTGTATATATATGCTTGTACATGTATGTGTAGTGTGACCTAAGTGTAAGTAGAAGTAGCAAGATGTACCTGAAATCTTGCATGTTTATGAGACAGACAAAAGACACCAGCAATCCTACCATCATGTAAAACAATTACAGACTTTCGTTTTACACTCACTTGGCAGGATAGTAGTACCTTCCTGGGTGGTTGCTATCTACCAATCTACTACCTAGCTCTTCAATACGGTAGCAAAAGTGGGAGCAGACATCATGAGGTAGCAGTGGCAGACAGCATGAAGCAGCAGTGGCAGACAGCATGAAGCAGCAGTGGCAGACATCATGAGGTAGCAGTGGTAGACAACTTGAAGCAGCATTGGCAAAGTGTAGCATTGCCAATGCTGCTTCAAGTTGTCTGACTTTTTTTTGGGTTATCCTAGGTTCTCTACGCATGTGGTCAGGAGCAGGAATGGCTGCTGTGGGGGCTCTATAAACTCCAACAACAACAATGGCTGCTGTCGCCACCACTATCCACATACATGATGACATGTATTTTATTCATTCTAGTGTATATATTATGTTTCTATGTCATTAATATTGTTTAATATGTCATATTACATGAATTTTGATAAATAAATAAGCCATAGAGTTAATATTAGGGAAATTATTGAAGTATTTTCTCATGCCTGGAATTCCACTGGAGTGAATTAATTCCATTTCAGTTAATTTAAATAAGGAAAATTGACTCATGCACACGAGCAAATCCAGATGCGAGCAAGGTCATGGAACGGATTAAACTTGTAAGTAGAGGTTCCACTGTATAACAATTGTGTACATGCCAAAAGCCCCTTTATATGCAGAGCATTTTGGGCAAACTTAAGGCTAATTTAAGATTAATAAAGCAGTAACAGTCCAGTAAATTTCTACATATGGTCATTAGGTGAGTTTACAATGAATACAGGAGAATTGTTAGTACAGTGGACCCCCGCATAACGATCACCTCCGAATGCGACCAATTATGTAAGTGTATTTATGTAAGTGCGTTTGTACGTGTATGTTTGGGGGTCTGAAATGGACTAATCTACTTCACAATATTCCTTATGGGAACAAATTCGGTCAGTACTGGCACCTGAACATACTTCTGGAGTGAAAAAATATCGTTAACCGGGGGTCCACTGTATTTGGTGTTTGGTTCACAGCAGGAGGGGTTGTGCTAGCTCTACTCCAAGGCTGTAGACCTACAAGAGTGGGAGGAGGGTACATCTGGCTGTACCTGCATCTGATGTTAGTGAGGCTGAACAGCATCTACTTCACTGTGCTCTAGATTGATCTAGGCCCACCAGATAGCAACACAAGGCTAGGGGCAAGGCATGAAAGGAGGATGTGTGTAAGCCCAATGGCTTACACACATCCTCTTTATTATTTTTCTCAAGCATGTATATAGGTGTTTATTTTTATTCATTGTATTTATATTAAATGTATGAAGCTTTTAGGAGATGTTTTGTGAGTATTAAAAGAGTTTTATCTTCTGGCCTCAGTTTACCGCGAATCTATGAGGAATTCAACCACACAGTAGCAAATGCTGACTATGAAAAAGATCTTAAATGGTGGAGCAACAACCATGGAGTTAATATGCCTATGAACTGGCCCTCATTTGAGGTATGTTGGCAGTATGTTTATATATTTTTATGCTTATTGATGTGTTTGGGCATCAGAAGAATGGTAATGCAATAGACTCACATTGATGCTTCTCTGTTTAATTAGTTTGTTTGATTAAGATTCAGTATTTACATTCAACACAGCTCAGAAATATTTTGTTTTAAACTCAGTGTCTTGATATATCTACATGTATTTTAAATAACATATTAGTGATTGACATTATTGTTGTAAATTTGAAGCTTGATGATATGTGATACAGTATTAAACCTTGAACAGAATGCATCCTGAGTCTTGCATCTACCTGCTGCACTGATGAGCTGATCTAACTGAATTGGAATACAAGTTGTACTTGATATTGACAAGGGAAGGTTGAAAATGTTATAATCTTTAAATGAATTTATAAAAGGCATTTTTATTAGTATAAATTCTCATCATTAAGACATTAATATTAGAATTATAACTTCCATGTATTAGTCATGAAAGCAGTTTGAACGTGTCAGAGAAAATATATTTTTCATTTAACTATCACTCCATGTCAGTAATCTGCTCTCAGCTTCCCAACAGTTTTTGTAACTTTGCTTATTTAAATGTAGAATTTTTCTGTGCTTTTATTGCACTGCATTTTGCACTTTAAATGTTTTTATATGATAATGGCATGCAGAGTGAGCAGTGATTGTGTGATCACGGCAGTGACTACATAACACCAATGATCATTACATGATGTCAACAGTGATCACATGATACCAGTGATTACTACATGACACTAAGGATAGACATATGATCACTGGTGTGATCATGCAGTGAGGACTGGTGTCATCTTGTGACCACTGGTGTCATCTTGTCATCACTGGTGTCATGAAGTAATCACTGATGTGATCATGTGATGACTGATGTAATAGTTTTCTCATGTTGGTCTTAATGTTTCAAACATGCATGAGTAGTATAATGTTAAAGTGTTACAGTGTGGTTGTAGTCAACTAATCAGTTCCTTAGTATTGTTGTCAGTTTTACAGCTTGCCCAATCTTGAGACAGTGTTCTTATATTGTAATAGTGTTTTATTTATTAAACTGAAGCAAATTTGAATGAAAAGTAGAATGGTGTTGAAGTTGGATTATAATCCTATGACTGTTCTTATCAGTAGTTTATAAAGCAGTGTTCTCATACTATACTGTTGTTCTTAACTGCAAGAACAGTATCTTGATGCCAGTGAAAAGCTCTTTCAAAGTCTTGGAGCTATCCTATTATTTTTGGGATCAATCCTAATTACTTCCCATTCCCAATGTGGTATAGAACTCCAGTGGGTTTAGCACTTTCTCATGAATGTAAACATTGATAAAATAATAATAATGATATTATTATGAAGGTAGTAAGGGGCTAGTAACCCCTTCTGTATAAATTACTAAATTTAAAAGAAAAACTTTTGTTTTTCATTTTAGGTCACCCTGCCTTTGTGGGATATGGCCAATTTGTTAAAAGAAAAATTATTATTAACTGTAAGTGCCTTGGGAGCTACCTCAGCAGTGTTATCTAGTATTGTGTAGTGTCACCTGGTATAGTGCTATTTAAGAGTTTTTCATGAATTTCATGAATTTCGTTGAGTTGAAATGCAAAATAGAAAAATTAGCAGATATGGTTGTAGTTTTGTGGTAACATGCCCATATAATTTACACAAATCGTTGTAAATTATATCTCGAAGATAGAATAAAGTCCACTTTGTGTGTGGTTTACCGTTGACTTTGAACAGTTCTCCTGACCTTTATCAGTCAAGGTGCTATTCCTTGCTTCTAACATATAGGCAATGCTGTAATCCTGTTGAGCATATATTCTAAGACATTTGTTTTCTGTTTTTTTTTTTTAATATATCTATAGGGATATTTAGTTGAGTTTTGTCATAAAAAAAAAATTTGGTTGTGGAAGTTTAAGTAGGAAGACTTGGTTGTGTTGTGACTTCCTCACTGACTGGAATACCTTGGTAAATCTCTTAGAAGGACTTAGCAGTTCACATAAATGCAATATTAATTACCTAATAGTCCAGTGAACATCATAGTGTTCTGTGCAGCCCACTAAACATTTTGGATTATAGTTGGCTGTAGATTTTTGTAGGCATTAAACAGAAGGTGGTGTTTTCCTCCTATATACAGTGTGCTTGAAGATTTATTATGTTGACTGCAAAGGTTGCAGTTTGGTATCATGCATCACAGTTGCTGGTAAGGCTAGGTTTTGATGAACAGTGGTCCCTACAAACTCTTGGGTTTCCATATTCACCGATTTTGTTTATCCTAACTTTTTACTCTTGAGAAGCCAGTGAATAGATTTTAAATTATCCAATATTTTTTGTGGTTCAATAGATTTCACATTCCAACTTATTTTTAGTTTAGTCATTGTTTTATGAATGTCAGTATTAAGCAGCTTAGTGATATATTACAGAGATATGGGCTCTTCAACTGAAAATGAGGCTAAATCTGAAGCAAAACATATTATGTAAACTTAATTGTGTGTTAATTATGGTTAAACTTTTGTGGGACATCTAGGAATGTAACCCACAGATTTGTAGGGACGACTGTAGAGTGCATCATAATCTATAGTAAAGTTAGAATCTGATGAACACTTTATCAGCATATCTGAAAAGAATCAATGTGTATCTTTTCCAAAATTATGTACAAATGTTTCTTAAATTGAATTTACTTTTTCACTCACTGTTATGGTTTTAATGTTGGGACAGTATCTTGATATCTTTATTTTTCTTAAATTATTAGTGGCAGTGCAGTTTCTTCCAGTATTTTATACTTGGACAACAATCCAACTGAAGTGCATAAAAGAATATATACCAACCTTGATATCCCACAGTACTGCCTGAGATGTTGAAGAATCTACTGTGTTCTTGCATATTAGCTGTAACTCCATTCTTATAATTCCAGTGTGAACTAAAAACTTTATCACAGGAGAGACAACTGCTTCTTGTGATAAAGAGGAAATGGTTACACATGACCTAGAGCTTACCTTATTCACTTCAAAAATCATGTTGAATTGTCAAGTTAGATAAGTCTCACTGCACAGTTATTCTTGTTTTGGCACTATGTAAGCATGTTCAGAGATAGGGCAAGCTTAAATAATCTTTCACCTTTTCTTGTTTGTGTGAACTAACATGATAAAAGCTTTCCAAATATGTAGTTAATGCTTATACAGCTTTGCTCTTTCATCTTGAACCACCAGTGGACCAATACTTGACATTTTGTGCCACCACTGTGACTGAAATTTTGATTTTTCCTGCATTGTTTTTTTTATTTTTTTGCTCCCATGCATGTGCGTGCAGGAATATTCAGAAGAATTCCGCGACATTAGCAGCAAAGGCAAGCGTGGTGGGCAGATCCCGGAGGGCATCACTTTGCTGAATCAACGCACCGTCGGCGATGACTTGCCAGTAATGCAGCTCACTGTTTCTCTCATATTGTTTCATCCTAATCAACCCATATCTCTCATAGTATTTCTACATGAATATATCTTTATCTCTCTTTATATTGTTGCATTTCCTGGAACCAGTAATACTAAACCATTAATGTTCTTCAAATTAAGTATTATTTTCTTCTCTTTTTCCTAATTTTCAGTTGTATTCTATTTATATTCTTTATTATAATGTTTAACAGCATATTCTAAGAGAGAGAGTGAGAATGAGAGAGTGAGAATGAGAGAGCGAGAATGAGAGGGCGAGAATGAGAGGGCGAAGATGAGAGGGCGAGGAATGAGAGGGCGAGATGAAGGGCGAGAATGAGAGGGCGAGGAATGAGAGGGCGAGATGAGAGGGCGAGAATGAGAGGGCGAGAATGAGAGGGCGAGAATGAGAGGGCGAGAATGAGAGGGCGAGAATGAGAGGGCGAGAATGAGAGGGCGAGAATGAGAGGGCGAGAATGAGAGGGCGAGAATGAGAGGGCGAGAATGAGAGGGCGAGAATGAGAGGGCGAGATGAGAGGGCGAGAGTGAGAGGGCGAGAATGAGAGGGCGAGAGATGAGAGGGCGAGAATGAGAGGGCGAGAATGAGAGGGCGAGAATGAGAGGGCGAGAGATGAGAGGGC
>NC_069428.1:39551435-39663935 GCF_026875155.1 Cherax quadricarinatus | reverse complement strand
CAAAACTACATATTTCATCTGTAAATTTGTACTTGATTAAGCACCCCATAGTACAAGATAAAAGTGCAGCAGCACTTGGAAGAGGAAAGATAGGAAAATGGAAGAAGTACTAAAGAAGCTCACAATAAAGGGGTTAGTTGGTGTGTTCGTCTGTGTTTACATTCTTGGTTTCTCGTGGCAGCTTAATAATGAAATGATTAAACTCAGTGAAAAAGATATGTCGATGGTGACAATACTGATAATAATAATAAAATATAATTAAGAAAATATAATTAATCACTCTGGGGTGCTTTCAATGTCATGTGTATTTCATGTAGTTTTGGTAGCTGACATTTAAAGCACTCCAGAGCGATTGTTATTATTATTAATTATTATTATTATTAGTGATTAAACTCAGTGAACAAGGTATGTGGATGGTAATAATAATAATAATAATCACTCTGGAGTGGTTTAAATGTCAGCTACCAAACCTGTACAAAATACGCATGACATTTAAACCACTCCAGAGTGATTATTTATTATTTTTATGATTATTACTATATTATTATTATTATTATTATTATTATTTTTTTTTTTTTTTTTACAAGTCGGCCGTCTCCCACCGAGGAAGGGTGACCCAAAAAGAAAGAAAATTCCCAAAAAGAAAATATTTTCATCATTCAACCCTTTCACCATCATTCAACACTTTCACCTCACACATAATCACTGTTTTTGCAGAGGTGCTCAGAATACAACAGTTTAGAAGTATGTACGTATAAAAATACACAATATATCCCTCCAAACCGCCAATATCCCAAACCCCTCCTTTAGAGTGCAGGCATTGTACTTCCCATTTCCAGGACTCAAGTCCAGCTATATAAAATAACCGGTTTCCTTGAATCCCTTCACTAAATATTACCCTGCTCACACTCCAACAGATCGTCAGGTCCCAAATACCATTCATCTCCACTCACTCCTATCTAACACGCTCACGCACGCTTGCTGGAAGTCCAAGCCCCTTGCCCACAAAACCTCCTTTACCCCCTCCTTCCAACATTTTCAAGGACAACCCCTACCCCGCCTTCCTCCCCCTACAGATTATAAGCTCTCCATGTCATTCTACTTTGATCCATTCTCTCTAAACGACCAAACCACCTCAACAACCCGTCTTCAGCCCTCTGACTAATACTTTTATTAACTCCACACCTTCTCCTAATTTACACACTCCGAATTTTCTGCATAATACTTACACCACATATTGCCCTTAGACAGGACATCCCCACTGCCTCCAACCGCCTCCTCGCTGCAGTATTTGCAACCCAAGCTTCACACCCATATAAGAGTGTTGGTACTACTATACTTTCATACATTCCCTTCTTTGCCTCCATAGATAACATTTTTTGTCTTCACATATACCTCAATACACCACTCACCTTTCTTCATCAACTCTATGATTAACCTCATCCTTTGTAAATCCATCCGCCGACACGTCAACTCCCAAATATCTGAAAACATTCACTTCTTCCATACTCCTCCCAATTTGATATCCAATTCTTTCTTTTCTTCTTCTTCTCTTCTCTTCTCTTCTCTTCTTCTTCTTCTTCTTCTTCTTCTTCTTCTTCTTTCTTCTTCTTCTTCTTCTTCTTCTTCTTCTTCTTCTTCTTCTTCTTCTTCTTCTTTTCTTCTCTCTTCTTCTTCTTCTTCTTCTTCTTCTTCTTCTTCTTCTTCTTCTTCTTCTTCTTTCTTCTCTCTTCTTCTTCTTCTTCTTCTTCTTCTTCTTCTTCTTCTTCTTCTTCTTCTTCTTCTTCTTCTTCTTCTTCTTCTTCTTCTTCTTCTTCTTCTTCTTTCTTCTTCTTCTTCTTCTTCTTCTTCTTCTTCTTCTTCTTCTTTTCTTCTTCTTCTTCTTCTTCTTCTTCTTCTTCTTCTTCTTCTTCTTCTTCTTCTTCTTCTTCTTCTCTTCTTCTTCTTCTTCTTTCTTCTTCTTCTTCTTCTTCTTTCTTCTTCTTCTTCTTCTTCTTCTTCTTCTTCTTCTTCTTCTTCTTCTTCTTCTTCTTCTTCTTCTTCTTCTTCTTCTTCTTCTTCTTCTTCTTCTTCTTCTTCTTCTTCTTCTTCTTCTTCTTCTTCTTCTTCTTCTTCTATTAGGATTTTATGCTATATGAGAACTAGGGTCGTGGAAACAGGCAGTGCGATGTCTCAGCGTCAAGTATCTCAATCTCCTTCCTACAGCCACTCAGTACATTAGCTTTCACTGTCTCCAAGACTACATATTTGTATAAATTTGCACTTTATTGTGCTTCCCATAGTACAAGATGTCAGCACAAAGGAAGATCTTGACCTCACCTCAAGGAAGTGCCAAGAAACAAAGGAAGGCTCTCAATCTTGAGGTGAAAATGATTATAAATGAGTATGAATCCGGTTAGGAAAGTGCAAGTGATAGCCAATGACTTGAAGCTGGCACATTCTACCATTCCCACTATCTTGAAAGATAAAGATAGTGAAAGAGGCAGTGAAAGCATCGAATGGATTTCAAGTCATAATAACTAGGCAGCGGAAACATGACAAAGACGCCCAAATTAATAAGAACTGGCATATATGGAGAGGTATTGGAGGGTGTGCGGGGCTATACAAGAGAGAGGGAGAAGGCGCCATCAGTGTCTCTCGGTAACTCACATGCTTCACCATGATGTACGGATGTGTAAGCTCACAGCACTAAAATGTTGTATAATTATGTTATTACTGTTAGTAAAGGTAGTCTACCTATCATATTTATTCCAAAATAATATTAGGTATAACTTAAATAAAGTAGAAGCATGATAATGATACCCAAATTAATAAAATCTGACATTATATAGAGAGGTATTGAAGGGCGGAGGGCCGGGAGGGATAAAAAAAAAAGTGACCTCGACCATAACAGAAAACGTTACGTGCCTGAAGGATAACTAGAGAAGAATCACTTACTCTGTGCAAAGATTGAAAAAAGTGTGATTTTCTCAAAAAAAAAAAAACAGCTATGCACACGTTTCCTGGAATATCTCGGAAATAAGTCATTGACCTATTTCATGTTGTATTACCGTTAATAATAAACAGATTGAAAGGAATTTCCCAGCAAATATAAAACTGAATGTTTTAGTTTTGGGTGGTGACACTTTTGAAGTGTCAGTAAGGGGTGATTCTTCGATTAGCGATGCAATCGTTTACCGACAGGGTCTTAGGCCCCTAACTCTGTCGTTAAGTGAGGAGAGGCTGCATTTAGTTTGCTTAGCAGTCGTTCACCTCCTCCTCAGTTATGTGCAGTGTGTCCAGCACTTGTTGGTGTACCCTACCACCACAGTTTGCTGGAAGTCTTTGTCTCCACTGAAAATACCTTCCTATATCTTGTGTGAAGCTCCTCGCATACTGCCTGATCATTTTTTGTGATCTCCTCTTCTTCCTTCCACAGCCTGATTATCTGGCCCCTGACTCGTTTTCCTCCTGATGTGGCTGGACAACAGCTTTGGGTCAAATTTAGCTTTCAATACTATGTTGCTCTCGTATTGCCATTGGGCCTCCCTCCTTATCCATACATATTCATTTCTGGCTCTTTGGCCCATCATCTTATTTTCCTGGGTCCTTTGTCTTCTGTACTTTTTTCCATGTTCTAGTGCACTTAGCTTTGGCCTCTCTACACTGTGTGCGTGCGTGCATGCATGCGCACATGCACGTGTGTGCATACGTACATACTTGCCTATTTGTGGTTGCAGGAGTTGAGGCTTAGTTAAATGCTTAAGTCTGTGTGTGTGTGTGTGTGTGTGTGTGTGTGTGTGTGTGTGTGTGTGTGTGTGTGTGTGTGTGTGTGTGTGTGTGTGTGTGTGTGTGTACTCACCTAGTTGAGGTTGCGGGGGTCGAGTCCAAGCTCCTGGCCCCGCCTCTTCACTGATCGCTACTAGGTCACTCTCCCTGAGCCGTGAGCTTTATCATACCTCTGCTTAAAGCTATGTATGGATCCTGCCTCCACTACATCGCTTCCCAAACTATTCCACTTACTTACTACTCTGTGGCTGAAGAAATACTTCCTAACATCCCTGTGATTCATCTGTGTCTTCAGCTTCCAACTGTGTCCCCTTGTTACTGTGTCCAATCTCTGGAACATCCTGTCTTTGTCCACCTTGTCAATTCCTCTCAGTATTTTGTGTGTGTGTGTGTACTCATTTGTGGTTACAGGGGTCGAGACTCAGCTCCTGGCCCTGCCAGGAGCTGTGTGTGTGTGTGTGTGTGTGTGTGTGTGTGTGTGTGTGTGTGTGTGTGAGTGAGTGTGTGTGTGTGTGTGAGAGAGTGAGTGTGTGTGTGTGAGAGAGTGAGAGAGTGAGTGTGTGTGTTGTGACAGTGTGTGAGCCACTGAAGAGTTTTGTGTGTGTTGAGAGTGAGAGTGAGTGTGGAGAGTGTGTGAGAGAGAGAGTGTAGAGAGTGAGAGTGTGTGAGAGAGTGAGAGTGTGTGAGTGTGTGGTGTGTGTGTGCGAGAGGTGTGTGTGAGTGTGCGAGAGAGTGTGCGTGAGTGTGCGAGAGAGTGTGCGTGAGTGTGTGAGTGTGGTGAGTGTGTGTGAGAGAGTGGTGATGAGTGTGTGTGATGAGAGAGTGTGTGAGTGTGGTGTGGTGTGTGTGTGATGTGTGGTGAGAGTGTGTGTGTGTGTGTGTGTGAGAGTGTGTGATGTGTGTGTGATGTGTGTGGTGTGTGTGTGTGTGGTGTGTGTGTGTGTGTGTGTAGTGTGAGAGTGTGTGTGAGAGTGTGTGTGAGAGTGTGTGTGAGAGTGTGTGTGAGAGTGTGTGTGAGAGTGTGTGTGGAAGTGTGTGTGTGAGTGTGTGATTTGTGTGTGAGTGTGTGTGTGTGAGTGTGTGTGTGAGTGTGTGAGTGTGTGTGTGAGTGTGTGTGTGTGAAGTGTGTGTGAGTGTGTGGGGTGTGTGTGAGTGTGAGTGTGTGTGAGAGTGTGATGTGTGAGAGTTGTGGTGTGTGGAGTGTGTGTGGAGTGTGTGTGAGAGTGGTGTGTGAGAGTGTGGTGTGAGAGTGTGTGTGAGAGTGTGTGTAGAGGAGTGATGTGTGTGAGAGTGTTGAGAGTGTGTGTGTGAGTGTGTGTAGTGAGTTGATGTGTGTGAGTGTGTGTGTGAGTGTGTGTGTGAGTGTGTGTGTGAGTGTGTGTGTGTGTGTTGTGTGTGTGTGTGTGTGTGTGTGTGTGTGTGTGTGTGTGTGTGTACTCACCTAGTTGAGGTTGCAGGGGTCGAGTCCAAGCTCCTGGCCCCGCCTCTTCACTGGTCGCTACTAGGTCACTCTCCCTGAACCATGAGCTTTATCGTACCTCTGCTTAAAGCTATGTATGGATCCTGACTCCACTACATCACTTCCCAAACTATTCCACTTCCTGACTACTCTGTGGCTGAAGAAATACTTCCTAACATCCCTTTGATTCATCTGTGTCTTCAACTTCCAACTGTGTCCCCTTGTTACTGTGTCCAGTCTCTGGAACATCCTGTCTTTGTCCACCTTGTCAATTCCTCTCAGTATTTTGTAAGTCATTATCATGTCCCCCCTATCTCTCCTGTCCTCCAGTGTCGTCAGGTTGATTTCCCTTAACCTCTCCTCATAGGACATACCTCTTAGCTCTGGACTAGTCTTGTTGCAAACCTTTGCACTTTCTCTAGTTTCTTTACATGCTTGGCTAGGTGTGGGTTCCAAACTAGTGCCGCATACTCCAATATGGGCCTAACGTACACGGTGTATAGGGTCCTGAACGATTCCTTATTAAGATGTCGGAATGCTGTTCTGAGGTTTGCCAGGCGCCCATATGCTGCAGCAGTTATTTGGTTGATGTGCGCTTCAGGAGATGTGCCTGGTGTTATACTCACCCCAAGATCTTTTTCCTTGAGTGATGTTTGTAGTCTCTGACCCCCTAGACTGTACTCCATCTGCGGTCTTCTTTGCCCTTCCCCAATCCTCATGACTTTGCACTTGGTGGGATTGAACTCCAGGAGCCAGTTGCTGGACCAGGTCTGCAGCCTGTCCAGATCCTGAAAGTCACTCCCTGCCAAGCCTTACCTATAAGGCTAATGCAGTGGATATTGAAGTGATTCCTCCAGAACTCTCTTAGGGTAAAGTCAGTGTCTGAGGTCACTTCCAGCACCTTTGAAACACTGCTTTCGTGTAGAGTATTTTGAAGTTAGAAATGACCTGCTGGTCCATGGGCTGGATGAGAGGAGTGGTGTTAGAAGGCAAGAACTTCACTATTATAAAACTGAAGTCCCTAAACAATCATTGTTCCAAGTCTGGAGGATGAGCAGGAGCATTGTCTAGTACCAGGAGACACTTGAGTGGCAGTTTATTTTTCTGGAAGTATTGTTTCACACTCGGGTCAAACACTTCATGGACCCAGTCAATGAAAATGTGCCTTGTGACCCATGCCTTATTGTTAGCTTTTGACAACACACACATTGTTTTTCTTGAATACTCTGAGATTTTCAGAGTGGTACATCAGTAAAGGCTTCACTTTGAAATCCCCACTAGCATTACCATAAGAACATAAGAAAGAAGGAACACTGCAACAGGCCTACTGACCCAATGAACCACCCAGTCTGGTCACCTCTACTCAAGGAAGGAGCACAGCACCAGACCCAGCAGCACAAGCTAGTCAGATCCAACTCACACCCATCCACACCCACTCATGTATTTAATCTAACCTATTTTTAAAACCACACAATGTTTTAGCCTCAATAACTGTACTGGGGAGTTTGTTCCACTCATCCACAACTCTTTTACCAAACCAGTGCTTTCCTATATCCTTCCTGAATCTGAATTTTTCCAACCTGAAACCATTGCTGCGATTCCTGTCTTGGCTGGAAATTTTCAGCACGCTATTTACATCCCGTTTATTTATTCCTGTTTTTCATTTATACACCTCAATGCAGATTCAGGGCCCTCAATCTGTCCTCACAGGAAAGACTTCTGATACATGGGATCATCTTTGTCATCCTCCTCTGTACGTTTTCCAGAGCATTTATATCCATTCTGTAACACGGTGACCAGAACTGAGCAGCATAGTCTAAATAAGGCCTAACCAAGGATATATAGAGTTGAAGAACAACCTAAGGACTTCTATTATTTATACTTCCAGATATGAAGCCAAGAATTCTGTTAGATCTATTGCAAACACTAATGCACTGTTGTCTTGGTTCTAGATTACTGCTAACCAGAACTAAATCCTTTTCGCAATCAGTAGTATTAAGATCTGCATTATTTAGTTTATATGTGGCATGGTTATTTACCTGTCCAACATTTAGAACTTTGCATTTGTCAATATTAAACTGCATCTGCCACTTCTCCGACAATTGCATCAGTCTATTCAAATCATGCTGGAGTGCTCTAGTGTCCTCATTAGATGAATTGGACGGCATATTTTGGTGTCATCAGCAAATTTGCTTGTCGCTATTTATTCCCTCATCTATGTTGTTTATATAAATTGTGAACAACAATGGGCCCAACACTGACCCCTGAGGAACACCACTTGTAACATGCCCCCATTCTGATTTCTCCCCATTTATGCAAACACTCTGCTGCCTATTTGTCAGCCATGCCTGTCTTTCATAGGCTTGTGTCCTGGCAGTGCCTTTTCCTCCTGCGTGATGTAGGTCCTCTTTGGCATTTTCTTCCAAAAGAGGCCTGTTTCGTCACAGTTGAACACTTGTTGGGGGAGGAATCCTTTAGCCTTTACGTACCCCTTGAATTCATCAGCAAATGCTTTGGCTGCACATTTTTCAGAAGTTTCAGCCTCGCCATGACTTACTACACTGTGTATGTCACTACGCTTCTTAAATCTCTCAAACCAGCCTTTGCTGGCCCTAAATTCACTAGAAACTTTTGTATTTCTTTTTGGGCCATGCTGCTTCGGTGAGATATGGCCGGTTTGTTGAAAGATGATTTATAGTACAGTACTGGATATACAGTTAAAAAGTTACAAACCTGTCTTTTTCTTTTAGCTTGATCTCTCTGGTGATGTCAACTAGGGTGGACAAAAATATTTACTGAACCTTCTGGCTAGTTTCACTGTGATTATCTTGCATGTTTGTTATCACCTGTTTTGTGAGTCTTTCATATAGCATTATTATTATTATTATCACACTGGCCGATTCCCACCAAGGCAGAGTGGCCCGAAAAAGGAAAACTTTCACCATCATTCACTCCATCACTGTCTTGCCAGAAGGGTGCTTTACACTACAGTTTTTAAACTGCAACATTAACACCCCTCCTTCAGAGTGCAGGCACTGTACTTCCCATCTCCAGGACTCAAGTCCGGCCTGCCGGTTTCCCTGAATCCCTTCATAAATGTTACTTTGCTCACACTCCAACAGCATGTCAAGTATTAAAAACCATTTGTCTCCATTCACTCCTATCAAACACGTTCACGCATGCCTACTGGAAGTCCAAGCCCCTCACACACAAAACCTCCTTTACCCCCTCCCTCCAACCTTTCCTAGGCCGACCCCTACCCCGCCTTCCTTCCACTACAGACTGATACACTCTTGAAGTCACTCTGTTTCGCTCCATTCTCTCTGCATGTCCGAACCACCTCAACAATAGTTCCTCAGCCCTCTGGACAACAGTTTTGGTAATCCCGCACCTCCTCCTAACTACCAAACTACGAATTTTCTGCATTATATTCACACCACACATTGCCCTCAGACATGACATCTCCACTGCCTCCAGCCTTCCCCTCGCTGCAACATTCATCACCCATGCTTCACACCCATATAAGAGCGTTGGTAAAACTATACTCTCATACATTCCCCTCTTTGCCTCCAAGGACAAAGTTCTTTGTCTCCACAGACTCCTAAGTGCACCACTCACCCTTTTCCCCTCATCAATTCTATGATTCACCTCATCTTTCATAGACCCATCCGCACATATAGCATATATGTATTTATTTATGTTTTTTTGTTTATCATGTCCTTATTTATTCTCTAGCAATGTGTAAATACTTGAACAGCATATGATTGTTTTATTAGCTGCCAAAATCAAGTATTTAGCATAGAGAGACTACACTCATACTGTAGTAGAAACCAGCACTGGTGGAGTGGAGAAATATCCTTGAACCAAAAACTAACCTTTTACTTGTATACATTAACCATTGTTCCCACTGTTTTATTCATCCAGCATAAACCTTTGTGACTTAGATATTGAACCTGCCACAGACATTGACTTGATTGACAATTGTCAAAGAACTCCTGCTTGTTATTTCTTTGCATTCAGTTTATGCGTAGAACTTTTCATATAACATTCACTAGCATTATTTTAAGTTTTCTATTTAAAGCTGAATAATTTCTTTATTATGCTGTCTTATGTTTACTACTGTACAGCACTAATACTGTATAAATGTGAGCAATAATATTGCTAAATCTTAACACTCAACTTTGTTAATAGTTTTTATTATCCTTATCATTTACATTCACTGACAATGTTACTTAAAATTTAATTGTTACTAAACATTAATTTTTGGTCCTTCAGTTGATTAACATTAGTAAAAATTGCCTCATTTAGATTTTTTCCCCGAGTATGTGTGACTTTGTAAGTGGTCCAAGTCGGACTGAAATGTTGTCGTCAGCTCCTCTCACCTATGTGTGGGTTATTTGTGTATGTCAGTACAAACTACATGAGCACTTCATAGAGAAGAAAAATCAACAGCACACTTTATGGAGCCAGGTGGCATAGTTCCAAGAATAGTGAATAAAGAACTTTATTGAGATAATGTTTAACTCTTGCGTTGTGCTTCATCAAGTCACTTTATTAAACTACGCATATCAAAATATTGTATCAATAAAGAATTCTTCTGCAGGGTCTCCTTTCATTGGGCACTCATATGACCACTGAAAGTATGTATTATGGAAATTTTTAAGAAGTAGAGAACATGGGATTGTATGAAAAAATGAAGTAAGACTTACGGAAAATAAATACAGTAGGGCCCTGCTTTACGGTGTTTCACTAATACGTACATTTCAAATTACGATGGGAACTCATTATACACCCCCTCCCCCACCTAACTTGCTAATACGGTCTCTGCACACCACTCTGTTTACATCCTCCATGAGCTCCACATCTCTCTATTATGTATGGAAACTTTCCAAAATTAGAATTGTTTTAGAGTTATTGTGTATTTTATATATACAGCCTCTTCTCACTTAATGATGGAGTTAGATTCCTAAGCAAGGAGCATACTATAATGGTAGTGGGTTTGTGTCACCCATCTTTGATATTGTTTTAATGTCACCTTTGCACCATTTAAAACATTTTAAGTATATATTTAAATGTTTATACAGTAGTTTACTGTATATTGTCATAAACAAAATAGAGGAAATCAGCTCCAATATACATTATCTAGGTATGCATACTAGTCATCAGTAAATGAGCACGTCGCTAAGTGAGGAGAGGCTGTACTAACCCCAGGATGCAACCCACAACAGCTCGTCCAACAGATATAACTTTTAATTTTTTTATTAACACATTGGATGTGTCCCACCAAGGCAGGGTGACCCGTAAAAGAAGAAACACTTTATTCATCACTTCGAATATTTAAAAAAAAAAAAAAATAAAGAGGGCATTTGTCTACATGTAATAGGATAAAAAAATTTTAAGGTCAGTACTTACTGAGATATAAAACCACGAAGTTGGCACTGGATGCTCACCTGATGGCAACAGGCGAGTCCTACTGCTTGCAGAAATGTTGCCGATACACCTTTTTTCTCATTTTTTTTTTAATTTATATAATTTTTGTTCTGATAATTACAATTTGTAGTAGTTCTTGTGATTTCATAGCCACTCTTTGTTCTGACACTAATATTAGGTACTGAAATAGTACTCAGATAGTCACAAACATACTGATAGATGAACATTTTCACCTGCCTTGGTCACATGCTATTGTCTAGAAATATATACAAAGTATTTATAGGTCTCAGCAATGTTTTAAACATGCTGGAGTACACATGAAACTCCTTGAAGCACTCTGTAAGACGAGTGTCACTCCACTGCTGACAGTGCAACAGTGGAGTGATACTTGATGATCGTCCACTGCCATGGCTTTGTTTTCACTGTTAAACATAAACATATCTGTCTGTCTAGCTATGTCTGTTTATCTCTGTCTCTGCTTATCTGTCTTTCTGTCTACTTGTGTTTCTATCTTGTCTCTGTCTCTTTCTGTCTAGAGAGAGAGCCACTCATGAACCAGTAGGTATTACAAACGATGCAGAGTCATCACATGTGATTCCTGAACAAGTGAGAATGTGTATTACTTGCCAGTCATGCTTATGCCTTATATCTACAAGGACAGTATAGCACTTTCTCTGAAATTTTTTTGGGGTTATCCTAGGTAATTTACACTATGTATAATAACTGTATTTGTGTACCTGTGAGACAGAGACAGACAGACAGACAGACGGAGATAGAGACAACCAAAGTCAATCAGCGGCCCACCCAGCCAGCCAGCTGGCCACCCAGCCTGCCCAACACGTATTACACATGTTCCAGAATTGTTTCTCTTTACTTAGGCCATAGATTACTGAACATTCTGGCAGGATGACACTACCAGTGATATCAAAATTGAAAGAATTTTGCACAAATGTTCCACATGGGTTATTATCAAGGTTTTTGATATTTCCTCAACCACTTGTGGCCATGTCCATCTCAAAACCACAAAACTCAGGGTCAACACCTCTTCAAGGGGGGCTCCTTGGCATGGTGAAGAGGCTCTTGGTCTGAGGAATTAGACCTGTCGGTCTTCTTCCTCAGACCGAACCTAATTACCCCCCAATCTCCCCTCCCCTATCCCATCCTCCCCATCCTCCCCTTTTTCCTTTCCTCCTCCTCCTCCCCACCCCTCCCTTTTGCCCTTCCTCTTTTTGGCCTTTCGGATTGCTCCCACAGGCGCGCTAGTTCCTAGGTAGGGGAAAGGATACCGGGGTCTATCCCATTCCGTTGAGGTTCTTGGCGGTGGCTTTTTTTTATTTTTATTTTATTTTCTTCTTTCTTTTTTTTTCTTAAAAACAAAAAGAAAGAAGTAACCTAACCATGGCAGCCCTAGTCCATAAACCTACTACCCCCGGGCCCCTTCTTGATACCGCACCCCGTTCTGACCCCGCCTCGTCTTTGGACCACTCTTCAGACACTCCTCATGCCTCTGTACCTATTGCCGGTGCTGTTTCCTCACCCGCTTCAGGTACTGAGGCCTCGACTGACTCCTTCGATTTATCGGACCTTCGCTCCCCCTCTGACTATGCTTCCGGCCTCTCCCTCTACGGTGCGGCAATTTTCAAATCGCCGACCCGTTCCACGTCGGACCAACTCTGGTCCCACGCCTAAACGCCAACGACAATTACCTGCTGATGATACTTCTCCACCTTCTCGTTCTTCTCAGAAACGATCAACACGTCCTTCACTACCTTTCCACGCTCAGTTTCAGACTGAACAATGGACTAAATTCTTCACTTTACGACCGACTTCCTCTACTGCCTATCTTTCTGACCACAGTACTGGCAAGGCACTCCTACGCCATGTTGGTAAAGATATTTCTTTTCATGCTCTTAAGAGCGCTACGCGTATCATTACCGTACAGAATGCTACCCAGGCTCATGAGCTCTCTCGTCTTTCCCATATCGATACTGTTCCTGTCACTCTTGAAAAACATCATTCCCTCAATTCTTGTAGTGGTACCGTCATTCTGCCCCATACCATAGTTCAACAAAATTTCCAGACATGTGGCACTGACATTCTTGAACAGCTGGAACTCCAAGATCTCCCAATCTTCAAGGTAGACACTTACGTTCTTCCTGCCCGCGGGCGGAGACGATACCCTAGCAATGTGGCTCGTTTAACTTTTGACAGCCGAGAACTCCCATCCTCAGTTTATATAGCAGGACATCGGTTACAAGTTCGAAAGGTGATCCCTACACCACAACAGTGTAGAAATTGTTGGCGATTTGGCCATCCAGCGAAATATTGCAGATCTATCGCCGAATGCCCAGTCTGTGGTGCCGATGACCATTCTAATATGTCTTGCAATCGATCTCCCTCTTGCCTTAACTGTCATGAGGCTCGCCCTTCGTACTCTCGCCGTTGTCAAGTCTATTTAAACGAGCAGGAAATCCGTTACCTCAAAGAGACAGAAGGTCTCCCTTATGCCATGGCAGTTTCTCATCTCCGCCTCCAAGGGAGACTCCCACGTGTTTCTTATTCCCGTGTTTCAAAACGTCCCCCCACTTCTGGTATCCCATCTTCTACACCCACCTCTGTGGTTACCTCTCCCATAGTCACTCCTGCATCTAATCCTTTTGCTGTCCTCGGCTCAGATGTCCCTACTTCAACGCCTCAGTCTGATCTCGCTTCTTCGTGTTCTCTCTCACAAGCCTCAGTATCGACGACACCTCGTACGACACCTCCTCCCAATCGTCCCTCTACTTCTCAAAAGTCAAAAAAAGGTCCGTTAACACCTCCTACCCATCTTCCACCTCCTCATTTTACCCTCCTGTCTCTGTCCCTGGTTCTCCCCTCTCACTGGCTCAGTTACAAGTGTAGAGGTTCACCCTCCTCCTCGTACTGTACCTTCCTCCCCTGTTCCCTCCCAAGTTTCTTCCTCTTCTGCCACCTCCCAGGTTCCTGCCTCTTCTGTCCCCTGCCACGCTTCTCCAGTTCCCTCCACCCTTTCGCCCCCCCTACCTTGGTACAGTCCAATACAGTTCCAATCTTTACTCATCCTCCCCCTGCCATTTCCAATATTGTCTCCCATACGACGTCTCTGAATTCCAAAACACTTGAAGCAATCTCTGAATATATTGCAGAGACCAAACCATCAATGGACACTGATCCACCTTCCGCTCTTTCTCTCTCCTCTGCTCCATCTGTGCAACTCCTTTCTTCACAGCGCACCGTTCCTTCGCTGCTTGAACGTTTTCCACTGCCTCCGCATGTGGACTTTTCTAACCCCTCTAGTCCGTAGGAACCCTTACCTGCGGATTTCAAGTATCTTTATCATTGCCAATCATGGCCTATTTACAGTGGAATATACGCGGCCTCAGGGGTAATCGGGGTAAGCTTCAGATGTTACTCTCCCAGTTTGCCCCTGTTGGTGTTTGCTTACAAGAACCAAAATTACACTCTGCTGTTATTTCTCCCATCTCAGGCTATAATTTATTGTATTCTTCAGATCCTTTTCCTGATGGGACCTTTAATGAAAGTGCCCTTCTTCTACGCACTGATATTCCGTACCATCAGCTATTTGTTCATACTTCGCTGCATTACACAGCAGCCCGTATCCACTTACATAGGTGGTATATGCTCTGTTCTTTATATCTCTCTCCTTCTCGGGCATTATCTATCCCGGATATTGCCTTTCTTGTTTCGTCATTACCGCCACCGATTCTGTTACTTGGTGATTTTAATGCCCACCATTTCCTCTGGGGGGGGTCTCACTGTGATTCCCGTGGAATTCAGTTAGAGGCTTTTCTTGCCACCCACCCCCTCCATGTTTTAAATACAGGTACTCTCTCCCATTTTGATCCTCGGACTCATACTCTCTCTTGCATTGATCTCTCAGTCTGCTCTTCCTCCGCCGCATTAGACTTGACTTGGTCTGTTCTCCCGGACTTACATGACAGTGATCATTTCCCAATCATTCTTACTTCCCCTTCATATTCACCACCTCTTCGCACCCCACGCTGGCAATTTGATCGGGCAAATTGGAACCTTTACTCACACCTAACTGTTTTTAAAGAGGTTCCTTCTTCATCCTCCATCGATGAGCTTTTACACCTCTCCTCGTCCTCCGTTTTCACCGCAGCTTCTCATTCTATACCCCAAACTTCGGGCAGGCATTCTCAGAAATGCGTGCCTTGGTGGTCTCCTGCTTGTGCTCGTGCAGTACGTTTGAAACGCACTGCATGGGGCAGGTATCGGTACAATAGAACCACAGAGAGACTCCTTGATTTTAAACAGAAGCGTGCGATTGCTCGCCGTGTCATCCGTGATGCTAAACGCACTTGCTGGCGAGATTATGTTTCCACCATCACCTCTGCTTCCTCTATGAGTGCAGTCTGGAAAAAAGTACGAAAACTGAGTGGTAAATATTCTCCTGACCCGGCTCCTGTTCTGCGGGTTGCCGGTGTTGATATAGCAAACCCACTAGATGTTGCCAATGAAATTGGCAATCATCTGGTCTGTATTTCTCAGGGACTCCATCTATGCCCTCATTTCTTTCCTCAAAGTCTGCCAGAGAGTTAGCACCCTTGGACTTTTTCTTCCAGAGAAGAACAGTATAATGTGCCTTTTACACTTCAAGAACTGGAGGCAACACACTCAGCTTGTCGATCATCGGCAGCTGGGCCCGACGACATTCATATTCGTATGCTACAACATTTACATCAGTCAGCCCTTGCAGTCCTATTACGCCTTTACAATCTTATTTGGTCACAAGGAGTTCTTCCACAGCTGTGGGAATCCGCCATTGTTCTCCCTTTCCGCAAACCAGGCACTACGGGACATGAAACCTCCCACTATCGTCCCATTGCTCTTACCAGTGCAGTTTGCAAAGTAATGGAACGCCTAGTAAATAGACGTTTAGTGTGGTATTTAGAGACACACAACAGTCTCTCCACTCGTCAATATGGCTTTCGTAAGGGACGTTCTACCATAGACTCCTTACTACGCTTGGATACGTATGTTCATAATGCCTTTGCGAATAACCACTCAGTTATTGCCATATTTTTTGACCTTGAGAAGGCATATGACACAACTTGGAGGTATAATATTTTAGCCCAAGCCCACTCCTTAGGCCTTCGAGGCAATCTACCATCCTTCCTTAAGAACTTTTTAACTGACAGGCATTTCCGTGTTCGGGTTAATAATGTGCTCTCCCCGGACTTTATCCAAGCTGAAGGTGTCCCCAGGGATGTGTTCTGAGCACAACACTTTTTCTCCTTGCTATTAATGATTTGGCCTCTAGTCTTCCATCAAATATTTGGTCATCACTCTATGTTGATGACTTCGCTATTGCCTGTGCAGGCGCTGACTGTCACCTCATTACAATTTCTCTCCAACATGCAGTCGACCGTGTTTCCAATTGGGCCACCACACGTGGGTTTAAATTTTCCAGCACTAAAACCCACCAAATTACTTTCACTAGACGCTCTGTCATCTCCGATCATCCTTTGTACCTCTATGGCTCCCGTATCCCTGACGTGATACAGTTAAGTTTCTGGGCCTCCTCTTTGATCGTAGGTTATCCTGGAAACCTCACATTACCTCTCTGAAGGCAACTTGCCACAGCCGGCTGAACCTTCTTAAAACCCTTGCTCATCTTTCATGGGGGGCTGATCGTCGAACCCTCCTTCGCCTACATTCCACCCTTATTTTATCGAAACTTGATTATGGTGACCAGATCTATTCAGCGGCATCTCCTGCTACTCCCTCTAGCCTTAACCCCATTCATCACCAAGGATTACGTTTATGCCTTGGTGCTTTTCGCTCTTCCCCTGTCGAGAGCCTCTATGCAGAAGCGAACATTCCATCCTTATCCGATCGCCGTGATGCCCATTGCCTGCGCTACTATGTACGCTCTCATGATCTCCGCAATCCTTCCATTTATAGAATGGTCACTGATATTAGTAGACATTCTTTATTTGTTCGCCGCCCCTGTTTACTCTGTCCCTTTTCTCTTCGCTTTCATTCGCTCTTGTCTTCTCTTCAACTACCACCTTTCTATGTACATGTAGCATCTCACTTTTCCTACCCCCCTGGGAAGTTCCAGCTGTTCGAGTCTGTTCTTTCTCCTTCCCTTGCTCGAAAGCCCAACTGTCTACGGTTGCTTCCCGCTCTCTTTTTCTTGACCACTTTCACTCTCATTCTCATGCCATTGCTGTGTACACAGATGGCTCTAAGTCTTCTGACGGCGTAGGATTCGCAGCAGTGTTTCCGGACAGCGTCGTACAAGGGCATTTACTATCTTCGGCTAGTATTTTTACTGCTGAATTATATGCCATCCTTACAGCACTTATCCGTATTGCATCTATGCCTGTGTCATCATTTGTGGTTGTCTCAGACTCCCTTAGTGCTTTACAGGCTATACAAAAATTTGATACACCTCACCCTTAGTCCTCCGTATCCAACTTTGGCTACGCCGCATCTTTACCAAGCATAAAGATATTGTTTTTTGTTGGGTCCCTGGTCATGTTGACGTACAGGGCAATGAACAGGCAGACACTGCTGCGCGGTCAGCAGTACACGACCTACCAGTTTCTTATAGAGGTATCCATTTACGGACTATTTTGCTGCAATATCTTCTCACCTTCACACCCGTTGGCAACAACGTTGGTCTACTATGCTCGGCAACAAACTTCAATCTATTAAACCAGTATAGGTTACTGGCTGTCTTCTTATCACCAGTGTCGAGGTTGGGAGACTACTCTCTCCCGTCTTCGCATTGGCCATACTCGTCTTACTCATGGATATCTCATGAAAAGGCGTCTTGCTCCTCTCTGTGAGAATTGCCAAGCTCCATTATCAGTCAGCCACATTCTGTTGGACTGCCCACTTTATCAACGAGCACGCAGAATTTACCTCTGTCGTCGTCTTCGCTCCGCTGCTCTCTCTTTACCTTCCCTTCTCGCTGATGGACCCACCTTTCATCCGGACTCTCTCATTGACTTTTTGACAACAACTGACTTACTTCACAAATTCTGATACCTTCAGCCCTTTCTACTTCAATCTCTTGCTACCCTCTACCCCCGTACTATCCCCTGCCCCGCTGTTTTCTGTAACCTGCTGATCATCCCTCCTCCCTTCTGCCATCCAATACCCTCGCTTCCTTCCCTACCCTGCAGCGCTGTATAGCCCTTGTGGCTTAGCGCTTCTTTTTTATTATAATAATAATAATAATAATTAGGGTCAACATCACTTTCCTCTTAAAAGGGGAGTGTTAATACGACATGACATCAGTGAATCCCTGGTGTTTGCCATGATGTTTGCTCTAGCTGGCGCTCAGTTGAACTGGTGCTCCTACAAGGTACTAAATGGTCCCAGATTTTTTAATACTATGCACACCAAGGGTTAAGACCCATTCTGTACTGACCAGGCATCTCAGGCTAGTCATGCCAAATTTGGAGGCAGGAAAAATAAAATGTTGATTTATGTTTGGAACGCTAACGGTAACGTAGATCTATGTTTGAACAGTTAAGGGGTTAAAATCACTAAGTGTCTCACTAGTCTTGACTCCATAATAATTATAATACTGGGGCATATTAAATGTCACATAATACGTTAATATGGAAATTTTCATTAATCCATCTATGATATTCTTTTCAAAATTATATAAGAAACACACTACATAACATATAAACACGATACATATAACCACAGCAGAATAAATTGATATAAATGTGAGATGGGGTTGCCAGGCGGCTTGTCGGAGTGACTGAAAGAATTATGTTTTCTCTAGTCCAACACCAGAGAAAATGTGTACACAGTGGTATTACTGGGGGTAACTGTAGAAAATTATTTTTTTCGTATGCCTTCATTGGTAACTATTTAGTTATTCTACTGCATGAACATGAAGACAACTTTTACACAATGAAAGTGCATTTGTATTGTGGGGTAAATACTTTGCAAACTCATACCACTATACATGTTTGAATCAAAACTAAACAGGTATTAATACACACTTATTCTGACCCAGTGACTGCTTACAACTGTCTGACCTCTGCACTAGTAAGTTTATTCAGTTACAGGTATGCAAAAATAGTTACCTAAATTATCATACATAACAGCATATGTGTAGATTATCAAGGATAACATAAAAAAAGTCAAAGTGACTTATTCTCATTGACATCTAAGGGTAGTTGTTAGAAATGATTAAACTCGGTAAACAAGGTATGTCAGTGGTAATAATAATAATAATAATAATAATAATAATAATAATAATAATAAATAATAATAATATAATAAAAATACTCAATAATAAAAAAAATATAATTACTCTGGGGTGCTTTAAATTTCAGTTGTATATATGGTAGGTTGGCGAGGTAGGTGGCGAGCTACTACACCTGACATTCTACAATAAATTCTCATCTCTCAACCTACATTAAAACTAGAAATATATTAAAGTAAGTAATGAGTGTACTGTATATGCATTTCATCGCCACGGGGTGTGTTAACCCTTTCAGGGTTTCGGCCGTACTAGTACGGCTTACGCACCAGGGTTTTTGACGTACTAGTATGCCTAAATTCTAGCGCCCTCAAATCTAGTGAGAGAAAGCTGGTAGGCCTACATATGAAAGAAGGGGTCTATGTGGTCAGTGTGCGCAGTATAAAAAGAATCCTGCAGCACACAGTGCATAATGAGAAAAAAAAACTTTGACCGTGTTTTTGGATTAAAAGAGCGACTTTGCACTGTATTTTCGTATGATATTTATTGTTGTATTCTAGTTTTCCTGATCTCATTTTATAGAATGGAAGACATATTACAGAAATTGAGATGATTTTGACTGGTTTTACAAAGAAAAGTACCTTGAAGTTGAGCTCAAAGTAGCAGAAATGTTCGATTTTTACCAAAGCTCAAAAGTAAACAAATCATGCTATGCGTCCAATACACATCAACTGGCGAGTCTAATATTCTTTCACAAATGCGCTGATATTATATATATAATTTCTACACTAATGCAGTAGTCTGCATAACAGTAAATCTTCTATTTTTTTGTGAGAATAAAACTTCAAAGTGGAAAGCAAAAGAGTGTAAGAGGGGCATGGGGACATGACTAATGAACAGAGGAAATGTTATTTTAGTGCCAGGAATGTCTTTCTTGTTTATTCTGGACCCTATTTGGAAATTGGCATCTTTTGAAATTTGTGTGAAATTGGCAAAAATTGCTAAATTCTGACAACTGTATTGGAGAGTTGAAATCGGTAAATGGGTGGTTTCTTGTACTCATTCGATAGAAAAAATGGAGTTCTAGCAAAATAGTTATGATTTTTGTCGACAAGTACACTGGAATTGGCCGAAAATAGGGCTCAAAGTGGGCAAAATCACCGCTGCGTAAACATCGTCGAGACTGCTAACTTTGTGAGAGCATAATTCCAAAAGTTTTCCATCAAATTTCATACTTTTGGTGTCGTTATGATTGGGAAAAGACTCTCTATCTTTTCATAAGATTTTTTTTTTTTTTTTTTTTTTTTTTTTTAAATTTGGCCGACCCTGAGAACAAGTCTCTGAGAGGGGCTGTTGACCCTGAAAGGGTTAAATATCATATACAGTGAACCCTCAGTTAACGATGCCATCAGATAGCGATAAAATCAGATATTGATGCGTTTTTATGTCAAAATATTGGCTCAGCTAACGATGAAAAACTTGGTTTAGGACATTCGTCCAGAACGTGTCCACGGGGCTGCCCGGGCACTATGTACAGTCAGTGTGCCATTGTTTACAAGCCAGGGCAGACGATTCTACGCGTACATGCGATACATTTTGTATTATTCCATTGTTTTTAGTGCTTGTAACTGCTAAATAAGCCACCATGGGCCCAAAGAAAGCTTCTAGTTCCAACTCTGTGGTAAAAAGGGTGAGAAATACTATCAAATTGAAGAAAGAGATAATTGCAAAGTATGAAAGTGGAGTGTGTGCCTCCGAGCTGGCCAGGTTGTATAACAAACCCCAATCAACCATCACTACTATCTTGGCCAACAAAAATGCAATCAAGGAAGCTGTTGTTGCGAAAGGTGCAAATGTGCTTAGAAAACAGATCGCAAATACTCAAAGATGTGGAGAGACTGTTATTGGTGTGGATCAACAACAAACAATTATCAGGAGATACTGTTTTACAGTCAATCATATGTGAAAAGGCAAGGTAGTTGCATGATGATCTAATTAAGAAAATGCCTGGAACTAGTGCTGATGTTAGTGAATTTAAGGCCAGCAAAGGTTGGTTTGAGAGATTTAAGAATTGTAGTGGCATACACAGTGTGAGAAGGCATGGTGAGGCTGCCAGTTGTGACCAAAAAGTGGCTGAAAAATATGTGCAGGACTTTAACCCTTTCAGGGTTTTTGATGTACTAGTACGTCTTACGTGCCAGGGTTATTGACATAGTATGCATAAATTCTAATGTCCTCAAATCAAGCAGGAAAAGGCTGGTAGGTTTAGATGCGAGAGAATGGGTCTCTGTGGTCAGTGTGCGCGGTACAAAAATTGGGGACCCAGTGGTGCATTGTGGGAAAGCCATTTTATTACACCTTGTTCACCATGTCTAGCTCTAAGAAACTCCTCACTCCTCGGCTAATTGGGGCTCTTTTGTTCCCAAGTGACAGTTCAAACACAGATGGAAGTGTCAGTGAAGATGAACTTCATGGTTTTGAGGAGTTTGTGACTGAAAGCAATGCCAAGGAAACCAGAAGGAAGGAAGAAAGGAAGGAAGAAGGAAGGAAGGTAGGAAGAAAGGGAGGAAGGAAGAAAGAGATGAGAAGAAGAAAGGAAGAGATGAGAGGAAGGAAGGAAGGAAGACCATCAGCCTAGGATAACCCGAAAAATTCAGACAGTGACTTATTTCCATGTGGGTTTGTGGGGGGGGAAGGGATGGGTGTTGACAGGTAATGAGGGTGGTGAGTGATGGTGTGATTTGTCATTGTAACACTATGCCAGTGACTCAGCATATTTACAAGTCCATCCCCACACAACAACTATGAGCTTTACAGAAGGTGTAGCAGTTCTGGGAAGTGTCCAGTGACTTTTTTGTGTATATATATGATAGAAAAATAGTAATAAACAATATTTTTTATTGTTTATGTAAACATGTTTTGTAAACAAAATAATGACAGCAAAGTTTGTGCTGTTATTGTGTAGTATACAATGAGTGAATATATACCAAATAGTCATTATATTGGTCTCAGAGGCCATAAAAGTTACTTGAAAAAATAAAATATTAAAAAAATAAAATATTAAAAAAATAAAAAAAAAAGTAGAAAAAAAATTATTACTGGGTGACCGGCAGTCAGCGATGTTGCCGTAAGCGGTTCAATTTCTGTCAGCTTCACCCGTCCCTATCTCCATAAGTATTGATTGCAAAAAAAACTTTTTTGGCCTATAATACTCACACACAAAAAAACTTATAATTTCACAAGAATTTTTTTTTTTTCACCCTGAGAACAAGTTTGGGAGAGGGTCTGTCAACCCTCAAAGGGTTGAGGGGTACATAGAGGCTGGAAAATTAAAACCCCAACAAGTGTTCAATTGTGATGAAACAGGCCTGTTTTGGAAGAAAATACCAAACAGGTCCTACATTACTCAGGAGGAAAAGGCACTCCAGGACACAAGCCTATGAAAGACAGGGTAAGTCTCATGTTTTGTAGTAATGCTAGTGGGGATTGCAAAGTGAAGCCTTTACTCATGTATCACTCTGAAACTCCCAGAGTGTTCAAGAAAAACAGTGTTGTCAAGGATAATTTGTGTGTGATGTGGGAGGCAAACAGTAGGGCGTGGGTCACTAGGGACATTTTCCACGATTGGTTCTATCATGTGTTTGGCCCCAGTGTGAAAAAATACCTCCTGGAAAATAAATTGGAACTAGAGTGCCTCCTGGTATTAGACAGTGCTCCTGCTCATCCTCCAGACTTGCAAGAGCGAATTGTGGGGGAGTTGAGTTTCATAAAAGTGAAGTTTTTGCCTCCTAACACCACTCCTCTCCTCCAGCCCATGGACCAGCAGGTCATTTCAAATTTCAAAAAACTGTATACCAAAGCAGTGTTTCAAAAGTGCTTTGAAGTGACCTTAGACACTGAACTGATCCTAAGAGAGTTCTGGAAAGATCACTTCAGTATCCTCAGGTGCATAAACCTTATAGGTAAGGCTTGGGAGGGAGTGACTTGCAGGACTTTGAACTCTGCTTGAAGGAAATTGTGGCCACAATGTGTACAAGAGAGGGATTTTGAAGGGTTTGGGGCTAACCCTGAGGAGCCTATACCAGTTGTGGAATCTATTGTGTCATTGGGGAAGTCCATGGGGTTGGAGGTAAGTGGCTATGTGGAAGAGTTGGTGGAGGATGACAATGAAGAGCTAACCACTGATGAGCTGCAAGAGCATCTGCAATAGCAGCAGACCACAGCTGAGGAAATTGCTTCAGAGGAGGGGGGAAGAGAGATGGAGGAAGTTTCCTTATTCAACAATTAAGGACATTTGTACAATGTGGACAAAGGTGCAAGCCTTTATGGATGAACATCACCCTGACAAAGCTGTTGCAAGCCATGCTGGTGACTTTTACAATGACAATGTTGTGTCCCACTTTAGGGAAATCTTAGACACGCCAGAAACAGAGCTCTGCGGACAGACTTTTGGTGCGACAGAGGTCCAGTGACTGTCAAGTTGTTCCCAGTGGCATTAAAAAACAAAGAAGGGAAGTAACCCCAGAAAAAGGACTTGCTACCTAAAGTCTTTATGGAAGGGGATTCCCCATCCAAACAATACACCCCCGTCATCTCCCCTCCCGTCTCATCACTCATCAATAAGTCTTCAATAAAGGCAAGTGTCATTTTATGAATTATTATTGTATTCTTCATGTCTCATTGTTTTCTGTGCAGGAAAATGTATATTTCATGAGAATTTTTTTTTTTTTAATACTTTTGGGTGTCTGGAACGGATTAATTGGATTTCCATTATTTCTTATGGGGAAAATTAAATCGGATAACAATAAAATCGGTTAAGGACAAGCTCTCTGGAATGGATTAAAATTGTTAACTGAGGGTCCACTGTATTATGTGTAGGTGTGGTAGCCAGGTGGGCTACCATACCCACCACACCTGACTTTAAACATTAAATACTACTCACCTCTCACCTTACATTAAGACTTCAAACATTTTAAGGTAAGTAATGAGTGTACTGTGTGGGTATATTTTACTTTTTATTGTTTTTGAATGCCTAATTCTATTGCTAACTTACCCCTTTGAGGGTACAGAGACTAAATCTCAGAGTGACTTCTGCGCCAGCTTCATCGGGTGTGGATGTCTCTCTATCGCCTGAGTATCGGTGACAAATTTCCCTTTCTCCCTGGGACGCTTGTTCTCGTCTGTTTTGCCTGTGGGGCACTCTACAGGAGGGGCACCTGTACACTGTCTTACTTTTAGCCAGCTCCATTTTTATCCACTCTGTGGAAAATTCTTTATCGGTCTTTGGTGGGAAGCCGGTTACTGAACTCAGGAGGGAGTGTGGGCGTCCCTCTCTGTTGGGGGCTTGGCAAGGGGGTCCACCGGATCTAATTGGAAACTTTAAGTTTCTATCTCTCTTTATTAACCCTTTGACTGTTTTGGTCGTATATATACGGGGTAGGAGAGTTTCAGTGGGGGGAAATAAATGGGATTAAATCTGGAGTATCTGAGAGAGTTAGAGCAAAGGAAGGGGTAGCAGTAATGTTAAATGATCAGTTATGGAAGGAGAAAAGAGAATATGAATGTGTAAATTCAAGAATTATGTGGATTAAAGTAAAGGTTGGATGCGAGAAGTGGGTCATAATAAGCGTGTATGCACCTGGAGAAGAGAGGAATGCAGGGAGAGAGAGAGATTTTGGGAGATGTTAAGTGAATGTATAGGAGCCTTTGAACCAAGTGAGAGAGTAATTGTGGTAGGGGACTTGAATGCTAAAGTAGGAGAAACTTTTAGAGAGGGTGTAGTAGGTAAGTTTGGGGTGCCAGGTGTAAATGATAATGGGAGCCCTTTGATTGAACTTTGTATAGAAAGGGGTTTAGTTATAGGTAATACATATTTTAAGAAAAAGAGGAGGGAAGAGTATATGGAGAAAAAGAGAGAAGTTAAGAGAGTGGTGAAGCAATGTAAAAAGAGAGCAAATGATGAGAGTGTGGTGAGATGTTAACAACAAATTTTTGTTGAAAATAAGAAAAAGTTTTGGAGTGAGATTAACAAGTTAAGAAAGCCTAGAGAACAAATGGATTTGTCAGTTAAAAATAGGAGAGGAGAGTTATTAAATGGAGAGTTAGAGGTATTGGGAAGATGGAAGGAATATTTTGAGGAATTGTTAAATGTTGATGAAGATAGGGAAGCTGTGATTTCGTGTATAGGGCAAGGAGGAATAACACTTGTGGGAGTGAGGAAGAGCCAGTTGTGAGTGTGGGGGAAGTTCGTGAGGCAGTAGGTAAAATGAAAGGGGGTAAGGCAGCCGGGATTGATGGGATAAAGATAGAAATTTTTAAAAGCAGGTGGGGATATAGTTTGGAGTGGTTGGTGCAATTATTTAAATAAATGTATGGAAGAGGGTAAGGTACTAGGGTTTGGGCAGAGAGCATGCATAGTTCCTTTGTATAAAGGCAAAGGGGATAAAAGAGAGTGCAAAAATTATAGGGGGATAAAGTCTGTTGAGTGTACTGGTAAAGTGTAGGGTAGAGTTATAATTGAAAAAATTTAAGAGTAAGACGGAAATAGGATAGCAGATGAACAAGGAGGCCTTTAGGAAAGGTAGGGGGTGTGTGGACCAGGTGTTTACAGTGAAACTAAAAGTGAACAGTATTTAGATAAAGCTAAAGAGGTTCTTGTGGCATTTATGGATTTGGGAAAAGGCTTTATGACAGGGTGGAAGGGGGGCAATGGGGCCCAGATGTTACAAGTGTATGGTGTAGGAGGTAGGTTACTGAAAGCAGTGAAGTTTTTACGAGGATAGTGAGGCTCAAGTTAGAGTAGTAGGAAAGAGGGAAATTTTTCCCAGTAAAAGTAGGCCTTAGACAAGGATGTGTGATGTCACCGTGGTTGTTTAATATATTTATGATGGGGTTGTAAGAGAAGTAAATGCGAGGGTCTTGGAAAGAGGCGTGGAGTTAAAAGATAAAGAATCACACAAAGTGGGGGGTTGTCACAGCTGCTCTTTGCTGATGACACTGTGCTCTTGGGAGATTCTGAAGAAGTTGCAGAGATTGGTGGATGAATTTGGTAGGGTGTGCAAAAAAAAGAAATAAAGGTGAATACAGGAAAGAGTAAGGTTTGAGGATAACAAAAAGATTAGGTGATGAAAGATTGAATATCAGATTGGAGGAGAGAGAGTAGGGGAGGAGGTGAACGTATTCAGATATTTGGGAGTGGACGTGTCAGCGGATGGGTCTATGAAAGATGGGGGTGAATCATGAATTGATGAGGGAAAAAAAAAGAGTGAGTGGTTGCACTTAGGAGTCTGTGGAGACAAAAAACCCTTTGTCCTTGGAGGCAAAGAGGGGAATGTAGGGAAGAGTATAGTTTTACCAACGCTTTATATGGGTGTGAAGCGTGGGTGATGAATGTTGCAGCGAGGAGAAGGCTGGAGGCAGTGGAGATGTCTGTCTGGGGCAATGTGTGGTGTGAATATAATGCAGAGAATTCGTAGTTTGGAAGTTAGGAGGAGGTGCGGGATTACCAAAACTGTTGTCCAGAGGGCTGAGGAAGGGGTTTTTGAGGTGGTTCGGACATGTAGAGAGAATGGAGCGAAACAGAATGACTTCAAGAGTGTATCAGTCTGTAGTGGAAGGAAAAGGGGGGGTAGGGGTCGGCCTAGGAAGGGGTTTGGGGGGAGGGGGTAAAGGAGGTTTTGTGTGCGAGGGGGTTGGACTTCCAGCAGGCATGCGTGAGCGTGTTTTTATAGGAGTGGAATGGAGACAAATGGTTTTTAATTTCTTGACGTGCTGTTGGAGTGTGAGCAAAGTAACATATTATGAAGGGATTCAGGGAAACCGGGAGGCCGGACTTGAGTCCTGGAGATGGGAAGTACAGTGCCTGCACTCTGAAGGAGGGGTGTTAATGTTGCAGTTTAAAAACTGTAGTGTAAAGCACCCTTTGGCAAGACAGTGATGGAGTGAATGATGGTGAAAGTTTTTCTTTTTCGGGCCACCCTGCCTTGGTGGGGGAAACGGCCGGTGTGATAATAAAAAAAAAAAATAAATAAAAAAATAAATATACGTCTTACGAGCCACCGTTTTTGACGTATGTATACTCGTAAATTCTAGCGGCTTCAAATCAAGCAGGAGAAAGCTGGTAGGCCCACATGTGAGAGAATGGGTCTGTGTGGTCAGTGTTCACCATATAAAAATCCTGCAGCACGCAGTGCATAATGAGAAAAAAAATGCTGACCGTTTTTTTTTAATTAAAATGCCGACTTTGTGGTCTATTTTCATATAGTATTTATGTTTGTATTCTCGTTTTCTTGGTCTCATTTGATAGAATGGAAAGCATATTATAAAAATAGGTGATTTTGATTGGTTTTACTATGAAAAGAACCTTGAAATTGAACTCAAAGTGGGGGAAATGTTTGATTTTTGCCGATGTTCAAAAGTAAACAGATGATGTCATTTTCCAATAAATGTCCAAGTAGCCATTCTAATATGCAGTCATGAATGGGTTGACATTACAGGAAGGCCCCACTTATACGGCGGGTTAGGTTCCAGGCTACCGCCGTAAAGCGGAAACCGCCGTAAAGTGGAACACCCTTTTTTTCCACTTAAAAATGCATACAAACACTAGATAACAAGTTTACACTAACATATATTAAGTTAGCAATAGAACCAGGCATCAAAAAACAATAAAAAAGTACAATACACACATAGTGCACTCATTACTTACCTTAAAATATTTATAGTCTTAATCTAGGGTGAGACAAGTAGTTTTTTATTGTAAGAAATCAAGTGTGGTATGTATTGTAATAGCCAGGCTACCTTACCAGGCCACCCCACCCACACATAGTTATGTAAACAAACCAGGCTCCCACATCTTTTATTTATGTTTATTTATTCTATTGTGGGGTGTATTTATCATCTTTTTATGTTATGTATCGTGTTTATTATATAATTTTGAAAAAAATATCATGGCTGGATTAATGAAAATGTGTATATTACCGTAATATACGACATTTAATGAGACTCAGTATTGTTATTATCACCACTTGTGCAAGTCGTCTGCTCACATCTCACATTTGTTTATTTATTCTACTGTGGGGTGTATTTATCTTATTTATATGTTATGCATCGTGTTTATTATATAATTTTGAAAAAAATATCATGGATGGATTAATGAAAATGTGTATATTACCGTAATATACGACATTTAATGAGACTCAGTATTGTTATTATCACCACTTGTGCAAGTCGTCTGCTCACATCTCACATTTGTTTATTTATTCTACTGTGGGGTCCCCTCAAGGAAGGTTCCTTGATGTTGGTGAGGGGCTCTTGATTTAGGGAATTGGATCTGTGCTCCAGTTCCCCGAATTAAGCCTGAATGCCTTCCACATATCCCCCCCCCAGGCGCTGTATAATCCTCCGGGTTTAGCGCTTCCCCCTTGATTATAATAATAATAATAATCTACTGTGGGGTGTATTTATCTTATTTATATGTTATGCATCGTGTTTATTATATAATTTTGAAAAAAATATCATGGATGATTAATGAAAATGTGTATATTACCGTAATATACGACATTTAATGAGACTCGGTGAGTATTGTTATTATGGCGTCACTTGTGGAAGTCGTCTGCTCACATCTCACATTTATGTTTATTTATTCTACTGTGGGGTGTATTTATCTTATTTATATGTTATGCATCGTGTTTATTATATAATTTTGAAAAAATATCATGGATGGATTAATGAAAATGTGTATATTAACGTAATATACGACATTTAAATGACTCGATGTATGTAAGTTTATTTAGGTACAGGTATACATAAGTATAATTATCAGAGTATATATAAAATATGAAATAACTTTTAAAAACATTTGAAATTTTGGAGTTTCCAGACAAAATGGAGAGACTTAGTGCTTACTGAGCTCATGGAGAATGTAAACAAACAGGGTGGGGCACGGTGACCGTATTAGAAAGTCAGGTGGGGGGAGCCGTATAGTGAGTTTTGGTCATAATTTGAAATGTCCGTATTAGCGGAACGCCGTAAAGTGAAACGCCGTAAAGCGGGGCCTTCCTGTATTTATACAATTATTACAATATTGCAGTAGTCTGCATAACAGTAAATCTTCTATTTTTTGTTTGAATAAAAATTCAAAATAGAAAGCAAGAGTAATATCAGAGGGGCCTGGAAATGTGAATGATGAACAAAGAAAATGTTATTTTAGAGCCAGAAATGTCTGCATTGTTCATTCTGGACCCTATTTTGAAATTGTCATATTTTTTAATTTTCATGAAATTGGCCAAATTGCAAATTTCTGACCACATTATTGGGTACTTGAAATCGGTAAATGGGCAGTTTCTTGTACTCAATCAATAGAAAAAATGGAGTTCTAAAGAAATAGCTATGAGCTTGGTCGATGGAACAATGGAATTAGCCGAAAATAGGCCTTAAAGTGGGCGAAATCGTCAATTCGTAAATGTTGCCGAGGTTGCTAACTTCACAAGAGCATAATTCCATCAGTTTTCCATCAAATTTCGTTCTTTTGGTGTCATTACAATCGGGAAAAGATTCTCTATCATTTCATAAGATTTTTTTTTTTTGTTTTTTAAATTTTATGACACCAATTGACACCTTGAGGGTTTGGGGTTGCAACAGTTAAGGGGTTACCTGGTTACCTGGAGGTTATTCCGGGGATCAATGCCCCCGCGACCCGGTCCATGACCAGGCCTCCCGATGGATCAGGGCCTGATCAACTAGGCTGTTACTGCTGGCCGCACGCAGTCCAACGTACGAGCCACAGCCCGGCTGATCTGGCACTGACTTTAGGTATCTGTCCAGCTCTCTCTTGAAGGCAGCCAGGGGCTTATTGGCAATTCCCCTAATGCTTGATGGGAGGCTGTTGAACAGTTTTGGGCCCCGGACACTTATGGTGTTTTCCCTTAGTGTACCAATGGCGCCCCTACTTTTTATAGGGGGCATTTTGCATCGCCTGCCCAGTCTTTTACTTTCGTAGGGAGTGATTTCTGTGTGCAGATTTGGGACCATTCCTTCCAAGATTTTCCAAATGTAGATTATGATATATATCTCCCTCCTGCATTCCAATGAGTACAAGTCAAGTGCTTCCAAGCGTTCCCAGTAGTTAAGGTGCTTGACAGAACTTATACGTGCAGTAAAGGATCTCTGTACACTCTAGATCTGCGATTTCACCTGCTTTGAATGGAGATGTTAATGTACAGCAGTATTCCAGCCTAGAGAGAACAAGTGATTTGAAAAGGATCATCATTGGCTTGGCATCTCTCATTTTGAAAGTTCTCATTATCCATCCTATCATTTTCTTTGCATGTGCGATCGAGGGGTTAAGGAACTTTTGTTCCTTTTCTCGTATCGCCCAGCCTTGGGCAACAATTTTTACTCGGGCCATCGAGAAACCGGGCTCGATACAGCTTCTGCTGTCAGTGGCCCTGATAAACCCAACAAAGAAAGAAAGAAAGAAATCTCAGAGTGACAGCCAGGGTCCAAGAATTTAAAAAAAACATTTTTTTTTCTTATGAAATAATAGTTTTTTCTGAAGGTAATAAAACAAAAAGTACAAAATTTGATGAAAAATTGAAATTACTCTCTCTCGAATTTCGCTGCTTCGGCGATATTTACGCATCGGCAATTTTGCTGACTTTAACTCCCATTTTACGCCAATTACATTATTCTGGTCAACCAAATTCTTAGCTATTTCTCTAGTATTACTTCTATTTTATCGATTGAGTACAAGAAATCACCCAGTCAGCTGTTTCAACTACCCAATAAAGTGATTGGAAATTGGTAATTTGGCCAATTTAACACAAAGTTTAAAATATAGTGGTACCTCGGGATATGAATTTATTTCGTTCCAGAAGGCTGTCCAAGTGTTGATACCAAATGAATTTGTTCCCATAAGGAGTAATATAAATTAGATTAATCCGTTTCAGACCCCCAAAAAATACACATACAAAAGCACTTACATAAATACACTTACATAATTGTTCAAATTTTGAGCTGTTTGTATCTCGATGTACCACTGTATTCCAATTTCAAAATAAGGTCCAGAATAAACAATACAGGCATTCCTGGTACGAAACTAACATTTCCTCTGCTCATTAGTCATGTTTTCAAGCTTTACAAATTAATTCCATTTTGATTTTTTATGCACATTATGAATTTTTATCCACACCAATAAATAGAAGATTTATTGTTATGCAATATTGTAATAACTGTGTGAATAATATCAGCACATTTGTGAACGTATATTAGACCCACCAGCTGACTTGTATTAGACACTAAGTTGAGCTCAATTTCAAGCCATTTTCAGTAATATATCTTTCATTCTATCAAATGAGACCCAGAATTCACTAATAGAACTGTAAAAAACATACAAAAAACACCGCAAAGTCACTGTTTTAATCCAAAATTACGGTCGCAGTTGTTTTTCTCTCATTATGCACTGTGTGCTGCAGGATTTGTTTTATGTGGTGCACACTAACCACATAGATGTATTCTCTTACATCTAGGCCCAAATTTACCATTCACAGCTTACCTGAGTGAGCTGAGCTCATGGCGTAGAACTACGGCTTGGACCCTGGCTTCAAAGCTGTAGAACTACGGGACAGACCTTCAAAGGGTTAATATATGTTAGTGTAAACTTATCTGGCATTTATATCCATTTATAAGTGGAAATAAATGGCATTCTGCTGTAGTGGTAGCTTGGAACTTAACCTGCCTTATAAGTGGGGTCCTACTGTACATGTTACCCAAGAAAGTTATTAGGTTTTTGCAGAAATATGAAGGAGGATTGGCGATGCTACAATTCATAGAACAAGTTGAATTATGATGTATGTGCACTTCTGGCAAGACAGCTGTTGGATGAATGATAGTAAATGTGTGTCTTTTTTGGGGGGTTACCCTATTTGGTGAGAGGTGGCCAATATAGTTAATGAAAATAATAATTAGTTAAGGGCATACACTGTTGTGGTAGTATGTGTTTTCTGAAAACAGAGTCGCCATAGCAATCATCTTTTGTCGACTGATTTTTCCTGAAACTTGTGTCAGTCGTAAAATACATGGAACTTAATGCTAAAATCATATGGCAACACCTTGTTTATAGCATGCAATGGATTATAATAAATGGCATATACCCCACTCTTGTTTAAAGATAATCAACAAAGAATATTGATCAATAAAAAAAGATGACAAATTAAGGATTTGTACTGATTTCATTCATAGTAATACTTAACACACTTTTTTTTTTTTTTTTTTTTTTTTTGGGGGGGGGGGGAATGTTATTTATATTCACGGAAATATTGGAGAATGACAGTGACAGTACTGTGGCTGGAACGAGTTGTAAAAAACCCCACACTTTGCAGAGAAAACATCAAATGAGCCAGAAAATTAGGAGAAAATCAATACATGTGTTAGGTGAAGAGATGAGAAAGTTACAAAACAGGTCAGGTGAAGAGGTGAGGAGGAAGTTACAAGACAGGTCAGTGAGGAGGAAGTTACAAGACAGGTCAGTGAGGAGGAAGTTACAAGACAGGTCAGGTGAGGAGGAAGTTACAAGACAGGTCAGGTGAGGAGGAGGTTACAAGACAGGTCGGTAAACTTGTTACAGTGGTACCACAAGTTTCGAACTTTCTTCGTTCCAGAAGACTGAGTGCCGTTACTGAACGAATTTGTTCCCATAAGGAATAATGTAAATTAGATTAGTCTGTTTCAGACCCCAAAAATACACTTAAAAAGTACCTACAATAATACTCTTACATAATTGGTCGAGTTGGGAGCTGTTCGAAACTCGGGGTACCACTGTACTGGTATTCTCCTGACCTGTTTTCAGGTGTTTTTGTTACCTGTTCTGTCTGACATTTTCTTGACCACTTCACCTGACTGGTCTTCTGGCTTTCTTTCCAAGTTTCTTACTCAGGTGTGACTTAGTAATGTTGGAGGAGGATCAGTGACTTAGTAATGTTGGAGGAGGATCAAGTGACTTAGTAATGCTGGAGGAGGATCAAGTGACTTAGTAATGTTGGAGAAAGATCAAGTGACTTAGTAATGTTGGAGGAGGATCAAGTGACTTGGTAATGTTGGAGGAGGATCAAGTGACTTAGTAATGTTGGAGGAGAATCAGGTGACTTAGTAATGTTGGAGGAGGATCAAGTGACTTAGTAATGTTGGAGGAGGATCAAGTGACTTAGTAATGTTGGAGGAGGATCAAGTGATTTAGTAGTGTTGGAGGAGAATCAGGTGACTTAGTAATGTTGGAGGAGGATCAAGTGACAGTAATGTTGGAGGAGGATCAAGTACTGTAATGTTGAGGAGATCAAGAGTAGTTGGAGGAGAATCAGGTGACTTAGTAATGTTGGAGGAGAATCAGGTGACTTAGTAATGTTGGAGGAGGATCAGGTGACTTAGTAATGTTGGAGGAGGATCAAATGTTCTCCACTATTTCCTTTCTAATGTGTAGGTTATTTGTAAATGTTCACAAATCAGTGTTTTATTGCTTTTGTTTTGTAATATTCTTTTGTAGCATTGAATGCTGTGTTTTAGATATTTTTTCTTCCTCCACAGACTGAGCATAGTACATCATCCTTTTATGACTTTCAATTGAGCACTGAACTCAGCAATTGAGCACTCGGCTCAGCAGCTCAGATATATATCCTAATACACTTCAGACAATCACATGCTAGATACTACTAGAAAATCAATTTACAATTGTCATTATAATTAAGTGTGAGAGAAAAATAATATGTTGAGTGTATAGATATTTTGAATCTTCAGTTATATGCTGTGTTGATGACTGCAAAATTGCTTCAAGATTAATATGCTTAGAAAAGCAACTTATCATTTTTTCTTTAGCATAGAATTTGTTCCAGAATGTGGACTTCATGGGTTTTTTTTTGTATTCAGTATGATTTTTTTTCTAACACTGAATGTCTCGCACCGAGGTGGGCCGAGTCAAAAAAAAAAAAAAAAAAAAAAAAAAAAAAAAGCACCATTCATTGTCAGTCATTCAATCACTGTTTTGCCAGAAGTGTGCTTCCATCACAGATCAGACGAATCTCCAAACTTCATCATTCCCACAGCTCCTTAAAGAGTGCAGACACTGTACTTGCCATCTCCAGGACACAAGTCCAGCTAACCAGTTTACCTGAATCCATTCATAAATGTTACCTTGCTCACTCTCTAACAGTATGTCAGGTCACAAAAAAACACTTTCCTATACTCCGATCTAATATACTTGCCCAAGTCTGTTGGGTATTCAAGCCCTCCTCTACCCTCTTCCTTCAATCTTTCCTGGGATGACCTTACCTCTGTATCCTAAATTTATATACTCTTTTAATCATCCTATTTTGCTCCATCCTCTCTGACTGCCCAAACCACCTCAGTAACTCCTAAGTCTTCTGAATTAGACTTTCAGTAATCCCACACCTAATATCTATGCCTTGAATACTTTGCATAATATTTACACCACACATCATCTTCAATCTCAACATCTCCAGTGCCTCCAGCCTTCTCCTATCTGCAACATTTAAAACCCATGATTTACACCTGTGTAACAGTATTGGTGCTACTATACTCTGGTACAGTTCTTTTTTTTGCCTCCATGGACAATGATGCCTCATTTCACCACCAACCTTTTTTCCCCTCTTCTGTTCTATTAGTACCTTATTTTTCATAGAACTTTCCTTTGACAAGTCTGCTTCCAAGTATCAGAACTCATTTACTTTTTTCATACCCTTTCTCTCCACTGTTATACCCAGCCTTTCATTGTCTAATTTTTTATTTTGATCACCTTACTCTCGCATTTTAATTTCCTTTTACATACCCACCCAAATTCCTACACCAACTATTGTAACTTCTCTTCAGACTCTCCTACAAGAACTGTGTTATCAATAAACAGCAACTGTGAGAACTTCCACCTTGTATCTAAATCATTATTTTTAATCCTTCACTTCTTCCCAACACTTATAGCACTGGCTTCTTTTCCAGCCTCATCTATAAATATGTTAAACAATCATGGTGACATCACACATCCCTGTCTAAGGCCTACTTTTACACAAATAACCCACACGTAGGAGAAAGAAGCTAATGATGTTTTGGTCTGGCTTGGACCATTGACAAGTCCCACTAACCTACTTTTAATGGAAAAATAATCCCTCTCTAATACATACCCTACCCTGAGCCTTGCTATCTGCAGAAAAAGCTCTTGACTACTCTCAGTAGGCTACTATCTATTCAGTACATTTGCAGCATTTGTCACATTGCATTCTTTTCCACCCAATCATGTCTTTTCTAAATCCAGGAATGAAACAAAGTTTCTTACCTTTATCAAAGCACAGTACTGTTCACCCACATGCTTCTGTATAAACACTTAGTCTGTACATCCCCTACTCTTCATAAATCCTCCTGGTTCTCTCTTATTATCTTCATCTCTTTCATTAATAATTCTGCTATATACCTGGTATGCAGAACAGGCTTTTATCCGGATAATTCCTGCACCCTCTCTTGCCCATTTTTCCTTTATACAAAGGAAATATGTATGCTTCCTGCAAAGCTTTAGTTACCTTTTCATTTTTCATGCATATGATGAACAAATACACCAATAATTCCAAAATTATACTCCCACCTGCTTTTAAGATTTCTGTCTTAATCTCATCTATCTGAGTTGCTTTACTTCCTTTCATTCTACTCCTTACCTCTCGTACTTTTCCCCACATTTCATCTTGTTCTTCCTTACTCTTACAAGGTTTTATACCTCCCTGCCCAATGAATGAAATGACTGCCTCCCTTTCATAATCATCATCATTTAGCAATTCCTCCTCCATCTTCCCGACTAAGATCTCCCTCCTTTTGTTTTTAACTCTTGAATCCATTTTTTCCTAGACTTTCTTAACCCCCTTAATCTCCCTCCAAAACACACACTTATTCTCTGCTAAACCTGTTGATAAAGTCTTGCCCACTCTCTGACTGGCTATCCTTTTGCATGTGTTCACCACTCTTTTAACTCCTCTCTCACTTGTCATATACTTTACCCTCCGTATATCACATCTTTGTAAAAACCTCTCGTATGCCAACCTTTTTACTTACTAGCCTCTTTATTGTTCCTCTTTTCCCACACTTTCACCCTCCTGTACCCATCATGTTGTGCACTCTAACACTTCATTATTAAATTTACCCCATACTTTTTTGACTGCCTCCCATCCTCTCTCACCACAAGTGAATATTTTAAAAACTTCAAAGACATATAAATTCATCTTTCAGCTATATTTGTGTGTTTTAGGGCCAGAAGTGGGCAGACAAAATACCAAATAACTACTATATTATTTTTTGTCATAACACACTTATTTCCTCCAGTTATACATACATGTCCCTTTGAGGAAGGTGCCTTAATGATGCTCGTGTGAAGGGCTCTTGATCCAAGGACTCAGCTCTAACCTTTATTTCCTTGGATCAGACCTGATTACCTCCCCTTTCTCAACTTCTGTTTGACCCCTAAAGGTTTAGCACTTTCTCATGAATATAATAATAATACTAATCTACACTACATTGTTATATAGTGGTGTGTCAGGTCAGTCAACTTATTAGAGCATTTAAACCACTGCTGCATATTCTTTGTTGTATATTCTCCTGTACATTATTCCTCTTCAGCTTTCTGCAAGGCAGTAGATGGCTTGCAGCCTACTTATTGAACAATTTACAAATTCACTAAAATAAAATTTTCATGGGATTGCTCGTGTCTTTTCTTTCTGTTTCATAAACATGCAAGATAACAGGTATATCTTGCTACTTACACTTATGCACATGCACGTACAAGTATATGTATACACACCCATCTGAGTTTTCTTTGATTTTCTTAATAGTTCTAGTTCTTATTTCCTTTCATCTCCATGGGGAGGTAGAAAAGAATCGTTCCTCTGTGAGCCATACATGTTGTAAGAGGTGACTAAAATACTGGGGGGAAGAGGCTAGTAACCCCTTCTGTATAAATTACTAAATGTTAATGAAGAAAAACTTTGGTTTCTTCTTTTTTGGGTCACCCTGCCTTGGTGGGAGACTGCCAATGTGTTAAAAAAATATATATCAGTATGCTAATATAAAGAGGCTTGACATTTTGCTTGACGTACTTAACAGGATTGACAGTCTTCTTACACATTCTGTAGCTATTACTGTACTAGTTGTTAGTGTTATCATTGACTTCACTAGTCATTTGTGTTATCTTTGACTTCACTAGATGTTAGTGTTACTATTAATTAGGGGTCATCATTGGGTGAGTGCTTGCTTTATTTGCTGCTGCTGCTGCTTGTTAGTAACTTGGTGCTGGTTTAAAAAATAAATATAAAGTAATATAGACAGTAGTTTATTCCTCTTTTTAGTAAGAAAGGTAAACATATTAAAATTAAATCTCAATAGAGAACATTTTTATTTGAAATTATTGATTTGCAAATACAATAAACGGAGTCAAAGAATAAAATTTCAGATACCATTCTTGAAAAAATTTAATATCTATTTGTATATTATATCTTGCTTATTTGCTTCTATAATTAATAAGTTAGAAATTATGAATACTTTAGATAACCCATTAATTATATAATTGAAGTTCTCTAATTGGATTTTCTTAATGGTAATATTACAACAATAATTATTATAAATACAAGGCACACAAATACCCTGTATTGTAAATGTATTGTCTTCATGTGATGGCTGTTTCCTCTTCAAACTAGTGTTGCCAGTTTTAATATTTTTAAGGAATAATGACAGCATAAATATGCTTAATACAATATTTTAAAAAATTTGTGTTTTAAATAATTATATTTGTGCATATATTGTATTAAATTATATAACAAAATTATTAGTAACTGTATATTTTGTGATAGCATTAATGGTTACACATGTCATAGTATGGCTTCATCTCCCAAGGTAAGGCTATTTTAATGCTGGCCAAACTAAAACATGTTTTGGTGGCAAGAGAAGTACTGTCGTGCTTGTAGTACTGTAGTGCTGGTGGTACTGTAGTGCTGGTGGTACTGTAGGGCTGGTGGTACTGTAGTGCTGGTGGTACTGTAGTCTGGTAGCTTGTGCGCATGACTTTTCCAGAAGATTTTAGTACTTCATAATTTATTTTTTTTGGCAAACTTTTCAGTTCTTGGAGTTGGAATGAACTGACTTTTTTAATTTCTAGACTTGTATTGATGTCCTGTTTTTTTTTATATTTGGTACCTTTAATGAAGGAAAATATGTATAACCAAACTGAAAGTGATTTTCAAAGTACTGGAGGCAGTGGAGATGTCGTGCATGAGGGCGATGTGTGATGTGAATATTATGCAGAGAATACAGGACAAAAAGACTGGAAGATGTTGTAGAGTTCCCAAAGTATAATTCAGATGGCTAAGAAGGGATTTTGGAAGTGGTTTGGGTACTTAAAGAGGATGGAGCAGAATAGGATGACTAATAGGGGTGGAAGGAAGCAGGGAAGAGTTGGAGGGAAGGGCAAAAGTGGTTTTGAGTGTTATGGCCTTGAACATCCATCAGACTTGTCTGAGGGCATTTGGCCAGTGAATGGAGACAAGTGGTTTGTTTGACTTGACGTGCTGTCAGTGTGTGAGCAAGGTAACATTTATGAAGGGATTTAGGAAAAAAGGTTAGCCAGACTTAGTCCTGGAGGTGGGAAGTACAGTGCCTGCACTCAGCAGGAGGGGTGAACATGTTGCAGTTGAATGGTAATCTGAATTGTGATATCAACTCATTTCTAACAAGACAGTAATTGAATGAGTGATGGTAGATGTGTTTCCTTCTTTGGGCCACCATTTTTTTTTTGGTGGGAGATGACTGTTGAGGTAAAAAATATATAAATATATAATTGTGTATTTAACAGTATATAAAATACTTACACATTTTAAAAATGATAAGCATGTTGTACAGTGATCAGACTTTAATATTAATAACTGAATATTTCCTAGTTACTCAAAAATGTTGCCTTTTCTTAATATCTTATACTGCCTTTCTGTAACTTTTAAGCTCAAGTTAGCTATGGTCAGGTGAAATTTTTTAATTAAAACAAATTTATTAAATAACTTAAAAAGGCACAAAATTGTGTGTATACATAGACATTAAGATGTTAATTTTGTGTTGAGAAATTAGATTGTCATATATAATTTAATTACTGTATTAAGAAAGATTATAATAACTGTATATTGCATTTTTTTCTGATTTTGTTACTGTACAAAAAAAAAAAAAACTATACTTGTAAAGCCTCCATCTTTTATGTATTAATTTTATACTTGCTACACAGGAATACACACCTGACCTTCACCGCATTAGTAAGAAAGCGCCTAAAGGAGCTGTAAGTGGTGGAGGAGATGTTACACTAACCTCTGTTAAAGGACCTTCCAACCACACCTCAGCCACCTCAAAATCTGAGAACAATAGACATTCAGCTATCAGGTATGCCTTTTGTGCTTCATAAATGATCTATTGTATCAACTGCACACAGAAAGGTACTGTCTCCAGGGGCATATAGCTATATTCATTAAGAATCTTTGTGAAGAGTTGCAATGATGTGTTTTTGTTGTAGTGACAGGTGATAGTTTAACTTGCACAATATTGAATCTCAACAAATGGCATTTATTTAACATTAATTCAAAACAAATGTTAAGTGTGTACAATGGACTAGCCATAGTACTTTAGAGTGCTTCCATGTAGCTAATGGCATATTCATGCTTAACTAAAATTTAAATTGGATACAGTCATTTGCCTGATATAAAAGGTTGAATATAACTGCATGTTCTTGGTATGTCCCCTTCTCTTCCTCCTTCTTCCCTGAAGGTATGTTCTGCTCAAATGTATTATTTAACCCTTAAACTGTCCAAATGTAGATCTACGTCCATGTGCGGGGGGGGGGGGGGGCTCCGAACGTAGATCTACATTTTTTTTTTACATGCTTTCAAATGGGGAAATCAGAGGTCAGAGCGCTACGCACATGAACATAGATCTACATTTGGACAGTTTAAGGGTTAAAGAGCCTGCAGTTGCAAAATGGGTAAAAATGACACTGACGTATGTTTGTTCCATTACTGTACTTAATGGTACTTGCTCAGCCTAGGGATTATGTATGCCCTTAATTTGTTTTTTGTAGTAATGGGTGAATGGGTATTACTACAAACCATATATAGTATGTTAATTGTTAGACACATTACATAGAAAACAAAGTTTAAGCTGAACTTAATACTATGTCAGTCAGAATTAACAAAATAAATGTTATGACCCCAGTCAGTAAGCTGAAAAAAAAGAGCAAGAATTACACTATTGTTTATATATTTTGTTAATAGAGAAATGGGGTGATAAGCACTGCTTATAATGTCCACTACTAGTGTTTAGATTATTCTCCAAAAATTGTCTAACAGCCAAATTTTCTTACATTAATTAAAGATAATATTTTCTATAATGCGAGATTACCTTGGTAGAATAGTTATTCAATGAAGGAAAAAATATTAAGAAAAATTAATGGTTATACAGGTCCACATTCCTTTATCCGAAACCCTTGGGGCCAGTATTGTTTCGAATTTCAGAATTTTTTGAAGTTCAGAATGATTCTCAACTCCGCCACATGATGGCATGACCCAGCGCTGAGATGACTGACACTCCACGAAAAACCTTCAGTTTTCAGAACTTTTCCAATTTCAGAATTTCGGATATAAAGGGTTGTGGACCTGAAGTATGCGCAAAATTACATCAGAGCTAAAGTACTTAAAAATTAGTTTGTATAGAGAATCCCCCTTAGGTGCCTTGATGCTGGTGATAGGCTCTTGATCCAAAGAATTGGAAGTACCCTCCTTGCCTTTGGATTGAATCTGATTGCCTCCCATTCCTCTGGTGCTATACAATCCTTACAGGTTTAATGCTCCCTTATGTATGGAATAATAAAAATAATAATGATGCATATTAGTGCAATTACACTTGACATGAATGAAAAAGTAATGTAATAGATAAGATTAAAAAGGCTTATCAACTGCAATTTGTTGTTGATCTATTATAACCAAAGATGATAAACTTGTATTACTCAGACGTTCTCTCATAAAAACTACATTAAACCCTCTGTGATGAAATAATAGGGGGAAGCATCTGAGCTTCTGTCACATCAGAATAATGTTAAAAATAGCAAAACCAAGAGTAAAGTACTCTGTATATCTGATAGAGTACTGCACACACAATTTACAGATATATTAGAATAGACATTGAAAATAAAGGATGTTGAAGTACAATTTACCCAGTGTCTTTTGCCCATAATTTTAAAAGCCTGTTACATTGAGATCCATTATATCGATGGTTTACTGTATACCTTTCTTATTAGGCCAATTTGTTTTTTATTATTTTCAGAAGAAAAAGAACAGATCAAGGTTAATTAAATTACAATTGTGTATTGCATATAAGTAAAAATTTATTAGGGAGAAATGTACTCGCATCATTCCTGTTATAAATAATAATCTCACATTTTTTGTGTAAGGCACAGAAATCCCCAATGAACCTGAAGACTTCTTTATTGTATAGAATTTTCTGATGACCCTAAAGCCTTGTATATAATTCTCTGGTGACCATAAATGCCTTGTCTCTTGTATACAATTCTCTGATGATTCATAAAGCCATGTCTGTTGTATACAACTCTTTGATGATTCTAAAGTTTTGTTTATTGTATAGCATTCTGCAAGAAGCCTAAAGTGTTTGGTATTTTACGGTTATCCCCTTCCCCTATGGCAGAAGTACTTCTTAGACACTGTAAATAATAGCTTCTAGATGTTATTCATCTAGCAGTAGTATGTATTGCAGTAATTAAGGGATAAATTTCTGTCGCTTTTGGTTGAACATGGGCTACAAGTTACTGCTTATCTTGAACTGGAATTGTAATCATGGTACAGTACACAACATAATCAGTCATCATTGAGCTCTTAATTCGGCAGTTATGTAGTGACATTGAAATTAATGTAATAATCATTATGATAGAATATTTTATTTTGTAATATTGTACCATATTCCATGTTTGCAAATAAATATTAAAAGCCCTTGTTCACACCTGATGGGAGCTGGTCACTTGTATTGTTTAAGCTACATATTCTTTATGCCTTGTCCCTTGATAATAAGCCACCCTCTCTCCCCCACACCCCAGCGATCCACAGGAGTCTCAGGATGCTTCTAATCCTTTCGATGAGGAGGAGGACCCACATAGTCAAAAGTGAGGGAATACAATCTGCCTTAGTTGGGAGTGATGGTACATGGATTCATTTTTAATTTTCAAGTACACCTATGCTTGTTTTAAATTTTAAAATAAAATATTCATTGTAGTGTCCTTTAAGGAAAAATGATTGAAGTTTTATGGCATTTTAAGATAATTATTACCAAGTATTATTACATAAGATGACCAAGTGCCATCATTCTAGCTCAGACACAAACCATACTTAATGCATTCTGTATTTATACTATGTACAGTACTTAATTATTGGTGTCATTATATATAGGTTAACTATGTGCATGGGAAAACCTCTCACACATTGCAGAGACTATGTAGATGAAAGTAAATACATTGTCATATTTATTCAAGATTTAGTATTTGCATTTATGCATGTGTAGCTAATAAACAATATTGATTGTCTTAATTGTGTAGATTGTGTTATTAATCTGTGTTATCTTAAAGTAGCTTGTCTAATTAATTTAGATTATCTTGCTGTAGATTGTCTTATAAGGAATGCATCTGGCAACAAATTTTTTGTTGAATATTTAAAGTCAAGAGAATGAGCTCATTGTGTCTCATTTGTTAGTTATGGGTTCCTACATGTCAGACCAATAAAACCAGGTTCACTAATTGTGAAGAACTTGGAAAACTTTCCTTTTTTGTCGCAGGTACTACAGTAGGTCATCAATTATCCAGTGATTGATAACTTTGGGAGATTATTGTAATTTAAGATGCATTCCTTGAAAGGTATTGATAAAGTACTCCTTACTTGTTACTGTTATGTATGCTTTGTGCTTTTGTCTTCTATATTATTACCTGAGGTAGCTTATTTTCAGCAAGAAAATTTAGTTGATTCTTGTTTTATGCAGTACGGCCTCTTTGAGCTAAGTTACTTTTTTTTTTTTAACAAGTCGGCCGTCTCCCACTGAGGCAGGGTGACCCAAAAAGAAAGAAAATCCCCAAAAAGAAAATACTTTGATCATCATTAAACTCTTTCACCTCACTCATACATAATCACTGTTTTTGCAGAGGTGATCAGAACACAACAGCTTAGAAGCATATACATATAAAGATACACAACACATCCCTCTAAACTGCCAATATCCCGAACCCCTCCTTTAGAGTGCAGGCATTGTACTTCCCATTTCCAGGACTCAAGTCCGGCTATATAAAAATAACCAGTTTCCCTGAGTCCCTTCACTAAATATTACCCTGCTCACACTCCAACAGATCGTCAGGTCCCAAATACCATTCGTCTCCATTCACTCCTATTGAACACGCTCAGGCACGCCTGCTGAAAGTCCAAGCCCCTCGCCCACAAAACCTCCTTTACCCCTTCCTTCCAACCTTTTCGAGGATGACCCCTACCCTGCCTTCCTTCCCCTACAGATTTAAATGCTCTCCATGTCATTCTACTTTGATCCATTCTCTCTAAATGACCAAACCACTTCAACAACCCCTCTTCAGCCCTCTGACTAATACTTTTATTAACTCCACACCTTCTCCAAATTTTCCCCACACTCCAAATTTTCTGCATAATATTTACACCACACATTGCCCTTAGACAGGACATCTCCACTGCCTCCTTGCTGCTGCATTCACAATCCAAGCTTCATACCCATATAAGAGTGTTGGTACTACTATACTTTCATACATTCCCTTCTTTGCCTCCATAGATAATGTTATTTGTCTCCACATATACCTCAATGCACCATTCACCTTTTTTCCCTCATCAGTTCTATGATTAACCTCATCCTTCATAAATCCATCCGTCGACATATCAACTCCCAAGTATCTGAAAACATTCACTTCTTCCATACTCCTCCTCCCCAATTTGATATCCAATTTTTCTTCATCTAAATCATTTGTTACCCTCATCACCTTACTCTTTTCTATGTTCACTTTCAACTTTCTACCTTTACACACATTCTCAAACTCGTCCACTAAACTTTGCAATTTTTCTTTAGAATCTCCCATAAGCACAGTATCATCAGCAAAAAGCAACTATGTCAATTCCTATTTTCTATTTGATTCCTCATAATTTAATTCCACTCCTCTCCCGAACACCCTAGCATTTACTTTCTTTACAACCCCATCTATAAATATTTTAAAACAGCCATGGTGACATTACACATCCCTGTCTAAGACCTACTTTTACCAGGAAGTAGTCTCCCTCTCTTCTACACACCCTAACCTGAGCCTCACTATCCTCATAAAAACTCTTTACAGCATTTAGTAACTTACCACATATTCCATATACTTGCAACATCTGCCACATTGCTCCCCTATCCACTCTATCATATGCCTTTTCTAAATCCATAAATGCAATAAAAACTTTCCTACCTTTATATAAATACTGTTCACATATATGCTTCAATGTAAACACTTTATCTACACATCCCCTACCTACTCCAAAACCTCCTTGCTCATCCGCAATCCTACATTCTGTCTTACCTCTAATTCTTTCAATTATAACCCTATTGTACACTTTTCCTGGTATACTCGGTAAACTTCTTTCAACACACCGGCTGCATCCCACCGAGGCGGGGTGGCCCAAAAGGAAAAACAAAAGTTTCTCCTTTTACATTTAGTAATATATACAGGAGAAGAGGTTACTAGCCCCTTGCTCCCGGCATCTTAGTCGCCTCTTACAACACGCATGGCTTACGGAGGAAGAATTCTATTCCACTTCCCCATGGAGATAGGAAATAAACAAGAATAAGAACTAGAAAGAAAATAGAAGAAAACCCAGAGGGGTGTGTATATATATGCTTGTACATGTATGTGTAGTGTGACCTAAGTGCAAGTACAAGTAGCAAGACGTACCTGAAATCTTGCATGTTCATGAGACAGAAAAAAGGACACCAGCAATCCTACCATCATGTAAAACAATTACAGGCTTTTGTTTTACACTCACTTGGCAGGACGGTAGTACCACCCTGGGCGGTTGCTGTCTACCAACCTACTACCACTCGGTAAACTTATTCCTCTATAATTTTTACAATCTCTTTTGTCCCCCTTCCCTTTATATAAAGGGACTATACATGCTCTCCGCCAATCTCTAGGTACCTTCCCCTCTTTCATACATATATTAAACAAAAATACCAACCACTCCAACACTATATCCTCCCTGCTTTTAACATTTCTGTCATGATCCCATCAGTTCCAGCTGCTTTACCCCCTTTCATTCTACGTAATGCCTCACGCACCTTCCCCACACTCACATCCTGTTCTTCTTCACTCCTAAAAGATGGTATACCTCCCTGTCCAGTGCATGAAATTACCGCCTCCCTTTCTTCGTCGACATTTAAAAGTTCCTCAAAATATTCTCGCCATCTACCCAAAACCTCCCTTTCCCCATCTACTAACTTCCCTACTCTGTTTTTAACTGACAAATCAATTTGTTCCCTAGGCTTTCTTAACTTGTTTAACTCCAAAAATTTTTTTTTATTTCATTAAAATTCCTTGACAGTGCCTCTCCCACTCTATCATCTGCTCTCCTTTTGCACTCTCTCACCACTCTCTTTACCTTTCTTTTACTCTCCATATACACGTAATGAAAGTAGTTTGTTAGATTATGTATTGGTGGATAAAAGGTTGAGGGTGGCTCCAGGTTGTACATGTTTAAGGGGGGCAACTGATTATCGGATCATTATTTGTTGTAGCTACGTTAGGTAGAGGTAGGGGGGAAAAGAGGAAGGTGGCAACAAAAGAAAGGGGGAGGTGAAAGTGTTAAATAAGGGGGAGGAATTGGGTATAAGCACTTTTGGCGAAAGGTGCGTATGCAAAGATGAGTAGGGGGGGGGTTAAAGGGGGTTGGCATAGTTTAAAATGCAGTATTGAATGTGGGGCGAGTTTGGGTTATAGGAGGGGGGGGGGCAGGGGGGGAAAGAGGAGTGATTGGGGGAATATAAAGAAAAAGGGTGTGAAAAAAGGGGAAAAATTTTAGCTTACAAGAGGTTTTTAAAAGCAGAAGTGTTATAAAAGAGCGATATATGGAGATTTAAAAGAAAGGTAAAGAGAGTGGGAGAGAGGAAAAAGGAGAGCAGATAAAAGGGGGTGGGAGAGGCATGTAAAAAAAATTTTTTTAATGAAATAAAAAAAATTTTTGGAGTGAGTTAAAAATTTAAAGAAACCCGGGGAAAAAGTAGGATTTGTTTTAAAAAACAGAGTAGGGGGGGTTGTAGATGGGGAGAGGGGGTATTAGGTAAAGGAGAGAATATTTTGAGGAACTTTTTAAAAGTTGAGGAAGAAAGGGAGGCGGTAATTTCTACTGGCCGGGGGTTACCCCCCTTTTTTTGGAGTGAAGAAGAGGAATGTAAGTGTGGTGGAGGTAGTGAGGATTACTAGAAGAAAGGGGGTTTAAAAACGGGAATGATGGGGTCAACAGAAATGTTAAAAACAGGGGAGGATATAGGTTGGGGGTTGGATTTTGTTTAAAAAATTTTTGAAAAGGGGAAGGTACTAGGGATTGGCAGAGAGCATGTTAGTCCCTTTTTATAAAGGGGAAAGGGGCAAAAAAGGGTTGTAAAAATTATAGAGGAATAAATTTATGAGTATACCAGGAAAAGTTACGGTAGGGTTTTTTTTTAATTGAAAGAATTGGGGAAGGGCAGATGTGGATTTGGGATGAGCAGGGAGGCTTCAGGTGGGTAGGGGGTGTGTATTTTTATTGATTTATGGATTTTGAAAAGGCATATGATGAGGGATAGAGGAGCAAGTGGGGGGATGTTGCAAGTATATGGAAAGGTGGTAAGTTACTAAATGCTGTAAAGAGCTTTTTTGAGGTAGTGAGGTAGGTTTGGGGTGTAGAAGGAGGGAGAATACTTCCCGGTAAAAGTAGGTCTTAGACAGGGATGTGTAATGTCACCATGGTTGTTTAATATATTTATAGATGGGGTTGTAAAAGAAGTAAATGCTAGGGTGTTTGGGAGAGGGGTGGGATTAAATTATGGGGAATCAAATTCAAAATGGGAATTGACACAGTTACTTTTTGCTGATGATACTGTGCTTATGGGAGATTCTAAAGAAAAATTGCGAAGGGTAATGGATGAGTTTGAGAATGTGTGTAAAGGTAGAAAGTTGAAAGTGAACATAGAAAAGAGCAAGGTGATGAGGGTATCAAATGATTTAGATAAAGAAAAATTGGATATCAAATTGGGGAGGAGTAGTATGGAAGAAATGAATGTTTTCAGATACTTGGGAGTTGACATGTCGGCGGATGGATTTATGAAGGATGAGGTTAATCATAGAATTGATGAGGGGAAAAAGGTGAGTGGTGCGTTGAGGTATATGTGGAGTCAAAAAAACGTTATCTATGGAGGCAAAGAAGGGAATGTATGAAAGTATAGAAGTACCAACACTCTTATATGGATGTGAAGCTTGGGTGGTAAATGCAGCAGCGAGGAGACGGTTGGAGGCAGTGGAGATGTCCTGTCTAAGGGCAATGTGTGGTGTAAATATTATGCAGAAAATTCGGAGTGTGGAAATTAGGAGAAGGTGTGGAGTTAGTAAAAGCATTAGTCAGAGGGCAGAAGAGGGGTTGTTGAGGTGGTTTGGTCATTTAGAGAGAATGGATCAAAGTAGAATGACATGGAAAGCATATAAATCTATAGGGGAAGGAAGGAGGGGTAGGGGTCGTCCTCGAAAGGGTTGGAAAGAGGGGGTAAAGGAGGTTTTGTGGGCTAGGGGCTTGGATTTCCAGCAAGCGTGCATGAGCGTGTTAGATAGGAGTGAATGGAGGCGAATGATACTTGGGACCTGACGATCTGTTGGAGTGTGAGCAGGGTAATATTTATTGAAGGGATTCAGGGAAACCGGTTATTTTCATATAGTTGGACTTGAGTCCTGGAAATGGGAAGTACAATGCCTGCACTTTAAAGGAGGGGTTTGGGATATTGGCAGTTTGGAGGGATATGTTGTGTATCTTTATACGTATATGCTTCTAAACTGTTGTATTCTGAGCACCTCTGCAAAAGCAGTGATAATGTGTGAGTGGTGAAAGTGTTGAATGATGATGAAAGTATTTTCTTTTTGGGGATTTTCTTTCTTTTTTGGGTCACCCTGCCTCAGTGGGAGACGGCCGACTTGTTGAAAAAAAAAAAAAAAAAAATACTCCTCTTATAACACTTCTGCTTTGTAAAAACCTCTCATAAGCTAACTTTTTCTCTTTTATCACACCCTTTACTTCATCATTCCACCAATCACTCCTCTTTCCTCCTGCACCCACCCTCCTATAACCACAAACTTCTGCCCCACATTCTAATACTGCATTTTTAAAACTATTCCAACCCTCTTCAACCCCCCCCCCCCCCCCACTGCTCATACTTGCACCAGTCCACCTTTCTGCCAATAGTTGCTTATATCTCACCCGAACTTTCTCCTCCCTTAATTTATACACTCTCACCTCCCTCTTACTTGTTGTTGCCATTTTCTTCTTTTCCCATCTATCTCTTACTCTAACTGTAGCTACAACTAAATAAAGATACGATATGTCAGTTGCCCCTCTATAAACGTGTACATCCTGGAGCCTACCCATCAATCTTTTATCCACCAATACATAATCTAGCAAACTACTTTCATTATGTGCTATATCAGGCCTTGTATATTTATGTATCCTCTTCTTCATAAAATATGTATTACTTATTACTAAACCTCTTTCTACACATTGCTCAATTAAAGGCTCCCCATTTTCATTTACCCCTGGCACCCCAAATTTACCTACTACCCCCTCCACAACATTTTTGCCCACTTTAGCATTGAAATCCCCAACCACCATTACTCTCACACTTGGTTCAAAACTCCCCACACATTCACTCAACATTTCCCAAAATCTCTCTCTCCTCTACACTTCTCTCTTCTCCAGGTGCATATTATTATTTATTATTTATTATCACACTGGCCGATTCCCACCAAGGCAGGGTGGCCCAAAAAAGAAAAAATTTTACCATCATTCACTCCATCACTGTTTGCCAGAAGGGTGCTTTACCTACAGTTTTTAAAATGCAACATTAAACCCCCCCTTTGAGTGCAGGGCCCGTATTCCCTTCCAAGGGGCATATACACTTTATTACCCACTTTTCACATCCAACCTATTTTACTCCCATAATCCTTGAAAATTAAAAACATTTTAGTATTTAAATTTAAAATTTTCCCGTTAAATTAACCCCCAGTTAATCCCTATATATGTTAAGAAAAATAAGTTTCTTGTCTAATGTTGCAAATGTCCCCCCTTACTTGAACTGACATTTACCAACTCTTCTAAAAATTCTAATACAGTAATTTTTTTTTTTTTTTTTTTTGTAAAAGTTGGTCAAAATTTTTTGGGGGAGGGGTGGCAAAAAACTGTTTTAAAAGTTGAAAAAGGAAGGTTAAAGGTTGTAAAAATTTTTACAAAATTTATGCGGTTTTTTAAAAAAAAAAAAAAAGAGTTGAATGCCCCCAATTATTTTACTTTTTTTTTTTTTTCAATTTTTTTAAACCCATTTTTTTTTTACTTTTAAAACAAAAAACACAATTTTTTTACATTTTTTTTTTTCCCTTTAAAAAAAATTTTTTTTTTGTTTTTTTTTCCCCTTTGCTTTAAACCCCCCAAAAAGGCCCTGGGTGAAAATTTGAAAAAAAAAATTATTTTTTTTTAAAAAAATTTTTTTCCCCTTTTTAAAAAAAAAAAAAAAAAAAAAAAATCCTCTCCCCCCCTTTGTTTTTTTTGGGGGGGAAAAAGGGCCCCGGTAGGAAACGGTTTTTTTTAAGGTTTTTTTTTTTTTTTTTTTTAATTGTCCCCTGGGCCAAAATTCGTACAAAACCCTGGGTTTTTCCAAAAAAAGACACAAAAAACTTTAAATTTTTTTTTTCAAAAAAATCTTTTTTTTTTTTTTTTTTTTTTAATTTGCCAAAATTACCCCCCGGGGGGTTTTTGGGGGGGAAAGGTTTTGGGGGGAAAAGCCTCTCTCTTCCAGGGCCCCCCTTTCCCCCCTTTCCCCCCCCCCCCCCCCCTTTTTTTCCTCCCCTTCCCCCACCCTTTTTTTTTTTTTTTTCCTTTTTTTTTCCCAAGGGGAGTCCTAAGGGGGGGATACCCCTACCCCCACCTTTTTTTGGGGGCCGTATTTCCTGACGGTCGCTGGGGAACCCTCCCTCCTATCCCGGGTACTTGGGGGCTTTTTTTTTGGGAGCCCCTTTTTTGGGGGTTGGCCGGGATTTTTTTGGGGGCCCCCCCCCCTTTTTCCACCGGGTCCCGGCAATTATTGCCCCCGGGTTTTATTTTACAAAATTGGGGGGGGGTTCCCCCCTGCATACTTCATTGCCCCTTGGGGGCCCGGGGATTTCTCCCTTTCATTTTAAAACCCCCCCCCCCCTTTTTTTTTTTTTTTATTTTTTTTTTCTTTTCCCCCCCTTTTTTTTTTTTAAAACAAAAAAAAGAAATCCCACCCCTAGCCCAAAAACCTTTACCCCCGGCCCCCCTTTTTATGCCCCCCTTTTTTCCCCTTTTTTTCCTTTCCCCCCACCCCCCTTTTTTTGGGTTTCTTCCCCCCAAAAAAAAAAAAATTTAAAAAAAAATTTTTTTTTAAAAAAATTTTGGGGGGGGGTTTTTAATTTAAATTTTTTGGGGGGGGTTTTTTTTGGTTTTTAATTATGTTAAAAATTTATTTTTTTTTTTTGGGGGGGTTTTTTTTTTTTTTTTTTTAAAAAAATTTTTTTTTTTTTTGGGGGGGGTTTTTTGTTTTTTTTTTTTTGGGGTTGTTTTTTTTTTTTTTTTTTTTTTTTTTTTTTTTTTGTGGGGTTTTTGGGGTTTTTTTTTTGGGGGGGGGGGGGTTTTTTTTTTGTTTTTTTTTTTTTTTTTTGGGGGTTTTTTTTTTAAAAATTAAAAAATGAATTATTTTTTGGGGGGGAAACGATCCCCGGGCTTTTACTTTTGCGCGGGGAACTCCCACATTTTTTAAGGGACAGAAAAAATTTTAACCAAAACGGGAAAAAAAGGGGTTTCACCACAAAAAATTTTTGCAGCATCCCAATCCCCTTTGCGATACCATTCAATTGTTTGCAATGACCCCCCTTTTAAGTCCCCCCCTCTCTCCCTTTTGTCAACTTTTTAAAAACGCGGAAACCCTATAAAGAAAAAGGTTCCCAGCCAGGAGTTTCCCGCCCCGGGGCCCAAACCCCCCTTTTTTACCCTTTTTAAAAAAAGTCCCCCATTTTCCCACTTTTTTAAACCTCTTTTCCCTCCTATTTTTTTTTTTTCCCTGGGTCCCCCAACTTCAACACCTCAGTCTAATCTCGCTTCTTCATTCTCTTCCAACCCTCATATCGCAAACCCCAGAACCTCCCCCAACGTCCCTTACTTCTCAAAAGTCAAAAAAAAGGCTTTAAACCCCCACCATCTCCCTCCTCATTTTACCCCCCCCTGTCTCGCCCCCGGTTTTTTTCCCTCAGGCTCAGTTACAAGTGTAGAGGGCACCCTCCTCCCCGTACTGTCCTTTCCCCCCTGTTCCCTCCCAAGTTTCTTCCTTTTGCCCCCTCCCAGGTTTCCCGCCTTTCTTCCCTGCCCGCTTCCCAGTTCCCTCCACCCTTTCCCCCCCCCCTACCTTGGTACGTCCAAACAGTACAATCTTTTCTCATCCTCCCCCTACCCTTTCCAATATTGTCTCCCTAGACGTCCTGAATTTCCAAAACACTTGAAGCAATCTCTGAATATATTGCAAGCCAAACCATCAATGACCTGCCCCCTTCCGCTCTTTCTTCTCCTTGCCCACTGCGCAACCTTTCTTTCCCGCGCACCGTTCCTTTGCTGTTGAACTTTTCCCCCTGCCCCCATTGTGGACTTTCTAAACCCCCCTATCCGTAGGAACCCTTACCTGCGGGTTTCAAAATATCTTTATCATTTCCAACAGGCCCATTTACGGAATAACGCGGCCTCAGGGGTAATCGGGGAGCTTCAGATTTACCTCCCGTTTGCCCCTTTGGGGTTTCTTACAGGAACCAAAATTACCTTGCGTTATTTCTCAACTCAGGGTAAATTTATTGTTTCTTAGACCTTTTTTGATGGGGCCTTTTTAAACCCTTTTAGGGGCGACAGGCCCCCCTCCAAACTCTTCTCAGGGGCGGCCAAATTTAAAAAAAAAAAAAAAAAAAATTTTTTTCTTTGAAAAGATAAGGGAAACTTTCCCCCCATCATAAGCACCAAAAGTTTAAATTTGATAGAAAATTACGGAATTTTGCTCCGCAAAAATTTTGGGTCTCGGCAGTTTACCATCGCGATTTTGCCCCCTTTGACCCCATTTTCGGGCCCAAATTTTTGTATAGTCGACAAAAAAATGAATATTTCGGCTAAAACTCCATTTTTTTTTATCGAAGGGTGCAAAAACCACTCATTTATGAAATTCAACTACCCGTACAGTGGTCAGAAAGCAATTTTGCAATTTCACACAAATTTCAAAAGATGCCCAAATTTTCCCAAAAGGGTCCAGAATAAACAAGAAAGACATTCTGGGCCCAAATGACATTTCCTCTAGTCATTTTTCAGTCTCAAGGCCCTCTTTTATTCTTTTTTTCTTTTCCCCTTTAATTTTTTTTTTCCAAAAAATATAAATTTTCTGTTATGCAGACTACTGCTTTGTGTAAAAAAAGGGAAAAATATATTGGGCACTGTGAAAGAATATTAGACTCACCTTTTTACGTGTATTGCACGCTTGGCACGATTTGTTTTTCTTTTGAAGTTTGGGAAAAATCGAACTTTCTGCTACTTTTTTTAGCCAATTTCAAGGGACCTTTCTTGAAAACCGTCAAAAATCTCTATTTCTGTAATAGTCTTCCATTTTTATAAAATGAGACCCAAGAAAACTGAATACAACAAAAAATACCATACAAAAATACCTGCAAAAATGCTGTTTATTAAAAAAAAAGGTCAAAGTTTTTTTTTCATTTCACTGGTGCTCAGGGTTTTTTTTAGACTGTGCCATGCCACAAGACCCCTTCTTTCATATGAAGGCCAAGCTTTCTCCCACAGATTGAGGCCGCTAGAATTTATGAGTACTAGTACGTCAAAAACCCTACGCTAAGACGTACTGTACGCAAAAAAACCCAAAAGGGGATGGGAAAATGCCTTCTTCTACGCACTGATTTCCGTCCATCATATTTGTTCATACATTTCTGCATTACACAGCACCCGATCCACTTACATAGGTGGTATATCTCTGTTCTTTTTATCTCTCTCCTTCCAGGCATTATCTATTCCGGATATTGCCTTCCTTGTTTCGTCATTACCGCCACCGATTCTGTTACTTGGTGATTTTAATGCCTGCCATTTCCTCTGGGGGGGGGGTCTCACTGTGATTCCCGTGGAATTCTGTAGAGGCTTTTCTTGCCACCCACCCCCTCCATGTTTTAAATACAGGTACTCACACCCATTTTGATCCTCGGACTCATATTCTCTCTTGCATCGATCTCTCAGTCTGCTCTTCCTCCGCCGCATTAGACTTCACTTGGTCTGTTCTCCCGGACTTTCATGACAGTGATCATTTCCCAATCATTCTTACTTCCCCTCATATTCGCCACCTCTTCGCACCCCACGCTGGCAATTTAATCGGGCAAATTGGAACTTTACTCACACCTAACTGTTTTTTAAAGAGGTTCCTTCTTCGTCCTCCATCGATGAGCTTTTACACCTCTTCTCGTCCTCCGTTTTCACCGCAGCTTCTCATTCTATACCCCAAACTTCGGGCAGGCATTCTCAGAAATGCGTGCCTTGGTGGTCTCCTGCTTGTGCTCGTGCAGTACGTTTGAAACGTGCTGCATGGCAGGTACCGTAAAAATAGAACCACAGAGAGACTCCTTGATTTTAAACAGAAGCGTGCGATCGCTTGCCGTGTCATCCGTGATGCTAAACGCACTTGCTGGCGAGATTATGTCTCCACCATTACCTCTGCTTCCTCTATGAGTGCAGTCTGGAAAAAAGTACGAAAACTGAGTGGTAAATATTCTCCTGACCCGGCTCCTGTTCTGCGGGTTGCCGTTGTTGATATAGCAAACCCACTAGATGTTGCCAATGAAATTGGCAATCATCTGGTCCGTATTTCTCAGGGACTCCATCTATGCCCCTCATTTCTTTCCTCAAAGTCTGCCAGAGAGTTAGCACCCTTGGATTTTTCTTCTCTCAGAGAAAACAGTATAATTGGGCCTTTTCCTTCAGAATGGGGGCAACTCTCGCTTGTCGATCATGGCAGGGGGCCCGACGACATTATATTCGTATGCTGCAACATTTACATCATCAGCCCTTGCAGTCCTTTAGCCTTTACATCTTTTTTTGGTCACAAGGAGTTCTTCCCACGTGGAAATCCCCCCATTGTTTTCCCCTTTCCGAAAACCAGCATCGGGACATAAAAACCTCCCACTACGTCCTTTGCTCTTACCAGTGGAGTTTGCAAAGAAAAGGGAACGCCAGTAAATAAGGTTTAGTGTGGTATTTAGACACACAAAACAGCTCTCCACTCGTCAATATGGCTTTCTAAGGGAATTTACCATACCCCTTTTACACGCTTGGATACGTATGTTCGTAATCCCTTTGCGAAAAACCCACTCATTATTGCCTATTTTTGACCTTGAAAAGGCATATGAAAACAACTTGGAGGTTAATTTTTTACCCCAAGCCCACTCCTTAGCCTTCGGGGCAATTACCTTTCCTTCCTAAAAAATTTTTTAACTGACAGGCTTTTCCCGGTTGGGGTTAATAATGTGCTCCCCCCGGATTTTTATCCAAGTAAAGGGTGTCCCCCGGGTTTTGGTTTTGAGCACAAACTTTTTTCCTTGCTATTAATTTTTTGGCCTCAGTTTTCCCATAAATATTTGGTCATCACTCTATGTTGAAAATTCGCTTTTGCCTGGCGGGCGCTGACTGTCCCCTATTACGTTTTTCTCCAACATCAGTGACCGTTTTTTTCCAAGGGCCACCACAGGGGGTTTAAAATTTTTCCCAAAGCACTAAAACCCCCCAAAATTTATTTTTTCACTAGACCTCTGTCTTCCCCGATCACCTTTGTACCTCTATGGTCCCGACCCGAACGTGATAGTCAATTTCTGGGCCTCCCTTTGATGTAGGTTACCCGGAAAACCCTCACATTACCTCTCTAAAGGGCAACTTGTCACAGCCGGCTGAACCTTTTTAAAAACCCCTTGCTCATCTTTCAGGGAGTGATCTCGAACCCCTTCCCCTACATTCACCCTTTTTTTTATCGAAACTTGATTATGTGCCCCAGATCTTTCACGGCATCTCCTGCTCCCTTTTTCTCTACCCTTTAAACCCCCATTCATCACCCAAGGGATTGTTAGCCTTGGGTGTTTTTCGCTTTTTCCCCTTCGAAGCCCCTATGCAGAACGAAGTTCCCCCTTTTCCGATCCCCGTGATGCCATTCCCTGCGCTAACTATTACGCCTCATGATCTCTCAACCCTTCCATTTATAGAATGGTCACTGATATTTAACATTCTTTATTTTTCGCCGCCCTGTTTTTCCGCCCTTCTCTCTTTCGCCTTCTTCGCCTTGTCTTCTCTTCAACACCACCTTTCTATGTACAGTAGCTCTCACTTTTCCCTACCCCCGGGAAAAAGTTCCGCTTTTGGGGTCTTTCTTTCCACTCCTTGTCGAAAGCTCAACTGCCTACGGTGGTTTCCCCGCCTCTTTTTCTTGATCATTTCCCACCCCCATTCTCATGCCCCCGCTTGTACACAGGGCTCAAGTCTTCAGAGGGCGTGGTTTTGCAGAGTGTTTCCGGACAGCGTCTACGAGGGCTTTACTATTTTCACTAGCATTTTTACTGTGAACTGATGCCATTCTTGCCCCCTTATTCGTATCGCATCTATGCCTGTGTCATCATTGTATATCTCAGACTCCCTTAGGTTTAAAGGGCTATACGAAAATTTGATAATTCATCCCCATTTCCCCGTACCCAACTTTGGCTACGCCGTTTCCCCAAAAACATAAAGAATTGTTTTTTGTTGGTCCCTGGTCATGTCACGAAAGGGGCAATGAACAGGCAGACACTGCTGCGCGTCACAGTATATGACCTACCAATTTTTCCTATCGGGGTGTTCCTTTTCTGGACTTTTTTTGCTGCAATAGAACCCACCTTCGCACCCGTGGCACAACTTTGGTAAACCTCCGTAAACAACTTCTTTCTATTAAACCGAGCAAGGTTATGGCCGTCTTCTTGTCATCAGTGCCGAGGTTGGGGACCACTCCTCCCGCCTTCGCATTGGCCACACTCGTCTTACTCTGGGTTCTCATGGAGAGGCCCCCTTTTCCTCTCGGAGCTGTCAAGTTCCATAACGATTACCCACTTTCTGTTAGACTGCCTCTCTATAAACGACACGCAAATTTCCCTCCAACGCGTCTTCGTTCTCCTACTCTCTCTTTACCTTCCCCTTTTTGCTGAGGACCCCCTTTAATCCTAAATCTTCATTGACTTCTTTACAACGCGATTTACTCCCCAAAAACTGTATACTTTTCGCACCCCCTCAGCCCTTTCGGTTTAGTCTCTTTTCTGCCCTTTTCCCTTTCACCCTCCACTGCCCCGCTGTTACCTAACATGTTGCTCATCCTCCCCTTTTGCCACCTGATGCCCCGCTTCCTTCCCGCCCTGCGCGCTGATAGTCCTTGTGGTTGCGCTTCTTTTTTGTTATAATAATAAAAATAAAAATAGATTTTTACTGTTGAATTAAATTTCCATCCTTACAGCACTTATCCCATTGCCTCATTCCTGTGTCATCATTTGTGGGTTGTCTAGACTCCCCTTTTGCTTTTCAGGGTATACAAAAATTTGTCCCTCACCCCTTATCCCCCTATCCCAAATTTTGGGTACACCGCATCTTTACCAAGCATAAAATTTGTTTTTTGTTTGGGTCCCGGTCATGTTGAGACAGGGGAAAGAAAAGGCAGACACTGCGCCGGTCAGTACATACCTACCAGTTTTTTATAGAGGTATTCCATTTACGGACTATTTTGCTGCAATATCTTCCCCCCTTACACCCTTGGGGAACAACATTGGGTTTCATGCCGGGAACAAAATTCAAATTTTTAAACCGAGTATGGTTCTGGGGCCCTCTTCTTTCACCATGTCGAGGTTGGGGGATACTCTCTCCCCCTCTTGCATTGGCCATACTCGTCCTTTTCTCAGGTTCTCATGGAGAGGCGTCTTTGCTCCTCTCTGTGGAAATTTCCAAGCTCCTATCAGCAGCCACTTTTGTTTTGGGCTGCCCACTTTATCAAACGCACGCAGAATTTTCCTCTGTCGTCGCTTCGCTCCAGCCTCTCTTTACCCTTTCCCTTTTCGTGTGGACCCCCCTTTTCCCACCTCTCATTGACTTTTTGACAACAACTAACTGACTTCACAAATTCATACCTTCAGCCCTTTTTTACTTTTAATCTCTTGTACCCCCTACCCCCCTACGACCCCTGCCCCCCTTTTTTCTGTAACCTCTGACATCCCCCCCCCCCTTCTTCATCCAAAACCCTCGCTTCCCCCCTACCCTGCACGCTGTATAGCCCTTGTGGTTTGGCTTCTTTTTGATTTAATAATAATCTAAAATATATACCAAAATACAGTCACTGGGCTTTCTAGAAAAGGGCTGCGCTTGTGTAATTTGAAAAATGGTGTCATACACAATGGTGTTTTTTAAATCTCACACACAAAAAACCGTGTGGGCATTTTTTTGGAAGTTTTTTATGTGGAAGACAAAAAAACCTCGTCTGAGCAGTTTTCTTCAAATATTGCAGGCAGTTGTGTTTTGTAGTTATCCAAGAAATGGTCGTGGTCATCATTCTTCCCGCATTCCTTTCCTACCTTCCTTCCCACATTCCTTCTCTTTCCTTACTTTTTCCTTCCTTTGATCCGTCCTTCCCTCATTCCTGCCTTCCCCTTCTTCCTTTGGTTTTTATAATAAATCCATAATAATCACTAGATCTTTCATATAACTGCTATTACTTTATTCGCAAGCTTGTCTTGTGGGGGTGTGTGGCTTAATTTTTTGAGTCAGGAGTGCACTGTCAAAAAACATATTGTCTCATTACTCACTCCCCCCCCTGCCTTCAAAACAATGGGGTCGGATGCGCTTCCCCCCATTCTATCTAATTTTCTTTTCTCTCATCTACTTTTCTATATAATACAGTGGCCCCCGGTTTTAAAGATTTTAAACCCTGCAAGAGGGCTCTCTTTTTTGCAAAAAATGTTAGCGAATTAATTTTTCCCCTAAGAAATAAATGGAAATAAAATTAATCCGTGCAAGACGCCCAAAAGTATGAAAAAAATTTTTTTTTACCACATGAAATGTTAATTTTAATACACACAAACTGAAAAAGGCATGCACAATTACATGACACTTATTTTATTAAAGATCTGGTGGTGATTGATGGGAGGGGAGGAGGGGAGAGCATTATCTTCTTACTGTTTAGAAGGGGAACCCTTCCATTAGGACTTGAGGTAGCAAGTCCTTTTCTGGGGTTACTTCCCTTCTTCTTTTAATGCCACTAGGACCAGTTTCAGAGTCACTGGACCTCTGTCGCACAACAAATCTGTCCATTAGAGCTCTGTACCCCCCGTTTCTTCAAGACTTTCCTAAAAGGGGCCATAACATTGTCATTGAAATAGTCACAAGCACGGCTTGCAACAGCTGTGTCAGGGTGATTTTCATCTATAAAGGTTTGCATTTCAAACCACTCTGCCACAATTTCCTTAATCTTTGAAGTAGGCACAATGGATTCCACAACTGGCATAGGCTTCTCAGGGTTAGCCCCAAACCCTTCAAAATCTTTCTTAATTTTTCCATACTAATTCTCACCCTTTTTTACCACAGGGTTGGCACTAGAAGCTTTCTTGGGCCCATGGTCACTTATTTTCCAGAAACACCACCGAAAACACGTAATAATACGAAATATTCCGGGGTGTATGCTTGGATGTTACCGCGGAGGCTGGCTGGTAAACAATGGGACGGCCGGCACATGTGAGGGCACATTGGACGCGTCTCGGACGAAAATCGGTATGCGGGTTTTTAATCGGTATGCGGGCAAAAATTTTGCGATAAAAGTAATCGTTATGCGGAAAAATCGCTATGCGATGCCATCGTTATGCGGGGGTCCACTGTATATATATATATATATATATATATATATATATATATAATATATATATATATATATCTATCTATCTATCAAATCTATCTATCTATGATAATTTTTTTTGACATGATAATTTCTATCTATCTATCTCTCTCTCTCTCTCTCTATCCCCTCTCTCTCTCTATCTCTCTATCTATCTATCTCTCTCTCTCTCTATCTCTCTCTCTCTATATATCTCTCCCCTCTCTATCTCTCTCTCTCTATCTCTCTCTCTCTCTCTCTCTATCTCTCTCTCCTGTCTGTCCTCTCTCTCTCTCTGTCTCTCTCTCTCTCTCTATCTCTCTCTCTCTATCTCTCTCTATCTCTCTATCTCTCTCTCTCTCTCTCTCTCTCTCACAGGTACACAGAAATACAAGTATACATAGTGTAAATTACCTAGGATAACCCAAAAATTCCAGACAAAGTGCTATACTCTGCTTGAAAATGTGAGTAAACGTGATGATGGCACAGTCTTGTGGCTCTCTGAGACAGAGAGCTAGACGGATAGACAGGGAGCTTGGCAGACAGGCAAATAGACAGACAGAAATGTTTGTATACCAGCAAAAACAAAAGGAGGGGGATGGTCATCAAATCTTTTCTTATCAGATGCACCCTCCCCGACCCTTGTTTACGCTCATCAAACGTCAGCTCTTATCAGATGTTATCTCCCCTTATCTTGTCACTGTCATGGGGTGACCTGTTTTTCATGCTTCAAGGGATCATCGTCGTCATCGTCGTCTCCATTGCTTTTGGTCTCAAACTCCTCGAAATCATGAAATTGATCTTCACTGACACTTCCATCTGTGTTAGAGCATCACTTGGGAAGAGAAGAGTCCCAGATTTGCTGGGGAGTCACATATTTCTTACCGCTAGACATGAAAAAGGACGACTGAAATGGCATTCCCACAATGCACCACTGGCTCCCCGATTTTTTTTATATGGTGCACACTGACAATGGAGACCCATTGTCTCACATGTGGGCTTACCAGCTTTCTCCTGCTTGATTTGAAGCCGCTAGAATTTATGCGTATAGATAAGTCAAACACTTTATCTCCTATGACATATATATACGACCACGACAGTCAAGGGCTTAAAATACCTCCCACATTTTGTGTTCTGTTGATTAACTTTTAGGTCTCCCAGCTTATGAGTAATAACTTGCCTTGTTTTGGCCATATAAAACTCACCAGTGCATTAGATACACTACTTTTAGAAGCTTTTTTTTTTAACTACTTTACTTCAGAATTTATATGTACGTATTGTATTTTTTTACACGTCAATTTTACAGGCTAAGAGCTGTTATCCTACCTCAGCTCATTTCAAAGCGCAGCCCTATCTAAGATATACAGTGGACCCCCGAGTTTCAGCAGCCTCGACTTTCGTGAAATTCGACCTACGGCGAGTTTTTTGGGGGGGGAAAAGTTTGGCCTAGAGTTTCGTGAAAAGACTCGTATTTTGACCGTCTGGTACCCGTCCGCCCATCACCGCGCACACCAAGCCAGTCTCCCACGCCATTCACACTCAGTGTGCCATTGTTTACCAACACGTGACCATCACCCCGCGGGTACATACAATACATTTCATAATAATCCATTGTTTTTTGTGCTTGCAATTGCTAAATAAGTCATCATGGATCCAAGGAAAGCTAGTGCAAGCCCTTTGGTAAATAAAGTGAGGGACACAATCCAGAGGGATTTTGATGGGGATGTGGAAGAGTTGGTGGAGGACCACAGGGAAGAGCTAACCACTGACAAACTGCAAGAGCTTCAACTGAAACAGCATCAGACCACAGCCGAGGAACTTGCTTCAGAGGAGGAGGAAGAGGGAGTGGATGAGGTGCCTTCTTCAAAGATTAAGGAGATTTATGCAATGTGGAATGAGTTGCAAAGTTTTGTTGAAAAGTATCACCCTGACCAAGCTGAAACAAGCCATATCTGCAACATGTACAATGACAGTGTTGTGTCCCACTTCAGGGAAATCTTAAAGAAACACCAGAAAAAGACCTCTCTGGACAGATATTTTGTGTGACAGGGGTCCAGTGATTCTCAAGTTGTTCCCAGTGGCATTAACCCCTTGACTGTCGCAGTCGTATATATACGTCATGGGAGATACCGTGTTTGATGTATCTATATGCATAAATTCTAGCGGCTTCAAATCAAGCGGGAGAGAGCTGGTAGGCCTACATGAGAGAGAATGGGTCTCAGTGGTGGGTGTGCACCCTGTGAAAAAAATCTGGGACTCAGCGGTGCACTGTGGGAACGCCATCTTGGTAGTCCATTTTCACCATGCCTCACGGTAAGAAGTTCCTCACTCCTCAGTCGATTGGAGGTCTTTTGTTCCCAAGTGATAGCTCAAACAGCGATGAAAGTGTCAGTGAAAGTGAATTCCCTGGTTTTGAAGCGGGTGTGACCGAAAAAAGTGCCCAGGATAACGTAATTAGTGACGAAAACCCAGATGACCCACAACCTTCCACCTCTGGTGCTGGGCTGGCTCGTTTATGTTCACCTGTACCAGGACGAAAGAGGAAACTATTTGCCTATGTACAAGACTCAGATGTGAGCAGTGTAAGTGATAGTGATTTCAAGGTTATTGACGACATCGCATGCGGTCTGGTAGTGTGCCATATGCTCTTCCAAGAGGAAGGAGTACATCTCGGAGCACATCCCGTGGCCCTACACCACGACCTGATAGTGAAGATGACGATATTGTTATGATGGGTATCAATGATGCGAGTGAGGCAGCAGGCGGTGGTGGTGATAGTGGCACGAGTCATGTGACACCAGCAGCGGGCCACGCTACTACCCACGCTGCTGACTCTGCACAACTACAACCAGCCTCACCCGACCCCACACTCCCACCACAACCACATTACAATATCCAGAATCCACCAGCTGACCGCATCTGGGATTGGCAGCACGGTGACGAGTTTGTTCCCAGTCCCCATGACTTTGATGGAGGACAAAGTGGAATACGGCCATCATGTACACTTGGGAACAATGCCACTGAACTGGAACGCTTTCATTTGTTCTTCGATGAATCCCTGATGGACATTATTGTCAGGGAAAGCAATACATACTCTGAGTACACCATGGCAAACACTATTCTTTCACCAAGATCACGCCTACACCAGTGGAAGGACACAACTGTGGCAGAGATGTATCTGTTCTTTGCCACAATAATGCTTACGCCACATGTGTATAAGCACAGTGTCAACACATACTGGATGACAGACCACCCGATTTCAACCCCTGCTTTCAGTGACATTATACCAGTGAATAGATTTGTGTTACTGTTACGTATGTTACACTTTTCAGACAAAACAAGGCCTGACAGAAGTGACAGGTTATATAAGATCAGACGTGTGTTTATGTACCTGAAACAAAAGTGCTGTATATATTTTTATCCCTTCAGGAAGCCTGTTATTGATGAATCTTTGATTTTGTTCAAAGGAAGACTCTCATTCAAACAGTATATACCAAGCAAGAGGAAATGCTTTGGTATAAAGTTATTTGTTCTGTGTGATTGCAAAACTGGTCTGGTTTTGGATATAATTGTGTACACTGGCAGTAAAACATTGGAAGATACCAGAAGGTTACCGGGTATCTCTGGTGATGTGGTTAGAACAATGATGGAGCCATATCTTGGTAAGGGGCATATTTTATATACTGACAATTGGTACACAAGCCCTATACTCAGTGATTTCTTGGGAGTGAACATGACAGATGTGTGTGGCACAGTGCGTGGAAATCATAAACATATGCCTAGGTTCGATGCTGGCAGTCGTAGAGATGAAGTGCAGGTGTTTGCTGCCAATGACATCATGGCATTTCGGTGGCATGACAAACGTGATGTCACACTGCTGACATCAGTTCACCAACATGAAATGGTAGACACTGGCAAGCAGAATAGAGACCAATGAACCCATTGTAAAACCTGCAGCTGTGATGGATTACAACCTCAATATGCGCTTAGTGGACAAATGTGACATGCAGATTGGGTTTGCTGACTGTGTTCGCCAGAGTTATAAGTGGTACATAAAACTGTTTTTCCATCTTCTTGACATTTCCATGCTGAATGCTTATAATATAAGTTGAAGACCAAGAACAAACCCAAATATGGTGAGTTTTGTTTGTCAGTCATCAGACAAATAATATTCAAGTACCAAGGAACAACACCTGCAATAGACCAGCGCCCATGAAATTATCAACACATACCCTCTCGTCTGAGGCCTGGTGATCACTACCCCATACCACTACCTGATACTGCTCTCAAGAAAAGTGCTCAGAAGAGGTGTTTTGTCTGTGGACGTACCACAAAACGCCCACAAAAACGCAGACACTTGTTTTATGTGTGAGGAGTGTAAAACACCATTGTGCTTATACCATGTTTCAAAGAATTCCACAAGCTGCAGCAGTTCTAGAAAAGTGTCCAGTGATTGTACATAGGTATATATATTATAGAACAATCGTAATAAACAATTTTTTATATTGTTTGTTTGTGTAAACAGGTTTTAGCAACATTATAATGATACGAGTGTTTTTGCTATAATTGTGTTACATTCAACGAGTGTATATTTGAACATTGCACAATAATTTGGTCTCACAGGCCACAAAAGTTATGTGAAAAAATAAAATAGTGAAAAAAACAAGAAACCATCGAATACAAGTAAATCAAAGTTTACCGGGTGAGCGGCAGTCGCCGCTGTTGCCATTTACAGATCATTTTCGGCAAACTTCACGCCTCTATATCTCGGTAAGTACTGATGGGAAAAATTTTTTTTTGGACTAAAAGAATCAGAAAAATAATCTAACATTTTCATAAGAAAAAATAATTTTTTTTTTTCGAATATTTTGCAACACCAGGAGACACTTCAGGATTGGGCCTTTCGACAGTCAAAGGGTTAAAAGAAGAAGGGAAGTAACCCCAGATAAGGACTTGCTACCTAAAGTCCTAATGGAAGGAGATTCTCCTTCCAAACAATAGTGTACACCTTCCTCCTATCCCCTCCTCCCGTCTTCCATCCACCCAGAAGTCTTCAGTAAAGGTAAGTGTAATTTTTTTTATTATTATTATTACACTAGCCAATTCCCACCAAGGCAGGGTGGCCCGAAAAAGAAAAACTTTCACCATCATTCACTCCATCACTGTCTTGCCAGAAGGGTGCTTTACACTACAGTTTTTAAACTGCAACATTAACACCCCTCCTTCAGAGTGCAGGCACTGTACTTCCCATCTCCAGGCCTCAAGTCCGGCCTGCCAGTTTCCCTGAACCCCTTCATAAATGTTACTTTGCTCACACTCCAACAGCACGTCAAGTATTAAAAACCATTTGTCTCCATTTTACTCCTACCAAACACGCTCACGCATGCCGCTGGAAGTCCAAGCCCCTCGCACACAAAACCTCCTTTACCCCCTCCCTCCAACCTTTTCTAGGCCGACCCCTACCCCGCCTTCCTTCCACTACAGACTGATACACTCTTGAAGTCACTCTGTTTCGCTCCATTCTCTCTACATGTCCGAACCACCTCAACAACCCTTCCTCAGCCCTGTGGACAACAGTTTTGGTAATCCCGCACCTCCTCCTAACTTCCAAACTACGAATTCTCTGCATTATATTCACACCACACATTGCCCTCAGACATGACATCTCCACTGCCTCCAGCCTTCTCCTCGCTGCAACATTCATCACCCATGCTTCACACCCATATAAGAGCGTTGGTAAAACTATACTCTCATACATTCCCCTCTTTGCCTCCAAGGACAAAGTTCTTTGTCTCCACAGACTCCTAAGTGCACCACTCACCCTTTTCCCCTCATCAATTCTATGATTCACCTCATCTTTCATAGACCCATCCGCTGACACGTCCACTCCCAAATACATATCTGAATACATTCACCTCCTCCATACTCTCTCCCTCCAATCTGATATTCAATCTTTCATCACCTAATCTTTTTGTTATCCTCATAACCTTACTCTTTCCTGTATTCACCTTTAATTTTCTTCTTTTGCACACCCTACCAAATTCATCCACCAATCTCTGCAACTTCTCTTCAGAATCTCCCAAGAGCACAGTGTCATCAGCAAACAGCAGCTGTGACAACTCCCACTTTGTGTGTGATTCTTTATCTTTTAACTCCACGCCTCTTGCCAAGACCCTCGCATTTACTTCTCTTACAACCCCATCTATAAATATATTAAACAACCACGGTGACATCACACATCCTTGTCTAAGGCCTACTTTTACTGGGAAATAATTTCCCTCTTTCCTACATACTCTAACTTGAGCCTCACTATCCTCGTAAAAACTCTTCACTGCTTTCAGTAACCTACCTACTACACCATACACCTGCAACATCTGCCACATTGCCCCCCTATCCACCCTGTCATACGCCTTTTCCAAATCCATAAATGCCACAAAGACCTCTTTAGCCTTATCTAAATACTGTTCACTTATATGTTTCACTGTAAACACCTGGTCCACACATCCCCTACCTTTCCTAAAGCCTCCTTGTTCATCTGCTATCCAATTCTCCGTCTTACTCTTAATTCTTTCAATAATAACTACCATACACTTTACCAGGTACACTCAACAGACTTATCCCCCTATAATTTTCGCACTCTCTTTTGTCCCCTTTGCCTTTATACAAAGGAACTATGCATGCTCTCTGCCAATCCCTAGGTACCTTACCTTCTTCCATACATTTATTAAATAATTGCACCAACCACTCCAAAACTATATCCCCACCTTCTTTTAACATTTCTATCTTTATCCCATCAATCTCGGCTGCCTTACCCCCTTTCATTTTACCTACTGCCTCGCGAACTTCCCCCACACTCGCAACTGGCTCTTCCTCACTCCTACAAGATGTTATTCCTCCTTGCCCTATACACGAAATCACAGCTTCCCTATCTTCATCAACATTTAACAATTCCTCAAAATATTCCCTCCATCTTCCCAATACCTCTAACTCTCCATTTAATAACTCTCCTCTCCTATTTTTAACTGGCAAATCCATTTGTTCTCTAGGCCTCCTTAACTTGTTAATCTCACTCCAAAACTTTTTCTTATTTTCAACAAAATTTGTTGATAACATCTCACCCACTCTCTCATTTGCTTTCTTTTTACATTGCTTCACCAATCTCTTAGCCTCTCTCTTTTTCTCCATATACCCTTCCCTCCTTGCATCACTTCTACTTTGTAAAAACTTCTCTTATGCTAACTTTTTCTCCCTTACTACTCTCTTTACATCATCATTCCACCAATCGCTCCTCTTCCCTCCCGCACCCACTTTCCTGTAACCACAAACTTCTGCTGAACACTCTAACACTACATTTTTAAGCCTACCCCATACCTCTTTGACCCCATTGCCTATGCTCTCATTAGCCCATCTATCCTCCAATAGCTGTTTATATCTTACCCTAACTGCCTCCTCTTTTAGTTTATAAACCTTCACCTCTCTCTTCCCTGATGCTTCTATTCTCCTTGTATCCCATCTACCTTTTACTCTCAGTGTAGCTACAACTAGAAAGTGATCTGATATATCTGTGGCCTCTCTATAAACATGTACATCCTGAAGTCTACTCAACAGTCTTTTATCTACCAATACATAATCCAACAAACTACTGTCATTTCGCCCTACATCATATCTTGTATACTTATTTATCCTCTTTTTCTTAAAATATGTATTACCTATAACTAAACCCCTTTCTATACAAAGTTCAATCAAAGGGCTCCCATTATCATTTACACCTGGCACCCCAAACTTACCTACCACACCCTCTCTAAAAGTTTCTCCTACTTTAGCATTCAGGTCCCCTACCACAATTACACTCTCACTTGGTTCAAAGGCTCCTATACATTCACTTAACATCTCCCAAAATCTCTCTCTCTCCTCTACATTCCTCTCTTCTCCAGGTGCTTACACGCTTATTATGACCCACTTTTTGCATCCAACCTTTACTTTAATCCACATAATTCTTGAATTTACACATTCATATTCTCTTTTCTCCTTCCATAACTGATCCTTCAACATTACTGCTACCCCTTCCTTTGCTCTAACGCTCTCAGATACTCCAGATTTAATCCCATTTATTTCCCCCCACCGAAACTCCCCTACCCCCTTCAGCTTTGTTTCGCTTAGGGCCAGGACATCCAACTTCTTTTCATTTACAACGTCAGCAATCATCTGTTTCTTGTCATCCGCACTACATCCACGCACATTCAAGCATCTCAGTTTTATAAAGTTTTTCTTCTTCTCTTTTTTAGTAAATGTGTACAGGAGAAGGGGTTACTAGCCCATTGCTCCCGGCATTTTAGTCGCCTCATACAACACGCATGGCTTACGGAGGAAAGATTCTTTTCCACTTCCCCATGGACAATAAAAGAAATAAAGAAGAACAAGAGCTATTTAGAAAAAGGAGAAAAACCTAGATGTATGTATATATATATGCATGTGCGTGTCTGTGAAGTGTGACCAAAGTGTAAGTAGGAGTAGCAAGATATCCCTGTTATCTAGCGTGTACTTGATTTCTGATTGTTTTTGTTATGTAAATCTTTATTTAATTTGAAAAAAAAAAAAATTTATTTTAATATTTTTGGGTGTCTGGAACGGATTAATTTTATTTCCATTATTTCTTGTGGGGAAAATGAATTCGAGTTTCGTGAATTTCGACCTTCGGCTGGCTCTCTGGAACGGATTAATCATGAAACTCAGGGGTCCACTGTACTACCACCCATAGGATGCAGCCCACATGTTTTGGGTAACAACCAGGTATCTACTTAACTGCTAGGTGAACAGAGGCAGTAGGTGTAAGGAAACATGCCCAGTGTTTCCACCCATACTGGGGATTGAACCCTGGACACTCATGTGTCCAGGCTATTACTCTGGGTAGGTTTAAGAAGAGATTGGACAAATATATGAGTGGGAGGGGCTGGGTTTGATTGGTGTCATGAGTATGGGAGTTAATTCTTGGGTAACTTTGGGAAGGGATGGTTTTGATAAGGATGTGCTTTGTATAGTCCAGTAGGCCTTCTGCAGTGTTCCTCCATCCTTATGTTCTTATCTAAGTACACTACCAACTGAGCCACCATTATGACACCATTATTTTATCTATTAGTGCTGAGAACAGCAGACATCAAAATTAATGGAGAGGAAGTGAGAAAATAAGTATCAGGGTTTGTCCATGAAATGAAAATTTCTCCGTATTGTGAAAGTAACAAATCCTGAAAGTAATACTGAGTACTCCTTACATTATTACTGAAGTCCTTCACATTACTCTTCTGTTTAGTGGTTTGAGTTTGTATTATACTCAAGTATATATAATACCTAGTACCGATTCTCACTTGCCCTGGGCATTTTAAACTCAACCCTTTCAGTGGCCATCATGTAAAACTGTCATTGAGGTCAGGGTCCATCACATAATTCTGTCATGATCTTGGCTCACTCAGATAAGCTGTGAGTGGTGAATTTTGGCCTTGATATGAAAGAATGGTCTGTGTACTGTCCCACATGGTGTAAAAAAAATCCCTGTCCCACATGGTGTAAAAAGAATCCCTGTCCCACATGGTGTAAAAAGAATTCCTGTCCCACATGGTGTAAAAATAATTCCTGTCCCACATGGTGTAAAAAGAATTCCTGTCCCACATGGTGTAAAAAGAAATCCTGTCCAACATGGGAAAAGCAAAACTGTGTATGGATTAAAATAGTGAATTTGAGATGTTTTCTTGGATAGGTTTTATTGGCTGTTTCTTTGTATCATTTGATATAATGGAAGGCATACTACTGAAACAGATGATTCTGGTTGGCTTCAGGACTAAAGGTAACATGAAATTGAGCTCAAACTAGAGGAAATATTTGATTTTTGCCAATTTTCCCAAGGATGGGTAAGGCCCTCTTACACCTCCTAGTCTGTTTTATGAGTTTTTAAAGGTCTGATTCAATTATTGGGACACTGTAAACCATGACCAATCATTCCCAGTTATATTTTATTTGAGAAATAGAATAAATTTTTTATTTTTGTGTGATTATAAATTAAAAAATAAAAGGCAAGTGTAATATAGGAGAGGCCTGGGCACATGATTAATGAACAGAGAAAATGTTGTTTTAGTGTCCTGCAAGCAGAAGTCCCTATCCATGTACCTAACCTGGCTATCCCCAACAACAATGTTTTTACCTTCCTTGGTGTTGTTCGCCATGACATTCCCAGTATTCAACTCTCATTCATCGGGTAGCATGGAGAATGTATTCGATGTTTCCATAGTAGTCTCTGTCTTCTTCTTTGTTTCTAGCTCTCCATTTGTCTTCTTGATCTTCAACTTCGTTCCATGCTGTCCGGCCACTGCCCAGGTTCCCTTCTTGACCTGAGGACTCACAACAGGACTACTACAAATCCTCTTGTTTTCCTCCATCAATCACTGTATCTCTAGCTTCACTACCCTCAATTCCTCCTTAAGCTGCTGGTAAAGTTGCTCACTGGAGGGCATCTTGGTTCAGTCCACAGGGAGTACACTAAACACGTCCTCACTGAGCTAAGTACAGGTCATCACTGAGCTAAGTGATCACCACTGAGCTAAGTGGTACATAAAACTTTTTTTCCATCTTCTAGACATTTCCATGCTCAATGCTTATATGTATAAGATGAGGACCAGAAACCACCATATGTGGAATTTTGTTTCTCTGTCTTCAAACAAATAATATTGAGTTTATAGAATTATCAAAGCTTATTGCTTGGGTAGAATTGAAAATTGGGTTGGGCAAATATTCTGTTAGTGGGATGGATTGTGAAAGACCTGTCTAGTATGAGCCAACAGGCCTGCTAAAGTGTTCCTCCTTTCTTATGTTCTTAAGTAACAACACCTGCAATAGAAAACTGCCCACCAAATTAACAACAGCAACCCTCTCGTCTGAGGCCTGGTGATCACTGTCTAATACAACTGCCTCCTACTATGAAGAGAAAGGCTCAGAAGAGGTTATGTCTGCACATACGAAAAAGCACCCACAAAAATGCAAAGACACTCGTTTAATGTGTGAGAAGTGTAAAACACCACTGTGCATGATACCATGTTTTAAAGACTTCCACAAGCTGCAGCACTTCTAGGAACATGTCCAGTGACTCTATATGTGTAAATATATACAGTAGGGCCCCGCTTTATGGCGTTTTGCTTTACGGCATTCCGCTAATACAGACATTTCAAATTACGACCAAAACTCACTATACGGCTCGCCCCACCTGACTTTCTAATACGGTCACCACGTCCCACCTGGTATGTTTACATTCTCAGTGAGCTCTGTAAGCACCACATCTCTCCATTATGTCTGGAAACTCCAAAATTTCAAGTGTTTTTAAAAGTTATTTTATATATACTCTGATAAATATACTTATGTATACCTGCACCTAAATAAACTTGCACACTGTGCTGGCGTGCAGGTACACATTAAAATCACTAAGAGTGTCTTATGTCTCGAGATGCCATATTAGTAATGATAATAATAATGATCACAGTCTCATTAACCCTTTGACTGTCGAAGGGCCCAATCCTGAAGTTGCTCCTGGTGTCGCAAAATATTCGAAAAAAAAAAAAATTATTTTTTCTTATGAAAATGTTAAGATTATTTTTCTGATTGTTTTTGTCCCAAAAAAAATTTTTTCCCATCAGTACTTACCGAGATATAGAGGCATGAAGTTTGCAGAAAATGAGCTGCGTATGGCAACAGCGGCGACTGCCGCTCACCCGGTAAACTTTGGTTTACTTGTATTTGAAGGTTTGTTGTTTTTTTCACTATTTTATTTTTTTACATAAGTTATGTGGCCTGTGAGACCAAAGTAAGGTGCAATGTACATATATACACTCGTTGTATACAACACAATAAGCACACAAACATAATTATCAATATATTGTTTACAAAACTTGTTTACAAAAACAAACAATACAAAAATTTTTTTATTACTATTGTTCTATAATATATATACCAATATACAGTCACTGAACATATTCCTAGAAGTTCTGCAGCTTGTGGAACTCTGTGAAACATGGTGTCATACACAGTGGTGTTTTACACTCCTCACACATAAAACATGGTGTCATACACAGTGGTGTTTTACACTCTCACACATAAAACATGGTGTCATACACAGTGGTGTTTTACACTCTCACACATAAAACATGGTGTCATACACAATGGTGTTTTACACTCTCACACATAAAATCAGTGTGTGTGCATTTTTGTTGAATTTTTTTTTTATGTGCAAAGACAAAACACCTCGTCTGAGCAGTTTTCTTCAAAGTATTAGCAGGCAGTTGTGTTATGTAGTTATCCTAGGTAAATGGTCGTGTGTCATCATTCCTTCCTAATTTCCTTCATTCCTTTCCTTCCTGGAGGCTACCTGGAGGGCATTCCACCTCTCTTCCTACATTCCTTCATCTGTCCTTCATTACTTTTTTTCCTTCCTTTCATCTAGTCCTTCCTTCATTCCTGCCTTCCCTTCTTGCTTCTGGTTTCTATAATATATATACACATATATAGTCACTAGATACTTTCATAAAACTGCTATTATCACCCTTCAGCAAGCTTGTCTTGTGTGCGAGTGTGTGGCTTATAATTGTTTTGAGTCAGGAGTGGGCAGCTGTCAAAGTGACATATTGTCTCATTACTCACTCCCCCCCCCCCCCCCCCCGCCTGTCAAAACAATGGGGTCGGATGCTGCTTCCCCCTCCATTCTATCTAATTATCTTTCTCCCTCATTCTATCTCTTTCAATCTGTCTGTCTCTCTCTCTGTCTATCTCTGTCTCACAGGTACACATAAATACAACTATACATAGTGTAAATTACCTAGGATAACCCAAAAAATCCAGACAAAGTGCTATACTCTGCTTGAAGATGTGAGTAAAGGTGATGATGACACAGTCTTGTGGCTCTCTCTGAGACAGAGCTAGACGGATAGACAGGGAGTTTGGCAGACAGACAAATAGACAGACAGACAAATGTTCCTCCTCCTCCTCCTCCTCCTGTTCCTCCTCCTCCTCCTCTTCTTCCTCCTCCTCCTCTTCTTCTTCTTCTTCTTCCTCCTCTTCCTCCTCCTCTTCTTCTTCTTCTTCTTCCTCCTCTTCCTCCTCCTCTTCCTCCTCCTCCTCGCTCTTGACAGATGGACAGCTGCCCCCCTCCCTCCACCCTCGTTTACGCTCATCAAAGGTCAGCTCTTATCAGATGTTATCTCCCCTTATCTTGTCACTGTCATGGTGTGAACTGTTTTCATGCCTCAAGGGAACATATTATTACATATTATTATTATTATTATTAGGTATTAGGTTCTTCTTCTTCTTCTTCTTCTTCTTCTTCTTCTTCTTCTTCTTCTTCTTCTTCTTCTTCTTCTTCTTCTTCTTCTTCTTCTTCTTCTTCTTCTTCTTCTTCTTCTTTTTTCTTCTTCTTCTTCTTCTTCTTTTCTTCTTCTTCTTCTTCTTCTTCTTCTTCTTCTTCTTCTTCTTCTTCTTCTTCTTCTTCTTCTTCCCTTCTTCTTCTTCTTACTTCTCTTCTTTCTTCTTCTTCTTCTTCTTCTTCTTCTTCTTCTTCTTCTTCTTCTTCTTCTTCTTCTTCTTCTTCTTCCCTTCTTCTTCTTCTTTTTTTCCACCTTCCTCCCTTCCTCCTCCTTCCACCTTCCTCCCTCCTTCCACCTTCCTCCCTCCTTCCTCTTCCTCCTTCCTTCCTCCTCCTCTTCCTCCTCCTCCATTGCTTTTGGTCTCAAACTCCTCGAAATCATGAAATTGATCTTCATTGACACTTCCATCGTGTTAGAGCATCACTTGGGAAGAGAAGAGTCCCAGATTTGAAGGGAAGTCACATATTTCTTACCGCTAGACATGCTGAAAAAGGACGACTGAAATGGTATTCCCACAATGCACCACTGGCTCCCCGATTTTTTTTATATGGTGCACACTGACCATGGAGACCCATTCTCTCACATGTGGGCCTACCAGCTTTCTCCTGCTTGATTTGAAGCCGCTAGAATTTATGCGTATAGATACGTCAAACACGGTATCTCCTATGACGTACATATACGACCGCGACAGTCAAAGGGTTAAATGTCATTTATTACATTAATATACACATTTTCATTAATCCATCAATGATATTTTTTCAAAATTATATAATAAACATGATACGTAACATATAAAGATGATAAATGCACCCCACAGTAGAATAAATAAACTTAAATATGAGATGTGGTAGCCAGACAGCTTTTACGAATGACTGCAAGAATAACGTTTTCTCTAGTCCAACACATGAGAAAATGTGTTACTAGGGGTAACTGTAGAAAATTATTCCTTTCGTATGCTTTCACTCAGAGCGTCATTTCTTCTGAAAATAGTGTTACATGAGAATGGGAGTGTTCTTCTTTATTTATTCCACTGTATCAACGTAGAGACAACTTGTACACACTGTAACTTGTATACAAACGAGACGTGTTTACCTGGTTTGTTTACATAACTCCATGCCTGTCCTCTCTCATGTACTCATTCTCTCTCTCTCTCTCTCTCTCTCTCTCACATTTATTCTTTTTATCTTGTTCACTCACCTCCGACCCTACATTAACCCTTTGACTGTTTCAGGCCCCTCTCTGAAACTGTCATTCTATGTCGCCAAATATTCAAAAAAAAAAAATTATTTTTTCTTATGAAAATGTTAAGATTATTTTTCTGAGTGTTTTAGTCCAAAAAAAAAATTTTTGCCATCGGTACTTACCGAGATATAGAGCCGTGAAGTTTGCAGAAAATGAGCCGCGTATGGCAACAGCGGCGACTGCCGCTCACCCGGTAAACTTTAGTTTACTTGTAATTGAAGGTTTTTTGTTTTTTTCACTATTTTATTTTTTCACATAACTTATGTGGCCTTTGAGACCAAAGTAAGGTGCAATGTATATATATATACACTCGTTGTATACAACACAATAAGCACACAAACATAATTATCAATATATTGTTTACAAAACTTGTTTACAAAAACAAACAAACAATCATCCTCCTCCTCCTCCTCCTCCTCCTCCTCCTCCTCCTTCTCATCCTCCTCCTTCTCCTTCTCCTCCTCCTCCTCCTCCTCCTTCTCCTCCTTCTCCTTCTCCTCCTTCTCCTTCTCCTCCTCCTCCTCCTTTCTCCTCCTCCTCCTTCTCCTCCTCCTTCTTCTCCTCCTCCTCCTTCTCCTTCTCCTCCTCCTCCTCCTTCTCCTCCTCCTTCTCCTTCTCCTTCTCCTTCTCCTCCTCCTCCTCCTCCTTCTCCTCCTCCTTGTCTTGTGTGCGAGTGTGTGGCTTATAATTGTTTTGAGTCAGAAGTCCGCAGCTGTCAAAGTGACATATTGTCTCATTAGTCACTACCCCTACCGCCTGTCAAAACAATGGGGTCGGATGCTGCTTCCCCTCCTCCATTCTATCTAATTATCTTTCTCCCTCATTCTATATCTTTCAATCTGTCTCTCTTTCTATCTGTCTGCCTATCTCTGTCTCACAGGTACACATAAATACAAGTATACATAGTGTAAATTACCTAGGATAACCCAAGAAATCCAGACAAAGTGCTATACTCTGCTTGAAGATGTGAGTAAACGTGATGACATGACACAGTCTTGTGGCTCTCTCTGAGACAGAGAGCTAGATGGAAAGACAGGGAGCTTGACAGACAGACAAATAGACAGACAGACAAATGTTTGTGTACCAGCAAAAACAAAGGGAGGGCGATGGTCATGTAATATTACCCTCCTTTACGCTCATCAAAGTCAGCTCTTATCAGATGTTATCTCCCCTTATCTTGTCACTGTCATGGGGTGGACTTTTTTTTTCTTGCTTCAAGGGAACAATATTATTACATCTTCTTCTTCCTCCTCCTCCTCCTCCTCCTCCTCCTCCTCCTCCTCCTCCTCTTCCTTCCCTCCTCCTCCTCCTCGTCTTCATCTCCTCCTCCTCCTCCATTGCTTTTGGTCTCAAACTCCTCCAAATCATGAAATTGATCTTCACTGACACTTCCATCTGTGTTAGAGCATCACTTGGGAAGAGAAGAGTCCCAGATTTGCTGGGGAATCACATATTTCTTACCGCTAGAAATGCTGAAAAGGGACAACTGAAATGGCATTCCCACAATGCACCACTGGCTCCCTGATTTTTTTTATATGGTGCACACTGACCATGGAGACCCATTCTCTCACATGTGGGCCTACCAGCTTTCTCCTGCTTGATTTGAAGCTGCTAGAATTTATGCGTATAAATACGTCAGAAACATTGGCTCGTAAGACGTATTTATACGTCGGAAACAGTCAGAGGGTTAAGACTACAAATATTTTAACCCTTAAACAGTCCAAACAGATCGACGTTCAAATTCGTAGTGCTACAAAAGTAGATTACTTTTTTTTTTTACATATTTTCAGATATAACAAAAAAAAGTAGATAAGTTTTTTTTACACGTTTTCAAATGTAAAACAAAAAAGAAGATCTACATTTTTTACATACTTTCAGATGTTGAAAAAACGTATATATACGTTTGGACCGTTTAAGGGTTAAGGTAAGTAATGAGTGAACTGTACAGTGGAACCTTGACTTATGAGTGTCCCAACATACGAGTTTTTTGAGATACAAGCCATCGATTTTTTACTCTGAGTTATGAGCCAACAATTGAGTTACGAGCCATCTCCCCTCCCCCACTTCCCCTTCAACCCAAAACCTGGACACCTCTCTTGTTTATCTATGATTTCATGCTTTAAGTCCATGGAAATCATCCTCTTTCTCTTCTTAGCACTGTCCTTTACACTTACTGCACTTTCTTAGGACCCATGCTTAGAAAAGCAAAATTTGGCAAAATTTTGTCATTAGATTCAGTTCTGTTAGCCTCTCCCTTAGCTCTAGAACTAACCTTGTTGCATTCTTCTATACTTTTTTCAGTTTCTTGATATTTCTTAAAGTGTGGATTTCATATTGGTGCTGAATACTCTTAACCCTTAAACGGTCCAAACGTATATATGTATACATTCACTCGCGCAGCTCCCCGAATATTTTGTAAATTTTTTTTTTTATAGAAAAAAAGAGCACATTTTTTTACGTATTTTAGAATAAAAAAAATTTTAGGGTTAGTACTTACCGAGATATGAGGCCGAGAAGTTGGCACTGGATGCTCATGTGACAGCAACATCGAGTCCTGCCACTTGCAGAAGTGTTGCCGATATACCTTTTTTTCTATTTTTCATATTTTATGTAATTTTTATGTTCTGATAATTACAATTTGTAGTAGTTCTTGTCATTTTATAACCAATCCTTGTTCTGACACTAGTACAGTGGACCCTCGCCTAACGATATTAATCCGTTCCTGAGAGCTCATCGTTAGCCGAAATTATGGTTAGCCGAGTTAATTTTCCCCATAAGAAATAATGGAAATCTGATTAATCCGTTCCAGACAGCCAAAAGTATTAAAAAAAATTTTTTTTTTTTCATGAAACATACATTTCCCTACAAAGAAAACAATAAGACATGCACAATAACTACATAAATAAATGTTAAAATGACACTTGCCTTTATTGAAGAGTATTGATGAGTGATGAGACACTGTTTTTCTTGAACACACTGGGATTTTCATAGTGATACACCAGTAAAGACTTCACTTTGCAATCTCCACTAGCATTGCAACAAAACATGAGAGTTAGTCTGTCTTTCATAGGCTTGTGTCCTGGGAGTGCCTTTTCCTCCTGAGTAATGTAGGTCCTGTTTGGCATTTTCTTCCAGAACAGGCCTGTTTCGTCACAATTGAACACTTGTTGGGGGATAAATTTTTCAGCTTCGCCACACCTTATTGCACTGTGTATGCCACTACAATTCTTAAATCTCTCAAAGCAACCTTTGCTGGCCTTAAATTCACCAATATGAGCACTAGTTCCAGGCATTTTTTCCTGTTCACCTGGGTGTTAGTTGACTTGTGGGTCGCATCCTGGGGGACAAGATTAAGGACCCCAATGGAAATAAGTTACAGTCCTCGATGATGCACTGACTTTCTTGGGTTATCCTGGGTGGCTAACCCTCTGGGGTTAATCGTTTCTCGGTAATTGTTTCACGTTAAGCCACACCAACAACACTCCACATCTTTGAGTAGTACAGCTGATGGTGGTGCAGCAACAGCTGACTGTGGTGAAGCAACAGCTGACTGTGGTGAAGCAACAGCTGACCGTGGTGCAGCAGCAGCTGACCGTGGTGCAGCAGCAGCTGACTGGTCCAGCAACAGCTGACTGTGGTGCAGCAGCAGCTGACTGATCCAGCAACAGCTGACTGGTCCAGCAACAGCTGACCGTGGTGCAGCAACAGCTGACTGATGCAGCAACAGCTGACTGGTCCAGCAACAGCTGACCGTGGTGCAGCAACAGCTGACTGATCCAGCAACAGCTGACCGTGGTGCAGCAACAGCTGACTGATCCAGCAACAGCTGACTGGTCCAGCAACAGCTGACCATGGTGCAGCAGCAGCTGACTGTGGAACGATAGTATTTATCACCCTTTTTACCACAGGGTTGGCACTAGAAGTTTTCTTTGGGCCCATGGTGACTTATTTAGCAGTTACAAGCACTATAAATAATGGAATAATACAAAATGTATCGAATGTATGCATGCAACCGGCCACCCTGGCTTGTAAACAATGACAGCAAGGCAGCCGAGACGTTCAGGCTAGGCGGACAGGTTCGGGACGAGTCATGTTCAGAAACAGCTGATGGTGGTGCAACAGCAGCTGACCGTGGTGCAGCAGCAGCTGACTGGTCCAGCAACTGACTGATCCAGCATCAGCTGACTGGTCCAGCAACAGCTGACTGGTCCAGCAACAGCTGACTGTGGTGCAGCAACAGCTGACTGATCCAGCAACAGCTGACTGGTCCAGCAACAGCTGACCATGGTGCAGCAACAGCTGACTGATCCAGCAACAGCTGACTGGTCCAGCAACAGCTGACTGTGGTGCAGCAACAGTTGACTGATCCAGCAACAGCTGACTGATCCAGCAACAGCTGACTGATCCAGCAACAGCTGACTGGTCCAGCAACAGCTGACCGTGGTGCAGCACCAGCTGACTGATCCAGCAGCATCTGACCATGGTGCAGCAGCAGCTGACTGATCCAGCAACAGCTGACTGGTCCAGCAACAGCTGACTGTGGTGCAGCAACAGCTGACTGATCCAGCAACAGCTGACCATGGTGCAGCAACAGTTGACTGATCCAGCAACAGCTGACTGGTCCAGCAACAGCTGACTGTGGTGCAGCAACAGTTGACTAATCCAGCTGTTGGTCCAGCAACAGCTGACCGTGTTGCAGCAACAGCTGACGGTGGTGCAGCAGCAGCTGACTGTGGAACGATAGTATTTATCACCCTTTTTACCACAGGGTTGGCACTAGAAGCTTTCTTTTGGGCCCATGGTGACTTATTTAGCAGTTACAAGCACTATAAATAATGGAATAATACAAAATGTATTGAATGTATGCATGCAACCGGCCAACCTGGCTTGTAAACAATGACAGCAAGGCAGCTGAGACGTTCAGGCTAGACGGACAGGTTCGGGACGAGTCATGTTGTTCAGAAACAGCTGATGGTGGTGCAACAGCAGCTGACCGTGGTGCAGCAGCAGCTGACTGATCCAGCAACAGCTGACTGATCCAGCAACAGCTGACTGGTCCAGCAACTGACTGATGCAGCAGCAGCTGACTGATCCAGCAACAGCAGACTGGTCCAGCAACAGCTGACCGTGGTGCAGCAGCAGCAGCTGACTGGTCCAGCAACAGCTGACCGTGGTGCAGCAGCAGCAGCTGACTGATCCAGCAACAGCTGACTGGTCCAGCAGCAGCTGACTGGTCCAGCAGCAGCTGACTGTGGTGCAGCAACAGCTGACTGGTCCAGCAACAGCTGACTGTGGTGCAGCAACAGCTGACTGATCCAGCAACAGCTGACTGTGGTGCAGCAGCAGCTGACTGTGGATTGATAGTATTTATCACCCTTTTTACCACAGGGTTGGCACTAGAAGCTTTGGGCCCATGGTAGCTTATTTAGCAGTTACAAGCACTATAAACAATGGAATAATACAAAATGTATCGAATGTATGCATGCAACTGGCCACCCTGGCTTGTAAACAATGCCACCGGTGGAACAAGTGAGGCTGGCTCAGGCCGCACATGGACGCGTCTCGGACGAATCGCATTGAGCGAGTTTTTTAGCGCTAGGTGAGGCAAAATTTTTGCGTTAAAATGTATCGTTAGGCGGATTTGACGTTATGTGATGCCAACGTTAGGCGAGGGTCCACTGTATTAGGTACTCAAATTGTACTCAAATTGTCAGAAACACACTTACAGGTGGACATTTACACCTGCCTTAGCCATTTACTATTGTCTTGAAATACATATATACAAAGTATTTATATGTCCCAGCAATGTTTTGGATATGTGGAAGTATATAATAAACAATGAGGAGGAGGAGGAAGAGGAGTAGTAGAAAGATGAAGAGGAGGAGGAGATGAAGGAGGAGGAGGGGGAGGAAGAGAAGGAGGAGGAGGAGAAGAATAATACGTAATAATAATAATAGGTAATAAGTTCCCTTGAAGCATGAAAAACAAAGTCCACCCCTGACAGTGACATGATAAGATGAGATAATTGATAAGAGCTGATGTTTGATGAGCATACATGAGGGTGAGGGAGGGTGCAGCTGATAAGAAAAGATTAGATGTGATATTTGATGAGCATTGCCCTCACTTTGTTTTCGCTGGTACACAAACATGTCTGTTTATTTGTCTGTCTGTCAAGCTCCCTGTCTATCTGTCTATCCGTCTAGCTCTCTGTCTCAGAGAGAGCCACAAGACTGTGTCGTCATCACGTTTACTCACATCTTCAAGCAGAGTATAGCACTTTGTCTGGATTTTTTGGGTTATCCTAAGTAATTTACACTATGTATACTTTTATTTATATGTACCTGTGAGACAGAGATAGACAGAAAGAGAGAGAGATTGAAAGAGATACAGAGATAGACAAAGACAGAGACAGATAGACAGAGATGGACACAGACAGAGACAGAGGTAGACAGAGATAGACAGACCCTGAACTTGGGGTTAACATGACTTTCAGTGAATCTTTGGTATTTGCTGCACTGTTTGCTCTTGCTGGCGCTCAGTTTAACTGGCACTCCCACAAGGTACTAAGTGGTCCCAGATTTTTTTAATACCGTGCACACTGAGTGTTAGGGCCCACTCTATGCTGACAAGGCATCTCAGGCCAATTGTGCCAAATTTGAAGGCAGGAAAAATAAAACGTATATATACGTTTGGGGCACTACGCGTAAGAATGTATATATACGCTTGGACTGTTTAAGGGTTAAGATAAGCCTGACATGTTGTGTAAAGATCATGAATGACTATTGAGATTCCTGAAGACTTCACTTAGATTTGCCAGAAGAGCTTTGGCTGTAGGGGTTATTCAGTTGATCTGAGCCTATGGCAATATGCTAGACACATTGCTCACCTGAGGTCTTTCTCTCTGAGTGATGTCTGTAGCCTCTGTGCTTCCCTTCCAATCATATCTCACCTTGTTGTCCTCTCCTCTCAGCTCATCAAGCTCTGTTCCTTCAACCTTTCCAATTTGTGCAATCCTCTCGGTTCTGATACTAGCTTTGTTCCAAATCTTTGGGCCTTTTCCAGTTTCTTCACATTCTTGACCAGGTGTGGGCTCCATGTGCTCAGTGATTGGCCTAACATGTGTCATATACTAGGTTCTGAAGGATTCACTATTCAAGTTCCTAAATGCTATTCTGAGTTTTGCCAGTCTTATATACACCACTGATGCTATATGGTTTGTGTGTATTTCTGACATTATGCTTGGTGTTTTACTTACCACTATTTCCTTTTCGCCTTTCTCGGCCCATGCTATACTCTTTTTTGTCTGCCCTCGCCCTCTACTTCACAAACCTTGCATTTGTTCAGGTTGAATATGGGAAACAATTTATTTGACCAAATCTAGTCTATTGAGGTTTTCCTGTAGTTTTTAACAATCCTTTCCTGTTCTTACTCTTCTCATTAGTTTCATATCATCTGCAGAGAGAGAGAGAGAGTGCTCAATCTCCTCTGGTAGGTCATTAACATACATTGGGAACAGTAGTGTCCTAGTACTAATCCCTGCAGAACCTCACTCATTACTCTTCCATTCTGATATCTCGTCCTTTCTGCCTTCTTTCATTCAGGTACTTTCTGACTCATTTTAGCACTCAGGTTTTTAATTCTGCCTGTTCCTTTAATTTCTGGATTGATCTTGGGTCTGTATAGTCAGAATTTTTTTACTTAAACTTGGTTGATCATTCTTCTCTCAGTTGGTAATGCCATATCCTTGGGTGTGCTCTGTAATGGAACAGCAAATAAGAACTGGATAAATATGCATTATTCCCATGGAGAAGTGGGTTAGAATTGTTCCTCCGCAAGCCATGCGTGTCTTAAAAAAATAAAGTAAGCATTACCATTTTATTGAGATTGTGCTTGATTGCTCTGTGCTTTTTTTTTTTTTTTTTATATTTTTATGCTTACATATATTGAATGTCTTAAAATCTTCCTCTTAGCCAGTTTAAATATTTAAATTTCAGCAACATTTTTATTGTGTTCATACTTGCAGCAATGGTGTAAGTGGGGACGATGATGAGTGGGATTACAGTGATCGAATGGTCGACCCCAACAAGCCAGGTGTGCCAGTCAGAGCGCTTTATGATTACGAGGGTGTTGAAGCAGATGAATTATCATTTAAAGTTGGTAAGAAGTAATAGTAGCTTGTTTGATAATATGTGTAGCTAAAAATGTTTTGTGCTTATGTTAATGGAAAATTTTATGAGAACTTTTCATTCTCCATTAATAGAGCGGATCATTGAAGCAATGCACTACACTAGTTTGAGTAGCTATATAGTTATGTATTGGTGATAGTATGTACACAGGTTTTCCATACAGGTGGAAGTCAGAGGCAATACCAGACTGCTCAGTATTATGCCAAATATTATTCATTATGGAGTATTTACCATGTTTCTGTGTTTTTTATATTGTTTATGCCATATTAGATCAATTGTGATAGGTAAATCAGCCATAGCACTGATATTAGTGTAATAATAAGGTACATTCCCTCGCATCACGAGACTCAGGAATTCCTGCTGTTGTAAGCAAATGTTTGCAGACGGTTCCTGATTGGCTCTCCAACTCCAAAATAGTTCCACCCACTCTTTTATGATGCTAAATCTTGAATTATTATACTAGAAAGAATAATAAAAGAAATAAATGAAAACGGAAAAAAATTGGCACATGCGAAAAAATGGTGTGGAATGTGAAAATTGGAGCGGCACCTGATTGTATTCATGACCGAATGCAAAAATTTAACAATTTTTTTGGTTGCGAACCAATTTGTTAGTGTTTGGAAGTGCTCATGACCAGAGGTTCCACTGTATATATATTAAATGCAATAATCATGAACAAACAATAAAAGATACAATATGCATATGTCACATACAGGAAGGCTTTGCTTATACAGTAGGTTACATTCCAGGCTAATGCTATAAAACAAAAATTGCTGTAAAGTGAAACAGCCCTTTTTTTTTTTTTCACTTTACATATAAAAGTCAGATGACATGTTTACACTATCATATATTAACCCTTTCAGGGTTCGTGCCGTAGATCTACGGCTTTACGTTGAGGGTCCAAACTGTAGATCTACGCCACGAGCTCAGCTCACTCTGATAAGCTGTGAGCGGTAAATTTGGACCTAGATATGAGAGAATACCTCTGTCAGTGGTTCCCAAACTTTTTCAGCTTGTTACCCAATTTAACATGCCACATAAAGCATGTTACCCCTTTCACAAAATGTTGTTATTATTGATATATATGGCTAAACGTGAACGTATACAGCCTCGCATGCTCTGCTAATCCTAGCAAAACCATTGAAAACGTAAGAACCACACATACATTATATATAAAATTAATAATAGCTACAAATTCACAGTAACAGTGGGTAAATACTAACTATATACTGCACAGGGCAGTACACATACATACCAGCTTATGTCTACCTGGCTGATGCTCACGATAAACTGACAGTGTGAAATAGAGGCAGCCTCAGGAAGTGAGTGACGTCGTACTGGACAGGTCGATCTGGGCTACTGAGTGACTTTTGTCCTGAAGCATACTGTCAAAATACTTTTGGGTTTCCACACCTTAGCTATATATTTCTCCTTTTCTAATACTGTATATTAGTTTTTGATGTTTATTGTTATTTGGTTTAACTTTATTACTTACTTATAATAGGTTTACTTTACAACTTTATATACTAAGACAAAGTTAACAATAATCCTCATACCGGGTACTGCATTGTTTTCTTGATTTTCAGAATTCATAACTTTTTTTCTGTCACCCCTCCATTACCCCCCAAAAATGGTTAAATTACCCCCAGGGGGTAATTTACCCCCTAGTTTGGGAACCACTGCAAGTCTATGTGGTATGTGTGCACCACATAAAACAAATCCTGCAGCACACAGTGCATAATGAGAGAAAAAACTGAGATGCAGTGATGGATTTAACCCTTTGACTGTCGCGGCTGTATATATACGTCTTATGAAGTATCGTGTTTGATGTATATATACTCATAAATTCTAGGGGCTTCAAATCAAGAAGGAGAAAGCTGGTAGGCCCACATGTGAGAGAATGGGTCTGTGTGGTCAGTGTGCACCATATAAAAAAAATCCTGGAGCACGCAGTGCATAATGAGAAAAAAAACTCAGACCGTTTTTTTTTTAATTAATATGCCGAATTTGTGGTCTATTTTCGTATAGTATTTATGGTTGTATTCTCGTTTTCTTGGTCTCATTTGATAGAATGAAAAACATATTATAGGAATAGAGTGATTTTGATTGATTTTACTATAAAAAGAACGTGGAAATGGAGCTCAAAGTAGGGGAAATGTTTGATTTTTGCCAATGTTCAAAAGTAAACAAATGATGTCATTGTCCAATAAATGTCCAACTAGCCATTCTAATATGCAGTCATGAATGAGTTGATGTTATTTATACAATTATTACAGTATTGCAGTAGTCTGCATAATAGTAAATCTTCTATTTTTTGTTTGAATAAAAATTAAAAATAGAAAGCAAGAGTAATATCAGAGGGGCCTGGAGACATGACTGATGAACAAAGAAAATGTTATTTTAGAGCCAGGAATGTCTGCATTGTTCATTCTGGACCTTATTTTGAAATTGTCATATTTTTTAATTTTCGTGAAATTGGCCAAATTGCAAATTTCTGACCACGTTATTGGGTAGTTGAAATTGGTAAATGGGCAGTTTCTTGTACTCAGTCGATAGAAAAAACGGAGTTCTAAAGAAATAGCCACGATTTTGGTCGACTGGAACAATGGAATTAGCCGAAAATAGGGCTCAAAGTGGGCAAAATCGCCGATTTGTAAATATTGCCGAGGTCACTAACTTCGCGAGAGAGTAATTCCGTCAGTTTTCCATCAAATTTTTTTTTTTTTTTTTTGGTGTCATTACAATCGGGAAAAGATTCTCTATCATTTCATAAGAAAAAACAATTTTTTTTTTTTTAAATTTTGCGACACCAGGAGACACCTCAGGATTGGGGGTTGCAACAGTCAAGGGGTTAAATTAGACAAGTTTAGATTTAGAAAGGATATAGGAAAGTATTGGTTTGGAAATAGGGTAGTTGATGAGTGGAACAGTCTACCTAGTTGGGTTATTGAGGCTAGGACTTTGGGTAGTTTCCAATTTAGGTTGGATAAATATATGAGTGAGGGGTTGGATTTGAGTGGGACTTGCAAATGAGTGGATCGAGTTATCAGAGCTTATTTTTTGGGTAGCATTGAAAATTAGGTTGGGCAAATGTTTTGTTTGTGGGATGGAATGTAAAGGACCTGCCTAGTATGGGCCAACAGGCCTGCTGCAGTGATCCTCCTTTCTTATGTTCTTATGTTCATAATTTTCGATTAAAACAGCGACTTTGCAGGTTTTTTCGTATGTTTCTTATAGTTGTGTTTGCGATTTCTTGGTCTCATTTGATAGAATGGAAGATGTATTACAGAAATAGAGATGATTTTGATTGGTTTTAGTACCGGAAATGGCTTGAAACTGAGCTCAAAGTAGCAGAAATGTTAAATTTTTACCGATGTTCAAGAGTAAACAAATGACCTCACACGTCTAATACACGCCAGCTGGTGGGTCTAATGTACGTTCACAGATGTGGTGATATTATTTATATAATTATTACAGTATTGCATAACAGTAAATCTTCTATTTTTGGTTTGAATAAAAATTCATTATGTGAATAAAAAATAAAAATGGAATTCATTTCTAAAGCCTGAAAACATAACTAATGAACAGAGGAAATGTTAGTTTAGTGTCAGGAATGCCTGCGTTGTTTATTCTGGACCCTATTTTGAAACTGGAATATTTTGAATTTTGCATTAAATTGGCCAAATTACCAGTTTCTGATCACTTTATTTTGTAGTTGAAACAGTTGACTTGGCAATTTCTTGTGCTCAATCGATAGAATATAAGTAATACTAGTGAAATAGCTAAGAATTTGGCCGACTGGAATAATGTAATTGGCCTAAAATGGGAGTCAAAATTGGCAAAATTGCCGCTGCGTAAATATCGTTGACACATCAAAATTTGCGAGATCATAATTTTGTCAATTTTCCATCAAATTTCATACTTTTTGTTTTATGACCTTCAGAAAAAGATTCTCTACCATTTCATAAGAAAAAATAACAAAATTATTTTTTTAAAATTCTTGGACACTGGTGCACACTTTGAAATTTGGCCTCTGGACACTGAAAAGATTAAGTGAGAAATAGAGTCTCAAAGTCTCCAAGACTGCATATTTGTACAAATTTGTACTTTATTGTGCACCCCATAGTACAAGATAGAAATGCAGCAGCACTTGGAAGAGGAAAAAGAGGAAAATGGAAGAAGTTCACAGTAAAGGGGTTAGCTGGTGTGTTCTTCTGTGTGTTAACATTCTCTCTCTCTTGTGGCATCTTAAGAAATGATTAAACTCATTGAACAAAGTATGTCAGTGGTGGTATAATAATAATAAATAATAATAATTGCCCTGGAGCGCTTTAAATGTCATACATATGTCGTATAGGTTTGGTAGCTGACATTTAAAGCACTCAGAGCAATTGTTATTAACCCTTTGAGGGTCGACAGGCCCTCTCCGAAACTCGTTCTCAGGGTCGGCCAAATTTAAAAAAAAAAAAAAATTATTTTCTCTTATGAAAAGATAGAGAATCTTTTCCAGATCATAGACACCAAAAGTTTGAAATTTGATAGAAAACTTACGGAATTATGCTCTCGCAAAGTTAGCGGTCTCGGCGATGTTTACGCATCGGCGATTTTGCCACTTTGAGCCCCATTTTCGGCCAATTTCACTGTACTAGTCGACAAAAAACATGAATATTTCGCTAGAACTCCATTTTTTCTATCGAATGGATGCAAGAAACCACTCATTTATGAAATTCAACTACCAGTACAGTGGTCAGAATTTAGCAATTTTGCCAATTTCACACAAATTTCAAAAGATGCCAATTTCAGAATAGGGTCCAGAATAAACAAGAAAGACATTCCTGGCACTTAAAATGACATTTCCTCTAGTCATTAGTCATGTCTCAAGGCCCTCTTATATTCTTTTGCTTTCCACTTTGAATTTTTATTTTCACAAAAAATATAAGATTTACTGTTATGCAGACTACTGCATTAGTGTAAAAAATGGTATAAATATTATTGGTGCACTTGTGAAAGAATATTAGACTCACCAGTTGACGTGTATTGCACGCTTGGCACGATTTGTTTACTTTTGAAGTTTGGTAAAAATCGACATTTCTGCTACTTTGAGCTCAATTTCAAGGCACCTTTCTTTGTAAAACCAGTCAAAATCATCTCAATTTCTGTATATTGTCTTCCATTCTATAAAATGAGACCAAGAAAACTAGAATACAACAATAAATACCATACGAAAATACACTGCAAAGTCGCTGATTTATTAAAAAAAATGGTCAAAGTTTTTTTTTTCTCATTATGCACTGTGTGCTGCAGGATTTTTTTTAGACTGTGCACACTGACCACATAGACCCATTCTTTCATATGAAGGCCTACCAGCTTTCTCCCACTAGATTTGAGGCCGCTAGAATTTATGAGTACTAGTACGTCAAAAACCCCTACGCGTAAAACGTACTAGTACGACGAAAACCCTCTAAGGGTTAATTATTATTTATTATCATTATTATCATTGATATACCTTGTTCACTGAGTTTAATCATTTCTTAATTAAGCTGGCACAAGAGAGACAATGTAAACACACAGAAAAACACACCAGCTAACCCCTTTACTGTGAACTTCTTTTGTACTTCTTCCATTTTCCTCATGTTTTTCCTCTTTCTAGTACTGCTGCACTTCTAACTCTATCTTGTACTATGGGATGCACAATAGTTAGAAGTGCAGCAGCACCTGGAAGAGGAAAAACAAGAGGAAAGTGGAAGAAGTACAAGAGAAGTTCATATTCTTGGTGTCTGTCAAGGCAGTTTAATTAAGAAATGATTAAACTCAGAGAACAAGGTTATGTCGATGGTAATAATAATAATCGCTCTGGAGTGCTTTTAAATGTCGGCTACCAAACCTATACAAAATGCATATGCCATGTAAAGTGCTCCAGAGCATTTATTAATTATTATTATTATTATTATGTAGGTAGTAGATTGGTAGACAGGTACTACCGTCCTGCCAAGTGAGTGTAAAACGAAAGCCTGTAATTGTTTTACATGATGGTAGGATTGCTGGTGTCCTTTTTTCTGTCTCATAAACATGCAAGATTTCAGGTACGTCTTGCTACTTCTACTTACACTTAGGTCACACTACACATACATGTACAAGCGTATATATACATACCACTCTGGGTTTTCTTCTATTTTCTTTCTAGTTCTTGTTCTTGTTTATTTCCTCTTATCTCCATGTGGAAGTGGAACAGAATTCTTCCTCCGTAAGCCATGCGTGTTGTAGGAGGCGACTAAAATGCCGGGAGCAAGGGGCTAGTAACCCCTTCTCCTGTATATATTACTAAATTTGAAAGGAGAAACTTTCGTTTTTCCTTTTGGGCCACCCCACCTCAGTGGGATACGGCCGGTGTGTTGAAAGAAAGAATTATTATTATTATTATTATTATTATTATTATTATTATTATTAAATGTTATTATCACCATCAACATACCTTGTTCACTGAGTTTGATCATTTCTTAAGCTGCCATGAGAGACAAAGAGATTGTAATCACACAGATGAACACACCCGCTAACCCTTTTACTGTGAACGATTGTACTTCTTCCATTCTTTGTTCTTCTTCCTCATTCTACAATAAATACTCACCTCTCACCCTACATTAAGACTACAAATATTTTAAGGTAAGTAATAAGCATATTGTATGTGTATTGTACTTTTTTATTGTTTTCTGTAATATGTAAGAGTTATGCAAATTAAAACAAAGTTATCAAGTTGGAGTTTCCTTTTTATTTATTTTTTCTTTCTACTATACGTATTTAATTCACCATTTGGCATCATTACAAAGTGGGCAGAGCTAGCTCTAGCAGAGGGAGAAGCGAGCATGAGCAGTATCTCAGCTGATGATTCACCATGACAGGGTGTGCTTCAAGGCACTATATAATAATGTATAATTATGCTATTACTATCAATAAAGGTTATCTATTTATTATTTATTCCAGAATAATATTAGGTAAAACATAAATAATGTAGAAGCATGATAAAGATGTCCAAATTAATAAAAATTGATGAGCATGGTGAATATATTATATCTAAATTTAAATCAAAAGACCTGCAAAAACCCCTCAGTCTTGAACATTACAGAGTACCACAGTCAAATGTTTACCACTTAGTGAAAAAATTTGGGTATTTGATAACTGATGCACGTATGAACAAAGACCACCTCTACTATCAGGAGATTTCAACATATATCTACTACATGACCAGGACCCACAAGTAACTGAATTCACAAACACTATGAGCAACTGCTTATTGCTGCCAACAATATCAAAAACCTTCAAGAACTCCCAAATAGTATCTCTATTGGGACCACATCTGGACTAACCACCATATCCCCTTTTAAATCGGGAATAATCACAGACAAAACACTACAGACCACAAACCCTACCTTTCTACTAACCAACCTAGGTCACACTGCCCCAAGGACACTACTAAAGTTACCTTCAGATGCATAACGAATCGGCTGTAAATAACTTCATAGCAGCGATGAATAATTGTCAAACTGACATAATGAGCTTGTAAAATATACAGGCACTAATGAATATATTAATAATTTTATTACAAAAAGAACCCACTACCTCTTTAACAATCATTGCGCTAAAAAAAAAAAAAAAAAAAAAAAACTAACAGGCTCCACAGCAGAGAGACTAAATAGGTCACTGGCTAAAACAACCTGCCATTCCTTAACCTGTAAGGGTCCGTCCCGTAGATCTACGGCTGGTCGGTGAGTGTCCAAACCGTAGATCTACGCCAAAAATTCTAGCGCCGTCAAATTTAGCGCGAGAAAGAGCCTCATAGGCCTAATATGAGAGAATGGGGTCTGCCGCCTGGGCGTCTGTGCGCCGTAAACAAAAAAATCTAGGCGCCTGCTTAGCATTTTGGGAAACGCCGGCTCAAGTACCCTTGTTCACCCTGCCTCGTCGCAACAAGACAAGCTCTCACTACCCGGAAAATGGCTCTCCTCTTCCTGTCTGATAGTTTCGGAACTGATGGAAGTGAAATGAAGACGAAATTCTCGGCCTTTGATAATTAGTGACCAAAAATAATGACCAGGATATCGATAATAGTGCAGAAAAACCCGACTATCCTCGACTTCTACCTCTGGTGTGGGCACTGAGACTCACAGGTCGGGTGTTCCTAAGTTAGAGAAAATATATTTTCCCGTGGCCTTGCCTCTGACTTCAGTAATGACGATGATTCTGACGTGAATTGTCGATTTTATTGCGCTCGACGATCATCGAAAGTAGTGATAGTGAGGAAAACATATTCACCAGTGAAGCGTCGGTATGTTCGCCGCCGCATGCGCTCGGGTAGTGTACCCTATGCTGTGCCCAGGGGACGGAGTACATCCCGGAGTACATCCGTTGGCCCTACACCCGTTTTAGGTAGTGATAGTGAGGATGATGTGGCTACAATTGCATGGATGGGCCACAGAATCAGTGGATGGTGTTAGTGGGGCTGGTGGTGGTAGTGCACCGCCATGCGTGACTCGCCTGTGACGCAGGGACCCACGCTGCTGACTCGTCAGTTCAAGGACAAAGCGGAGCATCACCCACCAGCCGCCACAACCACCCGTACAACAGGCCTATGATTGTCCAGTATCCACCAGCAAACCGTATATCTGGTGGATTGGAGCAAAATCCCAATTTTGTTCCAGCTCTCACCACTTTGATGACTCTCAAAGTGGAATTCTACCTACCTGTCCCCTTGGAACCACGGCCAATGAACTGGATTTCTTTGGAATTATTCTTTGGACCAGCCATTGATGGAAATTATTGTCAGGGAAAGTATAAGTATTTCTAGTACACATGCAAATACGATCTTATCACCACAGTCAAGACTACACACGGTGGAAAGAGACGACTGTTGCAGAAATGTATTTGCTTTTTGCAAACAATAATGCTTATGCCTCACGTCTATAAGCATAATATAAAAGCATAAAACTGGTCCACAGATCGGGCTAATTTGTACCCCACCTTCAGTGAAATAAAATACCGTGAACGGGTTTATCTGACTGTTAACGTATGTTGCACTTCTCTGACAAACCAGGCCTGCAGAAGTGACAGGTTATACAAGATTAGAAATGTTTTCATGTATCTCAAACGTAAAGTTCATGGATATACTTTTATCATTCAAGAATCTTGTAATTGACGAGTCTTTGATTTTGTTCAAAGGATATAGACTGTCATTCAAGCAGTATATACCGAGCAAGAGGAACCGCTTTGGTATTAAAAATTGTTTGTAACTCTGTGATGTGTGACAGTGGCCTGGTGTTGGATATTGTTGTATACACGGGTAGTAAAACATTGAAAAGATACCAAGATGTTATTGGGTATATCAGGTGACGTAGTGAGAAACATGATGGCACCTTTATCTTGGTAGGCCATACATTATATACGATAATGGTACACAAGGCCCATTACTCAGTGATTTCATGCGATGTGAACAAGACAGATGTGTGTGTGCACATGCGTTTCTACATCGTCAAAACATATGCCCAGGCTCAACGCAGCAGGTGTTACGTGGTGATGACGTGGCAGGTGGTTTACTGCCAATGACATCATGGCATTACGGTGGCATGCAAACGAGATGTCACATTGTTGACAAACCATTCACCGTAATGAAATGCAAGACAGTGGCCCCAAATTGATCGATGTCTAATGAAGTATTCGAAAAACCAGTGTCAGTGATTGATTATACACAAAACATGCGCTTGGTGAAAGTTGTGACTTGCAGGATTGGTTTTGTTGACTTGTGTTCGTAAAGAGTTACAAGTGGTACATGAAACTTTTCTTCCATTTCAGGACATTTCAATGCTGAATGCATATAATATGTACCAAATAAAGACTGGTAAAAGACCACCGTAGGTGAATTTTGTGTCTGTTGTCAGGACAAAACTCATAATGAGTACCAGGTAACAACACCTGCAAGACAACATTGGTCCTCGAATTTCATCACAATTACCCAAGCGTTTCGAGGAGAAGAAGGTGATCATTTTATATACAGCTTCCTTCAACTCAAAAGAAATTTGCTCAGAAAGAAAAGATGGCATTGTCTGTGCTCAACAAAACGAGACGGCACAAAGACGCAAAGACAACTCGGTTTATGTGTGTGGAATGTAAGGTGCCTTGTGCATGGTTTAGCCTTGTTTCAGGAGTTCCACAAGCTCCAGCAGTTCTAAAACCATGGTCCAGTGATTGTAATATGTAAAATATATGATATGAACATTTAGTATTATACAATATTTTGTGCATGTTATTGTAATAAACAACAGTGTAAACAATAATTTGATAATAAACTTTAGTGCAGTTATGTGTTTCAATACAGTGAGTATATATTATCAATTTATATACAGTATTGGTCTCTCAGGCCCCAAATGTTAGTAGGAATAGAAAAAAATTGGAAAGGAAAAGGTGAAAAAAACAAACTAAAACAACATAAAATAATATCATATGCGTATGTGGAATTCGTCGATGTTGCGCCACCACATCTTTTTCTACAAACTTTTGGCACTGTATCTCGGTAACGTTACATGATCAGATTCTAATTTTTTTTGTTTTATTACCTTCACAAAAATATGCTCTTTAATTTGCTAAGAAAAATAATTTTTTTTTTTCAAAATTTCTTGGGAAACACTGGTTGCGTGACTTCAGATTTTGGCCTTGGGACCTGAAAAGGTTTAAATCATTAACACAAAGCACCAATATGAAAAACAGTACCGAATGCGGTCAAATAACTGATAGGGGGGAACCAGTCTAAACGTTGCTCGTCAGCCCTTACCAACCTGATAAGGTCTAAAAAATTGTATATTGAAACCAGATTACAAACATCAAGGTGATATAAAAAAGACCGGAAAACCCTATCTGCAAATTCTAGGTACTTAAAGATATCCAAAAACAAAACAATCATATTCATACAAAATCAGATGAACCCTACTCCCACCACTGAAACAGCAACAGACTCAACACTCTTTAAAAACAAATCCATTGAATTCCTCCACCTTCCCAGCAGTTCTCAAAATAGCGAGTGTTACCCCAGTCCACAAAGGAGGTGATCAAGCGACCCTTTGTGAATACTATAGACCAATTCTAATTACCACTAAGTTAATTATCTGGACCTATTTCATGTTTTATCTTCATTACCCTTCAGGGTCCAAGGCCAAAATCTGAAGTGGTGCATCAAGTGTCCAAGAAATTTTGAAAAAAAAAAATAAAAACAAAAAATTTCTTACAGAATTAAAGAGTATATTTTTGTGAAGGTAATAAGACAAAAAAAAAATTCTGATCAGTACTTACCGAGATACAGTGGCGGGAAGTTAACCCAAAATGACCGGGTGGCGGCAACATCAGTGACTTCCGCAAAATCCATTTTTTATTTACGGTTTTTTTATACTTTTTTCTTTTTCTTTTTCTAATAACATTTGTGGCCTGTGAGACCAGTATAATGTATATTGTATAAGTGTACACTCATTGTATTCAACACAATAACTGCACTAATTTGTTTATCATTATATTGCTTACAATATAAATAATGAAAATATTAGTGTGGTTATTGTGTTGAATAGAACAGTACCATATGGTACAATGGTGCTATAGGGTGCAATGGTACCATATGGTACAATGGTGCTATAGGGTGCAATGGTACCATATGGTACAATGACACCATATGATACAATGGTACCATATGGTACAATATGGTACAATGGCACATGATACAATGGTACCATATGGTACAATGGTACCATATGGTACAATGGCACCATTTGGTAAAATGGTACCATATGATACAATGGTACCATATGGTGCAATGGTACCTAATGGTACCATATGGTACCATATGATGCAATGGCACCATATGGTACATTGTACCATACAGTACAATGATACCATATTGCAATTGTACCATATGGTACAATGCAATATTATGTAATGGTACCATATGGTACATTGTACCATACAGTACAATGATACCATATCACAATTGTACCATATGGTACAATGGCACCATATGATACAATGGTATATGGTACAATGGCACATGATACAATGGTATATGGTACAATGGCACATGATACAATGGTATATGGTACAATGGCACATGATACAATGGTACCATATATAATGGCACCATTTGGTACAATGGTACCATGATACAATGGTGCAATGGTACCTTATGGTACTATATGGTGTAATGGTACAATATGCAATGGTACCATATGGTACAATGCAATATGATGTAATGGTACCATATGGTACATTGTACCATACAGTACAATGATACCATATCACAATTGTACCATATGGTACAATGACACCATATGATACAATGGTACCATATGGTACAATGGCACATGATACAATGGTACCATATGATACAATGGTACCATATACAATGGTACCATATGGTACAATGGCACCATTTAGTACAATGGTACCATATGATACAATGGTACCATATGGTGCAATGGTACCACATGATGCAGTGGTACCATATGGTACATTGTACCATACAGTACAATGATACCATATGGTTCATTGTACCATATGGTACTGTTGTATTCAACACAATAAACACACTAATATTTTCATTATTTTGTTTACAATAAAAATATGCAAAAATGTTATATATTAGTAATGTTCTATTATATATTTACAAGTGTACAGGAACTTGACGTGTTCTTTGATGTGGATGACAAAGCACTTTGTCTGGGAAACTGCAGAGTCAGTAGCTAGCTTGTGTCGCCACTCACTCAGTCTTGGCTGGTATCTCATGCCACCAACACCTATTGACCATATGGTACACGGTATCATATGTTACAGGGTACCATATGGTACATTGCACTATATGGTATAGGGTACCATGCAGTACAGGATAACATATGATGCAGGGTACCATATGGTGCAGGGTACCCTATGGTACAAGGTACCATATGGCACAGGGTACCATATGGTACAGAGTACCATACAGTACAGGACACCATATGGTACAGATGCAGGGATAACTATGGAAATAAGTCACTCTGACTTTTTTGGGTTATCCTAGGATTTTATACATATGCTACTATGTATGACAATCTGTGTAATTGTATTTCTGTACACCTGAATAAACTTACTCAAGTGCATGTGGCATCATAAGTAAGTTTATTTAGTAATGCACAAATAAAGTTACATAGAATATCACACTTAGCAGAATATGTTTGGAGAACCTAGGATAACCCAAAAAAGTCAGACTTATTTCCATTAGGGTCCCTGTACCCTGTACCATCTGGTATAATGTACCATATGGTACAATGTACTATATGGTAAACTGTACCATATGGTACCACTCTACCATACAATACCATTGTACCATATGATACCATTGTATGACATGCCACCATTGTACCATATGGTACAGTGGTATCATATGGTTCAAAACCATAGAATTCGTCTTCATCTCCACTTCCATCAGTCTTAGAACTGTAAGTTGTGAAGAGGAGAATCAGAATTCGCCCGAGAGTGAGTGGGGAGTGAGAACTTCCTTGTCGCCAGGCACGATGAACAAAGCTAATTTGCCTGTGTTCCCACAATGCCATGCGGGTGTCCAGATTTTTTCTATGGTGTGCACACTGACCACCCAGACCCATTCTCTCAGATGTAGGCCTACCAGCCTTTTCACGCAAAATTTGACGCCGCTAGAATTTTGGCGTAGATCTACGGGACGGACCCCTCTTCAAGGGGGGCTCCTTGGCGTGGTGAAGAGGCTCTTGGTCTGAGGAATTAGACCTGTTGGTCTCCTTCCTCAGACCGAACCTAATTAACCCCCCAATCCCCCATTCCCTATCCCATCCTCCCCTTTTTCCTTTCCTCCTCCTCCTCCCCACCCCTCCCTTTTACCCTTCCCTTTTGGCCTTTGGTATTTTTTTTTTTTTTTTTCCCCACAGGCACGCTAGTTCCTAGGTAGGGGAAAGGGTATCGGGGTCCATCCCATTCCGTTGAGGTTCTTGGCGTGGCGTAGTTTGCCGTGGAATCTGGATTGCCTGAGGATGTCCCGATCCATCTCCGGTATCCCGGAGGGTGGCTTTGGGTGTCTCTCGGGCGACGGGTGTATCTCTGGAAGCCACCTTTCAGATTCCGGGGGTGGTGGCCGAAGGAAGTATGCTTTGTGGCGGATTTCCGGCCGCCCTCTCTTTTTTCCACCGAGGTAGCTCGGCAGATGTGAGGTTGCTATCCCGGATTGCCGGTTTACTGACATGATGGGTAGGGTATGGCACAGGTTCCATGCTGCATCTGCACTACTTGCGGTGCTGAGGTCCTCTTGGGCGCGGAGGGAGACTTCTGGCCCTTTCATTCCTCCTAGGAACTATCCCTCCCCGGTCCGCCCTTTTTTTATTCTTTTTTATTTTTATTTTCTTTTCTTTCTTTTTTTTTCTTAAAAACAAAAAGAAAGAAGTAACCTAACCATGGCAGCCCTAGTCCATGAACCTGCTACCCCCGGGCCCCTTCTTGATACCGCACCCCGTTCTGACCCCGCCTCGTCTTTGGACCACTCTTCAGACACTCCTCATGCCTCTGTACCTCTTGCTGGTGCTGTTTCCTCACCCGCTTCAGGTACTGAGACCTTGACTGACTCCTTCGATTTATCTGACCTTCGCTCTCCTCTGACTATGCTCCGGCCTCTCCCTCTACGGTGCGGCAATTTTTGAATCTCCGGCCCGTTCCACGTCGGACCAACTCTGGTCCCACGCCTAAACGCCAACGACAATTACCTGCTGATGATACTTCTCCACCTTCTCGTTCTTCTCAGAAAAGATTGACACATCTTTCACTACCTTTCCATGCTCAGTTTCAGACTGCATAATGGACTAAATTCTTCACTTTACGACCGACTTCCTCTACTGCCTATCTTTCTGACCACAGTACAGTGGACCCCCGCATACCGCACGCATCGCATACCATACAATCCGCATACCGCTCGCTTTTTTCGCAAAAATTTTGCCTCTCATACCGCCCAAAAACCCGCTCACCGCTCTTCGTCCGAGACGCGTCCAATGTGCGGCCTGAGCCACGCTCACATGTTCCGCCGGTGGCATTGTTTACCAGCCAGCCTCTGCGGTAACATCCAAGCATACAATCGGAACATTTCGTATTATTACAGTGTTTTTGGTGATTTTTTCTGGAAAATAAGTGACCATGGGCCCCAAGAAAGCTTCTAGTGCCAACCCTACAGCAATAAGGGTGAGAATTACTATAGAGATGAAGAAAAAGATCATTGATAAGTATGAAAGTGGAGTGCGTGTCTCCGAGCTGGCCAGGTTGTATAATAAACCCCAATCAACCATTGCTACTATTGGTGGTACAGCTGCTGCTGCTGCTGTTGTACCACCGTCAGCTGCTGCTGCTGCTGTAGTACCGTCTGCTGCTGCTGTAGCATCGTCTGCTGCTGCTGTAGCATCGTCTGCTGCTGCTGTAGCATCGTCTGTTGCTGCTGTAGCATCGTCTGCTGCTGCTGTAGCATCGTCTGTTGCTGCTGTACCACCGTCAGCTGCTGCTGTAGCACCGTTGTTGGTGTGGCTTATTGAGAATACCAAGAAACAATTAACCCCAGAGGATTTGCCACCCAGGATAACCCAAAAAAGTCATTGTCATCGAAGACTGTCTAACTTATTTCCATTGGGGTCCTTAATCTTGTCTCCCAGGATGCAACCCACACCAGTCAACTAACACCCAGATGAACAGGGAAAAATGCCTGGAACAAGTGCTTATATTGGTGAATTTAAAGCCAGCAAAGGTTGGTTTGAGAGATTTAAGAATCGTAGTGGCATACACAGTGTGATAAGGCCTGTTCTGGAAGAAAATGCCAAACAGGACCTTCAGTACTCAGGAGGAAAAGGCACTCCCAGGACACAGTGTCTCATCAGTCATTGCTGCATCTTCAATAAAGGTAAGTGTCATTTATTCTTCATTTAGTAGAGACGTACATGCACAATATATATTGTGCATGTACTACTCTACTATTGTGCATGTATCCTTCTCTTTGTGTGTAGGAAAATGTATATTTCATGTGGTAAAAATTTTTTTTTCATACTTTTGGGTGTCTTGCACGGATTAATTTGATTTCCATTATTTCTTATGGGGAAAATTTATTCGCATACCGAACATTTCGCATAACAATCAGCCCTCTTGCACGGATTAAAGTCGCTATGCGGGGGTCCACTGAATTGGCAAGGCACTCCTACGCCATGTTGGTAAAGATATTTCTTTTCATGCTCTTAAGAGCGGTACGCGCATCATCACCGTGCAGAATGCTACCCAGGATCATGAGCTTTTTCGTCTTTCCCATATCGATACTGTTCCTGTCACTATTGAAAAACATCATTCTCTCAATTCTTGTAGTGGTACCGTCATTCTGCCCCATATCATAGTTCAACAAAATTTCCAGACATGTGGCACTGACATTCTTGAACAGCTGGAACTCCAAGATCTCCCAATCCTCAAGTAGACACATATGTTCTTCCTGGCCCGCGGCGAGACGATACCTAGCAGTGTGGCTCGTTTAACTTTTGACACCGAACTCCAACCTCACTTTAGTAGCAGGACATCGGTTACCCAAGTCGAACGTGATGCCCTACAACCGCAACATGTAAAGTGCTGCGATTTAGCCATCCAAACGAATATTGCAGATCTATCCCGAATGCCCGGTCGTGGTGCAGATGACCATTCTAATTGTCTTGCAATCGACCTCCCTCTTGCCTAATTGTCTTGAGGCTCACCCTTCGTACTCTCACTGTTGTCAAGTCTACTTAAACGAGCAGGAAATCCGATAACCTCAAAGAGGCAGAAGGTCTCCTTATGCACCAATGGCAGTTCTCATCTTCGCCTCCAAGGGAAACTACCCTCGTTTTCTTATTCCCGTGCTTCAAAACTCCCCCCACTTCCTGGGAATCCCATCTTCTGCAACCCACCTCTGTGGTTTAACCTCTCCCATAGTCCACTCCCTGTATCTAATTCTTTGCCTGTCCTAGCTCCGACGTCCCTAATCCAACGCCTCAGTCTGACTCGCTTCTTCGTGTTCTCCTCCCTCACAAGCCCCAGTATCGACGAGATCTCGTTGGACACCTCCTCCTAATCATCCCTCTACTTCTCAAAAGACAAGAAAAGGTCCGTTAACACCTCCTACCCATCTTCCACCCTCCTCAGTTTACCTCCGTCTCTGTACTGGTTTTTCCCACTCACTATGGCTCTGTTACAAAGTTTTGTTAAGGTTCACCCTCCTCCTCGTACTGTACCTTCCTCCCCTGTTTCCCACCCAAGTTTCTTTCTTCCTCTCTGCCACCTCCCAGTTCTGCCTCTTCTGTCCCTTCCAACGCTCTCCCCAGTTCAACTCCACCCTTTCGCCCCCCCTAACTTGGTAGAGTCCATTACAGTCCAATCTTTACTTCGCCCTCCCCCTACCATTTCCAATATTGTCTCCTATATACGACGTCTCTTTGAATTCCGAAACACTTGAAGCAATCACTGAATATATTGCAGAGACCAAACCATCAATGTCACTGATCCACCCTCCGTTTCCTTCTCTGTCCTCTGCTCCATCTGCGCAACCCTTTCTTCCAGCGCCCATTCCTTCGCTGCTTGAAAACGTTTTCCTCTGCTCCGCATGTGGACTTTTTCTAACCCCTCTAGTCCGCGTAGTACCCCTTACCTGCGGATTCAGGTATCTTTGTCAGTGCCAAACAGGCTATTTACAGTGAATATACGACGGGCCCATCGGTAATCGGGTAGCTTCAGATGTTACTCCTCACATTTCCTTCCCCCTGTTGGTGTTGCTTACCAGAACCAAAATTACACTCTGCTGTCATCTCTCCCATCGCAGAGCTTAATTTATGTATTCTGCAGATCCTTTTTCCTGATGGGGCCTTAAGAAAGTGCCCTTTTCCTACTCACTGATATTCCCGTACATCACTTAGTTGTTCATACTCGCTGCATTACACAGCAGCCCGTATCCACTTGCAGCAGGTGGTAAATACGCTCCTGTTCTTTATATCTCTCTCCTTCTCGGGCATTTATCTATTCCGGGATATTGCCTTTTTTCTTTCGTCATTACTTGCCACCGATTCTGTTACTTGGCGATTTTTAATGCCCAACATTCCTCTGGGGGGGTCTCACTGTGATTCCGTGGAATTCAGTTAGAGGCTTTTTCTTGCCACCCACCCCCTCCATGTTTTAAATAACAGGTTACTCCACACCCATTTTCATCCTCAGGACTTACACCTTGCATCGAACTCTCAGTCTGCTCTTCCTCCGCTGTCATTAGACTTCACTTTGGCTGTTCTCTCCGGACATACATGACAGCGATCATTTCCAATCATTCTTACTTCCCCTTCATATTCCCACTCTTCGCATCCCCACGCTGGCAATTTATCAGGCAAATTGGAAAACCTTACTCACACCTAACTTTTTTTAGAGAGGTTCCTTCTTCATCCTCCATTCCGATGACTTTTACAAACCTCGTCTCGTCCTCCGTTTAAACCGCAGCTTCTAATTGTATACCCCAAACTTTTCGGGCAGGCATTCTCAGAAATGCGTGCCTTGTGTCTCCTGCTTGTGTCTCGTGCAGTACGTTTGAAACGCGCTGCATGGGGCAGGTACCGGTACAATAGAACCCTGGAGTGACTTCTTGATTTAGCAGAAGCGTGCATCGCTCCCGTGCATCTAGTGACGCTAAAAAAACGCACTTGCGTGGTGAGATTAATGTCTCCAACCATCCACCTCTGCTTCCTCTATGAGTGCAGTCTGGAAAAAGTACGAAAACTGAGTGGTAAATATTTTCCTGACCGGCTCCGGTTTCCTGCGGTGTTGCCGGTGTTGATATAGCAAACCCCCTAGATGTTGCCAATGAAATTGCAATCATCTGGCTGTATTTCTCCGGGACTCCATCTAGCCCCTCATTTCTTGCCTCAAGTCTGCCTAGAGAGTTAGCAAACCCGTGGACTTTTCCTTCCTCTCAGAAGAAAACAGTATAATGTGCCTTTTACACTTCAAGAACTGGAGGCAACACTCTCAGGCTTGCCGATCAATCGCAGCTGGGCCCAACACAGTCATATTCCGTATGCTACAACATTTACTCATCAAGCCCTGCAGTCCTATTAATTACGCCGTAACAATCTTATTTGGTCACAAGGATTTCTTCCACAGCTGTGGAAATCCGCCATTGTTCTCCTTTCTGCAACCAGGCAATATGACATGAAGCCTTCCCACTGTCTCCCATGCCCTTTCCAGTGGCAGTTTGCAAAGTGATTGGAACGCCTAGTAATAGACGTTTAGTGAGGTATGTAGAGACACACAAACATCTCTCCACTTCGTCAATAAGGGCTTTCGTACGGACGTTCTAAAAACCATAGAAGACCCCTACTACGCTTGATACGTATGTTCGAAATGCCTTTGCGAATAACCACTCAGTTATTGGCCATATTTTTGGACCTTGAGAAGGCATATGACACAACTGGAGGTAAAATATATTAGCCCAAGCCACTCCTTAGGCCTTCGAGGCAATCTACCAATCCTTCTTTAAGAACTGTTTAACTGACAGGCATTCCGTTTCAGGTTAATAATGTGCTCTCCACCCGGACCCTTTATCCAAGCTAAGAGTCTCCCCAGGATGTGTTCTGAGCACAACACTTTTTCCCCTCTCCTGGCTATTAATTTTTGGCCTCTAGTCTTCCATCAAATATTTGGTCAACACGCTATGTTTGTGACTTCACTATTCCTGTGCAGGCGCCTGACTGTCACCTACATTACAGTTCTCTCCTGCAATGCAGTCGACCGTGTTTCCCAATTGGGCCACCACACATGGGTTTAAATTTTCGCCAGCACTAAAACCCACAATATCTTTCACCCGACGCTCTGGTCATCTCTGACAATCCTTTGTACCTCTATGGCTCCCGTATCCCTGAAAACGTGATTACATCAAGTTTCTGGGCCTCCTCTTTTACCGTAGGTTATCCGAAACCTCGCATACTCTCTGAAGCAACTTGGTCACAGCCGCTGAAACCTTCTTAAAACCCTTGCTCATCTTCATGGGGAGCCAGACGTCGAACCCTCCGTCGCCTACATTCCACCCTCATTTTATTATCGGAAAAAAAAACTTTATTAAGGTGACCAGATCTATTCAGCGCATCTCCTGCTACTTCTCTCTAGCCTTAACCCATTCATCACCAATGAATACGTTTATGCCTGTGTTGGTGCTTTTTTCGCTCTTTCCCCTTTCGAGAGCCTCTATGGCAGACGAGAACGTTCCTTCCTTATCCTATCCCGTGATGCCCATTGCCTTCGCTACATGTACGCCTCTCATGATCTTCGCAATCCTTTCCATTTATAGAATGGTCACTGAATATTAGTAGACATTCTTTATTGTTCGCCGTCCCTGTTTACTCCGTCATCTCTTCGCCTTCATCCCGCTCTTGTCTTCTCTTCAATTACCACCTTTCTATGTTAATGTAGCATCTCTCTTTTCCCTACCCCCCTGGAAGTACAGCGTTTCGAATCTGTTTCTTTCCTCTCTCCCTGGCTCGAAAGCCCTACTGTCTATGGTCGCTTCCCCGCTCTCTTTTTCTTGACCACTTTCACTCACATCTCATGCCATTGCTGTGTACACAGATGCTCTAAGTCTTCGACGGCGTAGATTCGCAAGCAGTGTTTCCGGACAGCATCGTACAGGGCATTTAACTATCTTCGGCTAGTATTTTTCTGCTGAATTGTATGCCATCCTTGCAGCACTTATCCTATTGCATCTATGCCTGTGTCATCAATTTGTGGTTGTCTCAACTCCCTTAGTGCTTTTACAGGCTATACAGAAATTCGCCTTATACACCTCACCCCTTAGTCCTCCGTATCCAACTTTGGCTACGCCGCTCTTTACCAAGCATTAAATATTTGTTTTTGTTGGGGTCCCTGATCATGTTTATGTACAGCAATGAACAGGCCGACACGGCTGCGTGTCAGCATACATGACCTTACCAGTTTCATATAGAGGTATTCCATTTTACGGACTATTTTGCCTGGCAATATCCTCCCACCTTCACACCCGTGGCAACAACGTTGGCCTACTATGACTCGGCAACAAACTTCAATCTATTAAACCAGTATAGTTTACTGACCGTCTTCTTATCACCAGTGTCGAGGTGGGAGACTACTCTCTCCCATCTTTGCATTGGCCAATACTCGTCTCTAATACTCATTGAATCTATGGAGAGGCACCCTGCTCCGCTCTGGTGAGGAATTGGCCAAGCTCCATTATCAGTCACCACATTCTGTTGGACTGCCCACTTTATCACGACACCGCAGATTTACTCGCCGTCGTCGTCTTCGCTCCGCTGCTCTCTCTTTACCTCCTTCTCGCGATGGGACCCACCTTTCATCCAACTCTCTCATTGACATTTTTGACAACAACTGACTTACTTCACAAATTCTGATACCTTCAGCCCTTTCTACTTCTATCCATGCTCCCTCGTCCCCGGTAACTATCCCCTGGCTCCCCTGTTTTCTCTGTTTTCGTAACCTACTGATCATCCCTCCTCCCCCTTCGGCCATCCAACCCTCGCTTCCTTCCCTAACCCTGCGCACTGTTATAGCCTTGTGCTAGCGCGTCTGTTTGATTATAATAATAATAAGACGGGGGGACGGACCCGGAAAGGGTTAATAATGCACGGATTGAAAGGATTTCAACAGCAACGTAAAACTGAAATGTTTTAATTTCAGGGTAGTGACATTCTGAAGTATCAGTAAGGGGTGATTTCCTCGATTACCAATGAATTACGTTTACCGAAGGGTTTTGGAATGAAACTCCATCGTAAGTGAGGAGAGGCTGCATATATAATTATGTGTTGTTTGGTTACAACAATTTTTTTATAAGCATTTTTGTTAATTCCCAGTGAAGTATTTGAGAACATGAGGATAGGACAGCAGGGTTGGTGTAGCAGGACGGAAGGATGACGCATAGGCACTACCCGCGAACTATGTAGAATTTTTGCTTCAAATTCGTTTTTCTACATTCAGTATTTTTTACTTGGAAAGTTGGGCAAGACTCATAAAATAAAGGGTAGTAGTGATGCCTTCAGAACAACTGAAATATTCCACAGAATACTCTGTTTAAGGACAGTTCTGATGGATTGGTCTTACCTCACAAATATTTAGTGAAATTAACACAGAAAGGACATGATTACTTTGCCAATCATATTTGATTCGTGTCCTTGGTTTGGGTGACTACGCAGTATATAAATGTATTATATATATATATATATATATATAATAATATATATATATATATATATATATATAAAACTATAATATATATATATATATACGTAATCAACAGTGGCACCCTGAGTGTTTCAGTCAGCCAATAATTCGTTCCAGAAGGCTGTTCGAAGTGCCGTTACCAAACAATTTTGTTCCCATAAGGAATAATGTAAATTAGATTAGGTCCATTCAGACCCCCAAAAATACACTTACAAAAGCACTTACTAAATACACTTTACGTAATTGTTTGAGTTGGGAGCTGTATGAAAACTAACCGGGGTACCACTGTATATTATATATATATGTATATATAATATATATATAAATAAATAAATATATTAAATATATAATATATAAATAAATATATAATATATAGATAAATAATATAAATATATTAAATATATAATATATATATTAATTATATATATATATATTTTTCTATAACTATATAATATATATATATAATATATATATATAACTATATAATTATATTTATATAAATATATATAATATATATATAGATTTATATATATATTATGTAAAATAATAATAAATAAAATATATAATCTATATAAAAATATATAAAATATATATCTATAATTATATTATATATATATATATATATATATATAAATATGTGTGTGTGTTGTGTGTGGTGTGTGTTGTGTGTGTGTCGTGCCGATAGGCAGAAAACTTGCATCCTTGGCTTAAATTGCACGCCTGATCATGCCATATAGGTCAAGCGAAAATTTGTGTATGCAATAATTTCACCAAAAACATGCCGAACCTAACGAATAAAAATATATTTCACTGTGTTTGTTAAGTATAAACTATTGTAAACAAATCTAAATATTAATATTGGGTTAGGCTAAAAATAAATTTGTTCTTGTTATAATAAGGTGAGGTAAGTTTTTCTAAGATTCTTTGGAGCAAAATTAAAAATTTTTACATTAACATCAATGAAAAAAAAATCTTTAAACGTATAAGAACATTTTTTAGAAGGTCTTAATTTTAAAAATGCGTTCTCTTCTAATTGACCAGTTTACATATTGGCACGACATATAAGTGTGTGTGTGTGTGTGTGTGGTGTGGTGTTGTGTGTGTGGTTGTGGTGTGTGTGTGTGTTGTGTGTGTGTGTGTTGGTGTGTGTTATATATATAATATAGTATATGTATATATATAGATATATTATAATATATATATATAATATATATATATATATTATAAATTATTATATATTATATATATATATATATATATGCATTTATAACATATGTATACATGGACCCCCATGCATAACGATTACCTCCAAATGCGACCAATTATGTAAGTGGTATTTATGTAAGTGCATTTGTATGTTATGTTTGGGGGGTCTGAAAGGAATAATCTACTTCACAAATATCCTTATGGGAATAAATTCGGTCAGTACACTGGCACCTGAACATACTTATGGTGTGAAAAAATTAGTTAAACCGGGGGTCCACTGTATTTGCATAATCGCGAAACTAGAAAATACCAGATGCACAACGACACAGAGTGAATGATAGTTCTAAGGCCCTTCGTGTTGCAATCAATATCATCAATCAGGATCATTGCTGTGATGCAGAGATGGGGAGGAGGTCCAAGCAAATAACGTTTTACAGGACCTCCAGCATGGATGTTTCTGTGATTATATTGCTTGGACCACCACTTTTTCTGCATCATTGCAAAGCTCCTGATGTATGATTTACAACACGAAATGCCTAGAACCTGATCAATCAACTCCTCCCAAGGTTGTTTTTGCATCTTATTGCTTGTTTGTGATATTTGCATTTGTGTGTTAGTGTGCATGCATGCATGCATGTACACACACACACACACACACACACACACACACACACACACACACACACACACACACACACACACACACACACCACACACACACTACACACACACATACCACAAACACATACACAACATACACACACACACACACACACACACACAACAACACACACATCAACACACACACACACATCCACATACACTCATACACACACACACTCACATCACACACACATACACACACACTCACCACACACACATACACACACAAATACACACAGACACACACACACACACACACACACACACACCCAACTACACACACATCACATACAAACACATCATACGCACACACACCATATGCCACACCACATGCACACACACACCGCAGTTCCAAGCTAAGAGGCATGTCCTATGAGGAGAGGTTAAGGAAATCAACCTGACGACACTGGAGGACAGGAGAGGAAGGGAGGACCATGATAAACGACATAATAAAATACTGAGAGGAATTGACAAGGTGACAAAGACAGATGTACCAGAGATTGGGCACAGAGCCAACAAGGACACAGTTGGAAGTTGAAGACCAGAGATGAAGCACCGGAGGTTAGGAAGTATTTCTTCAGCACAGAGTAGTCAGAAAGTGGAATAGTTTGGGAAGCGATGTAAAGTGAGGCAGGATCCATACATAGCTTAAGCAGAGGTATGATTAAGCTACACGGTTCAGGGAGAGTGACCTAGCATTGACCAGTGAAGAGGCGGGCCAGGAGCTGACTCCACCCCTGCAACTCGACTATGTGAGTACACAACACATGCCGCACGACACCACGCGCACAACACGTGCACACTCGTGCACCACACGACGCACATGCACTGCACATGCACGCACACACACACACACATGCACACACGTGCACGACACCACATGCACACACATACCACACACATCATTCCGACCCGACCACCATTCATTCATTCATTCATTTTGCCGTGATGCTTTTGGGGATAAAGTATATTACAACATTACAGTAAAACATTCTTACATAAAAAAGATTTATACAATCCTTGAAAGATGTAACCAAAAGCTGATAACACTCTTGCAACGCTTATTTCTTGTACAAGTTTCAAATCAAATTTTGAGACGTAATTTATGCCATTTACTTATGTGATGATAAAGATAGCAGTTTAGATAGCAGTTATTGCTTCTGTATATCAAACACCAAGGCAGTATCTATACCACTAATAGGTGTTTTTAATTTGTGTTACCGCAATGCTACTTGTATAAATGTCTTTTTTTGTATGAAAATAACAAATATGGAGGGAACCTATGAAGAGCCACTCTTCTTGGGATCCATTAAATGTGTATTTCTGTTACCCCATATATTTTAGTTTATAAGGTCACCAGCACTTTATCATACCAGTAAGTTTTTAAAGACATTTTCATATACAATGAATATAAATTGCTCTAAACATTGTCTGTACTGAACACATATGTTTACATTAAGAATATACATATATTGCTTTTTATCAAATAAGTAAGCATATCATGTATCTTTGAGTAACAATATTTTTAAGGGTTTTTATGGGAAATAGAAGAGATGTTTTGAATGTATATTTGGTGGGACAGAGGTAAGTCAGGCATTTGTAAGTTGCTAGATGTATATTGTTAGTAAGGAAGACATTAGGTTATGATGACACCAAATGTTGGTATGTGGCACTAGCGCTGATTTATAAAACTCTGCATTGCTCCGTTATATGGGGTGTCGAGTTTAGAGTTTGTAGAGGAAAAAATTTACCAAGGAAAGGTGTCATTGGAAAGTAACCCATTTGGATAAGTGTTTAGATTTGTGTTCTCAGTTAAGTGTCCTGGTAAAGAAGCATATAGAAGAACGAATGAACATCAGCACTTGTTTTAATCCAGTAACTAAATAAGTACATAATGTTATTTTGCATGGTGTAGGCTCCTCACTGTATATATCAATCATAAAATGTTTCAGTGACCTACAACTATTTATTTTGATAGGATACCTCAAACAAGGGTTTTTCCACTTTCAGCTTTGTATGCCTGAAGTATATAGGTGATATTCATTTCTTCTATGTTTTGTCCTAAAATAAAAAAAAATCAGAAACTAATGTGGTCATCAATGGAAGGGTCTGTGATGATTTTTATATTATTGTGCAGAAAAGTGATCTTAATTACTGTCTATCCTCAAGTTTGATTGAAGAAACTTTCATCCAATTATATGTAAATGTATGTAGAAAATACATATAAATAATATTTTTCTTGATTATCAAAGTTGAAAGAATACAAAATAAATAAAAATAACCTTAGAAGGCAGGATGTTACTACAGTTTCTTATGGATTGTAGTCAGTATTTTTATGATAAATTTTGCATTTGTGATAATGACTATCTTGAATTGTACAGATTTTAATAGTGGTATAATGAATGTACATGGGCTTTTCTCTCCCAGTTACTTCTCAACTCATGCTTAAGGCCTGTGTCATTGCTTGGCTCGAAACATTTAACTGTACAGTGTAATCAATGTAATCTAGTTGTTTTAAACATTATAAGAATGATGAACCGTTTGGCTATACGCGGGTAGATACTAATTTCTGAAGTGTTTATAAAATCCTAGCACTCTGTGGCTCTCTTTGGCAGCAAAAGAAACCAGTAACTTTTTTGAGAATGACAAAGTGGATAATCAAAGCTATAAATCACTGCAGTCATTTGATGTCAAGTTCCTTGTAGTCTTTCTTAAGAAGTGGTTTTCAAGCATGAACTGAGCTTATTCTGCAGAGTTGTTAGTAAATGTGTAGACTGTTTGTTGAATCAGTGGTCTCCGTCTGTTACTTCTGTGTGCTTCTCAGTCACATAATAGTTAAAGTATTGTTTCATGGTTCTGAAGTACCTAAGTTCTTTGACATAATTGCATAATTTTATTAATATTTTATTAAAAAACCTGAGTTTACTTGCCATATATCCAGGCATGTGGGAATGTTGCGATTTGCTGCATTTTTGACTGGTGTTCGGTGTGATATTTTGATTGTTGGAAAAAATATACGTAATTTATTTTTTTTTTTAACACCTCATCTGTTTTTCCCACCAAGGCCAGGTGCCCAAAAAAGATAGAAAAAACTTTCATCCTTCAACACATACACCATCACTCATACTTAATCACTGTCTTTGCAGAGGCACTCCCAGAAATGACAGTTTAGATGTCTCCTTAAATACAGGCAGTTGTAACTTCCCACTTCCCAGACCAAGTCTGGCTAACTGGGTTTCACCTAAAAAAATCCCTTCACAAAGTATTACCCTGCTCACACGCATTTTCGCATGATAAATCACTTTAGACAAAAAAATAAAGATAGAGTTGAGTGAAAGGCAGTGAATCAGACATTTCCAGTGCGAACTAAATTTTTATTTATTATTTATAATCAGAAAGAACTAAATTTGTATAAATCACAATACATGCTGGAAGAAATGAACATTACAAATGAAATTACACATTACTTGGTTTGCCCTGAACAATGATCTTACAGTTTCTGCCATAATACTTTGGACATTTAACTACTCTGTCTTCTGTTCCCCATGCCATCTTATTGGGCATCGAGAAAATGGTTGCCTTTTGCTTTGACAAATACACAGAAGTCTATCATTCCTAATCTAATATTTTTTTATCCATAATGTTATGGCCAAACCCATCATTGCTGTTCTTTCTGTGTTGACCATCACAGACTATTGTCGAATTGAATTTCAAAACAACATTCCTACATAAATCTTTATCTTTTCCTCCTCTGTCCTTTATGCGGAGATGAGCTATTGATCCAAGGCACTCTACTTACCCCTTCCCTCTTCTATCAAACCTGATTGCTTCCCACTTCCTCTATGGGTTTTAAACTTTTACCCTGATTAAAATAAAACCTAAATGCCTCTGAAGAATAGTTCTCCCGGAACATGCCCTGAACTTTCATCTCCCACAGCATTATTTACTACTGGCTTTCAGCATTTTTGTATTCATTTATGAATTGAAAGTCCTGATGTTGTAATTTGCATAGCATTGAAAAGCCAGTACACAGATAGGAGTTTTACGACATTCGGGTCTGACTTGGACCATTTACAGAGTAACACTGTGTAAACTTTGTAAGTGGTCCAAGTCGAACTGAAATGCCGTTGTAAGCACTCTCCTATGTGTGGGTTATTTGTGTAGTGTTCCATCACAGTATTGTGCCTTATTCTTTACAAAGCCAGTATTGAGTACTTGAAAAGATATTCCATTTCTAATCAAATTACACAGTATCGATAATATACACCAAGGTTGGGCCAGACTAGACAGACATCTATTTTTTTTTTTTTTTTTTGGAAAGTTTCCCTATATTATTCAAAGGGCTGAGTGGTTATGGTAATAGGGCATGTAGAAAGGATAAGAGGGATAGGATAATTAAACATGTATAAATCTGGGTGGAAGGTAGGGGTTGTCTCAGGAGGATTTGGAAAAAGGGAATAAAAGAGGTTTTGATTTTTAAAATTTTTAGCATGTACGAGTGAATGGAGACAATGGCATTTAATGGATGTGAGGTTGACGTTTGAGCTAGATAACTTATGAAGGGATTCAGTAAAAACCAGTTAGCTTGATTTGAGGTTCTCTGGGTGGTGGCAAGGGATTATATATATATATATAACACCCACACACACACTCGCTTGTACAAATGTATAGACAGACACGTACCTAAGGACAGACTTAGTGTAAATCAGGGTCATGCCCAATTTACTTGTGTTGCATAAATCATTATCATAAATCCAGTAAGGCTATTCAAAGCTTTCACATTCCATGCCATTGCCCATAGGTGTCAGCAAAATTTTTAAAAGGGACAATATCCCTACTATTTATGTTTTAAGAAAGAGATGCTGGGTTTTTAGAGTGGCACCCCTAACACAACCACTAAAACCCCATGTCAGAGGGGGGCGGTAGTCCATCATGAATCAAAGCACTGTCAAGGTTTCCTTTTCCATTATTGTGATTCTGACTTTAACTGTGGTTATAAAAGAAAAATTGAGCTTCTGCCATATTTTATAAATTATAGTGTGCAAAATTATGTTAGCAGTAAAAGCTTAAGCTTTTTCTCTTATTTTGTGCCATTACAAGAATGAGCTTAAGCTAATGCTCAAAGACTGTCATTACTTTGGAACTAGGGACCCCATAAAAACAATATTTTTTCTTTATGCAAGCTATAGCACGCAAATTCAGTATAGTTTAGTAGGCTATATACACTCAACCAATATCTGTGGTAGGTGATATGTATAATATTTGGGATTGTCTCTTTAAGAATAAAAAAAGTAGAGAACATTAAATCTTTGTACATTACATTAAAAATCATGAGGATTTGTACACACATGCTGCATTTTTTCCCACATCATATTTTTTCTATATACATGAAAACAAAACTTGTTTTCACTTTGCAATATTCTGTTTGCAGCAAGTTTTCTTTACATACTGTATACAACTATCATTTAACCACATAAGTGTTAGGTGCTGTTGATTTTTTTCAGTCATGTTTTTTGATGAGAGTACAATGTCTGATATCCTAAAGATATCTTCATGATGGTTCTTTTCTTAGATTACTATTTTTGGTTTTAACTTGAGATTAAAAAATATGGTCTTGCAGTGTTGATGTATGAAGATGCTAGTGTAAGTACCACTGTGTAGTAATAAGTCCCTAATAATTTACATTAAAAATTTATATATAACCATCAGTAAGAAATGTGCAGTTTTGTTTTTGGCAAGCCAAAAAACATACTTGTGCTTAGGAAAAATATTTTATGGCTAATTAGTTGAAGTGCTTGGTATTACATTGTTTTCCTAATTATTTTGATGCTTGAGTTTTAAAATATTAGTTTTTGCTTCTTTTAAATTATTATTTTTATTTTTGCTCTGCTTTTTACCAGAAAAGTTTTTAAAGAAAAATATGACCTTGCCTATTACATGAAAGCACAATTATCAGCAGCAAGATGAACTAATGTTACCGAGAATTGTTTTTGCTCTTCATTCATTTCCTTTTTCTTGGGGGAAAAATAAATGAAAAACACTGCACTCATTTAACATTTCTGAATTTAGGTTGATGCATTCAACATTTGATAAAAAAAATTAAGCGGTTTTTAAATATTTCCTTAAAAATATTAATATTCTTCAGAAAATAATGTACACTCAAAAAATGTGAAAAAATTTTTTTTAAAAAAAAAACAAATAAATTTTAATGGAAAACAATTCCCCGCTTCATCCATTATAAAATCTGGGAAATTT
>NC_069428.1:39456604-39550935 GCF_026875155.1 Cherax quadricarinatus | reverse complement strand
GGGCCCCAGCCGTCGCAGGCCAGACACCCACTGGTAGCGGGGCCAGCACCAGCGGCCAGCAACCATGTTGTTTACAAAAACTCCACTCCCTTCCCCACCAAACATTGCTTGGACCTATAAATACTATGTATGTGTAGTATATACACCTATCATCTGACTTACGACCTGCTCGACTTATGACGACTTGACTTACGACCGTGTTTTCTATACCAAATTTCTGGGAAATAAACAAGTGTTTGGGTTGTACACAGTGTTTATCCTAAACCTTACAGTATACAATACAGTACTAACAGCATAAAAAGTAAAGTAAAACAGGAAATACCAAAATAAAACAATAAAATAAAGTCATTACAAAAATGTTATGTTGATATTCAGTAGTAAAGTTCGACTTACGTTCATTTCGACTTAGGACCGGTTTCTCAGAACCGAACTCGGTCGTAAGCCGGATGGTAGGTGTATTTCTAGGCAATAATATGTGGCTAAAATAGGTGAAAATGTTCACCTGTCAATGTTTGTGCAGTTATTGTGTACTCACCTATTCATACTCGCCTAATTGTGGTTGCAGGGGTCGAGACTCAATTCCTGGCCCTGTCTTTTCACCGATTGCTACTAGGTCCTCACTCTCCCTGCTCCATGTGTAGCATACAACGAGTGTATATATCCAAAACATGGCTTATATTGGTCTCACAGGCCATTAAAGTTACTTGAAAAAATAAAAGAAAAACATAGAAAAAAATGAACTATTTCCGCATGACTGGCAGTCGGCGATGTTGCCATAAGCAGCTCACTTTGTCAACTTCCAGTCTTCATATCTCGGTAAGTATTGATCACAAAAAAATTGGGGGGGGGGGGGCCTGTAATACTCACAAAAATATGCTCTATCATTTCATAAGAAAAAAATAATTTTTTTTTCGAAAATTTTTTGACCCTGAGAACAAGTTTGGGAGAGGGCCCATCGAGCCTGAAAGGGTTAAGCCACACCAACAACACTCTCTCCACACCTTCAAGAGTACAGCTGACGGTGGTACAGCAGCAGCAGCTGACCGTGGTACAGCAGCAGCAGCCGACCATGGTACAGCAGCAGCAGCAGCTGACCGTGGTACAGTAGCAGCAGCAGCTGACCGTGGTACAGCAGCAGCAGCAGCAGCTGACTGTGGTACAGCAGCAGCAGCTGACTGTGGTACAGCAGCAGCAGCTGACCATGGTACAGCAGCAGCAGCAGCTGACCGTGGTACAGCAGCAGCAGCAGCTGACCGTGGTACAGCAGCAGCAGCAGCTGGCCATGGTACAGCAGCAGCTGACCGTGGTACAGCAGCAGCAGCTGACTGTGGTACAGCAGTAGCAGCAGCAGCTGACCGTGGTACAATAGTATTTTGATAGTATTTCTCACCCTTTTTACCACAGGTTGGCACTAGAAGCTTTCTTTGGGCCCATGGTGGCTTATTTAGCAGTTACAAGACCTAAAAACAATGGAATAATACAAAATGTATCAAATGTATGCATGGAACCATCCGCCCTGGCTTGTAAACAGTGGCACACTAGCTGACGGCAGGGGAGCTGAGGCACTCAGGCTGGACGGACAGGTTCGGGACAAATGTCATTGGTCAGGGCAAAATTTTTATGCTCAAACACTTCATTAGGCGAATTTTTTATAAGACGATGCCTTCGTTGGTCGGGGGTCCACTGTACCACATTGTAGTATAAATACCTACCCAAAACAATACCGCCTTACACCCAGTTGTAGCGTTCTCATAGTGTAAACTACTTTAAACAACTCACAATGTTATATTCCCATAATTTAATTTCAATATTCATTAGTGAAACTATTGTAATTGGAGTAAAATTACTGTCTACTATAAACAAAAAAGATGTACAGCTTAAACAAAATATGATCAATTTCTTTAGTATTAAGTAGTATGTAAGCCATTAAATTAAGTCTGCCCATAATGCCTAGGCATGATAGTGGCTCTCTTTGTACTGTACCTCATTGTAATTTCATAATCTCAATGTAACCTTGCAAAGAAACAAAATTTGTTTGTGTTTGTTGTTTAAATGAGGAGCATACTATAATGGTAGTGGGTTTGTGTCACCCATCTTTGATATTGTTTTAATGTCACCTTTGCACCATTTATAACATTTCTGGTATATTTTTAATTGTTTATACAGTAGTGTACTGTATGCAGCTCTAATATACGTACATTATTTAGGTATGCATGCTGGTCAGAGAGCCCGTTGTAAGTTCAAGTCATCGGTAAACGAGTACGTCGCTCAGTGAGGAGAGGCTGTAGTACAGATCCCATAGATTTTGAAAAAGAAATGGACAACATGCCCACTCACTTAGCACCTGGACCAGATTCATGGCATGCTCTATATATAAAGAAATGCAAAGTACCACTATTTATTTATTTATTTATTTATTTATTTATTTATTTATAATTTGAGCACACTTACAGAGGTACAAAAAAAAAATACAGATAAGAGCAGCATGCCAAAGCCACTTATACTATGCATAGCATTACGGGCTGGCTTAAAATTAACTTAAGATTAACTAAGCAATGATGAAATCAGTGAAAAACATTAATGTAAACTGATTACTATAAAGCACAAGTGAGTATTACAAAGACAGGTCATATGGTTGCATGCATTGTTGTAAATTCAGTAGAATGGAGTATTCTGTTAGGTAGTGAATTTAAAAAATAATAAAGTTAGATTGGGTTTTAGGTTTAACATTTATGTGATATAATTGTGAGAAACATTTAAGATATACAATTTATAAGGTTCAGTTATTCAGTATTTATTTGGTTTTGGGTGAGTAAGTGATCTTTGAGAAGAGACTTGAATTTATAAACAGGTAGTGTTTCTTTTATATTAACAGGTAATGAATTCCAGATTTTAGGGCCTTTTATGTGCATTGAGTTTTTGCATAGCGTGAGATGGACACGAGGAATATCAAAGAGTGATCTGTGCCTTGTGTTATGGTCATGTGTTCTGTTGAGGTTGGCAAGGAGATGTTTGAGGGGAGGGTTAATATCAGAGTTGAGTGTTCTATGTATGTAATAGGTGCAGTAATAAGTATGGATGTTTTGTATGGTGAGTAGGTTGAGTGTATTGAATATTGGTGGAGTGTGCTGCCTGTAGTGAGAATTTGTTATCATTCTAACTGCAGCCTTTTGTTGGGTAATTAGTGGTCTGAGATGGTTACTTGTTGTTGAGCCCCATGCACAAATTCCATAGGTGAGATAGGGGTAATAAGAGAGTGATATAGGGCCAGGAGGGCTGACTGTGGAGCATAGTACCGTATCTTCGATAGTATGCCTACAGTCTTGGAAATTTTCTTAGAAATTTGTTGTATATGTGTATGAAATTTGAGTCTATTATCAAGGTGGATTCCTAAGAATTTTCCCTCTGTTAGCTTTGTGATAGGTGATCCGTTTATCATTATGTTAAGAGGGACATCTGTAGCTCTGTTACCAAACTGAATGAAGTAGGTTTTGTCAATGTTTAGTGTAAGTTTGTTAGTACTCATCCAGGTAGATATTTTCTGTAATTCGGTATTTACAGTATTGGCTAGCTTGACTGGGCTCGGGTGGGAGAAGACGTATGTTGTGTCATCAGCAAATAGTTTGAGTAATTGAGAAGCATTTGGTAGGTCATTTATGTATAGGAGAAAGAGAAGAGGGCCAAGGACACTTCCCTGTGGGACACCAACTGTAATTGGTTGTGCAGAAGAGTTTGCCCCATTTGCGTACACATATTGGCTTCTGTTGCTGAGGTATGACTTGAGGTAGTTGAGGGAGTGCCCTCTTATACCATAGTGTGATAATTTTACGTGGAGCAAGTCATGGTCAACTGTATCAAAAGCTTTACGTAAGCTTTACGTAAGTCGGTATACTTTGAAGAAAGATCCCAGATCTAGGTGAAATACCGGAGACCTTAAAGAGTGCAGACATAGCCCCTTCACATACAGGAAGTAGTAGAGCAATAGCTAAAAATTACAGACCAGTAGTCCTAACTTTTCACATCATAAAAGTCTTAGAGAGATGAGATGGCAGATTACAAATTTCATAGACCAGCACAACCGGCATAACCCAAACCAGAATAGTTTTAGAGCAGGACGATCATGCCTGTCACAGCTGCTGAACCACTCCTCTTCAAGGGGGGCTCCTTGCCGCGGTGAAGAGGCTCTTGGTCTGAGGAATTAGACCTGTTGGTCTCCTTCCTCAGACCGAACCTAATTACCCCCCAATCCCCCCCTTCCCTATCCCATCCTCCCCATCCTCCCCTTTTCCCTTTCCTCCTCCTCCTCCCCATCCCTTTTGCCCTTCCTCTTTTTGGCATTTGGGGTTTTTCCCACAGGCACACTGGTTCCTAGGTAGGGGAAAGGGTACCAGGGTCCATCCCATTCCATTGAGGTTCTTGGCGGTGGCGTAGTTTGCCGTGGAATCTGGATCACCTGGGGATGTCCCGATCCCTCTCCAGTATCCCGGAGAGTGGCTTTGAGTGTCTTTCGGGCGATGGGTGTATCTCTGGAAGCCACCTTTTGGATTCTGGGGGTGGTGGCCAAAGGCAGTATGCTTTGTGGTGGATATCCGGCCGCCCTCTCTTTTGTCCACCGAGGTAGCTCGGCAGATGTGAGGTTGCTATCCCGGATTGCTGGTTTACTGGCATGAAGGGTAGGGTATGGCACGGGTTCCATGCTGCATCTGCGCTACTAGCAGTGCTGAGGTCCTCTTGGGTGCGGAGGGAGATTTCCTGCCCTTTCATTCCTCCTGGGAACTATTCTTCCCCACTCCTCCCTTTTTTATTCTTTTTTTTTATTTTTATTTTCTTTTCTTTTTTTTCTTAAAAACAAAAAGCAAAGGAGTAACCTGACCATGGAGAACCCAATCCATGAACCCACTACCCCCGGGCCCCTTCTTGATACCGCACCCCATTCTGACCCTGCCTTGTTTTTTGACCACTCTTCGGACACTCCTGATGCCCCTGTACCTCTTGCTGGTGCTGTTTCCTCACCCGCTTCAGGTACCGGGGCTTCGACTGACTCCTTCGATTTGTCTGACCTCTGCTCTCCTTTGACTATGCTTCCGGCCTCTCCCTCTACGGTACGGCAATTTTCGAATTGCCAGCCCGTTTCACAACGGACCAACTCTGGCCCTACTCCTAAAGGCCAACAACAATCTCCTGATGATGTCCCTTCATTACCTTCCCATTCTACTTGGAAAAGACCGACACGTCATGCACTTCCTCTCCACGCTCAGTTTCGGACTATACAATGGACTAAATTCTTTACTTTAAGACTGACTTCTTCTTCTGCCTATCTTTCTGACCATAGTATTGGCAAAGCGTTCCTGCGCCATGTTGATAGAGATATTTCATTTCATGCTCTCAAGAGCGGTACGTGCATCGTCACTGTCCAGAATGCTACCCAAGCTCATGATCTTTCTCTCCTTTCGCATATCGATACTACTCCTATCACTATTGAAAAACATCTTTCTCTCAATTTATGTAGTGGTACTGTCATTCTGCCCCATACCATAGTCCAGCAGAATTTCCAGTCATGTGGCAATGACATTCTTGAACAGCTGGAACTCCAAGATCTCCCAATCCTCAAAGTAGACACTTATATCCTTCCTGCCCACAGGCGGAGACGTTACCCTTGCAATGTGGCTCGATTAACTTTCGACAGCCGTGAACTCCCGCCCTCTGTTTATGTCGCGGGTCATTGGTTGCAAGTTAGAAAGGTGATCCCTACACCGCAACAGTGTAGAAATTGCTGACGTTTTGGTCACCCAGTGAAATATTGCAGATCTATAGCCGAATGCCCAGTCTGTGGTGCCGACGACCATTCTAATACATCTTGCAGTCAACCTCCATCTTGCCTTAATTGTAATGAGGCTCACCCTTCGTACTCTCGCCGTTGCCAGGTCTACTTGAATGAGCATGAAATCCGTTGCCTCAAAGAGCAGAAGGTCTCCCTTATGCTATGGCAGTTACTCATCTCCGCCTCCAAGGGAGACTACCCCGTGTTTCTTATTCTCGTGTTTCAAAACGTCCCCCCACTTCTGGAGTCCCATCTTCTGCAGCCTCTTCTGTTGTTACCCCTCCCATAGCCACTCTGGCATCTAATCCTTTTGCTGTCCTTGGCTCTGACGTCCTGACTACAACTCGGTCTGTTCTCACATCTTCGCGTCCTTCCTCACAAGCCCCGGTATCGACAAGATCCCATACAACACCTTATACCAATCGCCCCTCTACTTCTCAGAAGTCCAAAAAAACCCCAGTGCTCAAATCTTCGTTGCCCCTTCCATCCCTTCTTCCACCTCCGCACTTTACCTTTCCAGTCTCTGTGTCTAGTTCTTCCCCTCTCTCTGGCTCTATTACAAGTATGGAGGTTCATCCTCCTCCTTGTACTATGCCTTCCACCCCCGTCCCCTCCCAAGTTTCTCCCTCTTCCACCTCCCAGGTTTCTGCCTCTTCTGTCCCCTCCTACACTTCTTCTCCAGTCCCCTACACTCTTTCGTCCCCCCCTACTTCGGTACAGTCCATTACTGTCCCAAACTTTACTCACCTTCCTCCTTCTACCTCCAATATTGTCTCCCATACATCTTTGAATTCAGAAACACTTAAAGCCATTTCAGAATATATTGCAGAGACTAAACCTTCAATGGACACTGATCCACCTCCTGTTCCTTCTTTTCCCTCTCCCCCATCTCCACAACTCCATGCTTCGCAATGCTCCGTTCCTTCGCTACTTGAACGTCTTCCAATGCCACCACATGTTGACTTTTCTAACCCCTCTAGTCCGTAGGTGCCCTTCCCTACGGATTCCTGGTATTTTCTTCATTGCCAATCATGGCCTATTTACAGTGGAATATCTGCGGCCTCATGGGTAATCAGGGTGAGCCTCAGATGTTGTTTTCCAGGTTTTCCCCTGTTGGTGCTTGCTTACAAGAACTAAAATTACACTCAGCTGTTTTCCAACTTATCTCAGGCTATAATTTATTGTATTCTTCGTATCCTTTCTCAGATGGGACCTTTAATGAAAGTGCCATTCTTCTACGCAATGATATTCCGTACTGTCAACTATTTGTCCATACCTCGCTGCATTACACTGCAGCCCATATCCACTTGAATAAGTGGTTTACAATATGTTCTTTATATCTCTCTCCTTCTCGAGCATTTTCTATCCCAGATTTTCCCTTTCTAGTTTCATCCTTACCACCACCACTTCTGTTACTTGGTGATTTTAACGCCCACCATTTCCTCTGGGGGGGGGGTCTCATTGTGACTCACGTGGCATCCAGTTGGAGGCTTTTCTCGCCTCTCACCCCCTCCATGTTTTAAATACGGGAACTCCCACCCATTTTGATCCTCGTACTCATACTCTCTCTTGCATCGATCTATCAGTCTGCTCTTCCTCCACTGCACTAGACTTCACCTGGTCTGTTCTACCGGACTTACATGACACCGATCATTTTCCAATCATTCTTACTTCTCCTTCCTATTCACCACCTTTCCGTAGCCCTCGCTGGCAATTTGATCGGGCAAATTGGGACCTTTACTCGAAACTCGCTGCTTTTAGTGAGGTTCCTTCTTCATCCTCCATTGATGAGCTCCTACACGTCTTCTCGATGTCAGTTTATACCGCATCTTCTCATTCTATACCCCAAACCTCAAGCAGGCATTCTCAGAAGTGTGTGCCTTGGTGGTCTCCTGCTTGTGCTCGTGCAGTATGTTTGAAACATGCTGCATGGGGCAGGTACCGGTACAATAGAACCGATGAGAGACTTCTTGATTTTAAGCAGAAGCGTGCGATCGCTCGCCGTGTCATCCGTGACGCTAAACGCGCTTGCTGGCGAGACTATGTTTCCACCATCACCTCTGCTTCCTCTATGAGTGCAGTCTGGAAAAAGGTGAGGAAATTGAGTCGTAAATACTCTCCTGACCCTGGCTCCTGTTCTACGGGTCGCTGGTGTTGATGTAGCAGGCCCTCTTGACGTTGCCATTGAAATTGGCACTCATCTGGTCCGTATTTCCTGGGGGCTCCATCTATGCCCCTCGTTTCTTTCCTCAAAGTCTGCTAGAGAGTTAGTACCCTTGGACTTTTCTTCTCTCAGAGGAGAACAGTATAATGTACCTTTTACACTTCAGGAACTGGAGGCAATGCTCTCAGCTTGCCGATCATCGGCAGCTGGGCCTGAGGACATTCATATTCGTATGTTACAACATTTACATCAGTCAGCCCTTGTAGTCCTCTTACACCTCTTCAATCTTATTTGGGCACAAGGAGTTCTTCCCCAGCTGTGGAAATCTGCCATTGTTCTCCCTTTCCGCAAGCCGGGTACTGCAGGACATGATGCCTCCCACTATCGTCCCATCGCTCTTACTAGTGCAGTTTGCAAAGTGATGGAACGTCTGGTAAATCGACATTTAATGTGGTATTTAGAGACACACAACAGTCTCTCCACTAGTCAATATGGCTTTCGTAAGGGCCGTTCTACCATAGACCCCTTACTACGCTTGGATACGTATGTTCGTAATGCCTTTGTGAATAATCACTCAGTTATTGCCATATTTTTTGACCTTGAGAAGGCATATGACACAACTTGGAGGTATAATATTTTGGCCCCAGCCCCCTCCTTAGGCCTCCGAGGCAATCTCCCATCCTTCCTTAAGAACTTTTTAACTGACAGACATTTCCGTGTTCGAGTCAATAATGTGCTTTCCCCGGACTTCGTCCAAGCTGAAGGAGTCCCTCAGGGATGTGTTCTGAGCACAACACTTTTTCTCCTTACTATAAATGATTTGGCCTCTGTTCTTCCACCCAATATTTGGTCATCACTCTATGTTGATGACTTCGCTATTGCTTGTGCAGGCACTGACTGTCATCTCATTACAGCTTCTCTCCAGCATGCGGTCGACCGTGATTCCACTTGGGCCACCACGCATGGATTTAAATTTTCCAGTACCAAAACTCACCAAATTACTTTCACTAGACGCTCTGTCATCTCCGATCATCCTTTGTATCTCTATGGCTCCTGTATCCCCGAACGTGATACAGTCAGGTTTCTAGGCCTTCTCTTTGACCGTAGGTTATCCTGGAAACCTCATATTACCTCTCTGAAGGCAACTTGTCACAGCCGGCTGAACCTTCTTAAAACCCTTGCTCATCTTTCATGGGGAGCTGATCGTCGAACTCTGCTTCACCTACATTCAGCCCTCATTTTATCGAAACTCGATTATGGTGACCAGATTTATTCAGCGGCCTCTCCTGCTACTCTCTCTAGCCTTAACTCCATCCATCACCAAGGATTACGTTTATGCCTTGGTGCTTTTCGCTCTTCCCCTGTTGAGAGCCTCTATGCAGAAGCGAATGTTCCATCCTTGTCTGATCGCCGTGATGCCCATTGCCTTCACTATTATGTACGCTCTCACAATCTCCGCAATCCTTCCATTTATAGAATGGTCACTGATATTAGTAGACATTCTTTATTTGTTCGCCGCCCCTGTTTGCTCTGTCCCTTTTCTCTTCGCCTACATTCGCTCTTGTCTTCCCTTCAGTTACCACCTTTATATGTTCATGTAGCATCTCACTTTTCCCTACCCCCTGGGAAGTTCCAGCTGTGCGGGTCCGTTCTTTCTCACTCCCTTGCTCGAAAGCCCAACTGCCTATGGTGGCTTCCCGCTCTCTTTTTCTTGATCACTTCCACTCTCATTCTCATGCCATTGCTGTGTACACAGATGGCTCTAAGTTTTCAGACGGCGTTGGATTCGCAGCAGTGTTTCCGGACAGCGTCGTGCGAGGGCATTTACTATCTTCGGCTGGCATTTTTACTGCTGAATTGTATGCCATTCTTGCAGCACTTATTCGTATCGCATCTATGCCAGTGTCATCATTTGTGGTAGTCTCAGACTCCCTTAGTGCTCTACAGGCTATACGAAAATTTGATACATCTCACCCCCTAGTTCTCCATATCCAACTTTGGCTACACCGTATCTCTACCAAGCATAAAGACATTGTTTTTTGTTGGGTCCCCGGTCATGTCGACGTACAGGGCAATGGGCAGGCAGACACTTCTGCGCGGTCAGCAGTACATGACTTACCAATTTCATATAGAGGTGTTCCATTTCTGGACTATTTTACTGTAATAGCTAACCACCTTCACACCCGTTGGCAACAACGTTGGTCAACCCTGCTTGGTAACAAACTTCATTCTATTAAACCGAGCATAGGTTACTGGCCGTCTTCTTGTCATCAGTGCCGAGGTTGGGAGACCACTCTCTCCCGCCTTCGCATTGGCCACACTCGTCTTACTCATGGGTATCTCATGGAGAGGCACCCTGTTCCTCTCTGTGAGCAGTGTCAAGTTCCCGTATTGATTAGCCACATTCTGTTAGACTGCCCTCTCTATCAATGAGCATGCAGAGTTTACCTCTGTCGTCGTCTCCTCTCTACTACTCTCACTTTACCTTCCCTTCTTGCTGATGGACCCTCCTTTAATCCTGACTCTCTCATTGACTTCTTGACAACGACTGATTTACTCCACAAACTCTGATTATGATACCTTTCGCACTCCCCTCAGCCCTTTCTAGCTCAGTCTCTTGCTGCCCTTTACCCTTTCACCATCCACTGCCCCGCTGTTCTCCATAACCTATTACTCATCCATCTCCCTTTTGCCACCTGATGCCCTCGATTCCTTCCTGCCCTGCAGCACTGTATAGCCCTTGTGGCTTAGCGCTTCTTTTTGATTATAATAATAATAATGCTGAACCACTATGACAGAATTATGGAGGCATTGGAAGATGACCAAAATGTAGATCTGATTTACACAGATTTTGCAAAGGTGTCTGACAAATGCAATAATAGTGATAGCGAACAAAATGAGGGCCATAGGCATTATGGGGAAGGTAGACAGATGGATTTTTGGGTTCCTAACACACAACACAAAAAACAGTAGTAAACAGAGCAAAATCCAGCATCAGCTAGGTAAAAAGCTCAGTTCCCCAAGGCACTATCCTGGCACCTCTGCTGTTTCTCATCCTCATAACAGACAGATAAAAACACCCATGACAGTTTTTGTATAATTATTTGCAGATGACACCAAAATAAGCAGATGACACCAAAATAAGCATGAAAGTCACTATGGTAGAAGACACTGAAAAGTTACAGGAAGACATAAGCAGGGTTTTCCAGTGGGCAGTCGAGAACAATATGACGTTCAATGGTGATAAGTTCCGGATGCTTAGGTATGGAAAGAATGAAGAACTCAAAAGGAACACTGTATACAAAACTCAAGAGGATCACCAAATAGAACGAAAGGGACATGTAAAAGACTTGAGTATAATTATGTCAGCTGACATAATAGAACATAATAAGACCAAGATCACGACAGCCAGGAGGATGATGAGGTGGGTATTGAGAACTTTCAAAAAAAGGGAAATAATGCCAGTGGTGAGACTTCAAATCGCTAGTACTCCCTCATTTGGAACATTGCTGTGTTGACGGGCTCTGTTCAAAGCAGGAGAAATATCAGAGCTGGAACAAATACAGAGATCGCTTATGGCATAAATAGAGCTAGTAAAGCATTTAAATTACTGGGAATGCCTTAAAATCTTGAATATGTACTCACTGGAGTGGAGGAGAGAGAGAGATACATGATAATTCATGTATATACAGTGGACCCTCAACTAACGGTGGCATCAAGTAACGGCAAATTCGTCTAAAAAATGGCTCTACCAATGGCGAAAAACTCGTCTAATGGCATTCATCCCAAACATGTCCATGCGGCCGGAGCGCAGCCTGAGCGTGCCCAGCCACTCCAAGACTCGGTGTGCCACTGTTTACAAGCCGTTGTGGTCGATCCCACATGTACCTGCGATATATTTACATTATTCCAGTGTTTTTAGTGCTTGTAACTGCTAAAGAAGCCATCATGGGTCCCAAGAAAACTTCTAGTGCCAAGCCTGTGGTAAAAAGGGTGAGAATTATGATGGAAATGAAAAAATATATTGAAAAATATGAAAGTGGAGTGCATATGTCTTGAGTTGGAAAGGCTATACAACAAACCCCATTCAACCATAAGTACTATCTTGGTGAACAGAAAGGCAATCAAGGAAGCTGTTGTTTTGAATGGTGCAAGTCTGTTTTCAAAATAGAGACTGCAAATAATTGAAGAGGTAGAGACTGTTATTGGTATGAATAAATGAAAAGCAGTTATCAGAAGTTAGTATTTCTCAGTCTATAATTTGTGAAAAGGCAAGGCAGTTGCATGATGATCTCATTAAGAAAATGCCTCAAAATAGTGATGATATTGATGAATTTATGGCCAGCAAAGGCTGGTTTGAGAGATTTAACCCTTTGACTGTCTACGTCGTACATATACTTCTTACGCGCCACTGTTTCTGACATTAATACGCGTAAATTCTAGCAGCTTCAAATCTAGCGGGAGAAAGCTGGTAGGCCCACATGTGAGAGAATGGGTCTTTGTGGTCAGTGTGCACCACAAAAAAAATCCTGCAGCATGCAGTGCATAATGAGAGAAAAAAAAAGACCATTTTTTTGGATTAAAACGCCGACTTTGAGGTGTATTTTCGTATAGTATTTTTCGTTGTATTCTCGTTTTCATGGTCGCAAGTGATAAAATGGAAAACATATTACAGAAATAGAGATGATTTTGATTACTTTCACGATGAAAACAACCTTGAAATTAAGCTCAAAATAGCAGAAATGTTCAATTTTTACCAATGTTCAGGAGTAAGCAAATCACACCACATGTCCAATACACGTCAACTGGGGAGTCTAATATTCTTTCACTAGTGCACCTATATTATTTAAACCATTTTTACAATAATGCAGTAGCCTGCATACCAGTAAATTTTGTATTTTTTTGTATGAATAAAAAATCAAAATAGAAAGCAATAGTAATATAAGAGGGGCCTAGAGACGTGACTAATGAACAGAGATATGCTATTTTAGTGCAAAAAATGTCTACATTGTTTATTCTGGACCCTATTTTGAAATTGGCATCTTTTTTAATGTGTGTGAAATTGGCAAAATTGCCAATTTCTGACCACTTTATTGGGTAGTACAGATCGGTAAATGGGCGGTTTCTTGTACTCAACTGATAGATAAAATGGAGTTCTAAAGAAATAGCTATGAGTTTGGTCAACTGGAACAACGGAATTGGCTAAAAACAGGGCTCAGAGTCGGTAAAATCGTCGATACGTATATGTCGCCGAGACCGATAACTTCGTGGGAGCGTAATTCCCTGAGTTTTTGACCAAATTTCATACTTTTGATGTCATTACCATCGGGAAAAGATTCTCTCATTTCGTAAGAAAAATATAATTTTTTTTTTTTTTTTTTCAAAAAATTTATCGACATAGAATGACAGTTTCAGAAAGGGGCCTGTGACAGTCAAAGGGTTAAGAATCATAGTGGCATACACAGTGTGGTAAAGCATGGTGAGGCTGCCAGTTGAGACCAAAAAGCGGCTGAAAAATATGTGAAGGACTTTAAGTGGACCCTCGCCTAACGCTATTAATCCGTTCCTGAGAGCTGAATGTTAGGCGAAATTATCGTTAGGTGAATTAATTTTCCCCATAAGAAATAATGGAAATTAATCCATGCAAGACACTCAGAAGTATGAAAAAAAAATTTTTACCACATGAAATATTAATTTTAATACACACAAACTGAAGAAGACATGCACAGTTACATGACACTTACCTTTATTGAAGATCTGGTGATGATTGATGGGATGGGAGGAGGGGAGTGTGTGGATGGTCTTAGTGTTTAGAAGGGGAATCCCCTTCCATTATGACTTGAGGTAGCAAGTCCTTTTCTGGGGTTACTTCCCTTCTTCTTTTAATGCCACTAGAACCAGCTTGAGAGTCACTGGACTTCTGTTGCACAACATATCTGTCCATAGAGGCCTGTACCTCTCGTTCCTTTATGACTTTCCTAAAGTGTTTCACAACATTGTCAGTGTAATAGTCACCAGCAAGGCTTGCAATAGCTGTGTGAGGGTGATTTTCATCCATAAAGGTTTGCACTTCAAGCCACTTTGCACATATTTCCTTAATCTTTGAAGTAGGCAACTTCTTCAATTTCTCTCTCCCCTCCTCCGAAGCAGTTTCCTCAGGTGTGGCCTCTTGCTGTTGAAGATGATCTAGCAGCTCATCAGTGGTTAGTTCTTCATTGTCCTCCTCCACCAACTCTTCCACATCCTCCTCACTAACCTCCAACCCCAAGGACTTTCCCAGTGCCACAATTGATTCCTCAACTGGCATACGCTTTTCAGGGTTAGCCTCAAATTATTCAAAATCCCTTTGGTCTACACATTCTGGCCACAGTTTCTTCCAAGCAGAGTTCAAGGTCCTCTTAGTCACTCCCTCCCAAGCCTTACCTATAAGGTTTACACAATTGAGGATATTAAAGTGATCTCTCCAAAACTCTATTAGTCAGTTGAGTTTCTGAGGTCACTACAAAGCACCTTTCAAAGAGAGCTTTTGTGTACAGTTTTTTGAAGTTTGCAATGACCTGCTGGTCCATGGGCTGCAGGAGAGGAGTGGTATTAGGAGGCAAAAACTTGATCTTAATGAAGCTCATTTACCTGGAGTTTACCTGGAGTGAGTTCCGGGGGTCAACGCCCCCGTGGCCCGGTCTGTGACCAGGCCTCCTGGTGGATCAGAGCCTGATAAACCAGGCTGTTACTGCTGGCTGCATGCAAACCAACGTACGAGCCACAGCTCGGCTGGTCAGGTACCGACTTTAGGTGCTTATCCAGTGCCAGCTTGAAGACTGCCAGGGGTCTGTTGGTAATCCCCCTTATGTATGCTGGGAGGCAGTTGAACAGTCTCGGGCCCCTGACACTTATTGTATGGTCTCTTAACATGCTAGTGGCACCCCTGCTTTTCATTGAGGAGATGTTGCATCGATCTGCCAAGTCTTTTGCTTTTGTAGCGAGTGATTTTCGTGTGCAAGTTCGGTACTAGTCCCTCTAGGATTTTCCAGGTGTATATAATCGTGTATCTCTCCCGCCTGCATTCCAGGGAATACAGGTTCAGGAACCTCAAGCGCTCCCAGTAATTGAGGTGTTTTATCTCTGTTATGCGCGCCGTGAAGGTTCTCTGTACATTTTCTAGGTCGGCAATTTCACCTGCCTTGAAAGGTGCTGTTAGTGTGCAGCAATATTCCAGCCTAGATAGAACAAGTGACCTGAAGAGTGTCATCATGGGCTTGGCATCCCTAGTTTTGAAGGTTCTCATTATCCATCCTGTCATTTTTCTAGCAGATGTGATTGATACAATGTTATGGTCCTTGAAGGTGAGATCCTCCGACATGATCACTCCCAGGTCTTTGACATTGGTGTTTCGCTCTATTTTGTGGCCAGAATTTGTTTTGTACTCTGATGAAGATTTAATTTCCTCGTGTTTACCATATCTGAGTAATTGAAATTTCTCATCGTTGAACTTCATATTGTTTTCTGCAGCCCACTGAAAGATTTGGTTAATGTCCGCCTGGAGCCTTGCAGTGTCTGCAATGGAAGACACTGTCATGCAGATTCGGGTGTCATCTGCAAAGGAAGACACGGTGCTGTGGCTTACATCCTTGTCTATGTCAGATATGAGGATGAGGAACAAGATGGGAGCAAGTACCGTGCCTTGTGGAACAGAGCTTTTCACCGTAGCTGCCTCGGACTTTACTCTGTTGACTACTACTCTCTGTGTTCTGTTAGTGAGGAAATTATAGATCCATCTACCAACTTTTCCTGTTATTCCTTTAGCACGCATTTTGTGCACTATTACGCCATGGTCACACTTGTCGAAGGCTTTTGCAAAGTCTGTATATATTACATCTGCATTCTTTTTGTCTTCTAGTGCATCTAGGACCTTGTCGTAGTGATCCAATAGTTGAGACAGACAGGAGCGACCTGTTCTAAACCCATGTTGCCCTGGGTTGTGTAATTGATGGGTTTCTAGATGGGTGGTGATCTTGCTTCTTAGGACCCTTTCAAAGATTTTATGATATGGGATGTTAGTGCTATCAGTCTGTAGTTCTTTGCTATTGCTTTACTGCCCCCTTTGTGGAGTGGGGCTATGTCTGTTGTTTTTAGTAACTGTGGGACGACCCCCGTGTCCATGCTCCCTCTCCATAGGATGGTAAAAGCTCGTGATAGGGGCTTCTTGCAGTTCTTGATGAACACAGAGCTCCATGAGTCTGGCCCTGGGGCAGAGTGCATGGGCATGTCATTTATCGCCTGTTCAAAGTCATTTGGCATCAGGATAACATCAGATAGGCTTGTGTTAACCAAATTCTGTGGCTCTCTCATAAAAAATTAATTTTGATCTTCGACTCTCAGTCTGGTTAGCGGCTTGCTAAAAACTGAGTCATATTGGGACTTGAGTAGCTCACTCATTTCCTTGCTGTCATCTGTGTAGGACCCATCTTGTTTAAGTAGGGGCCCAATACTGGACGTTGTTCTTGACTTTGATTTGGCATAGGAGAAGAAATACTTTGGGTTTCTTTCGCTCTGCCACGTCTGAAGGATGACCAGGAGCATTGTCTAATACCAGGAGGCACTTAAGGTCAAATTTATTTTCAATTGGGTAATTTTTCACAGTGGGGGCAAATGCATGGTGTAACCAGTCATAGAAAAAGTCCCTAGTGACCCATGCCTTACTGTTTACCCTCCACAGCACACACAAATTAGCCTTGAGGATATTCTTTTGCCTGAACGCTCTGGGAGTTTCAGAGTGATACACCAATAAAGGTTTCACTTTGCAATCACCACTAGCATTGGCACACATCAACAGAGTAAGCCTGTCTTTCATAGGCTTATGTCCTGGGAGTGCCTTTTCCTCCTGAGTTATGTAGGTCCTGCTTGGCATTTTCTTCCAAAACAGGCCTGTTTCGTCACAATTAAACACTTGTTCACGTTTCAATCCTTCAGCCTCTATGTACTCCTTGAATTCCTGCACATATTTTTCAGCTGCTTTGTGGTCCGAACTGGCAGCCTCACCATGTCATATCACACTATGGATGCCACTATGCTTCTTAAATCTCTCAAACCAACCTTTGCTGGCCTTAAATTCACTCGCATCACCACTAGTTGCAGGCATTTTTCTAATTAAATCCTCATGCAACTTCCTAGCCTTTTCACATATGATCGCTTGAGAGATGCTGTCTCCTGCTATCTGTTTTTCGTTTATCCACACCAATAACAGTCTCTCAACATCTTTTATCACTTGCGATCTCTGTTTCGAAAACAAAGTTGCACCTTTGGCAAGAACAGCTTCCTTGATTGCCGTTTCCTTGGCCACAATAGTAGTGATGGTTGATTGGGGTTTACTATACAACCTGGCCAGCTCGGAGACACGCACTCCACTTTCATACTTAGCAATGATCTCTCTCTTCATATCCATAGTAATTCTCACCCTTATTCCTGTAGGGTTGGCACTAGAAGCTTTCTTGGGGCCAATGGTCACTTATTTTGCAGGTGAAATCACTAAAAACGCTGTGATAATACGAAATGTTCCGACTGTATGCTTGGATGTGACCGCAGAGGCTGGCTTGTAAACACTGGCACCCACGGAGCAAGTGAGGCTGGCTTAGGCTGCACGTGGACGCGTCTCGGACAAATCGCATTGAGCGAGTTTTTTTAGCGCTAGACAAGGCAAAATTTTTGCGTTAAAATGTATCGCTAGGCGGATTTAACGTTACGCGATGCCATCGTTAGGCGAGGGTCCACTGTACAGAGAGATTGAAAACTTAAAACCTGAACAAGTGCTTAATTGTGACAAAACAGGCTGTTTTGGGAGAAAATGCCAAACAGGATTTACATTACTCAGGTGGAAAAGGCACTCCCAGGACATATGCCTATGAAAGACAGGCTGACAGTAATGTTGTGTAGTAATGCTAGTGGTGATTGCAAAGTGAAGCCTTTATTGGTGTATCACTCTGAAACTCCCAGAGTGTTGAAGAAAAACAATATCATCTAGGGTAATTTGTGTAACAAAAAAAGGCACAATACCGTGACTGGAATGATAAATGGTCCAAGTCGGACCGAAACGTCGTCGTTAGCTTCTCTCTTTTATGTGTGGGTTATTTGTGTAATTTGTGTGTTGTGGAGATCAAACAGTAGGGCATGGGTCGATAGCGAACTCTTCATGGACTGTTTTTATGGTGTGTTTGGCCCCACTGTGACAAAATACCTCCAGGAAAAGAAATTGTCACTCAAGTGCCTCCTGGTGCTATATATTTGAGAAAGTGTTTTCCAGGACTTTTTTATTCTCCTTTAAGGTGACTGAATCTGTTGGCCTAATACAACGGTTTTGATTTCTTTGGCTTCAGGAGAGTGATAGTACAGTACATCGCTTTGCTAGCTCTTTGGGTATTAATCCCAATCTGTATTACTTCTAATAGCTACACTGTATGCCTTTTATCAATGGACCCGAGGATGCCATTTGTTAATAATGGGCTACTTTGTCTCTTTGTTGTCACCTGTTTGGTTTTAATGAGCTTTGCAATGTTTGAAGCAATACAGGAATGCTCAAGTTAATGTCTTACACATCAAAATGAATTTGCAGAAAAAATTAAGCAAGTTTTTGTTTAGGTATTTTGCACAAAATTTTTTATTTTTTTTTTTTCTACAGTGGTCTTACTTAAACACATATGCTAGGACATATGTACATATATAATAATATAAGAATGAAGGAATACTGCCATAGACCTATTGACCCGTGATAAGCAGATCCAATTCATGGCCAACCACACCCACTCGTATACCTGTCTAACTTATATTTAACCCTTAAACGGTCTAAACATATACAGTGGACCCACACTTAACAATATTAATCCGTTCCTGAGAGCTCGTCGTTAGCCGATATTATCGTTAGCCGAATTAATTTTCCCCATAAGAAATAATGGAAATCAAATTAATCCGTTCCTGACATCCCAAAGTATGAAAAAAAATTTTTTTACCACATGAAATATTAATTTTAATACACACAAACTGAAGAAGACATGCACAGTTACTACTCTTCTAAATTAAGAATACATGACACTTGCATTTATTGAAGATCTGGTGATGATTGATGGGATGGAAGGAGGGGAGATTGTGGAAGTTATTGTTTAGAAGGGGAATCCCCTTCCATTAGGACTTGAAGTAGCAAGTCCTTTTCCGTGGTTACTTCCCTTCTTTTAATGCCACTAGGACCAGCTTGAGAGTTACTGGACCTCTGTTGCTCAACAAATCTGTCCATAAAGCTCTGTACCTCACATTCCTTTAAGATTTTTGTAAAATGGGCCACAAAAATGTCATTGTAATAGTCACCAGCACGGCTTGCAATATCTGTGTTAGGGTGATTTTCATCCATGAAGGTTTGTACTTCAACCCACTTTGCACACATTTCCTTAATCTCTTTTTTTGAATTCCATACTAATTCTCACCCTTTTTACCACAAGGATGGCACTAGAAGCTTTCTTGGGGTTCCTGGTGACTTATTTTGCAGTTACAAGCACTAAAAACACTGGGATCATGTGAAATGTACCGAATATATGCATAGATGCCACCACACTGGCTGGCTTGTAAACACTGGCGCTGAGGCCACATGTGGGACGCTTCCCGAACGAATCACATTGGGCGAATTTTTTATCATTAGGCAGTGCAAAATTTTTGCGTTCAAATGCTGCGTAAGGCGGATTTAACGTTATGCGATGCGTTCGTTAGGTGGGGGTCCACTGTATATACGTTCTCTTGCGTAGCACCCCAAACGTATATATACATTTCCTTTGTCATTCATTCAACATTGGCACGATAATCCTGAGTCACCTAGACATGAGAGAATGGGTGTGTGCACTCAGTGTGCACTATATGAAGAAAATTGGGGACGCCTGAGTACCATACGCTCTTTTTTCCTATAAAAAAAACATTTTTTTCTCAAAATATTTGGGGCGCTACGCGAGAGAACCTATATATACGTTTGGACTGTTTATGGGTTAAAGGTACAGTAAAACCCCGGGTTTCGGCTGCCCTGGTAATCAGCCACTTCGGGTTTCAACTGCTTTTTTCAGCCAAATTTTGTCCCACATTTTGGCTGTTGCCCCGGGTTTCAGCCAGCGTACCAGACCTGTCCGCCTGCCCGCATTTGCGTGCCTGCAAGTGCAGGCATCATGAACCAGTCCAGCATTGTTTATCCTTGAGTGAACATTACCCTGCACTCCCGGCCGGCCAAGAGCGCAGGTAATTTTCCAATATTTTTTTTTTCCAAGCAACTTATGTGGCCTGTGAGACCAAAGTAAGGTGCAATGTATATATACATGTATACACACATTGTATGCAACACAATAACTGCACAAACATGATTATCATTATATTGTTTACAATACTTGTTTGGTTTAGAAAGACACGTACCAACAAACCAACAATACAAAAATTTTTTTATTACTATTGTTCCAAAATATATATACAAATGTACAGTCACTGGACACTTTCCTAGACCTGCTGCAGCTTGTGGAAGTCTTTGAAACACGGTGTTATGCACAGTGGTGTTTTACACTCCTCACATAAAACAAGTGTGTCTGTGTTTTTGTGGGCGTTTTGCGGTATGTGCACAGACAAAAACACCTCTTCTGAGCACTTTTCTTGAAAGTAGGAGGAGGCAGTTGTATGGGGTAGTGATCACCAGGCCTCAGACGAGGGGTATGTGTTGGTAATTTCATGGGCACTGGTCTATTACAGGTGTTGTTCCTTGGTACTTGAATATTATTTGTCTGATGACTGACAAACAAAATTCACCATATTTTGGTTTGTTGTTGGTCTTCAACTTGTACATGTTGTAAGCATTCAGCATGGAAATATCAAAATGATGGAAAAAACGTTTTATGTACCACTTATGACTCTTGCAAACACAATCAGCAAACCCAATCTGCATGTCACACTAAGTGCATATTGAGGTTGTAGTCCATTACAGCTGTAGGTTTTAGAATGGGTTCATTGGTCTCTCTATTCTGCCTTCCACTGTCTGCCATTTCACTTCAGTGAACTGATGTCAACAATGTGACATCATGTTTGTCATGCCATCGAAATGCCATTATGTCATTGGCGGCAAACACTTGCACCTCACCTCTACGAGTGTCAGCATCGAACTTAGGCATATGCTTACGATTTCCACGTGCTGTGCCAAACACGTCTGTCATGTTCACTTGCAAGAAATCACAGAGTAAGGGGCTTGTGTACCGGTTATCAGTATATAATATATGCCCTTAACCAAGATATGGTTCCATCATTGTTCTAACCACATCACCAGAGATACCCAATAGCTTCCTGGTATCTCTCAATGTATTACTCCCAATGTACACAATTATATCCAAAGCTAGAGAACTTTTGCAGTCACACAGTACAAATAACTTTATACCAAAGCATTTTCTCTTGCTTGGTATATACTGCTTGAACGACAGTCTGCCTTTGAAAAAATCAGACTCGTCAAAAACAAGCTTCCTGAAGGGATAAAAATACATACAACACTTTTGTTTCAGGTACATAAACACATTCCTGATCTTATTTAACCTGTTGTTTCTGTCAGGCCTTGTTTTCTCCGAGAAGTGTTGCATACGTAACAGTAGCAGAAATCAATTCACTGGTATAATATCACTAAAACCTGGGGTTGAAGTCAGGCATTCTGTCGACCAGTGTTTGGTGACAGTGTGCTCATGCACACGTGGCATAGGCATTAGTGTGGCAAAGAACAGATACATCTCTGCCACAGTTGTCCTTCCACTTGTGTAGCTATGATCTTGGTGAAACAGTTGTGTTTGCCATGGTGTATTCAAAGTGTGTGTTTCTTTGCCTGACAATGTCCATTAGGGGTTCATCGAAGAATAAGTGAAAGCATTCCAGTTCAGTGGCATTGTTCCCAAGTGTACACGATGGCCATATTCCACTTTTTGTTTCTTCAAAGTGATGGGGATTGGGAATAAAATTAGCACATTCCTGCCAATCCCAGATGTTGTCTGATGGTGGGTACTGGATATTGACAGATGATTGTGGTTGTGCAGGTTGTCGGAGTGTGGGGGTGGTTGAGGGTGGCCTTTGTTGTGGTTTTGCAGGTTGTAGGAATGTGGGGGTGGTTGAGGGAGGCCTTTGTTGTGGCTGTGCTGCATTAGCAGCATGGCCCGCTTCTGGTGCCACATGACGCATGCCACCGCCAACACCACCACCACCTGCTGCCCCCACGCACCTTATCCATCTACATTATAACAGTATCGTCATCTTCCTTATCAGTTCATGGTGTAGGGTCACAGGATGTTTTCCGAGATTTACTACTTCCCCTTGGAATGGCATATGGCACAGTGCCAGAACGCATGCTGTGTCGTACATACTGCTGCTTCACTGGAGAATATTCCCCCCTCACTGTCACTATCCCTTTCACTTTCACTGCTCACATCTGAGGCCTGTACACAGGGAAATAGTTTCCTCTTTCACCTTGGTACAGGAAAACGTGAATGAGACTGCCCAGCACCAGAGGCGGAAGGTTGTGGGTCGTCTGGATTTTCATCACTAATTACGTTATCCTGGGCACTGCTTTCGGTCATACCCTCCACAAAACCATCAAATTCACTTTCAATGGCACTTCCATCGGTGTTGGAGCTATCACTTGGGAACAAAAGACCTCCAACTTGCCGGGGAGCAAGGTACTTCTTACTGTGAGGCATGGTGAACAAGGACTACTAAAATGGCATTCCCACAATACACCACTGAGTCCCTGATTTTTTTCATACTGCACACACCCATCACACAGACTCATTCTCTCACATGTAGGCCCAACAGCTTTCTCCCACTTGATTTGAAGCTGCTAGAATTTTGGCATATTAGTACGTTGAAAACATTGGCTCGTAAGACATATGTATATATGGTCGAAACAGTCAAAGGGTTAAGTAACATGCAGAGCTCAAATATATTAAACTGAAAATTGTGGCTTTTGGATGTAATTTTTAGTAGCTAGATTATTCTGTACTAAGAAATATTGAAAAAGCTTCCATTTTTTACCATAAACCATATATTTCCTGGAGTAGCAGTGATAATATATCTGAGCACATGTATTTTATGTAGTATAAAACCTTTCCTTTTATACAGCTGGTAATGAATAGTAGTGTGCTCACTTGCTGTTGTTCGTTACTGTATTCGTGTGTATGAAGTAGCAGGGTCCTCTGGCCTTGCAGGGCACTTTTCTTTTTTTTCTGATTACTTTACTGCATCCCAGTGGGAATAAGTTTTAAGATACAGTGGACCCCCGGTATTCGATATTAATCTGTTCCTGAGAGCTCATCGAATACCGATAATATCGAAAACCGAATCAATTTTCCTCATAAGAAATAATGGAAATCAAATTAATCCGTGCAAGACACCCAAAAGTATGAAAAAAAAAAATTTTACTACATGAAATATTAAGTTTAATGAAATAGAACGAGTACAATAACAATAAAATAATTGACACTTACCTTTAATGAAGATCTGGTGATGATTGATGGGATGGGAGGAGGGGAGAGGTGTTAGTGTTTAGAAGGGGAATCCCCATCCATTAGGACTTGAGGTAGCAAGTCCTTTTCCGGGGTTACTTCCCTTCTTCTTTTAATGCCACTAGGACCAGCTTGAGAGTCACTGGACCTCTGTCGCACAACAAATCTGTCCATAGAGCTCTGTACCTCCCGTTCCTTTACGATTTGTCTAAAATGAGCCACAACATTGTCATTGTAATAGTCACCAGCACGGCTTGCAATAGCTGTGTTAGGGTGATTTTCATCCATAAAGGTTTGCACTTCAACCCACTGTGCACACATTTCCTTAAGTTTTGAAGTAGACACAATGGATTCCACAACTGGCATAGGCTTCTCAGGGTTAGCCCTAAACCCTTCAAAATCTTTCTTAATTTCCATACTAATTCTCACCCTTTTTACTACAGGGTTGGCACTAGAAGCTTTCTTGGGGCCCATAGTGACTTATTTTGCAGAAACAAGCACCGAACACAGTGATAATATGGATAATATGGAATGTACCGAATGTATCCTTAGATGCCCGCACACTGGTTGGCTTGTAAACACTGGCACACACGGGGCAGTTCTGGCCACACATGGACAGGTCTCGTACGAATCGTATCCAATACTGGGCTTTCAATCGAATACCGAGGAAAATTTTTTGCGATATAATGCATCGAATACCGGATTTATCGAATACTGATGCCATCGAATACTGGGGTTCCACTGTAATTACAGCTGGGCCTTCCAGGGCCCCGGACTGAAGTATTTGTTTCAGCATGCATAACTCGGATTTATGGAGTGGTGACCCTGGTGGGTTTAGTGCTTAGTTTTGATTATAATAATAACAATAATATATGGAGTGGCTAAGACTTTTTTTTTCCTTTATTTAAATGTTTTAATATTTTATAATGCAGATTCAAATACAGTGGACCCCCGCTTAACGATCACCTCCCAAAGCGACCAATTATGTAAGTGTATTTATGTAAGTGCGTTTGTACGTGTATGTTTGGGGGTCTGAAATGGACTAATCTACTTCACAATATTCCTTATGGGAACAAATTCGGTCAGTACTGGCACCAGAACATACTTCTGGAATGAAAAAATATCATTAACCGGGGGTCCACTGTATAATTATAAGTTAAGGCTGTCTTGTTAAAGTTAGCTTAACTGCCCTGTCCATTACAGCATATGCAGCGGACGTTCTATTTTCATCAATCTCCATTATCGCCGATTTCGGTTCTGGCCGACTTTTTTCGTAAATTTTTTGGGTTCGTTTTCATCGCTTACCTCCGTTTTCATCAATTGTACAGAACCTGTCCAGTGCCCAGCGCACAGACAAAGCTGCCTCCCACACGCATTCTCTACCAGCTTAGCATTGTTTCTCAGTGAGTGAACATATCCTGCTAGGTCATACGAAACATTTCGTGATAATCCACTGTTTTTGCCACTTGTTTATTGTGTGTGACTGCTAAATAAGTGACCATGGCCCCAAAGAAAGCTCCTAATTACAGTGCTTTGGTAAAGAAAGTGAGGAACACCGTAGAACTGAAAAAAGAAATCAATTGTGGCATTGGGGAATTCCATGGGGTTGGATGTGAGTGGTGAGGATGTGGAAGAGTTGGTGGATGACTACAGTCAAGAGCTAACCACTGATGAGCTGAAAGAGCTTCATCTGCAACAGCAACAGACCACAGTACAGTGGACCCGCGGTATTCAATATTAATCCGTTCCTAAGAGCTCGTCGAATACCGATAATATCGAAAACCGAATCAATTTTCCTCATAAGAAATAATGAAAATCAAATTAATCCGTGCAAGACACCCAAAAGTATGAAAAAAAAAATTTTACTACATGAAATATTAAGTTTAATGCAATAGAATAATTACAATAACAATAAAATAATTGACACTTACCTTTAACCCCTTCAGGGTCCAAGGCCAAAATCTGAAGTGGTGCTCCAGTGTCCAAGAAATTTTGAAAAAAAAAAAAAAATTAGTTTTTCCTACAGAATTAAAGAGTATATTTTTGTGAAGGTAATAAGACAAAAAAAAAGTTTTTTCTGATCAGTACTTACCGAGATACAGCGGTGGGAAGTTGACCCAAAATGACCGGGTGGCGGCAACATCAGTGACTTCCGCAAAATCCCATTTTTTTTATTTTATGTTTTTTTTTATACTTTTTTCTTTTCTTTTCTAATTTTTTTCTTTTTCTAATAACATTTGTGGCCTGTGAGACCAATATAATGTATATTGTATAAGTGTACACTCATTGTATTCAACACAATAACTGCACTAATTTGTTTATCATTATATTGCTTACAAAACTTGTTTACAAGTTTATTGTAAACAAAGTGATGAAAATATTAGTGCGGTTATTGTTGAATACAATGGTACCGTATCATACAATGGTGCCATGTGGTACAATATGGTACAATGGCACATGATACAATGGTACCATATGATACAATGGTACCACATGGTAGAATGGCACCATTTGGTACAATGGTACCATAAGGTGCAATGGTACCTTATGGTACCATACGGTACCATACGATGCAACAGTACCATATGGTACATTGTACCATACAGTACAATGATACCATATGGTTCATTGTACCATATGGTGTCTCATGCCACCATATGTACCTCTGTATGTGTGCTCAAATTGTTAATAAATAAATAAATATGGTACTGTTGTATTCAACACACTAATATTTTCATCATTATTTTGTTTACAATAGTTGTTTACAACAAAAATATGCAAAAATGTTGTATATTAGTAATGTTCTATTATATATTTACAAGTGTACAGGAACTTTATGTGTTCCTTGAGGTGGATGACAAAGCACTTTGTCTCGGAAACTGTGGAGTCAGTAGCTTGTGTCGCCACTCAGTCTTGGCTGGTGTCTCCACTCAGTCTTGGCTGGTGTCTCATGCCACCAACACCTATTGACCATATGGTACATGGTATATGTTACAGGGTACCATATGGTACATTGTACTGTATGGTAAAAGGTACCATGCAGTACAGGATAACATATGGTGCAGGGTACCATATGGTGCAGGGTACCATATGGTGCAGGGTACAATATGGTGCAGGGTACCATATGGTACAGGGTACCATATGGTACAGGGTACCATATGGTACAGGGTACCATGTGGTACAGGGTACCATATGGTACAGGGTACCATATGGTACAGATACAGGGATAACTATAGAAATAAGTCACCCTGACTTTTTTGCGTTATCCTAGGATTTTATACATATGCTACTATGTATGATAATCTATGTAATTGTATTTCTGTACACCTGAATAAACTTACTCAAGTGCATGTGGCATCATAAGTAAGTTTATTTAGTTATACACAAATAAAGTTACATAGAATATCATACTTAGCAGCATATGTTTGGAGAACCTAGGATAACCCCAAAAAAGTCAGACAGATTTATTTCCATTAGGGTCCCTGTACCCTGTACCATATGGTACAATGTACTATATGGTACAATGTACTATATGGTACAATGTACTATACATACATTGTACCATATGGTACCATTGTACCATATACCATTGTACCATATGATACCATTGTATGACATGGCACCATTGTACCATATGGTACCATTGTACCATATGGCACAATGGTACCATATGATTCAAACCCATAGAATTCGTCTTCAGCTCCACTTCCATCAGTCTTAGAACTGTAAGTTGTGAAGAGGAGAGTCAGAATTCGCCCGGAGAGTGAGTGGGGAGTGAGAGCATCTTGCCGCCAGGCACTATGAACAAAGCTACTTTGCCGGCGTTCCCACAATGCCATGTGGGCGTCCAGATTTTTTCTATGGTGTGCACACTGACCACCCAGACCCATTCTCTTAGATGTAGGCCTACCAGCCTTCTCATGCTAAATTTGACGGCGCTAGAATTTTGGCGTAGATCTATGGTTTGGACCCTGAACGTAAAGCCGTAGATCTACGGGACGGACCCTGAAAGGGTTAATGAAGATCTGGTGATGATTGATGGGATGGAAGGAGGGGAGAGGTGTTAGCGTTTAGAAGGGGAATCCCCTTCCATTAGGACTTGAGGTAGCAAGTCCTTTTCCAGGGTTACTTCCCTTCTTCTTTTAATGCCACTAGGACCAGCTTGAGAGTCACCTCTGTCGCACAACAAATCTGTCCATAGAGCTCTGTACCTCCCGTTCCTTTACGATTTGCCTAAAATGGGCCACAACATTGTCATTGTAATAGCTGTGTTAGGGTGATTTTCATCCATAAAGGTTTGCACTTCAACCCACTGTGCACACATTTCCTTAATTTTTGAAGTAGGCACAATGTATTCCACAACTGGTATAGGCTTCTCAGGGTTAGCCCCAAACCCTTCAGAATCTTTCTTAATTTCCATACTAATTCTCACCCTTTTTACCACAGGGTTGGCACTAGAAGCTTTCTTGGGGCCCATGGTGACTTATTTTGCAGAAACAAGCACCAAACACAGTGATAATATGGATAATATGGAATGTACCGAATGTATCCTTAGATGCGCGCACACTGGCTGGCTTGTAAACACTGGCACACAAGGGGCAGTTCAGGCCACATGTGGACAGGTCTTGTACGAATCGTATCGAATACCGGGTTTTCAATCGAATACCGAGGAAAATTTTTTGTGATATAATGCATCGAATACCGGATTTATCAAATACCGATGACATCGAATACCGGGGGTCCACTGTACAGGAAATTGATGCAGAGGAGGAGGAAGAGAGATGGAAGCAGGTGCCTTCTTCAGAGATTAAGATTTGTTCAGCATGGACTAGAGTGCAGTCATTTGTGGAGCAACATCATGCTGAGAAAGTTATTGCAATCCATGCTGGCAACTTTTACAATGACAATGCCATGTCTTATTTTAGGGAAATTTTAAAGAGACGCCAGAAACAGACCTATCTGGACAGATATTTTGTGCCACGGGTGCAGTGACTCTCAAGCTGGTCCTAATGGCATTAAAAAACAAAGGAAGGAAGTGACTGTGGATAAGGACTTGGTACCTACAGTCCTTATGGAGGGGGATTCCCCTTTCCAAAGAATAACCTCTCTTCCCTCTCCCCTCCTCCGTCTTCCTTCCAGCAACAACAGCCTTCAATAAAGGTAAGTGTTATGTGTAATGTTCATTGTTTTGTGCATGTAAATCTATTTTTAAGGTAAAAAAATTTTTTTATTTCTTATGGGGAAAATGGTTTTGATTTTGGTCGATTTCAATTTTGGCCGATCGCTCTGGAACAGATTAAACACGGAAACCGAGGGTCCACTGTATTAACTTTTTTGTTAAAATGTATTGTGAATAAATTGATTGATTGTTGCATAGTACAGTATAGTACAGTGGACCCCCGCTTTACAATCAACTCCCAGTGCAACCAATTATGTAAGTGTATTTATGTAAGTGCGTTTGTACATGTATGTTTGGGGGTCTGAAATGGACTTATCTTCTTCACAATATTCCTTATGGGAACAGATTCGTTCAGTACTGGCACCTGAACATACTTCTGGAATTAAATAATATCGTAAACCGGGGGTCCACTGTATTTAGATAGTGGCATTTTTTCATGAAGACAGTTTATCCTTCGTCAACAAATCTAGAAGGAAATATAGTTTATCTTCACTAACCCATACTGTATTGAAATAAAACTGAGTATGATAATTATGTATGCAAATTCATACTGATAGATCCAGCAATAATTTTGTGCCCCACATTTAATTTTATTATTATTAACACACTGACCGATTCCCACCAAGGCAGGGTGGCCTGAAAAAGAAAAACTTTCACCATCATTCACTCCATTACTGTCTTGCCAGAAGGGTGCTTTACACTACAGTTTTTAAACTGCAACATTAACACCCCTCCTTCAGAGTGCAGGCACTGTACTTCCCATCTCCAGGACTCAAGTCCGGCCTGCCGGTTTCCCTGAATCCCTTCATAAATGTTACTTTGCTCACACATTTAATTATTATTCCTTAATGTGCCTGTATATCAATATATGAACTTAAATTAATCATGTACAGTACTGCAGTATTTTCATTTATCCTTTTTCTCCACAGAGCAAATGGCACCTGAATCCTCTTCCTCATCTATGGTTGAAACTTCAAGCCACTAAATTAACTTCAGGAATTCTAACCTACATACTAGTAGTGTTGAATAGCTTGTTGTAGGCAATTTGAATGAAAGAAACATAACTTGTACAATGGGAATTAGTGTGCTACAATTAATGAGTTCATTGTGTCAATGCAGAAAAGTATATAGGATATATAAACTTGACAAAAGAAGTCTTACTGAAGAGTCCATGGAAAATATTGGAATATAGATGTTCCCATTTCAATACTTTACATTTTCTGGTGAGATGTTCAAGCTTACAATCAAGATAACCATCTACTGTACTTAGGAACTTGAATTTATCCAGTTCAAATGCTGTACAATATGTACCTGACATTCACTTGAAGTTATGTCAACCTGTCTGGCTGGCAGATGTGCTCATGTAAAGTAAGATACACATTATTGTCACGAAATTATTATCAGTCATCAGATTATGATGGTTCTTATGAGGTCATTACTCAATTACAGTATTATCATCAAGAAACATACTTATACCATAACATGAAAATCATTAATATAAAAGATCCAGTGTATTTGAAAACATACTGTATTTGCTATTGTGTTCAAATACTCATCTGTACAAGTACATTTATCACTCTTGCAGAAAGACAACCATAGTTTGCTAAGACACAGATCAAATTATTGTGAAAATTTAACATTAGGCACCTTTAACTGCAAATGTGTGTTTTCACCCACTTAGTGGAAGATTAGCTGACAGAGACTGATAAATTTTAATACTACAAGCAAAATGTTAAATACATCTGCTATCCAAGATGAGGATATATATTTCCTAAAAGTATACAAAGTGCTAACTAGTCAGGGTTGTAAAATACTTTTTCAAATATTTTGTTGGGGCTGCAAGAAAGACCCGAGTGAAACACTTGAGAACTATCTTACAACCTATAAAAAAATGTCTAAACGTGACTTTGATAAACACTTTCATAAAACCCAACAAAGAAAGATTAGGGCAAATCCTGAAGGTGATAAATTTGATCTAACTTTGCTATATGCATGCATCAAGGCTGCATGTGATGACCTACATGACTGGAGTGTTCAAGATGAAACAAAACTAGAATATCTGTTAACTGCCATCAAAGATGTCAGGTGCTCCTTAATTCATGAGGAAGATTATATAAAAAGTGAAACTTGCATGAAAAAATTAATGGATAAAATTAAAAGTTTATTCATAAAGGCTCTTGAATGTGCTGGAGATCTTTATGATAAAACCAAAGAAGAGATAAATGATCTTATTGCTACACTAAATAAGAATATTACAGAAATAGTACATACTTCCTTATCAGTTTCAAGTATAGAAAAGTACAGAAAAGATTTGGCTGAATTAAAAGAGTATCACAGAAATAGTGTGAAGCAAAGTGTAATTGAGCTTAAATGTAGATACAGCACTGTGTCCAATGTTGATCCAGCATCATTCATCTCTGGTAGGGAGACATTGAAAGTTAAAACAGTATTTTCAAGACTTGATCTCATAATAGAGGACATCAATAAATCTTACACTGAAGCTGTTGATTATGAATTGTTATTAGAGATTTTGAAAAAGGATAACAGTATTTCAATATTAGTTATAGAAGGAGAGGCAGGTGCAGGGAAGACAACACTTCTGAAGCTGATGTTATCAGAGTGGGCAAGCACTCCACAAAACACATGTACAGTGAGAGGACTGGATGAGTATGATCTTGTGCTGTACTGTGAGTGTAAGAATAAAGTAATACCTACCTTCTCAGACTTGCTCACTTTTCTTTTACCAAAATCATCTTATGAGCTTACAGACAAGGACCTCAATAAAGCTGTACTTGATTCTAATGTTTTAATGCTAATTGATGGTTTAGATGAGCTGAATTCAAATTCAAAAAAACTTTTAGAGGAAATTTTCACAGCACAGATGCAAAAAAGCAATAAGAAATTTCACATTCTTATCACAACTCGGCCAGTAAAGTTGCATGAAGTTTCTAAACTATGCAACAACCAGCCTAAGTTTCAAGTTAGGATTTCAGGGATTCCTTATAATAGACAAATAGTTTGTATCACGGCTACATGAAGAAATGCTCATTAATGGACAGAGTACACAGAATACACAAAATCTTGCAGACTACCTGAAGCATTCTCATGCTCGTCTCGGTGACCACTTTCACTTGCCTCTTAACCTAACCCTCTTGACATATCTTTGGGCCTCTTCACCAGAAAGGATTAGGTCTGTCACCACATCTACTGGCCTATACATTGCTTTGAATGAACTTATTAAGAGCCGACTAATTGATCGACTTTATGTTCATGATGAAGGCAATCCTGAAAATTATGAAGTGACATCCTTGTCAAGATTTAGAGACCTCTGTAATCAGTTTATGAAACTGCTTGATGAAGTTTGTTATGATACCATGTCTGTATCTGAAGTTCTTTTTTCTGATGACTGTAAAAAAAAACTAGAAAGAAAATGCAATGATCTAAATTTGCCAGTTGAGGACATGTGCAGTGCTTTCTTAAACATGGACTGTAAATGGACGTCTAAAGGGTACATTATACAACTTGCTGCTCCACATAAAAGCATACTGGAGTTTTATTCAGCAGAACACATATTTAACTGCATGTTTCCCTGTGATGCACCAAGTTCATTTCCAAATGACCTAAGCTTGTTATGTATGAAATATGGCAGAAGTGACAGTGAAAAACAGAAACTTTTGGAAATTGTACAAGCCAGTGAAAACCAAAATTCAAAAAAAACTTTAAATGATTTTGCACCTGGAAATAGTGAGAAAATAGAAGAATATCAAAATGTTTTTCTACATTTTGGAGGATTACTAGCACAGAGAAAGCCTGAAGCACTAGATGAATATGCAGAGCAATTGGTTGCTCTTTTGAATCAAGCTGGGATGCAAGTGGCCAACTGGTTGAATATAGTAACCGAGACAGAATGTAATGAAAACATCACGAAGCATGTAGCCTCAAATATTACTAAGGTGAGAAATTTGTTTTATAGTATCTAGTTACACTCCAATTATCATTGAGGGACTTAGAATCTGAAATGATAGAAATGGTAGAATATGAATGCTGAAAGTGGTGACTTTTCTTGATAAAATAGTAAATTAGTATATCTTAGAAAGAGACATTCTCACTGCAGTTTGTTTTATTGTCACTGATTCCCTGAATAACTCTGCAGACTCCTCAGCAATTAGACATGGATTTTCAATTTTTTTTTTTTTTCCAACAAGTCGGCCGTCTCCCACCGAGGCAGGGTGACCCCAAAAAGAAAGAAAATCCCCAAAAAGAAAATACTTTCATCATCATTCAACACTTTCACCACACTCGCACATTATCACTGTTTTTGCAGAGGTGCTCAGAATACAACAGTCTAGAAGCATACACATATAAAGATGCACAACATATCCCTCCAAACTGCCAATATCCCAAACCCCTCCTTTAAAGTGCAGGCATTGTACTTCCCATTTCCAGGACTCAAGTCCGACTATATGAAAATAACCGGTTTCCCTGAATCCCTTCACTAAATATTACCCTGCTCACACTCCAACAGATCGTCAGGTCCCAAGTACCATTCGTCTCCATTCACTCCTATCTAACACGCTCACGCACGCTTGCTGGAAGTCCAAGCCCCTTATTCTTCAAAATTTTAAAATTAACTCTGTCTTATCCAGCTATGCATTCATTTCTATGTAATTTACATTCCTTACAAATATTTGTACTGTATTAATTAGTGAAAGCATGTGCAAAATACTATAATACACAACATGCAGAATTTTTCAATAAATGTCTTGAGCATTTCCTACAGCAGATATAGAGATGATCAATAGACAGTGAAAATGTTTGTATCAAAAATGCTAAATTTTCTTGGATGAGTAGAACCTGACTTCATTGTGTCAAAGGAAGAAATCAGATGGCTAAAAAATTAAAGAAATTTGTTAATTCATATTTTTTTAATACCTTTACTGTTTCCTGTTTCCTAGATAAAAAAAAAAAGATGTAAGCACTTTATATCTTGAGTTTACATCCTACATTGATATCAAACATATCCACTACATCCAATCTCTTCCTTGCATCATCATTCATATACCATACTTTGCAACCATCCTAGATAATTTACACTATGCATGATAATTGTACAGGTCTGCCATCACAAATCCGGCAAACAGACATCCGGTTCCATCAGCTATTCAGCACTAATTTCAGCTATCATAATTTCAAATTTCCAGGGGTCGCTACACCAACCTGCTGGTACTGTTTAGTGGTGCTACTTGCTGCATAAGTCATTCCAATTTCTTTTTCTACATTTGTTGTTATAACCTGCTTACTTTTAGCCCTAGCCATGGTTCCAACAAATAAAAGAAATGCTTTTTGTTGTGTAAAGCACACACACAGTACATTGTCCAAAAAAAAAAAAAAAAGATAAGGTGGCTTTGAAGCCACTTACAGTTGCCATGAGCTCAGTCTCATGATGCAGGGGAAAATGCTTTATTATTATGCTAATATCAACACTGTGGCTTATTTGCCTATCACAATTGATCTAACATGACATAATAAACAATACACAGTGGTACCCCGAGTTTCGAACTGAATCCATTCCAGGAGCTAATTCTAAAGTCGAAATGCTCAAAACTCGAAGCAATATTTCCCTTAAGATATAATGTAAATACAATTAATTTGTTCCAGAAACCCAAAAATATTCATAAAAAAATACATTTTATAGAGATTAATTATAGTTTTACATACACACAACAAGCATACATAGTACAATTAGTAATAGATAAATAAACATTTAAATAAACATATAAAATAACATTTTTACTTACCGTTATTGAAGATTGTTGATGGCATCTGGAAGAAAGGGAGGAGGAGTGAGGGAGCACTTGTTGTTTGGAAGGGGAATCCCCTTCCATAAAGACTTTAGGTAACAAGTCCTTATCTGGGGTTACTTCCCTTCTTTGTCTTTTAATGCAACTAGAACCAGCTTGAAAGTCACTGGACCCCTGTCTCACAAAATAACTGTCCACAGTCCTCTGTTTCTGGCTCCTCTTTAAGATGTCCCTGAAGTGGGACATGGTTCTGTCATTGAACTTGTTGCAGAGATGGCTTGTTTCAGCTTGGTCAGGGTGGTATTTCTTCACAAACCTTTGCACATCATTCTACTTTGCACAAATCTCCTTAATTTGTGAAGAAGGCACCTCATCCACTCCCTCTTCCTCCTCCTCTGAAGCAAGTTCCGGAGCTGTGGTCTGATGCTGTTCCAAATGAAGCTCTTGCAGCTCTTCATTAGTTAGCTCTTCCCTGTGGTCCTGCACCAACTCTTCCACATCCTTGCCCCTCACCTTCAACCCCATGGACTTGCCCAATGTCACAATACCTTCCACAACAGGCAGAGGGTCAGCAGGGTCAGCCTCGAACTCTTCAAAATCCCTCTGTTGGACACAATCTGGCCACAATTGTCTCCAAGCAGAGTTCAAAGTCCTGGAAGTCACTCCCTCCCAAGCCCTACCTATAAGGCTTATGCATTTGTAGATACTGTTATGATTCCTCCAAAACTCTCTTAGGGTCAGCTGAGTGTCTGAGGTCACTTCAAAGCACTTTTCAAATACTGCTTTTGTGTAGAGTTTTTTGAAGTTAGAAATGACCTGCTGGTCCATGGGCTGGAGGAGAGGAGTGGTGTTAGGAGGCAAGAACTTCACTGTGATGAAACTGAAGTCCCTAGACAGTAGGTCTACCAAGTTTGGAGGATGTGCAGGAGCATTGTCTGGTATCAGGAGGCACTTGAGTGGCAATTTATTTTCTAGGAGATATTTTTTTCACACTGGGACCAAACACGTCATGGACCCACTCTTTGAAACTTTGCCTTGTGACCCATGCCTTATTATTAGCTTTCCACAACACATACAATCTATTCTTGATGACATTGTTTTTCTTGAACACACTGGGATTTTCTGAGTGATATACCAATAAAGGCTTCACTTTAAAATCCCCACTAGCATTAGCACAGGAGAGTTAGCCTGTCTTTCATAGGCTTGTGTCCTGGCAGTGCCTTTTCCTCCTGCATTATGTAGGTCCTCTTTGGCATTTTCTTCCAAAACAGGCCTGTTTCGTCACAACTGAACACTTGTTTGGGTTCAAATTTTTTCAGTCTTTACGTACTCCTGAAATTCAGTTATGAATTTTTCAGCTCCCTGTTCATCTGAACTGGCAGCCTCCCCATGCCTTACCACACTGTGTATGCCACTATGCTTCTTAAATCTGTCAAACCAGTCTCTGCTGGCCTTAAAGTCACTAACAGCAGCACTCGTTGCAGGCCTTTTCTTTATGAGATTGTCATACAATTGCCTTGCCTTATCACAAATGATCGTCTCTGAAACACTATCACCCGCTATTTCCTTATCCTTGATCCACACACTCAACAACTTCTCAACCTCTTTGACTATTTGTGGTCTATTTTTGGTTAGCATATCAACACTTTCTGCAACATCAGCTTCCTTGATTTCTTTTCTCTTTGCCAGGATAGAAGCGATTGTTGATTTGTTTTTGCTATATACAATGGACCCTTGGGTAACGATTTTAATCCGTTCCAGAGAGCTTGTCCTTAACCGATTTTATCATTAGCCGAATTAATTTTCCCCATAAGAAATAATGGAAATTCAATTAATCCGTTCCAGACACCCAAAAGTATTAAAAGAAATTTTTTTTTTTCACATAAAGTATACAATTTCCTACACAGAAAACATGAAGAATACATAATAAATAATAAATACTACATGAAAAATAAATGACACTTACCTTTATTGAAGATTTATTGATGAGTGATGAGATGGGAGGAGGGGAGATGGAGGTGTATTATTGTTTGGAAGGGGAATCCCCTTCCATAAGGACTTTAGGGAGCAAGTCCTTTTCTGGGGTTACTTCCCTTCTTTTTTTAATGCCGCTGGGAATAACTTGACAGTCACTGGACCTTTGTTGCACCAAAAATCTGTCCATAGAGCTCTGTTTCTGGCATTCCTTTAAGATTTTCCTAAAATGGGCCACAACATTGTCATTGTAAAAGTCACCAGCACGGCTTGCAATAGCTGTGTCAGGGTGATGTTCATCCATAAAGGCTTGCACCTTTGTCCACATTGTACAAATGTCCTTAATCGTTGAAGAAGGCAACTTCCTCCATCTCTCTCCCCCCTCCTCTGAAGCAATTTCCTCAGCTGTGGTCTGTTGCTGTTGCAGATGCTCTTGCAGCTCATCAGTGGTTAGTTCTTCATTGTCGTCCTCCACCAACTCCTCCACATCCTCCCCACTAACCTCCAACCCCATGGACTTCCCCAATGGCACAATAGATTCCACAACTGGTATAGGCTCCTCAGGGTTAGCCCCAAACCCTTCAAAATCCCTCTCTTGTACACATTGTGGCCACAATTTCCTTCAAGCAGAGTTCAAAGTCCTGCAAGTCACTCCCTCCCAAGCCTTACCTATAAGGTTTATGCAACCGAGGATACTTAAGTGATCTTTCCAAAACTCTCTTAGGGTCAATTCAGTGTGTGAGGTCACTTCAAAGCACTTTTGAAACACTGCTTTGGTGTACAGTTTTTTGAAATTTGAAATGACCTGCTGGTCCATGGGCCTGAGGAGAAGAGTGGTGTTAGGAGGCAAAAACTTAAATAAAGCTCGGCTCCCCTGCAATTTGCTCTTGCAAGCCTGGAGGATGGGCAGGAGCATTTTCTAATACCAGGAGGCACTTGAGGTCCAATTTATTTTCCAGGAGGTATTTTTTCACAGTGGGGCCAAACACATGATAGAACCAATCATGGAAAATGTCCCTAGTGACCCACGCCTTACTGTTTGCTTTCCACATCACACACAAATAAGCTTTGACAACACTGTTTTTCTTGAACACTCTAGGAGTTTCAGAGTGATACACGAGTAAAGGCTTCACTTTGCAGTCCCTACTAGCATTACTACAAAACAAGAGTTAGCAAAACAAGAGGCTTGTGTCCTCACAGTGCTTTTTCCTCCTGTGTTATGTAGGCCCTGTTTGGCATTTTCTTCCAAAACAGGCCTGTTTCATCACAATTAAACACTTGTTGGGGTTTTAATTTTTCAGTGTCTATGTACTCCTTGAATTCCTGTACATATTTTTTAGCCGCTTTTTGGTCACAACTGGCAGCCTCGCCATTCCTTATCACACTGTGTATGCCACTACAATTCTTAAATCTGTCAAACCAACCTTTGCTGGCCTTAAAATCACTAACATCAACACTAGTTCCAGGCATTTTCTTAATGAGATCCACATGCAGCTGCCTTGCCTTTTCACATATGATTGACTTTGAAACACTATCTCCTGATAATTGTTTGTCGATCCACACCAATAACAGTCTCTCCACATCTTCGAGTATTTGCGATCTCTGTTTTGTAACCATACTAGCACCTTTTGCAGCAACAGCTTCCTCGATTGCCTTTCTGTTGGCCAAGATAGTAGTGATTGTTGATTGGGGTTTGTTATACAACCGGGCCAGATCGGAGGCACGCACTCCACTTTCATACTTCGCAATTATCTCTTTTCTTCAATTCAATAGTATTTCTCACTCTTTTTACCACAGGGTTGGCACTAGAAGCTTTCTTTGGGCCCCTGGTGGCTTATTTAGCAGCTCTTTTTTTGAAATTTGGGGGACCCTGAGAACAAGTCTCTGAGAGGGCCTGTGGACCCTGAAAGGGTTAAAGTGCAGGCATTGTACTTCCCATTTCCAGGACTCAAGTCCGGCTATATAAAATAACCGGTTTCCCTGAATCCCTTCACTAAATATTACCCTGCTCACACTCCAACAGCTCGTCAGGTCCCAAATACCATTTGTCTCCATTCATTCCTATATAACACGCTCACGCACGCTTGCTGGAAGTCCAAGCCCCTCACCCACAAAGCCTCCTTTACCCCCTCCCTCCAACCTTTTCGAGGACGACCCCTACCCCGCCTTCTTCCCCTACAGATTTATACGCTCTCCTTGTCATTCTATTTTGATCCATTCTCTCTTAATGACCAAACCACCTCAACAACCCCTCTTCAGCCCACTGACTAATACTTTTATTAACTCCACACCTCCTAATTTCCACACTCCGAATTTTCTGGATAATACTTACACCACATGTTGCCCTTAGACAGGACATCACCTCTAACCGCCTCCTCACTGCATCATTCACAACCCAAGCTTCACACCCATATAAGAATGTTGGTACTACTATACTTTCATCCATTCCCTTCTTTGCCTCCAGAGATAACATTTTTTGTCTCCACATATACCTCAATGCACCACTCACCTTTTTTCCCTCATCAGTTCTATGATTAACCTCATCCTTCATAAATCCATCCGCTGACACGTCAACTCCCAAATATCTGAAAACATTCACTTCTTCCATACTCCTCCTCCCCAATTTGATATCCAATTTTTCTTTATCCAAATAATTTGATACTCTCATCACCTTACTCTTTTCTATGTTCACTTTCAACTTTTTACCTTTACACACACACCCAAATTTGTCCACTAACCTTTGCAGTTTTTCTTTAGAATCTCCCATAAGCACAGTATCATCAGCAAAAAGTAACTGTGTCACTTCCCATTTTGTATTTGATTCCCCATAATTTAATCCCAGCCCTCTCCCAAACTCCCTATCATTTACTTCTTTTACAACCCCAGCTATAAATATATTAAACAACCATGGTGACATTACATATCCCTGTCTAAGACCTACTTTTACCGGGAAGTAATCTCCCTCTCTTCTACACACCCTAACCTGAGCTTCACTATCCTCATAAAAACTCTTTACAGCATTTAGTACCTTACCACCTATTCCATATACTTGCAACATCTGCCACATTGCTCCCCTATCCACTCTATCATATGCCTTTTCTAAATCCATAAATGCAATAAAAACTTCCCTACCTTTATCAAAATACTGTTCACATATATGTTTCAATGTAAACACTTGATCTACACATCCCTTACCCACTCTGAAACCTCCTTGCTCATCTGCAATTCTACATTTTGTCTTACCAATAATTCTTTCAATAATAACCCTACCGTACACTTTTCCTCTTATACTCTGTAAAAATTATAGAGGAATAAGTTTACTGTCTCTTTTGTCCCCTTTCCCTTTATATGAGGGGACTATACACGCTCTCTGGCACTTCCTAGGTACCTTCCCCTCTTTCATACATTTATTAAACAAAAATACCAACACTCCAACACTAAAAACAATGGAATAATACAAAATGTATCGAATGTATGCATGGAACCTTCTGCATTGGCTTTTAAACAGTGGCACACTAGCTGAAGGCAGGGCAGCAGAGGTGCGCTAAGGCTGGACGGACAGGAGGACGTGTTAGGGACGATTGTCCTTAACCGGGTTTTTCATCATCAGCCGAGCCAATATTTTTATGCTAAAAAGCATTGCTATCCGATTTTATCGCTATCCATTGTCATCATTACATGAGGGTCCACTGTATCCTGGCAAGCTCCACAAGTTGAACACCACTCGTATTTTTGTACTATTTCCTTCTTCACGTCTGTGATGTTTCTCGCCTTCTTTACCCCAGTGGTGCCACTAGTAAGTTTCTTTGGGCCCATAGTAGCTTATTTCACAGTTGCACAAGCACCAAACACAATGAATTAATAGTGAAATGTTTGAATGAGCGTGCAGGTTAGTGTTCACTCAAGCATAAACAAAGCCAGGCTGGCTCACGACGCCTGTGCATGGGACACAGGCAGGCATGGGCAGGAGGACCGGTCTGGTATGCGGTTAAAAACATGGGGCACGTTAAATACTCGGGACAAAATTGGTGCGAAAAAAGTGGTCGAAACTCAAAGCATTCGATAGTTGATGTGTTCGAAACCTGGGGTTCCACTGTAAATAACATAAAAACATGTTAAATACTTCAGAATGAATAAAATTTATCATAATACTGAGAGGTTTGATGGAGGTATGAAGAGGATATGGGATACAAGTACCATACTCCTATCCCTGTCTTGGGGCTTATATTAGAGAAAACAGAGTACGTATAGCACAGGGGTAATTGTGATATACACTCGTAATGCACAAAAAAACTATTTTCTCTACATAGATTATCATACATAGCAGCATGTGTAGAGAACCTAGGATAACCCAAAAAAGTCAGTGACTTACTTCTAGTAACTGGCTTGGGCTTGTCATATATGATTTTTGGTAAATATTTTTTTTCTCAGTTGTTTGTTGGGCTATCTTATTGAAACTTGGGCAATGTATGATGAAAAGATGCTTCTTAAAATATGCCAAAAATGAAAGAAATCGGACCATAAATAACGGAGTTATTTCTCAGCCATCAGCCGCCCCTTAAAACATCCCAGAGAGGTAAAATACACACACAGTACACTCATTATTTACCTTAAAATATGTGTAGTCTTAATATAGGAAGAGAGGTGAGTAGTATTTATTTGTAGGAAGTCAGTGTAGGTAGCCGGTAGGTGTAGCCTGCCTTGGCTACACCTACTGGCTACCTACACTGTGGTCCAGAGCCATATTATTAACCCTTTGACTGTCGCAACCCCCAATCCTGAGGTGTCTCCTGGTGTCGCAAAATTTAAAAAAAAAAAAAAAAAAAATTTTCTTATGAAATGATAGAGAATCTTTTCCCGATTGTAATGATACCAAAAAAACGAAATTTGATGGAAAACTGACGGAATTATGATCTCGCAAAGTTAGCGACCTCGGCGCTGTTTACAAATCGGCGATTTCGCCCACTTTGAGCCCTATTTTTGGCTAATTTCATTGTTCCAGTCGCCCAAACTCATAGCTATTTCTTTAGAACTCCATTTTTTCTATCGATTGAATACAAGAAACTGCCCATTTACCGATTTCAACTACCTAATAATGTGGTCAGAAATTTGCAATTTGGCCAATTTCACGAGAACTAAAAAATATGACAATTTCAAAATAAGGTCCAGAATGAACAATGCAGACATTCCTGGCTCTAAAATAACATTTTCTTTGCTCATCAGTCATGTCTCCAAGCCCCTCTGATATTACTCTTGCTTTCTATTTTGAATTTTTATTCAAACAAAAAATAGAAGACTTACTATTATGCAGACTACTGCAATACTGTAATAATTGTATAAATAACATCAACCCATTCATGACTGCATATTAGAATGGCTAGTTGGACATTTATTGGGCAATGGCATCATTTGTTTACTTTTGAACATTGGCAAAAATCAAACATTTCCCCTACTTTGAGCTCCATTTCCAGGTTCTTTTTATTGTAAAATCGATCAAAATCACCTCCATTTCTATAATATGTTTTTCATTCTATCAAATGAGACCAAGAAAACGAGAATACAACCATAAATACTATACGAAAATAGACCACAAAGTTGGCATTTTAATTAAAAAAACTGGTCGGAGTTTTTTTTTTCTCATTATGCACTGCGTGCTCTAGGATTTTTTTTATATGGTGCCCACTGACCACACAGACCCATTCTCTCACATGTGGGCCTACCAGCTTTCTCCTGCTTGATTTGAAGCCGCTAGAATTTATGAGTATATATACGTCAAACACGGTACCTCGTAAGATGTATATATACGGCCGCGACAGTCAAAGGGTTAACATCAACATTCAAATTCAAAGTTTATTCTCTATAAGGATTACAATGCTGAATTTACAGAATTTGGTTATTGTGTGGTTTACATGTAGTAAAATACTAATTACAGAGGGGGCCACTAGAACACCTAGCATGGCTAGGCATTTCGGGCAGACTTAGATTAATTCTTAACTTTAAAATATTACAAATTATGAAGTAAGTTGGTATTATGGCTAAGTGACTAAATACTGGTTTGTGAGTTTAGCAATGTGAATGCTTTTGTTTTGGCACAATACACCTACCATCCGACTTACGACCTGCTCGACATATGTCCACTCGACTTACGACTGTGCATCTGGCAGCTGGGCTGGGCCGGTTGATGCACACCACTGTACAATATTTGACAATACTCGCGGCGGCAATGCGTTATGCAGGCAGCATCAGTTTGAGTAACCCTGCCCTATCAGCAGCATCATACTGTATTAACTGTACTAACTGGACAGTAAATTTCACCATGGCCCCTAAGACGAAGTCTGTGGCAAGAAAGGATCTTACTCTCGAACTCTCTATTTGTTTTCACTGTTGCACATAAACCTGTCTGTATCTGTCTGCCTATATATCTGTGTATTTGTGTGTGTCTGTTTGTCTGTCTGTCTACCTGTGTGTCTGTCTGTCTACCTGTGTCTATGTCTACCTGTGTCTGCCTTTCTGTATACCTGTGTGTCTGTCTTTATGTCTACCTGTGTGTGTCTTTCTGTCTACCTGTGTGTCCTTCTGTCTACCTGTGTGTGTGTGTCTGTCTACCTGTGTGTCTGTCTACCTGAGTGTGTCTACCTGTGTCTGCTTGTCTTTCTGTCTGCTTGTCTGTCTCAGAGCCACTCATTAAGAGCTTAATTGGTCTTGAAGATGCCATATTAATAATGATAATAACACAATAATAATCACTGAGGCGCATTAAATGTGTATAAAACGTTGATACAGACATTTTGCTTAATCCATGTATGATTTCTTTTTCAAAATTATATAATAAACATGCTACATAACATATAAACATATAAATTAACAAATATGAGATGTTTTTCTGGTCGGCTTGACAGGGTGAACAGGAATCATTCGTGTCCGGGCTGGTAACAACAACAACAACAACATTTGTTTACATAACTCGCCAACCTTCAAATTCAAATTCAAAGTTTATTCTCTATAAGGATTACAATGCTGAGTTTACAGAATTTGGTTATTGTGTGGTTTACATGTAGTAAAATAATAATTACAGAGTGTACCACTAGAACACCTAGCATGGCTAGGCATTTCAGACAGACTTAGATTAAATCTTAAGTTTAAAATATTACAAAATTATGAGGTAAGTTGGTATTATGGCTAAGTGACTAAATACTAGTTTGTGAGTTTAGCAATGTGAATGCTTTTGTTTTGGCACTATACATAGTTTCAGTATTGGAGTATCACAGGCCAACTTATGACTAGTTAAGATTCATTATTTTGAGATTGAGATTGATATTTCTGTTTATGGTCAAATGGGTGATTGAGTGTAAGTGTTAACCACCAGGTGGTATTCGTATAATTAGTTGACAGGGTGTATCAGGGAGATAAGATGTTTTCTGACGGTAGTTTTGAAGGTGATGAATGTGTCTGCAGTTTTAGCATTTTCAGGTAGGGTGTTCCAGATTTTAGGGCCTTTGACATACATTGAATTTTTGTAAAGGTTTAGTAGGACACGGGGAATGTCATAGAGATGTTTGTGTCTGGTGTTGTGCCTGTGGGTTCTGTCACAACTATCAAGAAAGCGTTTTAGGAAGGTTAATATTTATTTATTTATTTATTTATTTCCAATTTGAGCACACATACAGAGGTACAAAAAAATACAGATAAGAGCAGCATGCCAAAGCCACTTATACTATGCATAGCATTACGGGCTGGCTTAAAATTAACTTAAGATTAACTAAGCAATGATGAAATCAGTGATAAAACATTAATGTAAACAGATTACTATAAAGCACAAGTGAGTATTACAAAGACAGGTCATATGGTTGCATTCAGTCATATGAAGGATTCTGTTAGGTAGTGTATTTAAAAAATAATAAAGTTGATTCGGTTTTAGGTTTAACATTTTTGTGATATAATGTGAGAAACATTTTTAAAAATATACAATTTATAAAGGGTTTAGTTATTCAGTATTTTTTTTGGTTTTGGGTGAGTAAGTGATCTTTGAGAGAGACTTGAATTCATAAAAGGTAGTGTTTCTTTTATATTTACAGGTAATGAATTCCAGATTTTAGGGCCTTTTATGTGCAATTTAGTTTTTGCATAGTGGGGAGATGGACAGAGGAACATCAAAGAGTGATCTGTGCCTTGTGTTATGGTCTGTGTTCTGTTGAGGTTGGCAAGGAGATGTTTGAGGGGAGGGTTAATATCAGAGTTAAGTGTTCTATGTATGTAATTTGGTGCAGTAATAAGTATGGATGTTTTGTAGGTGAGTAGGTTTAGTGTATTGAATATTGGTGGAGTGTGCTGCCTGTAGTGAGAATTTGTTATCATTCTAACTGCAGCCTTTTGTTGGGTAATTAGTGGTCTGAGATGGTTAATTGTTGTTGAGCCCCATGCACAAATTCCATAGGTGAGATAGGGGTAAATAAGAGAGTGATATAGGGCCAGGAGGGCTGACTGTGGAACATAGTACCATATCTTCGATAGTATGCCTGTAGTATGTCCTGTAGATGTAGATTGCACAGTAGTAAGTGTGGATGTACTGAACAGGGAGTAAGTTTAGATCTATGAAGAGTGGGGGGGGGGGGTGTTGCCAGGGATGGGATTTAGTGATTATTCTATACATGCATTATGACTATACATGCTCTCTGCCAATCCCTAGGTACCTTCCCCTCTTTCATACATTTATTAAACAAAAGTACCAACCACTCCAACACTATATCCCCCCCTGCTTTTAACATTTCTGTCATGATCCCATCATAAATAATTTAAATAATTAAATAAATAATTAAAATATAACAATAGAAGGAAATTAAAGTAAAAAAAAATGAAATAATGATTGTACATTACATTACAGCACTATGTAGGTAGTTTATATAGGAAAAGTTTGACATTATGCCCTACCCAGTATGTCGGCAATTTTCAAAGGTTCGACTTACGTCCATTTTGACTTACGACCGGTTGGTCAGAACCAAGCTTGGCCGTAAGTCGGATGGTAGGTGTACATAGTTTCAGTACTGGAGTATCACAGGCCAACTTATGACTAGTTAAGATTCATTATTTTAAGATTGAGATTGATTTATTTATTTATTTATTTATTTATTTATAATTTGAGCACACTTACAGAGGTACAAAAAAAATACAGATAAGAGCAGCATGCCAAAGCCACTTATACTATGCATAGCATTACGGGCTGGCTTAAAATTAACTTAAGATTAACTAAGCAATGATGAAATCAGTGAAAAACATTAATGTAAACTGATTACTATAAAGCACAAGTGAGTATTACAAAGACAGGTCATATGGTTGCATGCATTGTTGTAAATTCAGTAGAATGGAGTATCTGTTAGGTAGTGAATTTAAAAAATAATAAAGTTAGATTGGTTTTAGGTTTAACATTTATGTGATATAATTGTGAGAAACATTTAAGATATACAATTTATAAGGTTCAGTTATTCAGTATTTATTTGGTTTTGGGTGAGTAAGTGATCTTTGAGAAGAGACTTGATTTATAAACGGTAGTGTTTCTTTTATATTTACAGGTAATGAATTCCAGATTTTAGGGCCTTTTATGTGCATTGATTTTGTGCATAGAGTGAGATGGACACGAGGAATATCAAAGAGTGATCTGTGCCTTGTGTTATGGTCATGTGTTCTGTTGAGGTTGGCAAGGAGATGTTTGAGGGGAGGGTTAATATCAGAGTTGAGTGTTCTATGTATGTAATAGGTGCAGTAATAAGTATGGATGTTTTGTATGGTGAGTAGGTTGAGTGTATTGAATATTGGTGGAGTGTGCTGCCTGTAGTGAGAATTTGTTATCATTCTAACTGCAGCCTTTTGTTGGGTAATTAGTGGTCTGAGATGGTTACTTGTTGTTGAGCCCATGCACAAATTCCATAGGTGAGATAGGGGTAAATAAGAGAGTGATATAGGGCCAGGAGGGCTGAGACTGTGGAGCATAGTACCGTATCTTCGATAGTATGCCCACAGTCTTGGAAATTTTCTTAGAAATTTGTTGTATTGTGTATGAAATTTGAGTCTATTATCAAGGTGGATTCCTAAGAATTTTCCCTCTGTTAGCTTTGTGATAGGTGATCCGTTTATCATTATGTTAAGAGGGACATCTGTAGCTCTGTTACCAAACTGAATGAAGTAGGTTTTGTCAATGTTTAGTGTAAGTTTGTTAGTACTCATCCAGGTAGATATTTTCTGTAATTCGGTATTTACAGTATTGGCTAGCGTGACTGGGCTCGGGTGGGAGAAGACGTATGTTGTGTCATCAGCAAATAGTGTGGGTTTGAGTAATTGAGAAGCATTTGGTAGGTCATTTATGTATAGGAGAAAGAGAAGAGGGCCAAGGACACTTCCCTGTGGGACACCAACTGTAATTGGTTGTGCAGAAGAGTTTGCCCCATTTGCGTACACATATTGGCTTCTGTTGCTGAGGTATGACTTGAGGTAGTTGAGGGAGTGCCCTCTTATACCATAGTGTGATAATTTTACGTGGAGCAAGTCATGGTCAACTGTATCAAAAGCTTTACGTAAGTCAATGAAGATCCCCAGTGGGACTTCTTTTTTCTCTATTGCAGTGTATATATGTTCTAGCATGTGTATAATAGCATCATTAGTATTTTTTATTAGGCCTGAATCCAAATTGGCAGGGGTTGAGTATGTTTTGGGAGTAAGGTAGGAGTAGATTCGTTTATGAATTAATTTTTTCGAAGATTTTTGAGAGAGGGTGTAAGTTGGATATTGGCCTATAGTTATTCAACTCTGTTTGGTCTCCTCCTTTGTGGATCGGGGTGACCCTTGCTATTTTGAGTACTGTAGGGATGGTGGAGGATTCAATGGATTTGTTAAAGAGTGTTGCAATGATTGGTGATAGCACTTGTGACACTTTTTTGTATATAAAGGGTGGTAAGGTATTTAAATCTCCTGCCTTGTTTTTTAGTGCGTTGATAATAGGGAGACTTCGTATGGGTTAGTCGGAGCTAGGAACAGTGTGTTCGGTAGTTGCCGGTGAGGTAGTCATTTGGTGGGGTATCTGAGCTTGGGATTTTATTGGCAAGGTTTTGTCCTATAGTGGAGAAGAAATCATTGAGTCTGTTTGCTGTTTCTGTTGGTGGGAGTTGGGGTTCATCTGATTTTGCTAATTTTTATTTCGCTATTTCGTGATATCTTTTTTGTTCCCAGAATTTCTGATAGGGTTTTCCAGGTCTTTTTTATATCACCTCGTAAGTTGGATAATCTGTTCTCATAATACAATTTTTTTGCCCTTCTTATCAGGCTGGTTAGGATTGACGAGTAACGTTTTGTTTGGTCTCTGGTTATGTGACCCATTCTGTACTGTTTTTCATATTGGTGTTTTGTATTTATGGATTTGAGAATGCTGGGTGTTAGCCAGGGACTGTTCAGTCTCTTAGCTGTCATCTGCTGATATTTCTGTTTATGGTCAAATGGGTGAGTGAGTGTAAGTGTGAACCACTAGGTGGTATTCGTGTAATTAGTTGACAGGGTGTATCAGGGAGATAAGATGTTTTCTAATGGTAGTTTTGAAGGTGATGAATTGTTCACTGAATTTAATCATTTCTAACAACTACCTTTAGATGCCATCATAAACGAAGGGAGAAGTAATGAATAATTCATGCCGAAAATTGTAAACAAAAGCGGAGTGGGGGAGTGGCTGGCCCAAACACAGATTCGTACACGTTTTCTCTTGTGGCTGAGCAGAGAAAACGTATTGTCCCTCTGCCCGGCTACCATACAGGTCCACAAGTATTATTATCAGAGCACATATAAAATATGCAATAAATGCCAGACAACAAGTTTACATTAAAAACATGATAAAAGGTAAGATACACACAGAGTACACTTATTACTTACCTTAAAATATTAATATTAATGTGTGAGAGGTGAGTGGCAGGGTGTTTATTGAATAAAATCAGAATGGCACACCATCATCCTCTAACTTGGCACTTAAAGCAAGAGCCTTATGACTCCTCTTTTTATCACAGCTAACCTTAGATGCCATCGTCAATGAGAGCCAACTAGTTAACAAAAGAGTAAACGAGAGAGAAAATGAGAAAAAGAGTTCAGACAATGTAAGAATACAAACTGAACAGGTAGTGGGCAATCACTTGGTCAGGCGGAATAAATGCGTATTAATATGTGTCTACTTTTAATTCATTCACGTACGTTTGTAAGAGTTTGTAAAACATTTACCTCAATATTTTTTTATTATAATAATTACCTCACAATGCGAATACTCTTACATTGTGTACAAGTTAGTATAGAATAAACAAACAGCAACACACAATTTTTAGAGTGAATGAAGATATTATTATTATTATTATTATTATTATTATTATTATTATTATTATTATTATTTTATTATTATTATTATAAAAACACTAAACCCACAAGGGTTTGTAATTGCATATATAGATAAAGGGCAAAAAAAAGAAATTTTTTTTACAGTTATCCCCCTTTTGACTAGAGAAAAAAATTTTTCCGACATACCTACACAGCTGTTTTGAAAACAAATCTCTATTTACGTCAATTTTTTTTCTGTAGTGTATGTATCTGTTTATATGCTTGAAACGGATTTCATATATAATTTTGAAAAAAAATTGATAGATGGATTAATGAAAATGCCTATTTTAATTTTAAAAAAGACATTTTTGCCCCGAGAGTGATTATTTTTATGTAGAATTGGCGTCATGAAAGAGGAACTTAGTGATTTTAATGTGTCCCGCCCACACCAGAACAGTGTGTAAATATTTTAGGTACAGGTACACAAAAATATAATTTCAGAGTCATATAAAATAACAGTAACTTTAAAACACTTGAAATTTTGGAAAATTTCCGACATAATAGATTGGTCATGGAGAATGTAGACAAACCGGGTGGGGGGCGCCATAAATTGAAAGACCACTTGCCGGAAATAGAAAATTTTTGGCAAAATTTGACATCGCCGTAAAAACGGACTGCCAAAAGGGCGAAATGCCAAAAGGGGGGCCCTACTTTTAACATTTTTAAATTATAAAATGTATCAATATTATACATATACAAAAAAATTATACATTTTAAACATTACAATGGCCCCCCCCGGTATTCGATGGCATGGGTTTTCCCGATAAACCCCCGGTATTCGAGCATTAAAATCCCAAAAAATTTTCCCCCGGTTTTCCCTTTTAAAAACCCCGGTATTCGTTAAAATTTCATACGAGACCTTTTCCCCATGGGGCCAAAAACTCCCCCTTTGGTGCCAGTTTTTTAAAAAACCAAACCCCAAGGTGCCCACATCTAAGGAAACATTCGGAAACATTCCATATTATCCATATTATCACTTTTTTTCTTTTTTTTTTGCAAAAAAAGTCACCAGGGGCCCCCTAAGAAAGTTTCAAGTCCCAAACCCCCCTGTAAAAAAAAGGGTGAAAATTAGTGGAAAATTTAAGAAAGTTTTTTAAAATTTTTGGGGGAAAAACCCCTGGGAAGCCTTTTCCCCTTTTTGGGGAATACATGTCCTACTTAAAAAATTTAAAGGGAAAAATGTGTGCACAGGGGGTTGGGAAGGAAAACCCTTTTAAGGATGAAAATCACCATAACACAGCTATTGCAATGACAATGGGTTTTGGCCCCTTTTTTGACAAAAACGTAAAGGAAAAGGGGGTACAGAGCCAAAGGGCCCGATTTGTTTTTGCGACAGAGGGCCCGTGACTCTCAAACTGGCCTAGTGGGGATTAAAAGAAAAAGGAAGTAAACCCTGGAAAAGGACTTCCTACCTCAAGTCCTAATGGAAGGGGATTCCCCTTCTAAACACTAACACCTGTCCCCTCCTTCCATCCCATCAATCATCACCAGATCTTCATTAAAGGTAAGTGTCAATTATTTTATTGTTATTGTAATTATTCTATTGCATTAAACTTAATATTCCGTGTAGTAAAATTTTTTTTTTTCATACTTTTGGGTGTCTTGCACGGATTAATTTGATTTTCATTATTTCTTATGAGGAAAATTGATTCGGTTTTCGATATCGGTATTCGATGAGCTCTCAGGAACGGATTAATATCGAATACCGGGGGTCAACTGTATAGGTAGTAGGTTGGTAGACAGCAACCACCCAGGGAAGTACTACCGTCCTGCCAGATGACTGTGAAACAGAAACCTGTAACTGTTTTGCATGATGGTAGGATTGCTGGTTTCTTTTTCTGTCTCATAAACACGCTAGATAACAGGGATATCTTGCTACTCTTACTTACACTTTGGTCACACTTCACAGACACGCACATGCATATATATATACATACATCAAGGTTTTTCTCCTTTTTCTAAATAGCTCTTGTTCTTCTTTATTTCTTCTATTGTCCATGGGGAAGTGGAAAAGAATCTTTCCTCCGTAAGCCATGCGTGTCGTATGAGGCGACTAAAATGCCGGGAGCAATGGGCTAGTAACCCCTTCTCCTGTAGACATTTACTAAAAAAAGAGAAGAAGAAAAAGTTTATAAAACTGGGATGCTTGAATGTGCGTGGATGTAGCGCGGATGACAAGAAACAGATGATTGCTGATGTTATGAATGAAAAGAAGTTGGATGTCCTGGCCCTAAGCGAAACAAAGCTGAAGGGTTAGGGGAGTTTCGGTGGGGGGAAATAAATGGGATTAAATCTGGAGTATCTGAGTGAGAGCAAAGGAAGGGGTAGCAGTAATGTTGAATGATCAGTTATGGAAGGAGAAAAGAGAATATAAATGTGTAAATTCAAGAATTATGTGGATTAAAGTAAAGGTTGGATGCGAGAAGTGGGTCATAATAAGCATGTATGCACCTGGAGAAGAGAGGAATGCAGAGGAGAGAGAGAGATTTTGGGAGATGTTAAGTGAATGTATAGGAGCCTTTGAACCAAGTGAGAGAGTAATTGTGGTAGGGGACCTGAATGCTAAAGTAGGAGAAACTTTTAGAGAGGGTGTGGTAGGTAAGTTTGGGGTGCCAGGTGTAAATGATAATGGGAGCCCTTTGATTGAACTTTGTATAGAAAGCGGTTTAGTTATAGGTAATACATATTTTAAGAAAAAGAGGATAAATAAGTATACAAGATGTGATGTAGGGCGAAATGACAGTAGTTTGTTGGATTATGTATTGGTGGATAAAAGACTGTTGAGTAGACTTCAGGATGTACATGTTTTATAGAGGGGCCACAGATAATCAGATCACTTTCTAGTTGTAGCTACACTGAGAGTAAAAGGTAGATGGGATACAAGGAGAATAGAAGCATCAGGGAAGAGAGAGGTGAAGGTTTATAAACTAAAAGAAGAGGCAGTTAGGGTAAGATATAAACAGCTATTGGAGGATAGATGGGCTAATGAGAGCATAGGCAATGGGGTCGAAGAGGTATGGGGTAGGTTTAAAAATGTAATGTGAGAATGTTCAGCAGAAGTTTGTGGTTACAGGAAAGTGGGTGCGGGAGGGAAGAGGAGTGATTGGTGGAATGATGATGTAAAGAGAGTAGTAAGGGAGAAAAAGTTAGCATATGAGAAGTTTTTACAAAGTAGAAGTGATGCAAGGAGGGAAGAGTATATGGAGAAAAAGAGAGAGGTGAAGAGAGTGGTGAAGCAATGTAAAAAGAGAGCAAATGAGAGAGTGGGTGAGATGTTATCAACAAATTTTGTTGAAAATAAGAAAAAGTTTTGGAGTGAGATTAACAAGTTAAGAAAGCCTAGAGAACAAATGGATTTGTCAGTTAAAAATAGGAGAGGAGAGTTATTAAATGGAGAGTTAGAGGTATTGGGAAGATGGAGGGAATATTTTGAGGAATTGTTAAATGTTGATGAAGATAGGGAAGCTGTGATTTCGTGTATAGGGCAAGGAGGAATAACATCTTGTAGGAGTGAGGAAGAGCCAATTGTGAGTGTGGGGGAAGTTCGTGATGCAGTAGGTAAAATAAAAGGGGGTAAGGCAGCCGGGATTGATGGGATAAAGATAGAAATGTTAAAAGCAGGTGGGGATATAGTTTTTGGAGTGGTTGGTGCAATTATTTAATAAATGTATGGAAGAGGGTAAGGTACCTAGGGATTGGCAGAGAGCATGCATAGTTCCTTTGTATAAAGGCAAAGGGGATAAAAGAGAGTGCAAAAATTATAGGGGGATAAGTCTGTTGAGTATACCTGGTAAAGTGTATGGTAGAGTTATTATTGAAAGAATTAAGAGTAAGACGGAGAATAGGATAGCAGATGAACAAAGAGGCTTTAGGAAAGGTAGGGGGTGTGTGGATCAGGTGTTTACAGTGAAACATATAAGTGAACAGTGTTTAGATAAGGCTAAAGAGGTCTTTGTGGCATTTATGGATTTGGAAAAGGCGTATGACAGGGTGGATATGGGGGCAATGTGGCAGATGTTGCAGGTGTATGGTGTAGGAGGTAGGTTACTGAAAGCAATGAAGAGTTTTTATGAGGATAGTGAGGCTCAAGTTAGAGTATGTAGGAAAGAGGGAAATTATTTCCCAGTAAAAGTAGGCCTTAGACAAGGATGTGTGATGTCACCGTGGTTGTTTAATATATTTATAGATGGGGTTGTAAGAGAAGTAAATGCGAGGGTCTTGGCAAGAGGCGTGGAGTTAAAAGATAAAGAATCCCACATAAAGTGGGAGTTGTCACAGTTGCTCTTTGCTGATGACACTGTGCTCTTGGGAGATTCTGAAGAGAAGTTGCAGAGATTGGTGGATGAATTTGGTAGGGTGTGCAAAAGAAGAAAATTAAAAGTGAATACAGGAAAGATTAAGGTTATGAGGATAACAAAAAGATAAGGTGATGAAAGATTGGATATCAGATTGGAGGGAGAGAGTATGGAGGAGGTGAATGTATTCAGATATTTGGGAGTGGACGTGTCAGCGGATGGGTCTATGAAAAATGAGGTGAATCATAGAATTGATGAGGGGAAAAGGGTGAGTGGTGCACTTAGGAGTCTGTGGAGACAAAGAACTTTGTTCTTGGAGGCAAAGAGGGGAATGTATGAGAGATGAGAGTATAGTTTTACCAACGCTCTTATATGGGTGTGAAGCATGGGTGATGAATGTTGCAGCGAGGAGAAGGCTGGAGGCAGTGGAGATGTCATGTCTGAGGGCAATGTGTGGTGTGAATAAAATGCAGTGAAATCATAGTTTGGAAGTTAGGAGGAGGTGCGAGATTACCAAAACTGTTGTCCAGAGGGCTGAGGAAGGGTTGTTGAGGTGGTTCAGATATGTAGAGAGAATGGAGCAAAACAGAATGACTTCAAGAGTGTATCAGTCTGTAGTGGAAGGAAGGCGGGGTAGGGGTCGGCCTAGGAAAGGTTGGAGGGAGGGGGTAAAGGAGGTTTTGTGTGCGAGGGGCTTGGACTTCCAGCAGGCATGCGTGAGCATGTTTGATAGGAGTGAATGGAGACAAATGGTTTTTAATACTTGACGTGCTGTTGGAGTGTGAGCAAAGTAACATTTATGAAGGGCTTCAGGGAAACCGCTGGCCGGACTTGAGTGCTGGAGATGGGAAGTACAGTGCCTGCACTCTGAAGGAGGGGTGTCAATGTTGCAGTTTAAAAACTGTAGTGTAAAGCACCCTTCTGGCAAGACAGTGATGGAGTGAATGATGGTGAAAGTTTTTCTTTTTCAGGCCACCCTGCCTTGGTGGGAATCGGCCAGTGTGATAATAAAAAATAAAAAAATATTATTATTATTATTATTATTATTATTATTATTGTGTTGTTATACTATTATTATTATACATATTTTATTATTATACATATTATTATTTTATTATTATTATTACATTACGAAGCATCTTTCCATCATACATTGCCCAAGTTTCAATAAGATAGTCCAACAAACAAATGAGATACAGTTCCCTAGATCAAGAGCAAGAACCCCTCACCAGCATCAAGGAACCTGCCTTGAGGTCTGCTCGCTTATGGAAATTTTGTTCGCGTGTGGAATAAAAAAATTGACCCATCAACTGCTCATATTTGGAAAAACTCACACGTGGATGCGCTCACAAGTAGAGGTTCCACTGTATTCCTAGATAATAGTAAATGACTAAGGGAGGTGTAAATGTTCACCTGTCAGTGTGTTTGTGACAATTTGAGTACAATTTCAGTACAGGTCCGCCATCACAAATCCGGCAATCAGTTATTCGGTTCCTTCAGTTATTCGGCACTAAATTTGACTAGCATAATTTCAAATTTCCAGGGTCACCACACCAACCTTCTGGTACTGTTTGGTGGCGCTACTTGCTGCATAAGTCATTCCAGTTTCTTTCTCTCCATTTATTGTTTTAAACTGCTTACTTTTAGCCCTAGCCATGGTTCCAATGAATAAAAGAAATGCTTCTCATTATGTAAAGCACCTACACAGTACATTATCCATTAAAGATAAGGTGGCTTTGAAGCCACTGTCGGTTGCCATGAGCTGTCTCATGATGCAGGAGAATATGCTTTATTATTACGCTAATATCAACACTACAGCTTATTGCCTATCACAATTGATCTAATATGACATAATAAACAATATAAATAACATAAAACATGTTAAATACTCCAGAATGAATAATATTAGGCATAATACCAAGCAGTTCGATGGAGGTATGAAAAGGATATGGTATACAAATACCATTCTCCTATTCTTGTCTTGGGGGCTTATATTAGAGAAAACAGAGTGTAGCACAGGGCTAACTGTGATATACACTCATACTGCACCATAAACCTGAAACAAAAAAGTTATTTTCTCTATATAGATTATCACACATAGCATATGTGTAGAGAACCTAGGATAACCCAAAAAAGTCAACGTGGCTTATTTTTAGTACCTGGCTTTCAAATTCAAAGTTTATTCTCTATAAGGATTACAATGCTGAGTTTACAGAATTTGGTTATTGTGTGGTTTACATGTAGTAAAATAATAATTAGAGTGTACCACTAGAACACCTAGCATGGCTAGGCATTTCGGGCAGACTTAGATTAAATCTTAAGTTTAAAATATTACAAAATTATGAGGTAAGTTGGTATTATGGCTAAGTGACTAAATACAGTGGACCCCCGGTTAACGATATTTTTTCACTCCAGAAGTATGTTCAGGTGCCAGTATTGACCGAATTTGTTCCCATAAGGAATATTGTGAAGTAGATTAGTCCATTTCAGACCCCCAAACATACACGTACAAACGCACTTGCATAAATACACTTACATAATTGGTCACATTCGGAGGTGATCGTTATGCGGGGGTCCACTGTACTAGTTTGTGAGTTTAGCAATGTGAATGCTTTTGTTTTAGCACTATACATAGTTTCAGTATTGGAGTATGACAGGCCAACTTATGACTAGTTAAGATTCATTATTTTAAGATTGAGATTGATATTTCTGTTTATGGTCAAATGGGTGAGTGACTGTAAGTGTGAACCACCAGGTGGTATTCGTGTAATTAGTTGACAGGGTGTATCACAGAGATAAAATGCTTTCTGATGGTAGTTTTGAAAGTGATGAATGTGTCTGCAGTTCTAGAATTTTCAGGTAGGGTGTTCCAGATTTTAGGGCCTTTGACATACATTGAATTTTTGTAAAGGTTTAGTCGGACACGGGGAATGTCATAGAGATGTTTGTGTCTGGTGTTATGCCTGTGGGTTCTGTCACAACTATCAAGAAAGCGTTTTAGGTCAAGGTTAATATTGGAATTTAAGGTCCTGTAGATGTAGATTGCACAGTAGTAAGTGTGGATGTACTGAACAGAGAGTAAGTTTAGATCTATGAAGAGTGGGGGGGGTGTTGCCAGGGATGGGATTTAGTGATTATTCTTACTGCGGCTTTTTGTTGGGTTATTATTGGCTTTAGGTGTGTTGCTGCAGTTGAACCCCAAGCACAGATAGCATAGGTGAGGTATGGATATATAAGTGAATGGTATAGTGTGAGAAGGGCAGTTTGCGGCACGTAGTATTGTATCTTGGAGAGGATCCCAACCATTTTGGATACTTTTTTGGTTATGTGTTGGATATGGGTGCTGAAATTCAGGTTGTTGTTGAGGTATAGACCTAGGAATTTGCCCTCATTATGTCTGGCAATTAGAGTGTTGTCAATCTTAATGTTAATTTGCTCATCTCCTGCTCTGCTACCAAACATAATGTAGTAGGTTTTGTCAGTGTTAAGCGTAAGTTTATTGGCTGTCATCCAAGTCGATATTTTGATCAGCTCCTCGTTAACAATGGTGTTGAGGGTGGCAAGATTAGGGTGAGGGATGACATAAGTCGTGTCGTCAGCAAAGTGAATGGGGTTCAGGTGTTGAGATACGTTTGGAAGATCATTGATGTATATGAGGAAGAGCAGGGGACCAAGGACACTTCCCTGTGGAACTCCAGTATCAAGGGGCTGTGTTGTTGATGCTGTGTCTTTAATGGTGACATACTGATACCTATTAATAAGGTAAGATTTGAAATATGCAAGCGCATGGCCTCTTGTACCATAATGGCCAAGTTTGTGGAGTAGGATGCCGTGGTCTACTGTGTCAAAAGCTTTTCTTAGGTCAATAAAAATTCCTAGTGGATATTCCTTATTTTCCAATGCTGTGTAAAGCAGATCTAGCATTTTTATGATTGCATCGTTAGTGCTTTTATTTTTCCTGAATCCAAATTGGCAGGGGTTGAGTATGTTTTGTGCCATTATAAATGAATATAGTCTCCTGTGCACGAGTTTCTCAAAGATTTTGGATAGCAATGGTAAGTTTGATATTGGCCTATAGTTGTTTAAATCTGTAGGGTCACCACCTTTATGTACTGGTGTAACCCTTGCCATCTTGAGTAGTTTCGGGAAGGTGCTAGTTTCTAGTGACTTGCTAAAAAGTAATGAGATAGCATGCGAGAGGACATGGGCCGCTCGCTTGTACAATAATGGTGGGACATGGGACAGATTCCCTGAGTTATTTTTAAGTGACTTTATAATCTCGGTGACTTCCGTGGGCTCAGTTGGGGCAGGATGGAAGGAATTTGGGAAATTCCCATCAAGGTAGTCCCCGGCATGGGCATTGGTACGTGGGATTTTATATGCAAGATTAGATCCTATGGTTGAGAAGAAGTCATTTATCTTGTTAGCTGTGTCAGTGGGATGCAGTGGTGCTTCATTAAGTTTAGTTAGGACAATATTCTTGGTTTTTTTCAGTTTGTGGGTCCCTAGAATCTGAGAGAGTGTTTTCCAGGTCTTTTTTATATCTCCTCTTGTGTCAGTGAATCTACTGGAGTAGTATAGTTGTTTGGCTTTCTTTATTACTTTGGTGAGGACTGATGAATAGTGTTTAAGAATATCTTTGTGTATTAAGCCCTGTCTGTATTGCTTTTCATATTGGTGTTTATTATCAAGGATTACAGAATGGGCTGGTTAGCCATGGGCTGGGCAACTCAAGCGTTTGATGAGATCTGTTTCGTTTTTTATAGACAATGTTTTTTGTATAGGCAAAGTAATTTGTTAAGAAAAATGTCTGTCCATCATCAATATCCATTTGGCCTTGAGAAATCTGTAGGCCATCAACAATCTCTAGGTCAGCTGTGAACTTCCTTATTGAGCCTCACGGAGTCTAAATGAAACTTTGTGTATTCAAGTGGTGGTTTACTAATGTTTTCAAGAGGAAGTAGGGTAGTGGTCTGTATGCTATCTGTGATTATCCCTGATAATGGGGGCAGTAAATGGTCCATATGTGTCTATTAAAGGGTTGCACTGTTCAGTGACCTGTTGGTGTTAGTATTGTTGTATAGAAGTGAGTTGTTCATATTGTTGATGAAAATCAGTTACAGGCTGATCATCTATAGGCCAATGTTTGATGTTTGACACCTCCAGCTAGAGAGAAGGTGGTGTTATTCATTTGTCCTGTTTGTTATAGGCCTTTAATTTCTCACTGAAACTTGGATGTTTGTGTGGGTATCTGTAAATGGCACCGGGGGGGGGGGGAGTGTTATAGGCATCTTAAGGTTTTACAGTAAAATTAGTAATAGATTGCTATACCCCCCCAACTTGTATGGTCTGCATTGTGGATTGCTGTGTATCCTTGTAGAGGTAGAATATCTATGTGTCCTGCTTAAAGCCAGGTCTCAGTAAGAAGTAATGCAGAGAAGGGTGTCCTTTAGTGATTCAAGGAGGCCAGGAGTCATCATAGTGTTTCTTTAGGACCTGATGTTGTAGTTAAGTACTGATAGACTTTTAGCATTGTTTAGATAGTGCGTGGCTTGTGATGCTGGTATTAAATGCAGTTACTTTCAAAGGTTTTGATTGTGTGTCAGATTATGGAGGTTTAGATCAGGGTCAACATATCAATCATTCTTCTAGTTTAAATTATGGTTATTTTATATCCTGATTGTGTGTTTGAGTTTTAGTACTGATTATCTGTAGTGGTGGGAAGTTTGACAAGTATATAGTTATAGCATTTAGGTCATATAAGTGTATAGTCACTAATACACATAATGGAGTTGGTGTTGACTATGTTGTGCTGAATGAGCAACGTACAACTAGGCATAAACTAATAATATAAAAATACACATTTTAAAATAGCAAAACTCTCACTTGTAATTGCACTAAGTCTAATATAATGACTTTGGTTTAGTCTATGTATTGAGCTAGATAGTCGAGAGCTACTAGGTTTAATCTAATATATAAAAATACAAATTAAAAATAGCACCAACTCTCGCTAGTAATTACACAATGGTCTAATATAATGAAATTTTGTATTGACATGTATTGAGCTAGAATGAGCTATAGTACAACTTGAGTTTAATCTAATATATAAAAAAAGGCACAAGACTCTCATGTATTTGCTCTAAGGTGTTATGTAAGTTGTTTACAATAAATGAGTATAACTAGATTAAATTGACAAGATAAAGTACACAATTAAGGTAGTAAAAGAATAAAAAAAAAGTAGAAAAAAAATATAATGAGGTAGTTGTCAGTTAGCAAAAGATAGTTAAGGCCTTGAACATAATATTAATTGAAATATACACCAATGCACATACAATATAGTCACTAAGATAGAAAACAATCTTAGATTAGTACTTATAATAAAACTTATTAAATAATAAAACAGAATTGAATGTACTTGCACTGCACTAGGACTGTATAGGTTGTTAAAACAAGATTCAAGAGTAAACTATATTTAAAATGACAAAATAAAATTCAACAAATAAAAGTACCAAAAGAATAATAAGTAAAAAACAACAATGGCAATGACATGGCTATAATAAAATAGTAAGATGGTAGACAGGTACATCAGGTACACAGATACACAGGAACACAGGTACACAGGAACAAAGAAAATATAAAGGTTGAGTTGAATATACAAACTTGGAAATTTGGCAACAAAATGTTATGGGAAAGTATAAAATAATGATTAATGTACAAAAGTAAAATTGACTGTAGGTAATATGGTGTTTAATAAAATTTAGTAATAATAATGGATTACAAAACAATTAAGGTAAGGTTAAGGTTAAGTAACAAGTAATGGTTATTAAATGATGTCAAAAATGTTAAGAGTAAATTGTATTGATAGTAAAAATGGTAATTATTAATTTTAGTAAGTAATAATGATTACAAAAAAAGTGAAAAAGTAATGTTTATTTCATTCAATAATGCACTGGTAGTTATACTTGAGGTTATTTGCAGTACAAGGTATTAAAAGTAATCAAAGATTAGTAAATGTGGTATTAAAACAGGTTAAGGTAATTAGACAAGTAATGGTAATTAAATGATGTCAAAAATGTTAAGAGTAAATTGTATTGATATTAAAATTGGTAATTATTAATTTTAGTAAGGTAATATCATTGATAGTATTTTAAAAAATATTAGGTAGTAATATGGAGAGAAAGTATCATTCAGCAATATTTAAGCAAACAAAATAAAAAAAAATAGGATAAGTTGACTTATGGCTCCTAGTACAGTCACAAATGAGGTAGTGTGGGCATACACAGTATTTAATTACTAAGAGATTGTACTAACGAGCCTTTGACAATAATGGGCGCAAAACATACACTACACTAAGTAAGGCTATTTTAGGTTGGACCATTGTTTAGTTATTCCCCTGTAAGATTATATCCCTGAGAAATCGGGATAGATCATTTCTCGTTCGTGTATTGTTGTACAGTTGATCTACATTTGTTTTCCTAACTAGAATTTTCCCATCCGTGTGGAAGCATTGGTGTATTGTGTCATTATTCTCCCGCTTTAAATTTTCTGACTATACAGGAGGTTCTGACGTTTTTTGGTAAGACACTCGTGTATGTATACATCTTTCTTTACTTTAATAGATGCAATAATTAAGTCTTTTTTCCTGTCATGTGAGTGGAATCTAAGCATAACACTTTTTCTACCATGGGATCCTAGTAACCTGGCTTCCTTTATTTCTGACACTGGTACTGTAACTTTTGTTTGGTTCTTTATGATCTGCAGAGTAGTTTCTTTTCTGTTTGTTTGGTTCATATCACTGGGAAAAAGTGGACTGTTAACTATTACTGCATCCGATAATTTATCTTGCTCGGTTTTATCTTCTTGGAGAGCAAAGTAGTCACTGAACTGGTTATCTAAGTTGTTCTTCCATTCTTTTACTGCTTCTTCAACCTTTGTATTAAGAGATATTATTTGTTGAGTATGGCTATCTATGACTGTTTGGATGGTCTTGCCACAGTTAGTCATTCCTGGTGTTGATAACTTTTGTTCAAGACTGAGGATTTTGTTCTCGAGTTGTGTCATCCTGGTGTCTTGTTTTGTTAATGTCTCTCGAAGATTCATATTTTCAATAACTAAGGTAGAGATGCATGACTTTAGGGTATCTGGATCGTTGGTCATACTTGAGAGACTACTTGGTAGGTTGAATCCGGGGAAGAGAGGGGAGGATGGGGTGGAGGCAGCCATGTTTGTTGTTATTGTTGAGGTGTGGCTTTGAGCGGTGGTGAGTGGGGTGATTGCTGGGCCGGCGTCCTCCTGGCTACACTTGTTGAATAGTTGATTTTTCGGTGTTTTCTTGCTGGCCTTGGTGCTGTTTCCTTTTAGATTGTGCCTCATAATACTACAGGAATTGTTGTAGTTAAGAAGAAGTTGTAGTTATACAAAGCTTATGGTTACGTTGTTCGGCTGGCAGCGGGGTGTTGATTTCGGTTTGCGGGCAGTCTTCCTTTGATCTATATTATTTTCGATTTGTAGGTTTCACTGTTGGTAATCTTCGGTCATTCTGGGTGCTACGTTGGGTAGTGCAGTTTTGCTTGTAACTAGGTCATCATAGGAGCATTGGTGGCTCTGATAGTTGGAGAAAGTGCAGAGTTTGGAGGTCGCTGCTGTTGCTGCCGCTGCCGGCTTGGGTTAGCCATGTAGGATTTTTGGTAAATATTCGATTCCCAGCCAGGGTAGAAACATTAGGCGTGTTTCTTTACACCTGTTGTCTATGTTTACCCATCAGTAAATGGGTACCTGGGTGTTAGCCGACTAGTGTGGGCGTTATCCTGGGACACTGACCTAATTTTCTTGAAATACTCTGCATAACAAGTGGCTTTCTATATTCAAATTCAAAGTTTATTCTCTATAAGGATTACAATGCTGAGTTTACAGAATTTGGTTATTGTGTGGTTTACATGTAGTAAAATAATTACAGAGTGTACCACTAGAACACCTAGCATGGCTAGGCATTTCGGGCAGACTTAAATTAAATCTTAAGTTTAAAATATTACAAAATTATGAGGTAAGTTGGTATGATGGCTAAGTGACTAAATACTAGTTTGTGAGTTTAGCAATGTGAATGCTTTTGTTTTGGCACTATACATAGTTTCAGTATTGGAGTATCACAGGCCAACTTATGACTAGTTAAGATTCATTATTTTGAGATTGAGATTGATATTTCTGTTTATGGTCAAATGTGTGATTGAGTGTAAGTGTTAACCCCCAGGTGGTATTCGTTTGTAATTAGTTGCCCCGGGGTGTTCAGGGGTAAGATTTTTTTGGTCGTAGTTTTGAAGGTGATGAATGCGTCTGCTTTTTAAATTTTCGGAGGGTGTTCAATTTTGGGCCCTTTGACAACATTGATTTTTTTTAAAGGTATAGTCAGCACGGGAATGTCATAGAGATGTTTTTTGTTGGTGTTGTGCCTGTGGGTTCTGTCAAACTATCGAAACGTTTTTGGTCAAAGGGTTTTATTGGAATTTAAAGGCCCTGTGTGTAGATTGCAAGTAGTAAGTGGGGTGTATGAACAGGGGGAAGTTTAGATTATGAAGAGTGGGGGGGGTGTTGCCCCGGGGGGATTTTGTGATTTTCCTACTGCGGCTTTTTGTTGGGTTTTTATTGGTTTTTGGTGTGTTGCTGCGTTAAATCCAAGCCAAATAGTAGGTGAGGTATGGGTTTTAAAAAGTGAATGGTGTAAGTGTGGAAGGGCGTTTGCGGGTAGTATATATCTTGGGGGATCCCAACCGTTTGGATATTTTTTGGTTATGTTTTGGATAGGGGTGCTGAAGTTCGGGTTGTTGTCGAGGTTGGGCCTGGAATTTGCCCCATTATCCCTGTCAATTAGGTTTGTCGTTTAATTTTAATTTGCGCTCTCCTGCTTGCTACCAAACATAAGTAGTAGGTTTTGTCAGTGTTAAGGTAAGTTTATTGGCTGTTCCCCAAGTCGATATTTTGATCAGCCCTCATGTCACTGATGTCAGCAGGCCTGAAACCCTTGAAAAATGTATGTGTAGTAAATAAAATTATTATTATTATTATTTTTATTTTTTCCCAGTTGTTTGTTGGGTTTTTTATTAAAAACGGGGCAAGTATGAGGGAAAAAGTCTTCTTAAGTACACCAAAAAATGAAGAATAGACCAAAAAATAGCGGATTTCACTTTCACCCTTAAGGGCCCGTTAGTTTTTTTTTGTATGTTTTTTTTATGGTTTTTTCTCTTTTTTTGGTTCTTTGATAATAAAGATATGTTACAGAAATAGATATGATTTTGATTTTTTTCATTAAAAAAAAAGTATTTTAAAATTTGCGCTCACAGTAGCAAATATGTTTATTCTTTGGGAAAAGCTCAAGATTAAACAAATGCGCCCACCATCAATATGCCGTTGCATTCCAAATTCAATTGGAGTCAAAAAATGGTTGAAAAAATTTCAATTTTACAATAAATCAGAGTCCTGCATAAAAAATTAACGGGAAATTTTTTTTTGAATAAAAAATTAAAATTTTTAAAAAGGTAAATAAAAGGGCCTACTGACTAATGCAGAAAAATTTTATTTTTGCCAGGAATTCGGGGTTTGTTTATTCGGACCTTTTTAAATTTTCTCTTTAAAAATTTGTTGAAACCGCCAAATTGAATTTCGACCATTTTTTGGGTTTGTTAAATAATATGGGGGTTTTCTTTACCCCCAAACAATAAGGTAAATAAGTTTATTCAAGGTTACACAAATACATTACATGGGGATTTCTTCCCCTGCGTGTTTGATAGGAATGGAAAACCAGAAAAGTCAGACAAAGTGACTTTTTTCCGTCGGCTTGGTTCCCAGTATGTTTTTTGGAAAATATTTTTTTTTTTCTGGTTGTTTGTTGGGGGCTATCTTACTAAAAACTTGACCAAGTTGATGGAAAGATGCTTTTTAAACGTACAACAAAAAAAAAAGGGGGCGTAAAAAAGGGGATTTCATTCTCACCCTTTTCCGGCCCTCTTGCAGTATATTTTTGTATGGTTTTTTATGGTTTATTTCATTTTTTTGGACTCTTTTGATAGAATGGAAGATACGTATTTTACAGAAATAAACATGATTTTGATTGTTTATGATGAAAGTGCCTTGAAATTGAGTAAAAGTATGGAAATGTTTGATTTTTGCGAGTTCCAATGAACTTTGTGTAAGTCAAGCTGGTTTTTTTATGAAGTGTATTCAAACCTAACCACTCTGAAACCGGCAAACTCGGAAAATCGGCACTAAGGTCCCAATGATGCCGGTTTTTGATGGGGACTGCACCTAATTTTAGTGCAAAAAACAAAGTTGGGTTTATAAAATGACAAGAACTACTATAAATTGTTTTTTGAACAAAAAAATTTTAAAAAAAAAGGTGAAAAAAGAGAAAAAAGGTTATCAGCAACCTTTGCAGGGGAGGACCCCCTGTTGCTGTAGGTGACACCAAGTCCCAAATTCTCACTTTTATTCTGAAGTACTGACCCCAAATTTTTTTTATCCCATAACACTTAGAAAAAAAGTGCTCTTTTTTTTCCGTAAAAAAACTATTTTTTTATTTTTCAAAATATTCGGGGGACTGGGGGTAGTGAACTTATTATACTTTGGGTGTTTACGGGTTAATTTTTTTTTGTTTTTTAAACCCAAAAAAAATTTTTGCGATCGGTAATGGAGATATGAGGGTAAAGTTTGGCGAAATGAGTGGTATGGCAAAGCGGGAATGCCTTCACCGGTAAACTTTTTTTTTTCCCAAGGTATCTTGCTTTTTCACTTTTTTTCAGGTAATTATGTGGGCCCGTGAGACGAGTAAAGGTGCAAAAGTACATATGTACACTATTGTATCAACCGTAGGTGCACGAACATAATTATCAAAATTTTTGTTTACAAAAATTGTTTTCACAAATAATACAAAAAATTGTTTATTATTTTTTTGTAATATATTACAAATGTAATGTCAGTAATGTTCAGAAGTTCTGCAGCTTTTGGAATCTTTGAAACATGGTTTGATACGCAGTGGTTTTTAACTCCTCAACATAAACGGTGGGCTGCGTTTTTGTGTTTTTTTTTTGTGCACAGACAAAACATTTTGTCTGGGCAGTTTTCTTTTGGTAGTAGCAGAAAGTTTGTTAGGTAGTTTTTTTTGGTAAATGTGTCATCATTCCTTTCCTATCCCTTTTTTCTTCTTTTTCTTTCTTCCTTCACTCTTTCCCTTCCTTCCCTTCCTTTGGTTTTTAATATATATAACTAATAGTCAAGGGGCATTTCATATAAAATGATTATCTTCGCAAGCTTGTTTGTGTGTTGGGGTTGTGTGTGGGCTTTAAATTGCTGAGTCAGGATCCAGCAGCTATCAAATGACTATTGTATAATTACTCACCCCCCTATGCCCGTAAATAAGGGGGTTGGAGCTCCCCTTCCACTCCATCCTCCCACCTAAATTTTTTCCCTTTCTCCCTTTATTCTCCCCCCATTTCTTTTTTTTTACAAGGGTTTGGGGAAGGTTAAAGGGTCCCAGCTTTTTTTGACAAGCTTTTTAAAGGTAAAGGGTTTCTAACTTTATTTGGCCCCCCTAAGAGCTTTTACCTTTTTAGCTCTTTGAGAGTTTTTATTATATGAGAATACAAGTAGGGGGAAAGGTTTAAGTTGGAGCATCTGTGGGCCACATTTTCTTTTGACAATTTTACTTTATCTGTTGACATCATTATGCTGTTGAATGTGTTCCCTCTCGGTCAACTGGGTTATATGATCTCAGATGGAGTGAAAATTTGGAAAAGGGTAAACCAGGTGAAGTTGTTCCCTTTTTGCCTGTCTTGTGGCTTAAAAATTGTTTCACGCTGTCCCCGAAGTGGATCCAAGTGTGGTACTTTTCAATATTGGCCTTGTACATAACAGTAAGGCCCCCCCCCCATCCCTCCTGTGTTGAAGGCCTGCTAAAATGACAGATCTATCAGGATTGGTCCAGGCGGGGAGATGAGATGTCTTGTCTGTTCTCACTCTGTCAAGCAGTCGCAGATGAGGGGGGGGGGGGAGGGAAAACCAAAAAAGTGAGGCTATCAAGGTTTGTAGGTACTTGTGCCCGTACAGAATCTTTCGCCCCCCCTGTCAACAGATGAAGATACGGCGAAAATGCTGTAAGCTTTGGGGGCCTTGTTTGCAAGATTTACAACGGTTCTTCATGGTCAGTTTGGAGTCAAATTTCACCCCAAGGATATCAACTTCTTCTCCAGATGCCAACACCCTCCCATTCATCCTTACTACTGCACCAGCATTACTATCATGGTGCCTAGAGACGATCATCATTTGCGTTTTCTCAGGTGCAAATGTTACTTGCCATCTATTTCCCCAGGCTGATATAGCTCTTAGCTGGTGATTGATGTAGCTTAGAGAAGCTGGCATTTCTTCTCTTGGATAAGTGAATGTCAGTGTACAGTCATCTGCATATGCATGGGATTCTAGGATGAGATGAAGGACGTCATTGAAGTAGACATTCCATAAAATTGGTCCCAGCACGCTTCTTTGTGGAACACTTGCCCCAATAGGATGTCTTGTTGATTCTGTTCCATTGAGAACTACCCTTAGAGATCTACCATGAAGGTAATCACTGAGGAGACATAGTGTAGAGCCTGCAATTCCCAGAGCTTGCAGTTGTGCCAAGAGGCCCTGGTGCCACACCTGATGGAAAGCACCAGCAATGTCCAGTGCTACCACACAGCTGACTTTGGATTCATCCAATGACTGGTGCCACTTAGTGGAGAGATTTAACAACAAATCAGCAGCAGAGTAACCTTTCCTGAAGCCATATTGATGGTCACAAAGTAGTGAGTGGTAGTCAAAGACTCTGTCTATCGTCTCAAGGAACTTGCCACTGATTGACAGGAGTGACACTGGTCTGTAGTTGCTGATTTCTGCTCTGCTCTTCTTTTTTGTGAACAGGGACTATATATATTTGCCTCTTTCCACAGAGAAGGTCATTTACACTACTGGGCAGTGCTGAAAGATGCAAGTTAGAGGTGCTGCTAGCTGGTCTGCACATCTTCTCAGCAGTCTTGGGCTCAACTTGTCTGGACCCACAGCCTTTTCTTGGTCAAGTGATTTAAGAAGGAAATGCACCTCCTGCCTTATTGTCACCACTGACAGTTTTGACACAGTTCTTGCAGCTAGCCAAGGAGGGTCCCTTGCTGGATCAGGAACTTGCATTTTGGTAACAAAATGTCTGGCAAAGAGGTCCGCTTTCTCTTGACTACTAGTAGAGGTGGTCCCATCCTCTTGATTTAGAGGTGGAATGAGTTCATCAGGCAGATAACCTTGTCTGTCCTTGACCAGGGACCACCAGGTTTTGGAGCCTACTCTGCTTGATGCTAGCTTTCTTTTTGTGTCCACCTCCCATTTAGCGATGGCCCACTTTTGAACGTCACCCATGTGCCTACAGGCTTGCTTGTGCAAGTTCCTATTATAGGTGGTAGGATGTCTTTTATACTTTCACCATGCCTTGTACTTAACAGTAGCAGCTTCTCTACAAAGAAAGCCAAGCCAAGGCTGATCTGTAGGCTTTGTCACATATTGCCGGTGAGGAATGTGTTCTTGTTGTAGGTTAAGGATGTGTCCAATGAAGGCTTTCACTTGGTTGTCAACATCCCTTTGGAGGAGAGCATTCCAATCTGTGGTGTCGAGCTCAGAGCAAAGGACTGGCCAATTGCCTCTTTACCATAGCCAGGTTGTGCGTGTGGACTTCTCACTTCGTTCTGTTGGGATCTTAAGCGTCGTAAAAACAGCCTTGTGGTCAGTTGATCCATCGTAGCTGAGAGGTTGACAAGTGACTATACCTTCTGCCAGATCACTCACTTCTGGGTCAAGGGAGGAGCCAGAGATATGAGTAGGGAAATCAACAAAGTTTCTCATGTCAAATACTGCAAGAAAGTCATCAAAGTCCCTTTGTATAAGGTGTTGGTTGAGGTCACCAGTAATTATGATATGTTGACAGTTGTGTTGTAGCAGAAGGGAGTCCACATTTTCCATTAGGAAGTTGATGGGGTCTGCATGTTGCCACTGAAGTCTGTACGCTGCACATGCTAGTACAGAGGTACTAGTGTTTATGCATAACTTGAAGAACATCATTTCAAGATGAGTAGGGATGGCAACATCCCTACTCATGGAAATTCAGTTAATCCATTCCAGATCAAAAGTATTAACAAAAAATATTTTTTTATATTAAATATAGATTTACAGTACATACAGAAAACAGAAAACATTCTCTCTCTCATTCTCTCTCTCTCATCCTCTCTCTCATTCTCCTTCATTCTTCATTCTCCTTCATTCTTCTGGTATCCTGGGCATTGCATTTAGTCACAAACTCCTCAGAATCATGAAATTGATCTTCACTGACACTTCCATCTGTTTTCGAGCATCATTTGGGAAGAGAAGAGTCCCAGTTTTGCTGGGGAGTCACACATTTCTTACTGCTTGGCATGATGAACAAGGACTACTGAAATGGCATTCCCACAGTTCACGCTGGCTCCCCGATTTTTTTTTTATATGGTGCACACTGACCATGGAGACCCATTCTCTCACATGTGGGTCTACCAGCTTTCTCCTGCTTGATTTGAAGCTGCTAGAATTTTGGCGTATTAATACATTAAACACATTGGCTCGTAAGATGTATATTTACGACCAAAACAGTCAAAGGGTTAATGGCTTAACCCTTTCACTGTCGGTCCCAAAATATTACAGCTTGCAAGCCAGTGTCGGTCCCGTAATACACACCAAAATTCCTGAGGCGTCAAATCTAGCGGGAGAAAGCTGGTAGGCCTGCATGTTAGAGAATGGGTCTGCATGCTCAGTGTGCACAGTAGAAAAAATCAGGGAGATCGTAGTGCATTGTGGAAGTGCTAATTCAGTACACCTTGGTCACAAAGCAACATAGCAGTATATGTGTAGATTACCTAGGATAACGCAAAAAAGTCAGGCAAAGTGACTTATTTACATGTGGGTGGTGGGGAAGATGGCATGGGTGGTGGGGAAGGCAGTGTGGGTAGTGGGGAAGGCAGCATGGGTTTGTGTAAACATGCTTTGCCAACAATATAATGATAACAATGTTTGTACGATTATTGTGTTTCATACAACAAGTGGATATACAGTAAGGCCCCACTTACATGGCAGGTTAGGTTCCAGGCTACTACCGGAAAGCAGGCATCACCGGAAAGCAGAACACCATTTTTTCACTTATAAATGCATAAAAATGCCAGATAACAAGTTTACACTAACATATATTAAGTTAGCAATAGAACTAGGCATTAAAAGCAATAAAATATATAATACACACACAGTACACCCATTACTTACCTTAAAATATTTGTAGTCTTAATGTAGGGTGAGAGGTGAGTTTTATTTGTAGGAAGTCAGGTTTGGGAAGTATGGTAGGCAACCCTCTCTGCTTCACCCCACCCACACGTAAGGTAAACAAACCAGGCAAGCATGTCTGGTGTTTGTTTATACATGTTTGTATTATACCATAATACAAACACCTTACATTGTGTACAAGTTGTCTCCATGTTGATACAGCAGAATAAATAAAGACCAGCACTTCCATTTTCATGTAATGTTTAGAAGGAATGATGCTCTGACAAATTATTATTATTATTATTTAAAATTATTATTGTTACAAATTACAGCAGACCCCCAAATTTCATGATTAATCTGTTCCAGTGAGTCTGCTGAAAGGCGAAATTCATGATTGGCGAATCCATTTTCCCCGTAAGAAATAATGGTAATTCAGTTAATCTGTTCCAGACCAAAAGTATTAACAAAAAATGTTTTTTACATTAATATACAGTAGGGCCCCACTTATATGGCAGGTTAGGTTCCAGGCTACTGCCGTAAAGCAGAAATCGCCGTAAAGTGGAACACCCTTTTTTTCCACTTATAAATACATACAAATACTAGATAACAAGTTTACATTAACATATATTAAGTTAGCAATAGAACTAAGCATCAAAAAACAATAAAAAATTACAATACACACATAGTGCACTCATTAATTACCTTAAAATACTATTTATAGTCTTAATCTAGGGTGAGACAAGTAGTACTGTATTTATTGTGAGAAATCAAGTGTGGTATGTATGGTAGTCAGCCAGGCTACCATACCAGGCCACCCCACCCACACATACTATTCTATGATATTTAAGCATCCCAGAGTGATAAAATGCATATACAGTTCACTCATTACTTACCTTAAAACATTTGTAGTCTTAATGTAGGGTCAAGGGTGAGTAAACGAGATAAAATGAATAAATGAGAGAGAGAGAGAGAGAGAGAATGAGTACTTCAGAGAGGACAGGCGCAGAGTTATGTAAACAAACCAGGTGAACGCAACTTTTGTAAATAAAATGTACACGTCTGGTTTTTGTACAAGTTCTCTCTACATTGATACAGTAAAATAAATAAAGAAGAACACTCCCATTCTCATGTAACACCATTTTTAGAAGAAATGACACTCACAAATTAAAGGACCCCAATGGAAATAAGTCACTCTGACTTTTTTGGGTTATCGTAGGTTCTTTACACATATGCTGTTATGTATGATAATCTATGTAACTGTATTTGTGTATACCTGAATAAACTTACTTACTGAGTGAAGGCAGTCACTCAGTGTGTCATATAAGTCACTCTGACTTTTTTGGGTTATCCCAGGTTCTCTACACATATCCTGTTATGTATGATAATCTATGTAACTGTATTTGTGTATACCTGAATAAACTTACTTACATACATACGAAAGGAATAATTTTCTACAGTTACCCCCAGTAACACATTTTCTCTTATGTTAGACTAGAGAAAATGTTATTCTTGCCATCACTTGTACAAGTTATCTGGCTCCCACATCTCATGTTTATGTTTATTTATTCTATTGTGGGGTGTATTTATCATCTTTATATGTTATGTATCGTGTTTATTATATAATTTTGAACAAAATATCATGGATGGATTAATGAAAATGTGTATATTAACATAATATACGACATTTAATGAAACTCGATGATTATTATTATTATCATCATTTCTAATATGGCGTCACTTGTGCAAGTCGTCTGGCTACCACATCTCAACTAGTCATAAGTTGGCCTGTGATACTGCAATACTGAAACTATGTATTGTGTCAAAACAAAAGCATTCACATTGCTAAACTCACAAACTAGTATTTAGTCACTTAGCCATAATACCAACTTACCTCATAATTTGTAATATTTTAAAGTTAAGAATTAATCTAAGTCTGCCCGAAATGCCTAGCCATGCTAGGTGTTCTAGTGGCCCCCTCTGTAATTAGTATTTTACTACATGTAAATCACACAATAACCAAATTTTGTAAACTCAGCATTGTAATCCTTATAGAGAATAAACTTTGAATTTGAATTTATTTATTTATTCTACTGTGGGGTGTATTTATCATCTTTATGTAATGCATCGTGTTTATTATATAATTTTAAAAAAATATCATAGATGGATTAACCCTTTGAGGGTCGACAGGCCCTCTCAGAAACTCGTTCTCAGGGTCGGCCAAATTTAAAAAAAAAAAAAATTATTTTTCTTATGAAAAAAGACTTTTTTTTTTTCTAAACATTATAGGCTAAACAAAAAAATTTTACTGTCAATACTTACCGAGATATGGAGGCGTGAAGTTTGCCAAAATTGAACAACATCTGGTAACATCGCCAAATGCCGTCACCTGGTATTTTTCTATTTACTTTTTTATATACTATTTTCAATTATTTTTCAACTTTTCTTTTTCTGAGTAACTTTTATGGCCTCTGAGGCCAACATGATCAGTATTTTGTAAGTTATTTTTTTTTTCAATACTACACAATAAGGGCGTAAACACTGTTGTCATTATTTTCGTTATAGAAAATATTTACACAAAAAAATGATATGTTGTTTATTACTATTTTTCTATATTTTATATACACATATACAGTCACAGGGAATGTTTCTAGAAGTTCTGCAGCCTGTGGAACTCTTTGAAACATGGTGTCATGCACAGTGGTGTTTTACACTCCTCACACATAAAACGAGTGTCTCTGCGTTGTTGTGGGTGTTTTTTGTATGTGCACAGACGTAACACCTCTTCTGAGACTTTTTCTTGAAAGCAGTAGCAGGCAGTTTTACCAGGAAGTGATCACCATGCTTCAGACGAGCAGGTAGTTGTTGATAATTTGGTGGGCGGTCAATTGCAGGTGTTGTTCCTTGGTACTTGAATAATTTTGTCTGATGACAGACAAACAGAATTTGCCATACTGTAGTTTGTTTCTGGTCCTCATCTTATACATATTATAAGCATTGAGCATGGAAATGTCCAGAAGATGGAAAAAGAGTTTGATGTACCACTTATAACTCTTGCGAACACAATCAGCAAACCCAATCTGCATGTCACATTTGTCCACTGAATGCATGTTGAAGGTGTAATCAATCACAGCTGCAGGTTTTAGAATGGGTTAATTGTTCTCTCTATGCTGCCTGCCACTGTCTGCCATTTCATTAGGGTGAACTGATGACAACAGTGTGACATCTCGTTTGTCATGCCACTGAAATGCCATGATGTCATTGGCAGCAAACGCCTACACCTCACCTCTACGAGTGCCAGCATCAAACCTGGGCATATGTTTACGATTTGCACGCACTGTGCCACACACATCTGTCTTGTTCACTCGCAAAAAAATCACTGAGTGAGGGGCTTGTGTACCAGTTATCTGTATATAATATATGCCCCTTACCAAGGTATGGTTCTATCATTGTTCTAACCACATCACCTGAGATGCCCAATAACTTCCTGGTATTTTGCAATGTATAACTTCCAGTGTACACAAGAATATCCAATACCAGACCACTGTAACAATCACAAAGCACAAACAACTTTATACCAAAGCGTTTCCTCTTGCTTGGTATGTACTGCTTGAAAGAAAGTCTTCCTTTGAACAGAATCAAAGACTCTTCAATTACAAGCTTACTGAAGGAATAAAAATGCGTACTGAATTTCTGTTTCAGATACACAAACACATTCCTAATCTTATATAACCTGTCGTTTCTGTCAGGTCTGGTTTTGTCTGAGAAGTGAAGCATACGTAACATTAGCACAAATCGATTCACTGGCATTATATCACTGAAACCTGGGGTTGCAATCAGGCGGTCTGTTGACCAGTATGATTTCACTTTGTGCTTATACACATGTGGCATAAGCATTATTGTGGCAAAGAAAAGATACATCTCAGCCACAGTTGCCTCCTTCCACTGGTGTAGACGTGATTTTGGTAAAAGTAATGTGTTTGCCATGGTGTACTCGTAGTATGTGTTGCTTTCCATGACAATACTTTCCATCAGTGGTTCGTCAAAGAATAACTCGAAACATTCCAGTTCAGTGGCATTGTTCCCAAGTGTACAATATGGCCGTATTCCACTTTGGCTGTCATCAAACTGGTGGGCATTTGGAACAAAATTGACAGCTTCCTGCCAATCCCAGGTGCGGTCTGCTGGTGGGTACTGGACAATGACAGGTGGTTGTGGTTGTGGAGGTTGTGGTTGTGGAGGCTGGTGTGGTGGGTGGGTGGGGGATGATGGCCTTTGTTGTAGATCAGCTGAGGCAGCGGCGTGGGTGGCAGCGTGGGTGGCAGCATGGCCCACTGCTGGTGCCTCACCGCCAGCACCACTACCACCACGCACATTTTCCATCCCAATTGCAACAGTATCATCGTCATTTTCACTGTTCCTGTTGTACAGCCACGGGATGTACTCCGAGATGCACTCCTTTCCCTTGGAATAGCATATGACACACTACCAGAGCGCATATATCGTCGTATATACTGACGCTTCACTGGGGAATATTGCACTTCACTATCACTACTGGAACTAGTTTGAAGAGCTTGTAGTTCATATTCACTATCACTATCATCACACATGCTCTCATCTAAGTCTGGGATTTGGGAAAATAGAAGTTTCCTCTTGGATTCTGGTACAACTGAACGTGAACAAGACGGCCCAGCACCAGAGGTGGAAGGCTGAGGGTCGTCTGGGTTTTCCTCGCTATTACCGATATTATGGTCATTAGTTTTGGTCAAAACCTCACCAAAACCTTGAAACTCATCTTCACTGGCACTTGCATCTGTATTAAAACTGTCACTGGGGAACAAAAGTGTCCCAATTCGCCGAGGAGTGAGGAGCTTCTTACCGCGAGGCATGGTGGACATTATTTACTAAGATGGCATTCCCACAATGCACCACTGGGTCCCAGATTTTTTTTCTACCGCGCACACCGACCACACAGACCCATTCTCTCACATCTAGGCCTACCAGCCTTTTCCCGCGAGATTTGACGGCGCTAGAATTTATGTGTACTAGTACGTCAAAAACCCCTGCGCGTAAGCCATACTAGCACGTCCGTAACCCTCAAAGGGTTAATGAAAATGTGTATATTAACGTAATATACGACATTTAAATGAAACTCGGTGATTATTATTATTACTAATATCTCGAGATATAAGACACTCTTACTGATTTTAATGTGTACCTGCACGACAGCACAGTATGCAAGTTTATATAGGTACAGGTATACATATGTATAATTATCAGAGTATATAGAAAATATGAAATAACTTTTAAAAACAATTGAAATTTTGGAGTTTCCAGACATAATGGAGAGACTTAGTGCTTACGGATCTCACAGAGAATGTAAACAAACAGGGTGGGGCGCGGTGACTGTTTTGGAAAGTCAGGTGGGGGAGCCGTATAGCGAGTTTTGGTCATAATTTGAAATGACCGTATTAGCAGAATGCCGTAAAACAAAACACTGTAAAGCTGGGCCCTGCTGTACAATGGACCCTCGGTTATCGGCCGTAATCCGTTCCAGAAGGTCGGCCGATAACCGAAATGGCTGAAAACCGAATTAATATTTCCCATAAGAATTAATGGAAATACAATTAACCCTTTGACTGTCGCGGCCGTATATATACGTTTGTGAGGTACCGTGTTTGACGTATATATACTCATAAATTCTAGCGGCTTCAAATCAGGCAGGAGAAAGCTAGTAGGCCCACATGTGAGAGAATGGGTCTGTGTGGTCAGTGTGCACCACATAAAAAAAATCCTGGAGCATGCAGTGCATAATGAGAAAAAAAAAACTCCGACCGTTTTTTTTAATTAAAATGCCGAATTTGTGGTCTATTTTCGTATAGTATTTGTGGTTGTATTCTCGTTTTCATGGTCTCATTTGATAGAATGGAAACTATATTATAGAAATGGAGGTGATTTTGATTAATTTTACTATAAAAAGAACCTGGAAATGGAGCACAAAGTACAGGAAATGTTTGATTTTTGCCGATGTTCAAAAGTAAACAAATGGTGTCATTTTCCAATAAATGTCCAAATAGCCATTCTAATACGCAGTCATGAATGGGTTGATGTAATTTTTACAATTATTACAGTATTGCAGTAGTCTGCATAACAGTAAATCTTCTATTTTTTGTTTGAATAAAATTTCAAAATAAAAAGCAAGAGTAATATCACAGGGACCTGGAGACATGACTGATGAAACAAAAAAATCTTATTTTAGAGCCAGGAATGTCTGCATTGTTCATTCTGGACCTTATTTTGAAATTGTCGTATTTTTTAATTTTCGTGAAATTGGCCAAATTGCAAATTTCTGACCATGTTATTGGGTAGTTGAAATCGGTAAATGGGCAGTTTCTTGTGCTCAATCGATAGAAAAAATAGAGTTCTGAAGAAATAGTTATGAGTTTGGTTGACTGGAATAACGGAATTAGCCGAAAATAGGGCTCAAAGTGGGCGAAATTGCCGATTTTTAAATATCGCCGAAGTCGCTAACTTCGCGAGAGCGTAATTCCATCAGTTTTCCATCAAATTTCGTTTTTTTGGTGTCTTTACAATCGGGAAAAGATTCTCTATCATTTCATAAGAAAAAATAATTTTTTTTTTTTCGAATATTTTGCGACACCAGGAGCAACTTCAGGATTGGGCCCTTCGACAGTCAAAGGGTTAATCCATTCCAGACGAAAATATTCACAAAAAAATGATTTTTTTAACAATTATGTAAGTTTTACATACCTTTATTGAAGGCTAATGCTGGCTTCTGGAAGATAGGGAAGAGGAAAGAGGGAGGAGTTAGTGTTTGGAAGGGGAATCCCCCTCCATAAAGACTTTTGGTAGCAAAGCCTTCTCTGGGGTTACTTCCCTTCTCTGTCTTTTAATGCTACTAAGACCAGCTTGAGAGTCACTGGACCCCTGCCTCACAACAAATCTGTCCATAGAGGTCTGTTTCTGGTGTCTCTCTAAGATTTCCCAGAAGTAGGACAGGGTTTTGTCACTGAACATGTTGCAGATATGTCTTGTTTCAGCTTGGTCAGGGTGGTGTTTCTCTACAAAAGCTTGCACCCTAGTCCACATTCCACACCTCTTTAATCTGTCACTTACTGCTACAGTACATTCATTACTAACCTTAAAATATTTGTAGTCCTAATGTAGGGCAAGAGGTGAGTAGTATTTATTTCAGAGCCAACAACAACATAACTGTCTTTAACTACAATATCAGATCTTTAAGCAAACATTACGATGACCTCATAGCATTACTAAATTCCCTGCATGCCAGAATGTCCATCATTACTCTCACCGAAACCTGGCTAAAGCCTGATACTACAGATGTCTATGCCATTTCTGGTTACACAGCCATACACAACTGTAGGCCAGATCAACAAGGGGGTGGCACAGCTATATACTACTCAGACCAACTAGAATGTATCACTAATACTTGCACAAGGGATGAACATGGGGAATATGTAATAGCTAAATTCAAATCCAAACACCTACAAAAACCTCTCACAGTGATAAACATCTACAGAGTACCACAGTCAAACATTAGCCGTTTTCACTAAAACCTAGGAAGTATGATAACTGATGCACGCATGAACAAAGATCACTTACTACTCTCAGGTGACTTCAATATAAATCTCCTACAAGACCAAGACCCACATGTTACTGAATTCACAAACACTATGAGTAACTGCATGTTGCTACCAACAGTAACAAAACCTACAAGAGTTACAGAGACCAGTGTTTCCCTACTAGACCACATCTGACCAACACCATATCTCCCCTTAAGATCAGGCATAATCACAGATAATACCACAGACCATTACCCTACCTTCCTCATAACAAACCTTGGCAAATTACCCCTAGACACTACTAAAGTCACTTTCAGACTTCACAATGAGGCAGCTATCAATAACTTCACAGCAGCAGTGACAAACATTGACTGGCACACTGTGCTAGAAATCTATATAGATATTGACGAATGTATTAATAATTTTCTAAAAAAGACCCAATGCCTCTTATAACAAGCACTGCCCTAAAAAAACTAAACAGATGACTGTGAAGAGACTGAACAGTCCCTGGCTAACACCCAGTATCCTGAAATCCATAAATACAAAGCACCTATACAAAAAACAGTACAGAATGGGCCACATAACCAGAGACCAAACAAAACGTTACTCGCCAATCCTAACCAGCCTAATAAGAAGGGCTAAAAAATTGTATTATGAGAAAAGATTATCCAACTTACGAGGTGACATAAAAAAGACCTGGAAAACCCTATCAGAAATACTAGGAACAAAAAAGATAACACGAAATAGCGAAATTGAATTAACAAAACCAGATGACACTACATACGTCTACTCTCACCCGAGCCCAGTCATGCTAGCCAATACTGTAAATACCGAATTACAGAAAATATCAACCTGGATGAGGACCAACAAACTTACTCTAAACATTGACAAAACCTACTACATTCAGTTTGGTAACAGATCTACAGATGTGTCTCTTAACATAATGATAAATGGATCACCTATCACAAAATGCACAGAGGGAAAATTCTTAGGAATCCACCTTGATAATAGACTCAAATTTAAAACGCATATACAACAAATTTACAAAAAAAATTCCAAGACCGTAGGCATACTATCGAAGATATGGTACAGGTCCTCCATCACAAATCCAGCATCATTGGGACCTGTAGTGTGCTGGATTACAGAGTTTGCCGAATTACAGAGTGGTTAGGTTAGAAAACACTTCATAAAATTAACCATCTTGACTTGCACAGTTCATTGAACATCGGCAAAAATCGAACATTTCCGCTACTTTGAGCTCAATTTCAAGGTACTTTTCGTCATGAAAACAATCAAAATCATGTCTATTTCTGTAATATATCTTCCATTCTATCAAATGAGTCCAAAAAATGAGAATACAACCATAAAAACCATACGAAAATATACTGCAAAGAGGCGGCTAATGGCTGAGAAGTGAACTCCCTTATTTATCATCCATCTTTTTTATTTTTGTTGTACGTTAAGAAGCATCTTTCCATCATACATTGCCCAAGTTTCAATGAGATAGCCAAACAAAGAACCGAGAAAAAAATATTTACCAAAAATCATATATGGCAAGCCCAAGCCAGGTACTGGAAATAAGTCACTTTGACTTTTCTGGGTTATCCTAGGTTCTCTATACATACACTGCTATGTATGATAATCTATGTAACTGTATTTGTTTATACCTGAATAAACTTATTTACTTCTAGTCTGTCAACTGAGTACAAGAAACCGCCCATTCACTTATTTCAACTACCAATAAAGTGGTCAGAAATTGGTAATTTGGCCGATTTCACACAAATTTCAACAGATGCCAATTTCAAAATAGGGTCCAGAATAAACAATGCAGACATTCCTGGCACTAAAATAACATTTTCTCTGCTCATTAGTCACGGCTACAGGCCCCTCTTATATTACTCTTGCTTACCATTTGGAATTTTTATTCACAAAAAATAGAAGATTTACTGTTATGCAGACTACTGCATTATTGTAATAATTGTATAAATAATGTCGATCCATTCTTGACTCCGTATTGGAATTTAGACTGGCAGGCGGACAGGTATTGGACGGTGACATCATTTGTTTACTCTTGAGCTTCGCTAATGAATAGAACATTTTCGCTACTGTGAGCACAATTTTAAGGTACTTTTTGCCATGAAAGCAATCAAAATCATATCTATTTCTGTAATATATCTTTCATTCTATCAAATGAGACTGAAAAAATGAGAATATAACCATAACAACCATACAAAAATATACCGCTAAGCGGCTGCTAATGGCTGAGAAGTGAACTCCGCTATTTATGGTCTGATTTCTTTCATTTTTGGTGTACGTGATGAAGTATCTTTCCGTCATACATTGCCCAAGTTTGAATAAGATAACCCAACAAACAACTGAGAAAATAATATAATAATAATAATAATAATAATAATAATAATAATAATAATAATATCTTTATTTACTACATGTACATGTACAAGGTGTACAGGCCTAGCTGACATCAGTGACATACTACTGTATAGAAAGGCACTTGTTATGCTGAGTATTTAAAGAAAATTAGGTCAGTGTCCCAGGATAACACCCACACTAGTAGACTAACACCCAGGTGCCCATTTACTGATGGGTACACATAGACAACAGGTGTAAAGAAACACGCCTAATGTTTCTACCCTGGCTGGGAATCGAATATTTACCAAAAATCATATATGGCTAACCCAAGCCAGGTACTAAAAATAAGCCACGTTGACTTTTTTGGGGTTATCCTAGGTTCTCTACACATATGCTGCTATGTGTGATAATCTATACAGAGAAAATAACTTTTTTGTTTCATGTTTATGGTGGAGTACGAGTGTATATCATAGTTAGCCCTGTGCTATACTATGTTTTCTCTAAGTCCCCAAGACAAGGATAGGAGAATGGTATTTGTTTACCATATCCTCTTCATAACTCTGTAGAACTGCTCAGTGTTATGCCAAATATTATTCATTCTGGAGTATTTAACATGTTTTATGTTATTTATATTGTTTATTATGTCATATTAGATCAATTGTGATAGGCAAATAAGCTGTAGTGTTGATATTAGCGTAATAATAAAGCATATTCTCCTGCTTCATGAGACTGAGCTCATGGCAACCGACAGTGGCTTCAAAGCCACCTTATCTTTAATGGATAATGTACTGTGTAGGTGCTTTACATAATGAGAAGCATTTCTTTTATTCATTGGCTAGGGCTAAAAGTAAGCAGGTTAAAACAATAAATAGAGAAAACGAAATTGGAATGACTTATGCAGCAAGTAGCGCCACCAAACAGTACCAGCAGGTTGGTGTGGCGACCCTGGAAATTTGAAATTATGCTAGCCAAAATTAGTGCCGAATAACTGAAGGAACCGAATAACTGATTGCCGGATTTGTGATGGCGGACCTGTACTATGTTCCACAGTCAGCCCTCCTGGCCCTATATCACTCACTCATTTACCCCTATCTCACCTATGGAATTTGTGCATGGGGCTCAACAACAATAAACCATCTCAGACCACTAATCACCCAACAAAAGGCTGCACTCAGAATGATAACAGATTCCCACTACAGACAGCACACACCACCAATATTCAAAACTCTAAACCTACTCACAATACAAAACATCCATACTTATTACTGCACCTACTACATACATAGAACGCTTAACTCTGACATAAACCTTCCCCTCACACATCTCCTTACCAACCTCAACAGAACACATGACCATAACACAAGGCACAGATCACTCTATGATGTTCCTCGTGTCCATCTCACGGTTTGCAAAAATTCAATGCACATAAAAGGCCCTAAAATCTGGAATTCATTACCTGTGAATATAAAAAAAAACACTTTATAAATTCAAGTCTCTCCTCAAAAATCACTTACTCACCCACAACCAAATAAATACTGAATAATTGTATCTCATAAATTGTATCTCATATATGTATCTCATTATTGTATCTCATAAATGTCAACCTGTGACCCAATCAAACTTTGTTACTATTTAACTTCATTACCTTACAGGATACTCCATTCTTCTGATTATACAGCAACACAATAAATGACCATATGACCTGTCTTTGTAATACTCATTTGTACTAAATTGTTATCTGTTTTACAATAATTTTTGTACCACTGAATATATCATTGCTTAGTTAATCTTAAGTTAATTTTAAGCCTGCCCATAATGCTCTGCATACAAGGGGCTTTTGCATGCTGCACTTTAAAAATTGTATTCCTTGTACTTCTTTGTATCATGTTCAGATTAATAAATAAATAAATAAATTTGTAGGAAGTCAGTGTAGGTAGCAGTAGATGTAGGTACAGTGCACGTATGTAGCCCCCCACCAGGGCTACACTACACAGCTATATTACAATACACAGCCATATTATTACACTACACAGCCATATTATTACCATGTTCACTGAGTTTAATCGTTTCTAACAACTACCTTTAGATGCCATCATAAATAAAGGGAGAAGTAATGAATAATTCATGCCAAGAATTGTAAACAAATGCATATGAAGGGCGGTTACTGCACCAGTCGCCAGATTCACAGTTTTCTCTTACTCTCCACTCGATAACATATAAACATTGCATGTTTATATGCTAGATGATATGTAACGTATTTCTTATATAATTTTGAAGACAATATCATAAATGGATTAATGAAAATGTCTATATTAACATAAAATAAGACATTTAATGTGGCAAAGAGTGATTATTAAATATACAGGTCTCCCTCAACATTCACGAGGGTTAGAGGATCAAGAGCCTCGCGAATGTTGAAAAATTGCGAATGTTTGGTGCCCCAATATATTGCAGGGAAATGTAATACAATACATGTACTGCTTCCTTAACTTGTCAAACCATGAACAATCATAAAATACATGAAAACGTTGTAAATTGTACTAAATACATACGTTATGGCTTAATAACATGTATGTTATTAAATACCACTGCCTCCACCACTGCGAGTCCCTGCTACCCTCCCTCTGACCCCCCACAACTGGCAGCCAGCCCTCCCACCACTGTGTGGTGCCTCACCCACTGCCTCTATCACTGCCTCTACCACTGCCTCAATCACTCCAATCACACTCAATCTACAAGCACCAAATACAATGAATTATTGTGAAATGTTTGGAAGAGCACGGAGACTAATACTCACTCCAGCATAAACAAAGCCACACTGAGGATGCGTCAACCACTTCCTCCACCACTGCTTCAACCCTCGTATTTTTGTACAATTTCCTTCTTCAATTCTATCGTATTTATTATTATTATTATTATTATTATTATTATTATTGTTATATTAATACAGTGGACCCCCGCATAACGATCACCTCCGAATGCGACCAATTATGTAAGTGTATTTATGTAAGTGCGTTTGTACGTGTATGTTTGGGGGTCTGAAATGGACTAATCTACTTCACAATATTCCTTATGGGAACAAATTCGGTCAGTACTGGCACCTGAACATACTTCTGGAGTGAAAAAATATCGTTAACCGGGGGTCCACTATTATTATTATTATTATTATTATTATTATTATTATTATTATTATTATTATTATTATTATTAGCAGTAGCAGAAATGTTTGATTCTTTGCTGTGTTCAAGAGTAAACACATGATGTCACCTTCCAATACCTGTCTGAATAGCCATTCTAATATGCAGTCATGGATGAGTTTACATTATTTATACTGTAGTTTAATAGCAAATAATAAACAAAACACTCACCACACAGTGGTGGGAGGGCTGGCTGCCAGTTGCAGGGGTTGGAGGGAGGGTAGTAAGGACTCGTGGCGGTAAACTTGAATATGATTTGGCGGCTGGGAATTTGGCGGTTGGGAATTCGCAAATGTGTGAAGCCCGCGAAAGTTGAAAACGCGAATGTTGAGGGAGACCTGTACATCACATATAATAAACATTGCATGTTTATATGCTATGTAACATGTTTCATATATAATTTTGAAGAAGATATAATAGATGGATTAATGAAAATGTCTATATTAACCCTTTGACTGTTTTCGACGTATAAATACGTCTAACGAGCCAATGTTTCTGACGTATATATACTCAATAATTCTAGCGGCTTCAAATCAAGCGGGAGAAAGCTGGTAGGCCCACATGTGAGAGAATGGGTCTGTGTGGTCAGTGTGCACTACATAAAAAAAATCCTGCAGCACACATTGCGTAATGAGAAAAAAAAAAACTCTGATCGTTTTTTTGGAATAAAACGCCGACTTTGAGGTGTATTTTCGTATAGTATTTATCGTTGTATTCGCATTTTCATGGTCTTAGGTGATAAAATGGAAAACATATTACAGAAATAGAGATGACTTTCATTACTTTGACAATGAAAATGACCTTGAAAGTGAGATCAAAGAAGCGGAAATGTTCGATTTTTACCAATGTTCAGGAGTAAATAAATCACACCACACGTCCAATACATGTCAACTGGGGAGTCTAATATTCTTTCACTAGTGCACTGATATTATTTATACCATTTTTGCAATAATGCAGTAGTCTGCATAACAGTAAATTTTGTATTTTTTTGTATGAATAAAAAATCAAAATAGAAAGCAATAATAATATAAGAGGGGCCTAGAGATGTGACTAATGAACAGAGCATATGTTATTTTAGTGCCACGAATGTCTACCTTGTTTATCTGGACCCTATTTGAAATTGGCCTTTTTTTACTTTGCGTGAAATTGGCCAAATTGCCAATTTTGACCACCATATTGGGTAGTCCAAATTAGTAAATGGGAGGTTTCTTGTACTCAGCTGATAGAAAAAATGGAGTTCTAAAGAAATAGCTATGAGTTTGGTCAACTGGAACAATGGAATTGGCTGAAAATAGGGCTCAAAGTCGGCGAAATCGCCGATACGCATATGTTGCCGAGGCCGCTAACTTCGCAGGAGCATAATTCCATGAGTTTTTGACCAAATTTCGAACTTTTGGTGTCATTACCATCGGGAAAAGATTCTCTATCATTTCATAAGAAAAAATAATTTTTTTTTTTAAAAATTGAGCGACATAGAATGACAGCTTCAGAAACGGGCCTGAAACAGTCAAAGGGTTAATGTAAAATAAGACATTTAATGCACCAGTGATTATTATTAAATATACATCGCACATAAACGTTGTATGTTTTCATATATTATGTAACGTGTATGAACGTGAATGTATTCAGATATTTGGGAGTGGACGTGTCAGCGGATGGGTCTATGAAAGATGAGGTGAATCATAGAATTGATGAGGGGAAAAGGGTGAGTGGTGCACTTAGGAGTCTGTGGAGACAAAGAACTTTGTCCTTGGAGGCAAAGAGGGGAATGTATGAGAGTATAGTTTTACCAACGCTCTTATATGGGTATGAAGCATGGGTGATGAATGTTGCAGCGAGGAGAAGGCTGGAGGCAGTGGAGATGTCATGTCTGAGGTCAATGTGTGGTGTGAATATAATGCAGAGAATTCGTAGTTTGGAAGTTAGGAGGAGGTGCGGGATTACCAAAACTGTTGTCCAGAGGGCTGAGGAAGGGTTGTTGAGGTGGTTCGGACATGTAGAGAGAATGGAGTGAAACAGAGTGACTTCAAGAGTGTATCAGTCTGTAGTGGAAGGAAGGCGGGGTAGGGGTCGGCCTAGGAAAGGTTGGAGGGAGGGGGTAAAGGAGGTTTTGTGTGCAAGGGGCTTGGACTTCCAGCAGGCATGCATGAGCGTGTTTGATAGGAGTGAATGGAGACAAATGGTTTTTAATACTTGACGTGCTGTTGGAGTGTGAGCAAAGTAACATTTATGAAGGGGTTCAGGGAAACCGGCAGGCCGGACTTGAGTCCTGGAGATGGGAAGTACATATAGTGCCTGCACTCTGAAGGAGGGGTGTTAATGTTGCAGTTTAAAAACTGTAGTGTAAAGCACCCTTCTGGCAAGACAGTGATGGAGTGAATGATGGTGAAAGTTTTTCTTTTTCGGGCCACCCTGCCTTGGTGGGAATCAGCCAGTGTGATAATAAAAAAATAAAAATAATGTAACGTGTTTCTTTGGGCCCATGGTTGCTTATTTTTCAGTTGAACTCGATCAATAACCACAAAAAACAATGGATTATAGCAAAACATTTGGATGAATGAGCAGAAGCTTCCTCACTCGTCCAGAGACAAAGCCAAACTGAGTCGCAAGCAGCCTCAGCCGGCAGATGGATGCCTCCCAAATGGCCGATAACCAAATTAACGGCCGATAACCAGGTGCCGAAAAACCAGCCGATAAGTGAACCGGCCGATAACCGGGGGTCCACTGTAGATTTACAGTGCATACAGAAAACAGTGAGACATCAAGCATAAAACAATAATAAAATCACACTTACCTTTATTGAAGACTCTTGGTGTATGAATACATTGTCATTTCGTATGTTAGGAATTGTGGCAGTGGCAGGAGTGTCTTTTGAGACAGGACAAGAAAGTTCTTCAATATGACACTAATATCAACTCTACGATTATTTATCTATCACAATTCATCTAATATGATGTAATAAACACTATTAATAACATAGAAACATAACATATACTCTAGAATGAATAAAATATGTCAATACATAGGTCATAAGTGCTGTTGTGTTGTTGTTGGGTGTATAAGAGCCACTGAAAGATAAGCCTTAGATGGTGGTGAATGGCGGCAGCATTAGTCACTGGCATTAGTCGTCCTACATACCTCAAACAGCAATGGAGGAGTTAAGTTTTGTGTTGCGATTTTTCTATCAATTAATGGCTTAACTTACTTGCTACACAGTTAATGCTATATTTTATTGCTGGCTGGCACTATAGTCTTTATTGACTCCTGCTGCTTTAGTATCGTAACATATTATAGAATCCTCTTCAAGGGGGCTCCTTGGTGTTGTGAAGAGGCTCTTGGTCTGAGGAATGAGACCTTTTGGTCTCCTTCGTCAGACTGAACCTAATTACCCTCCAATCTTCCCTACCCTATTCCATCCTCCCTTTTTCCCTTTCCTCCTCCTCCTCCCCATCCCTCCCCAAGTCCCTTCCTATTTTTGGCCTTTGGGATTCTTCCCATAGGCAATCTAGTTCCTAGGTAGGGGGAAGGGAACCGGGGTCCATCTCATTCCATTGAGGCCCTTGGCGGTGGTGTAGTTTGCCATGGAATCTGCATCACCTGGGGATGTCCCGATCCCGCTCTGGTCTCCTGGGGGGTGGCTTTGGGTGCCTTTCGGGTGACCAGTGTATCTGGAGGCCACCTGTTGGATTCCAGGGGGTGGTGGCCAAAGGAGGTATGCTTTGTGGCAGGTGTCCAGCCACCCTCTCTCTTGTCCACCAAGGTGGCTCGGTGGATGTGAGGTTGCTATCCTGGATTGCTGGTTTACAGGCAGGAAAGGTAGGGTATGGCACAGGTTCCATGCCGCATCTGCACTACTTGCAGTGCTGTAGTTCTCTTGAGCATGGAGAGGGATTTATGACCCTTTTTTTGCCTCCTAGGAGCTATTCCTCCATGTCCCCCCCCCCCCCCCACCTTTTTTTTTCCCCTTCATTTTTTCTAAAAAACAAACTGAAAGAAATGATCTAACCATGGGGTCCCCAATCCGTGAACCTGCTCCCCCTGGGCCCCTTATTGATACCGCACCCTGTTCTGACCCTGCCTCGTTTTTTGACTACTCTTCGGACACTTCTAATGCCCCTGTACCTCTTGCTGGTGCTTTTTCATCACCCACTTAAAGGTCCCGGTTTCGCTGATTTCCTCATTCATCTGCCCCAAAGCCAAGCGTAAGGAATCCCTCACTTTTCCTCGAATTGGGGATATTTTTTCCCCAAATGTTAGTTTTTAAACAATTGAAGTGTCATGAAAGGGGGAAAGGCAGTGTGGGGGTTGTGTAAACAACACTCGTTTGGCGGAGACTGGTTTGGTCCCTGGGGGGGCGGGCCGCTGGCTGTCCGTCTCACAGGTAACATAAAAAAATTTTAACATGGTGAAAATTAGCTGGGGAAAACCCCAACAAAACCCAGCCCAAAGTGCTATCCCTTTGCGGGTAACCGTGATTTTCAAAAAAAATTACGTGTCAAAAACTCAAAAGTGGGGGGCGTGACTACTGTTCGTGTGTAATCCCTTTTTGGTTCACGAGGGGTCCCTCTGAGACAGGGGAGAGAGACAAGAGAGACGAAAACAGATAAGAAAAAGGACCCTAAAACAGCCCGATTGAAAGAGTGCCTTTTTTTTTATATGAAACATTTGAAAATAAAAAAAGCCTAGGCAGTGCACACTAAACCCAAATGCCCACTCCCTTTACCTTTCAGCAGTGGGTGACTCTGGTCTTACCCATTTTTTAAATTTAATTAATTTTAAATCCCCCGTTTATCCAAAAAATTTGGCTGGGACCTTTTAAATGCTATGTATGAAATGGTCCCTGGGGGAACAAAAGTTTAAAAACGTAAAACAATTGTGCAAGTGTATTTTTAAAGGCGGGGGGAATTCCCCTTTCCACCCGGGATTACACCAAGTTTGGGTTTTCCAAAACACCCCCGGGTCGAATTTCAAAATGGACGTAAGTAAAAACCTTTAAAAATTTGCGGAATTGGGTGGGGCATAAGGGTCAAAATTTCCCCTAGGAAAACTCCCTACATAATAAAAAAATTTTAATTATACAATCATTATTTCATTTTTTTCCCATAATTTACTTTATTGTTGTTTTTTAAATTTTTTATGTAGGGAAATATAATGTATACAGGATGTTATTATTGAAAAATTTTCATCATACAGTACCAATTTTTACTATTATCTTTATGTATTGTCACACAGTGGAATGGGGGGGAATACCCGGGTAGTGTCCCCCGCCAAAATTTTTTTTAAATAACCTATACCTAAGAAAAGGGAAAAAACAACTCGGAACATGTGTAATATGATCGGGCGGGTGGTGGGGGGCCCGGTCTGTGGGGGCCTGGTGGGTGGGTGGCTGGGGGGGTGGGGGGCTGGGTGGGGGGCTGGATGGGTGGGGGGCCGGGATGATGGGTGGGGGGTTTTGGGGCTGACGGGCTGACCGGGGGGTGGCTGTCTTTTTGTATCCCCTTCTCTGTATCGGTTATTTTTTCTTTTTTTGGGAAATTTTCCTCTCGGGATTTTTTTATTTATCTCTGTTTCCCCTCTCTCATTTTTCTGGTTTTTTATCTCTGTATCTCTCTCCTGTATCTGGTTTTTTTATCTCTGTCTTCTCTCCCCTTCTTCCCCCTTCTCCCCCTCCCCTTCCTCCCCCCTCTCCCCTCTCTTCTCTTCCTCTCCTCTCCCCTATTATCCCCTCTCACTTCACCTCACTCCCCCACTCTCACTCTTCACTTTTAACTCTCACCCCCTTCCACTGGACATGTAAGTAAATTTAAATCATACATATTATAAATTACCTAGGATAACCCAAAAAATCCAGACATAGTGCTATACAGTGGATCTGTGCTCCAGTGCCCTAAATTAATAATAATATTAATACATAATCATTATTATTACAATAATACATATGTACTAATATTAATATTATTATTATTAAGCTATAATATAATAATGATGTCCACTCATTATTTACCTTAAAATATCTGTAGTTGGTAGACAGCAGGTTGGTAGTAGGTTGGTAGACAGCAACCACCCAGGGAAGTACTACCGTCCTGCCAATGACTGTGAAACAAAAACCTGTAACTGTTTTGCATGATGGTAGGATTGCTGGTTTCTTTTTCTGTCTCATAAACACGCTAGATAACAGGGATATCTTGCTACTCCTACTTACACTTTGGTCACACTTCACAGACACGCACATGCATATATATATATACATACATCTAGGTTTTTCTCCTTTTTCTAAATAGCTCTTGTTCTTCTTTATTTCTTCTATTGTCCATGGGGAAGTGGAAAAGAATCTTTCCTCCGTAAGCCATGCGTGTCGTATGAGGCGACTAAAATGCCGGGAGCAATGGGCTAGTAACCCCTTCTCCTGTAGACATTTACTAAAAAAGAGAAGAAGAAAAACTTTATAAAACTGGGATGCTTAAATGTGCGTGGATGTAGTGCGGATGACAAGAAACAGATGATTGCTGATGTTATGAATGAAAAGAAGTTGGATGTCCTGGCCCTAAGCGAAACAAAGCTGAAGGGGTAGGAGAGTTTCAGTGGGGGGAAATAAATGGGATTAAATCTGGAGTATCTGAGAGAGTTAGAGCAAAGGAAGGGTAGCAGTAATGTTAAATGATCAGTTATGGAAGGAGAAAAGAGAATATGAATGTGTAAATTCAAGAATTATGTGGATTAAAGTAAAGGTTGGATGCGAGAAGTGGGTCATAATAAGCGTGTATGCACCTGGAGAAGAGAGGAATGCAGAGGAGAGAGAGAGATTTGGGAGATGTTAAGTGAATGTATAGGAGCCTTTGAACCAAGTGAGAGAGTAATTGTGGTAGGGGACCTGAATGCTAAAGTAGGAGAAACTTTTAGAGAGGGTGGTAGGTAAGTTTGGGGTGCCAGGTGTAAATGATAATGGGAGCCCTTTGATTGAACTTTGTATAGAAAGGGGTTTAGTTATAGGTAATACATATTTTAAGAAAAAGAGGATAAATAAGTATACAAGATATGATGTAGGGCGAAATGACAGTAGTTTGTTGGATTATGTATTGGTAGATAAAAGACTGTTGAGTAGACTTCAGGATGTACATGTTTATAGAGGGGCCACAGATATATCAGATCACTTTCTAGTTGTAGCTACACTGAGAGTAAAAGGTAGATGGGATACAAGGAGAATAGAAGCATCAGGGAAGAGAGAGGTGAAGGTTTATAAACTAAAAGAGGAGGCAGTTAGGGTAAGATATAAACAGCTATTGGAGGATAGATGGGCTAATGAGAGCATAGGCAATGGGGTCGAAGAGGTATGGGGTAGGTTTAAAAATGTAGTGTTAGAGTGTTCAGCAGAAGTTTGTGGTTACAGGAAAGTGGGTGCAGGAGGGAAGAGGAGCGATTGGTGGAATGATGATGTAAAGAGAGTAGTAAGGGAGAAAAAGTTAGCATATGAGAAGTTTTTACAAAGTAGAAGTGATGCAAGGAGGGAAGAGTATATGGAGAAAAAGAGAGAGGTTAAGAGAGTGGTGAAGCAATGTAAAAAGAGAGCAAATGAGAGAGTGGGTGAGATTTATCAACAAATTTTGTTGAAAATAAGAAAAGTTTTGGAGTGAGATTAACAAGTTAAGAAAGCCTAGAGAACAAATGGATTTGTCAGTTAAAAATAGGAGAGGAGAGTTATTAAATGGAGAGTTAGAGGTATTGGGAAGATGGAGGGAATATTTTGAGGAATTGTTAAATGTTGATGAAGATAGGGAAGCTGTGATTTCGTGTATAGGGCAAGGAGGAATAACATCTTGTAGGAGTGAGGAAGAGCCAGTTGTGAGTGGGTGGGGGGAAGTTCGTGAGGCAGTAGGTAAAATGAAAGGGGGTAAGGAGCCGGGATTGATGGGATAAAGATGAAATGTTAAAAGCAGGTGGGGATATAGATTTGGAGTGGTTGGTGCAATTATTTAATAAATGTATGAAGAGGGTAAGGTACCTAGGGATTGGCAGAGAGCATGCATAGTTCCTTTGTATAAAGGCAAAGGGGAAAAAGAGAGTGCAAAAATTATAGGGGGATAAGTCTGTTGAGTGTACCTGGTAAAGTGTATGGTAGAGTTATAATTGAAAGAATTAAGAGTAAGACGGAGAATAGGATAAGCAGATGAACAAGGAGGCTTTAGGAAAGGTAGGGGTGTGTGGACCAGGTGTTTACAGTGAAACATATAAGTGAACAGTATTTAGATAAGGCTAAAGAGGTCTTTGTGGCATTTATGGATTTGGAAAAGGCGTATGACAGGGTGGATAGGGGGGCAATGTAGCAGATGTTGCAAGTGTATGGTGTAGGAGGTAGGTTACTGAAAGCAGTGAAGAGTTTTTACGAGGATAGTGAGGCTCAAGTTAGAGTATGTAGGAAAGAGGGAAATTTTTTCCCAGTAAAAGTAGGCCTTAGACAAGGATGTGTGATGTCACCGTGGTTGTTTAATATATTTATAGATGGGGTTGTAAGAGAAGTAAATGCGAGGGTCTTGGCAAGAGGCGTGGAGTTAAAAGATAAAGAATCACACACAAAGTGGGAGTTGTCACAGCTGCTCTTTGCTGATGACACTGTGCTCTTGGGAGATTCTGAAGAGAAGTTGCAGAGATTGGTGGATGAATTTGGTAGGGTGTGCAAAAGAAGAAAATTAAAGGTGAATACAGGAAAGAGTAAGGTTATGAGGATAACAAAAAGATTAGGTGATGAAAGATTGAATATCAGATTGGAGGGAAAGAGTATGGAGGAGGTGAACGTATTCAGATATTTGGGAGTGGACGTGTCAGCGGATGGGTCTATGAAAGATGAGGTGAATCATAGAATTGATGAGGGAAAAAGAGTGAGTGGTGCACTTAGGAGTCTGTGGAGACAAAGAACTTTGTCCTTGGAGGCAAAGAGGGGAATGTATGAGAGTATAGTTTTACCAACGCTCTTATATGGGTGTGAAGCGTGGGTGATGAATGTTGCAGCGAGGAGAAGGCTGGAGACAGTGGAGATGTCATGTCTGAGGGCAATGTGTGGTGTGAATATAATGCAGAGAATTCGTAGTTTGGAAGTTAGGAGGAGGTGCGGGATTACCAAAACTGTTGTCCAGAGGGCTGAGGAAGGTTGTTGAGGTGGTTCGGACATGTAGAGAGAATGGAGCGAAACAGAATGACTTCAAGAGTGTATCAGTCTGTAGTGGAAGGAAGGCGGGGTAGGGGTCGGCCTAGGAAAGGTTGGAGGGAGGGGTAAAGGAGGTTTTGTGTGCGAGGGGCTTGGACTTCCAGCAGGCATGCATGAGCGTGTTTGATAGGAGTGAATGGAGACAAATGGTTTTTAATACTTGACGTGCTGTTGGAGTGTGAGCAAAGTAACATTTATGAAGGGATTCAGGGAAACCGGCAGGCCGGACTTGAGTCCTGGAGATGGGAAGTACAGTGCCTGCACTCTGAAGGAGGGGTGTTAATGTTGCAGTTTAAAAACTGTAGTGTAAAGCACCCTTCTGGCAAGACAGTGATGGAGTGAATGATGGTGAAAGTTTTTCTTTTTCGGGCCACCCTGCCTTGGTGGGAATCGGCCAGTGTGATAATAAAATAAAATAAATAGTTTTAATGTAGAGTGAGAGGTGAGTAAACAAGATTAAATGAATAAATGAGAGAGAGAATGAGAATGTAGAATGTTCATGAGTTATGTAAACAAACATTGTTGTTGTTGTTACCAGCCCGGACACAAATGATTCCTTTTCACTGTCAAGCCGACCAGAAAAACATCTCATATTTGTTAATTTATATGTTATGTAGCATGTTTATTATATAATTTTGAAAAAAAATCATAGATGGATTAAGCAAAATGTCTATATTAACGTTTTATACACATTTAATGCGCCTCAGTGATTATTATTGTTATTATCATTATTAATATGGCGTCTTCAAGACCAAATACACTCTTAATGAGTGGCTCTGAGACAGACAAGCAGACAAAGACAGACACACAGGTAGACAGAAAGACACACAGGTAGAAAGACAGACACACAGGTAGACACAGACAGACACAGGTAGACATAAAGACAGGCCCAGGTAGACAGAAAGACAGACACAGGTAGACAGAAAGACACACAGGTAGACATGAAGACACACAGGTAGACAGAAAGACACACAGGTAGACAGAAAGACAGACACACTAGTAGACAAACAGATAAACAGACACACAGAGATACAGACAGATACAGACAGGTTTATGTGCAACAGTGAAAACAAATAGGGAGTTCGAGAGTAAGAGCCTTTCTTGCCACAATCTCCAGTGCAAGATTCAGACTTCATCTTAGGGGCCATGGTGAAATTTACTGTCCAGTTAGTACAGTTAATACAGTATGATGCTGCTGATAGGGCAGGGTTACTCAAACTGATGCTGCCTACATGACGCATTGCCGCCGCGAGTATTGTCAAATTTTGTACAGCGGTGTGCATCAGCCGGCCTAGCCCAGCTGCCAGATGCACGGTCGTAAGTCGAGTGGACGTATGTCAAGCAGGTCGTAAATCGGATGGTAGGTGTATATGTTTGGGGGTCTGAAACGGATTTGTCTAATTTACGTTATTCCTTGTGGGAACAAATTCGTTCAGTATCAGCACGCGAACAGCCTTCTGGAAAGAATTAAATTCATATCCCAAGGTACCACTGTATGTACCATAGTATGTGACTAAAATAGGTAAGATAAGATAAGATAAGATAAGATTTTGTTCGGATTTTTAACCCCGGAGGGTTAGCCACCCAGGATAACCCAAGAAAGTCAGTGCGTCATCGAGGACTGTCTAACTTATTTCCATTGGGGTCCTTAATCTTGTCCCCCAGGATGCGACCCACACCAGTCGACTAACACCCAGGTACCTATTTGCTGCTAGGTGAACAGGACAACAGGTGTAAGGAAACGTGTCGAAATGTTTCCACCCGCCGGGAATCGAACCCGGGCCCTCCGTGTGTGAAGCGGGAGCTTTAGCCACCAGGCCACCGGGTGAAATATTCACCTGTCAATGTTTGTACAGTTATCGTGTAGCATACAACGAGTGTATACATCCAAAATATGGTTTATATTGGTCTCATAGGCCATAAAAGTTACTTGAAAAAATAAAATGTTAAAAAATGAAAGAAAAAAGTAGAAAAAAAAGACTATTATGGCGATGTTACCATAAGCGGCTCACTTTCTGTCAACTTCACGCCTCCACATCTTGGTAAGTGTTGATCGCAAATTTTTTTTCTTTTTTCCTATAACACTTGCAAAAATATGCTTTATCATTTCATAAGAAAAATAATTTTTTTTTTTTTTTGAATATTTTTCGACCCAGAGAAAAAGATTCAGAGAGGGCCTCTTGACCCTGAAAGAGTTAATACTTGAGCCTTTCAGGGTCCGTCCCGTAGATCTATGGCTTTACGTTCAGGGTCCAAACCGTAGATCTACGCCAAAATTCTAGCGGCGTCAAATTTAGCGCGAGAAGGCTGGTAGGCCTACATCTGAGAGAATGGGTCTGGGTGGTCAGTGTGCACACTATAGAAAGAATCTGGACGCCCACATGGCATTGTGGGAATGCCGGCAAAGTAGCTTTGTTCATCGTGCCTGGCAGCAAGGAAGCTCTCGCTTCCCAC
>NC_069428.1:39401604-39451604 GCF_026875155.1 Cherax quadricarinatus | reverse complement strand
CAGTTGCAAAATTGTCTGGTCCATGACCAGGACTCGCAGTGGATCAGGGCCTGATTAACCAGGCTGCCAGCTACACATGAACTGATAAAAACTAAGAGACAACATGTATTGTGTTGCATCTTAGTGTACTCATGGCACCCCAGCAATAAGATATTTGGGCAGTTGTATCTGGTGGCTTGTATACAGCCACAGTGACAAGGTTTTGGTTTTCAGTCTTTAGTGCCAAAACTTAAAATATGAGTTCATATTTTGTATATTAAGGAAGTACAAACTCTTGAAGATTGGAAAGGTGTGTTGTCTGGTGCAGGAATGGGCGATAATCTGCACAGCACCTTTTTGCTGGGTTATTAATGGTTTGAGGTGATTAGTCCTAGTAGATCCCCAAGCACAAATAATGTAGATGAGGTACAGGTAAATTAGAAAGTGGTATATTATAAGTAGTGCTGTTTGGGGTGCATAGTACAGTATCTTGGAAAGGATGCCTACTGTTTTGGAGACCTTGGCTATATGTTGGATGTGGGGTATGAAATTTCAGGTTGCAGTCACAGTGAAGACCTAAAAAAAATTGCCCTCAGTGTGTCTTAAAAAGGGGGAACGATTGATCAGTATGTAAAGTTGGATATTTAAAGCTGTTTCCAAACAGCATGTAGTAGGTTTTATGTTTGTTGAGAGTGAGTTTGTTAGTCATCATCCATGTTGATATTTTTAGTTGTTTGTCATTAACAGTGTCACTAAACATAGATGGGTTTGAGTAGGAGAAGGCATAAGTAGTGTCATTTGCGAGTAGAACTGGTTAAGGAAATGAGATGCAGTGGGAAGATCATTGATATAAATGAGAAAAAGCAGTTGGCCAAGAACACTGCCTTGGAGCACTCCTATGACTATAGGCTGAGCAGATGAGGTTACATTGTTTGTGAAGACATACTGGTGTCTGTTGCTAAGATAAGATTTTAGGTATTCAAGGGTATATCCTCTGACCCCATCATGGGCTAATTTAAGATGCAAGATATTGTTGTCTGCTGTATTGAATGCTTTCTACAGGTGTATGAAGAGCCCAAGAGGATATTCATTTTTTTCAAGCACTGCATATAGCAGTTCAAGCATTTGTATAATAGCATCATTCGTACTTTTTTTTTTCTTTGACCTAAACCTAGACTGGCAGGGGTTAAGCATGTTGTGAGATATTAGGTAGGAGTAAACTTGCTTATGTATTATTTTTTGAAGGTTTAAGATAGTAAGGGCAAGTTTAATATAGGCCTATAGTTATTCACTTCAGTTGGATTGCCTCCTTTGAAGATTTGGGTAACCCTTGTTATCTTGAGTATGGATGGGAGAGTTGAAGATTTGTTTAGCAGAGTTGCAATTGTAGGTGACACCACATTAGCTGCTTTTTTGTACATGAGTTGTGGCAAGTTATTTAGGCTTCTTGTCTTGTTTTTTAGTGACTTTGTGATGAGTGAGACTTCAGTAGGATTAGTAGGAACTAAATATAGAATATTAATGTGAATGACTGCTTTACAAATTATAAAAATAAAATAAATCACTATCTCTCAGAAATTCTCTGAATATGAATTGTTGGTGAATGTAATCAGTATTTGTTAAAGCATACAGTACTAGTGTGTGATAAATGTAATCAATATTTTTAAAGCATACAATACCAGTGTGTGTGATATGTACTCTAAAATATTTTTGTGAATGTAATAATTATAATTATGTAAAATTCTTTAATGTGTGTTACAGGTGCCGATTGAGCTCCTTCACTGGTTATTTGAAAAATTTAGCTGTGTTGCCTTCAACATTAAGCAAATTGTTTTGTACCATCGCCAAGGATGAGGATGCAAAACCAGTTTGTGAAGGTCTATTAGAACTGGCTAATAAACAAACTATAGAACACATAGGTAAGGACTATACTGTCTGTTTTATACTAAAAAGTTGTGTGAGGGTTATGAAAGACATTGTACTAACTAAGCCAAATATACCTCCCCTCCAGATCTCTGAACTATTTATTATAGTCAGTGATTCTCAACCATAGGATCATATCTAGCCAGCAAAAGTCTCAACTCTCCTGCTCAAGTTAGTGATTACCTCACTGACAACTATCAAAGCCTTCACCTTAATGAATACTGTATTGATTACCTTAGTATTAAATCTGTGAAAAAATAAAGCAAACAAAGAAACACCTTTATTTCTATAAAAGACATTTACCTGGAGTTTACCTGGAGAGAGTTTCGGGGGTCAACGCCCCCGCGGCCCGGTCTGTGACCAGGCCTCCTGGTGGATCAGCGCCTGATCAACCAGGCTGTTGCTGCTGGCTGCATGCAAACCAACGTACGAGCCACAGCCCGGCTGATCAGGAACTGACTTTAGGTGCTTGTCCAGTGCCAGCTTGAAGACTGCCAGGGGTCTGTTGGTAATCCCCCTTATGTGTGCTAGGAGGCAGTTGAACAGTCTCGGGCCCCTGACACTTATTGTATGGTCTCTTAACGTGCTAGTGACACCCCTGCTTTTCATTGGGGGGATGGTGCATCGTCTGCCAAGTCTTTTGCTTTCGTAGTGAGTGATTTTCGTGTGCAAGTTCGGTACTAGTCCTCTAGGATTTTCCAGGTGTATATAATCATGTATCTCTCCCTCCTGCGTTCCAGGGAATACAGGTTTAGAAACCTCAAGCGCTCCCAGTAATTGAGGTGTTTTATCTCCGTTATGCGCGCCGTGAAAGTTCTCTGTACATTTTCTAGGTCGGCAATTTCACCTGCCTTGAAAGGTGCTGTTAGAGTGCAGCAATATTCCAGCCTAGATAGAACAAGTGACCTGAAGAGTGTCATCATGGGCTTGGCCTCCCTAGTTTTGAAGGTTCTCATTATCCATCCTGTCATTTTTTCTAGCAGATGCGATTGATACAATGTTATGGTCCTTGAAGGTGAGATCCTCCGACATAATCACTCCCAGGTCTTTGATGTTGGTGTTTCGCTCTATTTTGTGACCAGAATTTGTTTTGTACTCTGATGAAGATTTAATTTCCTCATGTTTACCATATCTGAGTAATTGAAATTTCTCATCGTTGAACTTCATATTGTTTTCTGCAGCCCACTGAAAGATTTGGTTGATGTCCGCCTGGAGCCTTGCAGTGTCTGCAATGGAAGACACTGTCATGCAGATTCGGGTGTCATCTGCAAAGGAAGACACGGTGCTGTGGCTGACATCCTTGTCTATGTCGGATATGAGGATGAGGAACAAGATGGGAGCTAGTACTGTGCCTTGTGGAACAGAGTTTTTCACCGTAGCTGCCTCGGACTTTACTCTGTTGACGACTACTCTCTGTGTTCTGTTAGTGAGGAAATTATAGATCCATCGACCGACTTTTCCTGTTATTCCTTTAGCGCGCATTTTGTGCGCTATTACGCCATGGTCACACTTGTCGAAGGCTTTTGCAAAGTCTGTATATATTACATCTGCATTCTTTTTGTCTTCTAGTGCATTTAGGACCTTGTCGTAGTGATCCAGTAGTTGAGACAGACAGGAGCGACCTGTTCTAAACCCATGTTCCCCTGGGTTGTGTAACTGATGGGTTTCTAGATGGGTGGTGATCTTGCTTCTTAGGACCCTTTCAAAGATTTTTATGATATGGGATGTTAGTGCTATTGGTCTGTAGTTCTTTGCTGTTGCTTTACTGCCCCCTTTGTGGAGTGGGGCTATGTCTGTTGTTTTTACTAACTGAGGGACGACCCCGTGTCCATGCTCCCTCTCCATAGGATGGAAAAGGCTCGTGATAGGGGCTTCTTGCAGTTCTTGATGAACACAGAGTTCCATGAGTCTGGCCCTGGGGCAGAGTGCATGGGCATGTCATTTATTGCCTGTTCGAAGTCATTTGGCGTCAGGATAACATCGGATAGGCTTGTGTTAATCAAATTTTGTGGCTCTCTCATAAAAAATTCATTTTGATCTTCGACTCTCAGTCTGGTTAGCGGCTTGCTAAAAACTGAGTCATATTGGGACTTGAGTAGCTCACTCATTTCCTTGCTGTCATCTGTGTAGGACCCATCTTGTTTAAGTAGGGGCCCAATACTGGGCGTTGTTCTCGATTTTGATTTGGCATAGGAGAAGAAATACTTTGGGTTTCTTTCGATTTCATTTATAGCTTTTAGTTCTTCCCGCGATTCCTGACTCCTAAATGATTCTTTTAGCTTAAGTTCGATGCTTGCTATTTCTCTGACCAGTGTCTCCCTGCGCATTTCAGATATATTGACCTCTTTTAGCCGCTCTGTTATTCTTTTCCGTCGCCTGTAAAGGGAGCGCCTGTCTCTTTCTATTTTACATCTACTCCTCCTTTTTCTTAGAGGAATAAGCCTTGTGCATACATCGAGTGCCACCGAGTTAATCTGTTCTAGGCATAAGTTTGGGTCTGTGTTGCTTAGTATATCTTCCCAGCTTATATCGGTTAGGACTTGGTTTACTTGGTCCCACTTTATGTTTTTGTTATTGAAGTTGAATTTGGTGAATGCTCCCTCGTGACTAGTCTCATTTTGTCGGTCTGGGGCTCCTCGCATACATGTCTGAACCTCAATTATGTTGTGATCTGAGTATATTGTTTTTGATATGGTGACATTTCTTATCAGATCATCATTGTTAGTGACTATGAGGTCTAGTGTATTCTCCAGTCTAGTAGGCTCTATTATTTGCTGGTTTAAATTGAATTTTGTGCAGAGATTTAAAAGCTCGTGTGAGTGTGAGTTTTCATCAGAGCTGCCTCCTGGTGTTATTACTGCAACAATATTATTTGCTATATTCCTCCATTTTAGGTGCCTTAAGTTGAAATCCCCCAGGAGCAAGATGTTGGGTGCAGGAGCTGGAAGATTTTCCAGACAGTGGTCAATTTTTAACAGCTGTTCCTGGAATTGCTGGGATGTTGCATCCGGAGGCTTGTAGACTACCACAATGACTAGGTTTTGGTTCTCGACCTTTACTGCTAAAACTTCCACTACGTCATTTGAGGCATTAAGCAGTTCTGTGCAAACAAGTGACTCTGCAATGTACAGGCCAACCCCCCCCTTTTGCCTGTTCACTCTGTCACATCTGTATAGGTTGTAACCTGGGATCCATATTTCATTGTCCAAGTGATCCTTTATGTGGGTCTCAGTGAAAGCTCAATGTTATGCAAGGCATTTCAGGCAGCCTTAAAACTAAATTATTACTTGACTCTGAGACACACACAGTACATAAGAATAATAATACAGTGAAGCCTCTACTTAAGAAAGCATCCACGTGTGAGTTTTTCCAGATACGAGCAGTTGCTCGGTCGATTTTTTGCTTCCAGCCACAAGCGAAATTTCCAGATGTGAGCGGGCCTCAAGGGAGGTTCCTTGATGCTGGTGAGGGGCTATTGCTCTTCATCTTGAGAATTGGATCTCGGTTGTTTGTTGGACTGTCTTACTGAAACTTGGGCAACGTATGATGGAAAGATGTTTCTTAACATACACCAAAAATGAAAGAAATCGGACCATAAATAACAGACTTCACTTCTCAGCCATTAGCTTCCCCTTAGTGGTATATTTTCGTATGGTTTTTATGGTTGTATTCTCGTTTTTATGGTCTCATTTGATAGAATGGAAGATATACAGTAGGGCCCCACTTATACGGCAGGTTAGGTTCCAGGTTACCGCCATAAAGCGGAAATCGCCATAAAGTGGAACACCCTTTTTTTCCCCTTATAAATGTAAAAAGAGAGTAAATGAGAGAGTGGGTGAGATGTTATCAACAAATTTTGTTGAAAATAAGAAAAAGTTTTGGAGTGAGATTAACAAGTTAAGAAAGCCTAGAGAACAAATGGATTTGTCAGTTAAAAATAGGAGAGGAGAGTTATTAAATGGAGAGTTAGAGGTATTGGGAAGATGGAGGGAATATTTTGAGGAATTGTTAAATGTTGATGAAGATAGGGAAGCTGTGATTTCATGTATAGGGCAAGGAGGAATAACATCTTGTAGAAGTGAGGAAGAGCCAGTTGTGAGTGTGGGGGAAGTTCGTGAGGCAGTAGGTAAAATGAAAAGGGGTAAGGCAGCCGGGATTGATGGGATAAAGATAGAAATGTTAAAAGCAGGTGGGATATAGTTTTGGAGTGGTTGGTGCAATTATTTAATAAATGTATGGAAGAGGGTAAGGTACCTAGGGATTGGCAGAGAGCATGCATAGTTCCTTTGTATAAAGGCAAAGGGGATAAAAGAGAGTGCAAAAATTATAGGGGGATAAGTCTGCTGAGTATACCTGGTAAAGTGTATGGTACAGTTATTATTGAAAGAATTAAGAGTAAGATGGAGAATAGGATATCAGATGAACAAGGAGGCTTTAGGAAAAGTAGGGGGTGTGGACCAGGTGTTTACAGTGAAACATATAAGTGAACAGTATTTAGATAAGGCTAAAGAGGTCTTTGTGGCATTTATGGATTTGGAAAAGGCGTATGACAGGGTGGATAGGGGGGCAAAGTGGCAGATGTTGCAAGTGTATGGTGTAGGAGGTAGGTTACTGAAAGCAGTGAAGAGTTTTTACGAGGATAGTGAGGCTCAAGTTAGAGTATGTAGGAAAGAGGGAAATTATTTCCCAGTAAAAGTAGGCCTTAGACAAGGATGTGTGATGTCACCGTGGTTGTTTAATATATTTATAGATGGGGTTGTAAGAGAAGTAAATGCGAGGGTCTTGACAAGAGGCGTGGAGTTAAAAGATAAAGAATCACACACAAAGTGGGAGTTGTCACAGCTGCTCTTTGCTGATGACACTGTGCTCTTGGGAGATTTATAAGAACATAAGAACATAAGAATGTAGGAACACTGCAGAAGGCCCACTGGCCCATACGAGGCAGGTCCTTATCAAAACGACATCTACCTAAAGCTACTCAAGAAATAACTCCTGTACCCTTTGACACCAATCAAACCCAGCCCCTCCCACTCATATATTTGTCCAGTCTCTTCTTAAAGCTACCCAAGGTCCTAGCCTCTATCACCCCACTGGGAAGACTGTTCCACGCATCTACAACTCTGTTAGAAAACCAGTACTTACCTATGTCCTTTCTAAATCTAAATTTATCCAACTTAAATCCATTATTCCTGGTTCTTACCTGGTTCGACACCCTCAGTACTTTATTAATGTCTCCCTTGCTTATGCCCGTCATCCACTTATACACTTCAATGATATCTCCCCTCATTCTACGCCTCTCCAGAGAGTGGAGATTTAAGGCTTTAAGTCTATCTTCATACGGGAGGTTCCTTACACAGTAAATCATTTTAGTCATTCTTCTCTAAAAGGACACAAGTGCAACTAATGTGACATTTATTGTGGCAACGTTTCGCTCTCCAGGAGCTTTATCAAGCCATTACGATTCTGAAGAGAAGTTGCAGAGATTGGTGGATGAATTTGGTAGGGTGTGCAAAAGAAGAAAATTAAAGGTGAATACAGGAAAGAGTAAGGTTATGAGGATAACAAAAAGATTAGGTGATGAAAGATTGAATATCAGATTGGAGGGAGAGAGTATGGAGGAGGTGAATGTATTCAGATATTTTGGAGTGGACGTGTCAGCGGATGGGTCTATGAAAGATGAGGTGAATCATAGAATTGACGAGGGAAAAAGAGTGAGTGGTGCACTTAGGAGTCTGTGGAGACAAAGAACTTTGTCCTTGGAGGCAAAGAGGGGAATGTATGAGAGTATTTGTTTTACCAACGCCTTATATGGGTGTGAAGCATGGGTGATGAATGTTGCAGCGAGGAGAAGGCTGGAGGCAGTGGAAATGTCATGTCTGAGGGCAATGTGTGGTGTGAATATAATGCAGAGAATTCGTAGTTTTTGGGAAATTAGGAGGAGGTGCGGGATTACCAAAACGTTTGTCCAGAGGGCTGAGGAAGGGTTGTTGAGGTGGTTCGGACATGTAGAGAGAATGGAGTGAAACAGAATGACTTCAAGAGTGTATCAGTCTGTAGTGGAAGGAAGGCGGGGTAGGGGTCGGCCTAGAAAGGTTGGAGAGAGGGGGTAAAGGAGGTTTTGTGTGCGGGGGGCTTGGATTTCCAGCAGGTATGCATGAGCGTGTTTGATAGGAGTGAATGGAGACAAATGGTTTTTAATACTTGACGTGCTGTTGGAGTGTGAGCAAAGTAACATTTATGAAGGGGTTCAGGGAAACCGGCAGGCCGGACTTGAGTCCTGGAGTTGGGAAGTACAGTGCCTGCACTCTGAAGGAGGGGTGTTAATGTTGCAGTTTAAAAACTGTAGTGTAAAGCACCCTTCTGGCAAGACAGTGATGGAGTGAATGATGGTGAAAGTTTTTCTTTTTCGGGCCACCCTGCCTTGGTGGGAATCGGCCAGTGTGATAATAAAATAAAATAAATAAATGCATACAAACACTAGATAACAAGTTTACACTAACATATATTAAGTTAGCAATAGAACTAGGCATCAAAAAACAATAAAGTACAATACACACATAGTGCACTCATTACTTACCTTAAAATATTTATAGTCTTAATCTAGGGTGAGATGAGTAGTATTTAACGTAAGAAATCAAGTGTGGTATGTATGGTAGTCAGCCAGCCTACCTTACCAGGCCACCCCACCCACACATAATATTCTATTACATTTAAGCATCCCAGAGCGATAAAATGCATATACAGTTTACTCATTACTTACCTTAAAATATTTGTAGTCTTAATCTAGGGTGAGATGAGTACTATTTATTGTAAGAAATCAAGTGTGGTATGTATGGTAGTCAGTCGGGCTACCATACCAGGACATTCCACCCACACATATATTCTATGATATTTAAGCATCTCAGAGCGATAAAATGCATATACAGTTCACTCATTACTTACCTTAAAATATTTGTAGTCTTAATGTAGGGTCAGGAGGGAGTAAACGAGATAAAACGAATAAAACGAACAAAAGGCTGCAGTCAGAATGATAACAAATTCCCACTTCAGGCAGCACACTCCACCAATATTCAGAACTCTAAACCTACTCACCATTCAAAACATCCATACTTATTACTGCACCTACTACATTCATAGAACACTTAATTCTGATATAAACCCTCCCCTCAAACGTCTCCTTACCAACCTCAACAGAACACATGACCATAACACAAGGCACAGATCACTCTTTGATGTTCCTCGGTCCATCTCACGCTATGCAAAAACCAAGCCAAAAAAGGGCCCCTAAAATCGGGGAATTCTTCCTGTGAATATAAAAGAAACACTGTTTTTTTAAAAATTTTCAAGTCTCTCCTAAAAAAATCATTACTCACCCCAACAAAAAAATAGAGTAATTGTATCTATAAATGTTTCTCATTGGTTGTATCTCATAAATTCTAACTGTGAACCCAAATCAACTTTTTTTTTTAAATTATTACCTAACAAATACCCATTCTACTGAATGCCAGCAACACAGAAATGATCATTGACCTGTCTTTGTAATACTCATTTGTGCAAATTGTTATCTGTATACAATAAAGTTTTTCTACTGAATATATCATTCTTAGTTAATTTTTAAACCGCTCTAATGCTCTGATCAAGGGCTTTGGGATTTGACTGTAATAACTTTGTATTCACTGTATCTGTTCAAATTAATAAAAAAAAAAAATAGAGAAGAGTATATGAGGGGGACAGGAAGATTAGAAACAAACCAAAATGTCACTCTGGTTTGTGTACAAGTTTCATTGTTACAAGTTGTCCTACATTGATAGGTAGAATAAATAAAGAAGAACACTCCCATTCTCATGTAACACCATTTTTAGAAGAAATGACGCTCTGAGTGAAGGCAATGGAAATAAGTCACTCTGTCTGACTTTTTTTTGGGTTATCTTAGGTTCTCTACACATATGCTGTTATGTATGATAATCTATGTAACTTTATTTTTGTATACCTGATAAACTTACATATGAAAGGAATAATTTTCTACAGTTACCCCCAGTAACACATTTTTCTCTTATGTTAGACTAGAGAAAATGTTATTCTTGCCATCACTTGTACAAGTTATCTGGCTACCACATCTCATATTTATTTATTTATTTATTTATTTATTTATTTATTTATTTATTTATAATTTGAGCACACTTACAGAGGTACAAAAAAAAAAAAATACAGATAAGAGCAGCATGCCAAAGCCACTTATACTATGCATAGCATTACGGGCTGGCTTAAAATTAACTTAAGATTAACTAAGCAATGATGAAATCAGTGAAAAACATTAATGTAAACTGATTACTATAAAGCACAAGTGAGTATTACAAAGACAGGTCATAGGGTTGCATGCATTGTTGTAAATTCAGTAGAATGGAGTATTCTGTTAGGTAGTGAATTTAAAAAATAATAAAGTTAGATTGGGTTTTAGGTTTAACATTTATGTGATATAATTGTGAGAAACATTTAAGATATACAATTTATAAGGTTCAGTTATTCAGTATTTATTTGGTTTTGGGTGAGTAAGTGATCTTTGAGAAGAGACTTGAATTTATAAACAGGTAGTGTTTCTTTTATATTTACAGGTAATGAATTCCAGATTTTAGGGCCTTTTATGTGCATTGAGTTTTTGCATAGCGTGAGATGGGACACGAGGAATATCAAAGAGTGATCTGTGCCTTGTGTTATGGTCATGTGTTCTGTTGAGGTTGGCAAGGAGATGTTTGAGGGGAGGGTTTAATATCAGAGTTGAGTGTTCTATGTATGTAATAGGTGCAGTAATAAGTATGGATGTTTGTATGGTGAGTAGGTTGAGTGTATTGAATATTGGTGGAGTGTGCTGCCTGTAGTGAGAATTTTTTATCATTCTAACTGCAGCCTTTTGTTGGGTAATTAGTGGTCTGAGATGGTTACTTGTTGTTGAGCCCCATGCACAAATTCCATAGGTGAGATAGGGGTAAATAAGAGAGTGATATAGGGCCAGGAGGGCTGACTGTGGAGCATAGTACCGTATCTTCGATAGTATGCCTACAGTCTTGGAAATTTTCTTAGAAATTTGTTGTATATGTGTATGAAATTTGAGTCTATTATCAAGGTGGATTCCTAAGAATTTTCCCTCTGTTAGCTTTGTGATAGGTGATCCGTTTATCATTATGTTAAGAGGGACATCTGTAGCTCTGTTACCAAACTGAAATGAAGTAGGTTTTGTCAATGTTTAGTGTAAGTTTGTTAGTACTCATCCAGGTAGATATTTTCTGTAATTCGGTATTTACAGTATTGGCTAGCGTGACTGGGCTCGGGTGGGAGAAGACGTATGTTGTGTCATCAGCAAATAGTGTGGGTTTGAGTAATTGAGAAGCATTTGGTAGGTCATTTATGTATAGGAGAAAGAGAGAGGGCCAAGGACACTTCCCTGTGGGACACCAACTGTAATTGGTTGTGCAGAAGAGTTTGCCCCATTTGCGTACACATATTGGCTTCTGTTGCTGAGGTATGACTTGAGGTAGTTGAGGGAGTGCCCTCTTATACCATAGTGTGATAATTTTACGTGGAGCAAGTCATGGTCAACTGTATCAAAAGCTTTACGTAAGTCAATGAAGATCCCCAGTGGGACTTCTTTTTTCTCTATTGCAGTGTATATATGTTCTAGCATGTGTATAATAGCATCATTAGTATTTTTATTAGGCCTGAATCCAAATTGGCAGGGGTTGAGTATGTTTTGGGAGATAAGGTAGGAGTAGATTCGTTTATGAATTAATTTTTCGAAGATTTTTGAGAGAGGGTGTAAGTTGGATATTGGCCTATAGTTATTCAACTCTGTTTGGTCTCCTCCTTTGTGGATCGGGGTGACCTTGCTATTTTGAGTACTGTAGGGAAGGTGGAGGATTCAATGGATTTGTTAAAGAGTGTTTGCAATGATTGGTGATAGAACTTGTGACACTTTTTTGTATATAAAGGGTGGTAAGGTATTTAAATCTCCTGCTTGTTTTTTAGTGCGTTGATAATAAGGGAGACTTCGTAGGGTTAGTCGGAGCTTGGAACAGTGTGTTCGGGTAGTTGCCGGTGAGGTAGTCATTTGGTGGGGTATCTGAGCTTGGGATTTTATTGGCAAGGTTTTGTCCTATAGTGGAGAAGAAATCATTGAGTCTGTTTGCTGTTTCTGTTGGTGGGAGTTGGGGTTCATCTGATTTTGCTAATTTTATTTCGCTATTTCGTGATATCTTTTTTGTTCCCAGAATTTCTGATAGGGTTTTCCAGGTCTTTTTTATATCACCTCGTAAGTTGGATAATCTGTTCTCATAATACAATTTTTTTGCCCTTCTTATCAGGCTGGTTAGGATTGACGAGTAACGTTTTGTTTGGTCTTGGTTATGTGACCCATTCTGTACTGTTTTTCATATTGGTGTTTTGTATTTATGGATTTGAGAATGCTGGGTGTTAGCCAGGGACTGTTCAGTCTCTTAGCTGTCATCTGCTTAGTTTTTTAGGGCAGTGCTTGTTATAGAGGTATTGAGTCTTTTTTAGAAAATTATTAATACATTCGTCAATATCTGTATTGATTTCTAGCTCAGTGTGCCAATCAATGTTTGCTAATGCTGTTGTGAAGTTATTAATGGCTGCCTCATTGTGAAGTCTGAAGGTGACTTTAGTAGTGTCTTGGGGTAATTTACCAAGAGTTGTTATGAGGAAAGTAGGGTAGTGGTCTGTGGTATTATCTGTCATATTTATTATCATATTTATGTTTATTTATTCAATTGTGGGGTGTATTTATCATCTTTATATGTTATGTATCGTGTTTATTATATAATTTTGAAAAAAAATATCATGAATGGATTAATGAAAATGTGTATATTAACATAATATACAACATTTAATGAGACTCTGTGATTATTATTATTATTATTATTATTTCTAATATGGCATCATTTGTGCAAGTCGTCTGCTACCACATCTCATATTTTTGTTTATTTATTCTACTGTGGGGTGTATTTATCATCTTTATATGTTATGCATCGTGTTTATTATATAATTTTGAACAAATATCATACATGGATTAATGAAAATACAGTGGACCCCCGGTTAACGATATTTTTTCACTCCAGAAGTATGTTCAGGTGCCAGTACTGACCGAATTTGTTCCCATAAGGAATATTGTGAAGTAGATTAGTCCATTTCAGACCCCCAAACATACACATACAAACGCACTTACATAAATACACTTACATAATTGGTCGCATTCGGAGGTAATCGTTATGCGGGGGTCCACTGTATGTACATACATTAACGTAATATACGACTAATGAGACTCGATGATTATTATTATCATTACAGTGGAACCTCAAAAATCAAACTTAATCCGTTCCAGGAGCTAGTTCTAAATTCGAAAAGTCTGAAATTCGAAGCAATATTTCCCATAAGAAATAATGGAAATACAATTAATCCGTTCCAGAAACCCAAAAATATTCACAAAAAAAAATACATTTTATAGAGATTAATTACAGTTTTACATACACACAACAAATGCTATTGTCTTTAATAATGTATAGTAATATAAAATAACATTTTTACTTACCTTTGTTGAAGGTTGGTGATGGCATCTGGAAGATAGGGAGGAGGAGAGAGGGAGTTGGGGTTATTGTTTGGAAGGAGAATCCCCCTCCATGAGGACTTCCGGTATCAAAGCCCTCTCCGGGGTTGCTTCTCTTCTCTGTATTTTAATGCCACTAGGACCAGCTTGAGAGTCATTGGACCCCAGTCTCACAAAATAACTGTCTACAGTCCTCTGTTTCTGTCTCACAAAATAACTCCAAGTAAGTAAGTAAGTTTATTCAGGTATACACAAATACAGTTACATAGAATTATCATACATAGCAGCATATGTGTAGAGAACCTAGGATAACCCAAAAAAGTCAGACAGAGTGACTTATTTCCATTGGGGTCCTTTTACCTTATTTTTTTTATTATTATTATCACACTGGCCGATTTCCACCAAGGCAGGGTGGCCCGAAAAAGAAAAACTTTCACCATCATTCACTCCATCACTGTCTTGCCAGAAGGGTGCTTTACACTACAGTTTTTAAACTGCAACATTAACACCCCTCCTTCAGAGTGCAGGCACTGTACTTCCCATCTCCAGGACTCAAGTCCGGCCTGCCGGTTTCCCTGAATCCCTTCATAAATGTTACTTTGCTCACACTCCAACAGCACGTCAAGTATTAAAAACTATTTGTCTCCATTCACTCCTATCAAACACGCTCATGCATGCCTGCTGGAAGTCCAAGCCCCTCGCACACAAAACCTCCTTTACCCCCTCCCTCCAACCTTTCCTAGGCCGACCCCTACCCCGCCTTCCTTCCACTACAGACTGATACACTCTTGAAGTCATTCTGTTTCGCTCCATTCTCTCTACATGTCTGAACCACCTCAACAACCCTTCCTCAGCCCTCTGGACAACAGTTTTGGTAATCCCGCACCTCCTCCTAACTTCCAAACTACGAATTCTCTGCATATATTCACACCACACATTGCCCTCAGACATGACATCTCCACTGCCTCCATCCTTCTCCTCGCTGCAACATTCATCACCCACGCTTCACACCCATATAAGAGCGTTGGTAAAACTATACTCTCATACATTCCCCTCTTTGCCTCAAGGACTAAGTTCTTTGTCTCCACAGACTCCTAAGTGCACCACTCACTCTTTTTCCCTCATCAATTCTGATTCACCTCATCTTTCATAGACCCATCCGCTGACACGTCCACTCCCAAATATCTGAATACGTTCACACTCCTCCATACTCTCTCCCTCCAATCTGATATCCAATCTTTCATCACCTAATCTTTTTGTTATCCTCATAACCTTACTCTTTCCTGTATTCACCTTTAATTTCTTCTTTTGCACACCCTACCAAATTCATCCACCAATCTCTGCAACTTCTCTTCAGAATCTCCCAAGAGCATAGTGTCATCAGCAAAGAGCAGCTGTGACAACTCCCACTTTGTGTGTGATTCTTTATCTTTTAACTCCACGCCTCTTGCCAAGACCCTCGCATTTACTTCTCTTACAACCCCATCTATAAATATATTAAACAACCACGGTGACATGACACATCCTTGTCTAAGGCCTACTTTTACTGGGAAAAAATTCCCTCTTTCCTACATACTCTAACTTGAGCCTCACTATCCTCGTAAAAACTCTTCACTGCTTTCAGTAACCTACCTCCTACACCATACACTTGCAACATCTGCCACATTGCCCCCCCATCCACCCCGTCATACGCCTTTTCCAAATCCATAAATGCCACAAAGACCTCTTTAGCCTTATCTAAATTTCTGTTCCACTTATATGTTTCACTGTAAACACCTGGGCCACACACCCTTACCTTTCCTAAAGCCTCCCTTTTTCTCGCTATCCTATTCTCCATCTTATCTTTTCTTTGTAACATGGCCACCGCGGAACATGTGAGGCGGCTCAGGCCTCACATAGAACGCATCCGGACGAATAGCGTTGTCGGGTTTTTTTAGCGGTATGCGAGGCAAAAATCAAAGCTATAAAATGTATCGGTATGCAGATTTTAACATTATGTAAGGCCAACGTTATGCGGGGGGTCCACTGTATTTCTTATTGGGAAAAAATTAATTCGGATTAAAGGCTAAATCAGTTAAAGTCTAGCTCACTGAATCGGATTAAAGGCACTAACCGAGGACCACTGTATTTAGTTTATTTTATATATTGAAGGTATTCAGTAATTCCAATAAAAAATTCTAATTAGTGATACATTAAGGGTGAAGCAAAAGTATCAGAAATGAATACAAAAATTGGCCTTTATATAGTAAGAAATAAGAGTTGAAGGAAGGAAGGAAACAAGATCAGGGACAGTAATACTGGTCTACATTCCTTTATCTGAAATTTCTGAAATTCGAAAAGTTTCTGAAAACCGAAATTTTTTTACAACCGGAAAGGCATGCATCAGTTTATGTCTCAGCGCCTGTAGTGTTCACGACGTGCATCTGCTTGTTTGCCTGATATTTTTTTTATGCTTTTTATTTTTGTGACTTTAATTTCACTGTGACAATATCAAAAAAGAGCTGCTGATACCCCGATGGTAACAATGAAAAAAGAAAGAGAATCCATCAGATGTTATCATAACGTAGAAAGTAATTTACAGCAGGAACGTTGAACGATATGTTTCAGTGCTGTGTCTTACTGAAGAAATCAGTGTTGGTACTACTACTGTTTTTTATGAATTTAAAGAAACAAAGGACAAGTTAATGAAGTATTATAAGTGACAGTGATGACCAAAATCTAATGAAAAATATGAAAACACGCATAGGAACATAAAACAAAGCCCTTGATGACCGAGTGCTATTGGAGTGGATTTTACAACGAATAATGAATGTATGCCACTGAGTGGTTGAGTGGTCATGAAACAAACTAGAATATACCATGAAGAACTGAACATTAAAGCAACTGTCATATTTAGAGTGGATGGCTGCAGAAATTTAACCCTTTCAGGGTTGGTGCCGTACTATATAGGCCTTGCTCGCCAGGGGTGGTGTCGTACCAGTATGCGTAAATTCTAGCACCTTCACTTGAAGCGTGAAGAGCTGATAGCCTACATGTGATAGAATGGTTCTATGTGGTAATGTGCACAGGTAGGAAAAAATTTATGCACCTGCATTGCATTGTGGAGAGGTTAATCGGCACCTTTTTCACCAATCCAAGCGAAGGAATGCCTCACATCTCCCAGCCAGTGTGGTGATGGGGAAAGGCAGTAAGGGGAGGGAGGCAGTGAAGGTAGTAGGGAAGGGAGGGTGGGTTGTGTGAACAACAAGGCCGGGCTGCGTGGTTAGTTTGGCTGGCTGGCTGGCTGGCTGGCTGGCTGGCTGGTCAGGTGGTCAGTCTACTGGCTGTTCATGTGGCTTGGCTGGCTGGTGCCATGTGGTTTGGCCCTGCTCTCCATGTGGTATGCGGCTTTCCAGTGTGGCTGTCTTCGCTTGTCAGTGGTTGGCTTGGCTAGTCAGTGGCTCCCTCTCTCTCTTCTCTCATCTCTCTCTGTCTCTCTCACCTTCTCTCATCTCTCTCCTCCTCTCTCTCTCCTCACTCTCTCCCCTCTCCTCTCCTCTCTCTCTCGCCCTCTCTCTCACTCCTCCTCTCTCTCCTCTCTCTCTCCTTCTCATCTCTCTCTCTTCCTCATCTCTCCTCTCTCCTCTCCTCTCTCTTCTCTCTCGTACTCTTCTCTCTCTCTTCTCCTCTCTCTCTCTCTCTCTCTCTCTCCTCTCTCTCACTCGCTCTCTCTCTCTCCTCTCTCTCTCTCACCCTCTCTCTCTCTCTCCTCTCTCTCTCTTCACCACTCTCTCTCTCGTCCTCTCTCTCCTCTCTCTCTCTCCTCTCCGCTCTCACTCACCTCTCCCTCTCTCTCTCCTCTCTCTCTCCTCTCTCCTCTCTCTCCCTCTCATCCTCTCTCTCTCGCTCCCTCTCTCTCTCTCCTCTCTTCTCTCCACTCTCTCTCTCACTCTCTCTCCATCTCCTCACTCTCTCTCTCTCTCTTCCTCTCTCCTCTCTCTCTCCTCCTCTCTCTCTCCTTCCTCTCTCTCTCCTCACATCTCATCTCTCTCTCTCCTCTCTCTCCGCTCCTCACTTCTCCCATCTCTTTCTCTCATCTCCTCTCTCTCTCTCTTCTCTCTCCTCTCTCTCTCCTCTCAGCTCTCTCTCTCTCTCACTCTCTCTTTTTTTTTTTTTTTACACAGGTTTGACAAGGTTAAGGATCCGTAGCTTTTTGACCGCTATTTACAGGATAAAGGATTCCCTAACATTAATGCAAGCTTAAGAGCTGTTTCCTCCTCAGCTTCATTTGAAAGCCCTTTTATTGTTATGAGACATCAAGTTAGGAAACAGATGAAGTTGGAGCCATGTGTGGCCAGTCATATTTCCTTTGAACAACTGACTTAATAAATCGACGTTGGACATCATTATGCTGTACGAATGTGTTCCATACACTAGTCAACACTGGGTATGTATGATCTCAGATGGAGTGATGTCTGGAGAAAAGGGTACAGCCAGAGTGAAGTAGCTGCTTTTCTTACAGCCCGTCTTGTGGCATAAAACATGTTTACACGCTGTCCTCGAAGTGGATCCAAGTGTGGTATTTTGACAATATTGGGCCATGTACATAACAGTACGAGCCACCCACATCCCACCCTATGTTGATAGGCTCTGCTGAAATGACAGATCTAACCAGGAGTCCAGGCGAGAGATGAGATGTCTTGCTCTGTTCTCTACTCTGACAAGCAGTCACAGAATGAAGGTGGGGCAGGCAAACCAAGAAAGTGGACATACTCACGGTGCGAGCGTACTTGTTCCCTCGTAACAGGCACTTGCAACCCCACACTGTCAAGCCGATGGGAGATACGGCAAAGTGCTGTAAAGCTCCGGGCTGCCTTGTTTTGCAAGATTTTTACAACATGATCTTCATGGTTAGTTTTGGAGTCATATTACCCCCCAAGATATCAACTTCTCCAGGTTCCAACATCCTCCCCATTCATCCTACTATACGGCACCAGCATTACCATCTGGTGCCTAGAGAACGAACATCATTTGCCGTTTTCTTCTCAGGTGCAAATGTTACTTGCCATCTATTTCCCCCAAGCTGATAATACTCTCAGCTGGTAATTGAAGTACTTAGAGACTGGCATTTCTTCTCTAGGATAAGTGATGTCAGTGTACAGTCGTCTGCATATGCATGTAGTTCTTGGATGAGATAAGAAGGTCGTTGAAGTAGACATTCCATAAGAATGGACCCGCATGCCTCCTTGTGTAACACTTTCCCCAAAGGGATGTCTTGCGATTCCGTTCCATTAGAACTACACTTATAGATCTACCATGAAGGTAAGTCCTGAGGAGGACATAGGGATAGAGCCTGCAAGTCCCAGTGCTTGAAATTTGCTAAGAGGCCCTGGTGCCACAACCTGGTCTAAGTGCCAGCAATGACCAGTGCTATCACACGCTGACTTTTGGATTCATCCAGTGACCCTGCGCCACTTAGTGAGAGGTTTAACAACAGATCAGCAGCAGACTGATGAATACCGTTTCCCTGAAGCAAATGACGAATTTTTCCCCACCCCCAAAATAAAGTAGTGAGTGGTAGTCAAAAAACTCTGTCATTTGTCTTGCGATTATTTGTCTCAAGGATCTTACCAGTGGATTGACAGGAGTGACACTGTCTGTAGTTGCTGAATATCTGTTCGCTCTTCTTTTTGGTGAACAGGGACTTACATTCGCCTCTTTCCCTAGAGAGGGCCATTTACACTGTACTAGGCAGTGCTGAAAGATGCGGAGTTAGAGGGGCTGCTAGATGGTCTGCACATCTTCTCAGCAATCTTGGGCTCAACTTGTCTGGCCCACAGCCTTTTCTTGGTCAAGCTCTTTAAGAAGGAAATGCAACCTCTTCCTGCCTTAATTGTCACCACTGACAGTTTTGACACAGTTCTTGCAGCTAGCCAAGGAGGGTCCCTTGCTGGATCAGGAACTTGGCATTTTGGTAGCAAAGTTTCAGCAAAGAGGTCCCGCCTTCTCTTGACTACTAGCAGAGGTGGTCCATCCTGTCGATTAGAGGTGAATGAGTTCATACAGTAGATAACCTTGTCGGTCTTGACCAGGACCACCAGGTTTTGGAGCCTACCCCACCTGATCTAGCTTTCTTTTAGTATCCACCTCCCGTTTAGCAATGGCCCACTTTTTGAACATCACCCATATGCCTACAGCTTGCCTGTGCAAGTGTTCCTGTTATAGGTGGTAGGAATGGTATCTTTACCTTTGTCCATGCTTTTGTACTTAGCAGTAGCAGCCTCTCTACAACGAAAGGCGCAACCAAGGCTGATCTCTCGCTCTCTCTCTCTCTCCCCTCCATCCTCTCTCTCTCTCTCACTCTCTCTTCATCTCTCTCCTCTCTCCTCTCATCTCTCTCTCTCCTCTCATCTCGTCTCTCTCTCTCCCTCTCTCTCTCTCCTCTCTCCTCTCACTCTTCGCTCTCTCTCCCTCTCTCCTCCTACTCTCTCACTCCTCTCTCTCCCTCCTCCTCTTCCCTCCCTCTCTCTCCTCTCTGTCCTTCTCCCCCCGTCTTATTCTCTCTCTCCTTCTCTTCCTCTCTCTCTCTCTCTCCTCCTTCTCCTCTCTCCCTCTCTACTCTCCTCTCTTCCTCTCTCCTCTCTCTCTCCTCTCCTCTCTCCTCTCTCTCATCCTCTCTCTCCTCTCCTCTCCTCTCCTCCTCATCTCTATCCTCTCTCTCTCTCTCTCCTCTCTCTACTCTCTCTCTCCCTCTCTCTCTCTTCCTCCTCTCTCTCTCTCTCCTCTCTCTCTCTCTCTCTCTCCTTCTCCTCTCGTCTCTCTCTCTCTCTCTCCTCCCTCTCCTCTCGCCTCTCTCTCCTCTCTCCGCTCTCTCTCCTACTCCTTCTCTCTCTCCTCTCCTCTCTCTCCACTTTTTTTTTCTTTACACAGGGGTTTGACAAAGTTAAGGATCCCTTGCTTATTGACAAGCTTTTTACAGGTTAAGGATTCTAACTTATTGGCAAGCTAAGAGCTGTTACCTAACATCAGCTCATTTGAAAGCATTTTATTGTATGAGATATACAAGTAGGGGCTCAGATGAAGTTGGAGCCATCTTGGGCCCAGCGCTTTTCATTAGTCACTGACTTTATCTCGTGAACATCATTATGCTGTACGAATGTGTTTCCCTATTCGAGTCACCTGGGTACAATAAGCCCCACTTATATAGCAGTTAGTTTCAGGCTACTGCTAGGAAAGCAGACATTGCCGAAAGCCTGAACGCCTTGTTTCCATTTATAAATCATATAAATTGCCAAGACAATAAGTTACACTTACTGTGATACAGTGGATCCCCCGCATAATTGATATTAATCCGTTCATGAGAGCTCATGTTATGCGAAATTATCGTTATGCGAATGAATTTTCCCCATAAGAAATAATGGAAATCAAAGGTAATCTTGCAAGACACCCACAAGTATGAACAAAAATTTTTACCACACACATGAAATATACATTTTTCCTAACACAAAGAGAAGGATACATGCAAGCAATAGGAGAGTATAACATGCACAGTATATATTTTGCATGTACTACTCCTACTAAATAAGAATAAATTACACTTACCTTTATTGAAGAATGCGCAATGACTGTTGAGACACTGTGTCTTGGAATGGCCTTACCTCCTGAGTACTGTAGGTCCTGTTTTGGCATTTTCTTCCCAGAACAGGCCTTATCACACTGTGTGATGCCACTACGATACTTAAATCTCTCAAACCACCATTTGCTGGCTTTAAACTCACCAATATGACACTAGTTTTCAGGGCGTTTTTCCCTGTTTCACCTGGGTTTTTCGTCGACTGGTGTGGGTTGCATCCTGGGAGACAAGATTAAGGACCCCAATGGAAATAAGTTTAAGAGTCCTCGATGAAGCACTGACTTTCTTGGGTTATCCTGGTGGCTAACCCTCCGGGTTAATCGTTTACAACACGTAAATTTGTTCACGTAAGCACCCATCAACACTCTCTCCCATCTACGAGTAATACAGCAGATGGTGGTGCAGCACAACAACAGCTGTGGTGCAGCTGACCATGGTGCGAGCAGCAGCTGGGGTGCAGCAACAGCTGCTGGTTGCAGCAGCAGCTGTGGTGCAGCAGCTGCTGAGGTGGCAGTCAGCAGCTGTTGGTGCGCAACAGCTGAACTGTCCAATTATTATCATCTGACCCTGTGGGGCAGAAGCAGCTGACTTGGTACATAGTATTTATCACCCCTTTATACCACAGGGTTGGCACTAGAAGCTTTCTTTGGGGGGCCCAATGTGGCTTATTTAGCATTACAAAGCACTATTACTAATGGAATTATACAAAATGTAACAATGTATGCATGGAAACCGCCACCCTGGCTTGTAAACAAATGACTGCAGGGAGGCGCTCAGGCTGTACGGACAGGTTCGGACAGATTCGGGACGAGTCCAGTTCAGAAACAGCTGCTGGTGCCAACAGCCGCTACTGACCAGCAACAGCTGACTGTCCCGCAACAGCTGACTGATCCAGCCACAGCTGACTGATCCAGCAACACTGACTCTGAGCCACAAATAGCTGACTGATCCATCAAAACAGCTTGACTGGTCCAGCAACAGCTGACTGACCAGCACAGCTGACTGATCCAGCAACAGCTGACTGATCACACAACAGCTCTGATGAAAACTCACACTCCACGAGCTTTACAAATCTCTGCACGAAAATTCAATTTAAACCAGCAAAAAATAGAGCCAACTAGACTGGAGAATACACTAGACTCATCTTCACTAACATGATATCTGATAAGAAATGTCACCATATCAAAAACAATATACCAGATCACAACAATAATTGAGTTTCAACATGTCTGCGCGAGCCCCAGACCGACATGAAGAGATTAGTCATGAGGATCTATCACCAAATTCAACTTCAATAACAAAAACATAAAGTGGGACCAAGTAAAACCAAGTCCTCACCGATATAAGCTGGGAGATATACTAAGCAACACAGACCCCAACGTATGCCTAGAACAGATAACTGGTGGCACTCGATGTATGCACAAGGCTTCTTCCTCTTAAGTAAAAAGGAGGAGGAGATGTAAAATATAAAAGACAGCGCTTCCATTACCGGAACGAAAAGAATAACCGAGCTGCTAAAAGCGGTCAATATATCTGAAATGCGTAGGAGACACTGGTTCAGAGAAATACAAGCAATCGAACTCAGGCTAAATGAATCTTATAGGAGTCAGGAATCGCGGAAGAACTAAGAGACATAAAATGAAATCGAAAGAAACCCAAAGTATTTCTCTCCTTGCCAAATCAAAGTCGAGAGCAACATCCATATTGGGCCCCTACTTAAAACAAAGAATGGGTCCTACACAGATGACACCAAGGAATGAGTGACACGTAAGTCCCAGTATGCCTCATGTTTTTTAGCAAGACCGCTACCAGACTGAGAGTCGAAGATCAAAATGAATTTTTTATGAGAGAAGCCCTCAAAAATTTTTGGTAACACAAGGACTAATCCGAGTTATCCAGATGCCAATGACTTTTGAACAGCGATAAATGACATGCCCATGCACTCTGCCCCAGGGCCAGACTCATGGAAACTCCAATGATCAATCAAGAACTGCAAGAAGCCCTATCACGAGCCTTTTTCATCCTATGGGAGGGAGCATGGGACCGGGGGTCGTCCCACAGTTACTAAAAAAAACAGACAATAGCCCCATTCCACAAAAAAGGGGGCAGTAAAGCAACAGCAAATAACTACAGACCGATAAGCACTAACATCCCATATCTTAAAAATCTTTTGAAAGGGTCCCAAAGAAGCAAGATCACCACCCATCTAGAAACCCATCAGTTACACAAACCAGACAACATGGGTTTAAGACAGGTCGCTCTGTTCCTGTCTCAAACTCTTGGATCACTACAACAAGTCCTAAATGCACTAGAAGATAAAAAGAAGCAGATGTAAAATAACAAGACTTTGCAAAAGCCTTCGAGAAGTTGTGACCATGCGTAATAGCGCACAAAATGCGTGCTAAAGGAATAACAGAAAAGTCGGTCATGATCTAATAATTTCTCACTAACGAACACAGAGAGTATTCGTCAACAGAGTAAAGTCCGGAGGCAGCAACGGAGAAAAGCACTAGTCCACAGGCACAGTACTCTCGCCTCCCATCTTGTTCCTCAACCTCAAATCCGACTAGACAAGGATGTCCAGCCACAGCAACCCGTGTCTTCCTTGCAGATGACACCCGAATCTGCATGACAGTGTCTTCCAATGCAGACACAGCAAGGCTCCCAGGTGGACTCAACCGAATCTTTCAGTGGGCTGCAGAAAACAATATGAAGTTCAACGAGAGAAATTTCAATAACTCATATCTGGTCAACACGAGGAAAATTAAATCTTCATCAGAGTACTAAACAAATTCTGGCCACAAAAATAGAGTGAAAACGAAACACCAACGTCAAGACCTGGGGAGTGATCAAGTTGGAGGAACACACCTTCCCAAGGACCATAACATTGTATCACAATCGCATTTGCATAGAAAAATGACATGATGGTAATGAGAACCTTCAAAACTAGGGAGGCCAAGCCCATGAATATGACACTCTTTCAGGTCACTTGTTCTATCTTGCTGGAATATTGCTGCACACTAACAGCACCTTCAAGCAGGTGAAATTGCTGACCTAGAAAATGTACAGAGAACCTTCACGGGGCGCAATAACGGAGATAAAAACACCTCCAATTACTGGGAGCGCTATGAGGTTCCTGAACCTGTATTCCCTGGAACGCAGGCGGTGAAGAGATACATGAATAATACACCTGGAAAATCTAGGGGGACTAGTACCGAACTTGCACATGGTAACGAAAATCACTCTATCACTCACTATCGAAAGCAAAAGACTTGGCCATAGACGATGCAACATCCACACATCCCCCCAATGCAGAGCAGGGTTTCCTGACCAGCCGGGCTGTGGGCTCTACGTTGGTTTGACGTGCAGCCAGCAGCAACAGCCGTTGATCAGGCTCTGATCCACCAGGAGGCCTGGTCACAGAACCGGGCCGCGGGGGCGTTGACCCCCGGAACTCTCTCCAGGTAAACTCCAGGTAAAACACCAAAAATGTAAGAAATCTAGACCATAAATTGCAGAGTTCACTTCTCAGCCATTAGCGCTGCTTAGCGGTATATTTTTGTATGTTATTATTGGTATATTTCTCATTTTTTCGGTCTCATTTGATTGAAAAGATATATTACAGAAATAGATATGATTTTGATTGCTTTCATGAACGAAAGTACCTTGAAAATTGCGCTCACAGTTAGCGGAAATGTCTATTCTTTAGCGAAGCTCAAGAGTAACAAATGACGCCACCGTCCACTACCTGTCCACCTGCCAGTCCAAATCCAATACGGATCTGTGTTGACATTATTTAATTACAATTATTAACAATAATGCGGTAGTTCTGCAAACAGTAAAATCTCTATTTTTTGTGTGATAAAAAATTTCCAAATGGTAAAGCAAGAGTAATGTAAGAGGGGCCTGTAGCCTGACTAATGAACAAAGACAAATGTTTTTTTAGTGCCAGGAATGTCTGCATTGTTATTCTGGGTCCTAATTTTGAAATTGGCATCTGATGAAATTTGTTGTGAAATTGGCCAAACTGGCCAATTTCTTGACCACTTTATTGGATAGTGAAATAATGAATTGGTGGTTCTTGTACTCAGTTAACAGACTAGAAGTAAATTTAAAGTATATTCAGGTATCACAAATACAGTTACATAGATTATTTCAACATAGCCATGTATGTATAAGAGAACCTAGATAACCCAAAAAGGTTCAGACAAGTGACTTATTTCCAGGTACCTGGCTAGGGCTTGCCATATAAGATTTTTGGTAAATACTTTTTTTTTCTTGGTTGTTTTGTGGCTTCTTACTGAAACTTGACCAATTATGATGGAATGATGCTTCTTAACGTACAACAAAAATAAAAAAGAACAATGATAAATAAGGGAATTCACTTCTCAGCCCCATTAGCCCCTCCTTTTCAGTATATTTTCGTATGGCGTTTATGGTGTAGTCTATTTTTGTTTTGACTCATTTGATAGAATGGAAAGATCTATTACAGAAGTAGACATAATTTTGATTGCTTTCACGATCATAAGTACCGTGAAAATTGGGCTCAAAGTACTGAAAGGGGGGTTCGATTTTTGCGTCAGAGTAAACCAAGTTGTTTAATTCATTAAGTGTAAGCTTACCCTAACTACTACTACTTCAGTAATCCGGCAAACTCAGTGATCCGCACACTTACAGGTCCCAATGATGCCGGATTTGTGATGAGGACCAGTACCTACATTGAGAATTATCACATTTCACTGAGTAACTCCTCTGGCATAAGGAATATAATCACAAAGTTCTAAGCTTGACACAGATCGTCACAATCGTAAACGAGGAACAATATATAACTGTCCCGCAGACTTCACTTCAAATAAACCTCAAGCGTTCAGGAGTTTATACAACAGAATTCCGTCTATCCAAGTAAAGGAATAAGGTGGAGTGCTGGAGGGGTAGCTCAGACAATGCACACTGAGTTGTTGGTGGGGCCAGAGAGAGCGAACTGAATGAGCACAGTTATTCCCTACATGACAGCAACTCCCAAAGAGGAGAGGAATATAGCCTAAACTACCCTCCAAGACATACCATGTTCCAACCTTACCAGCAGTTACCTACACTACCCAAACACATTACCAAAATACATAAATAATATATATATATACATGGATACACATCATAACCCAGTACATATATTCCAAAATCAGATCATATTATAAACTAGTGGAATCGTTAAATTTAGCTAGTATTAAAGAAACCCCAAGTAAAATATTAAGTGGATAATACACATAACATAATCTTATTATGAACCTTGGTCGAACAGACACCAATCACAAACCAGCGAGGCTAAATTTTGACGAAAAAAGTTGCTGAAAGTCAGTTTCGTAAAAGTCGTGCTGCCTAATCACAGGGGTCCCACAGTATATTGTATCTTAACACTTCTGATCTTTCACTAAGGTGCATAGACAAAAAAAGTGTTATTCTTATTGTATATACTTAAAACAGTCCCCTCAACAATTCACATTTTCAACTTTCGGGGCTTCACACATTCGCGAATTACCAACCACCAAATTGCCCCAGCCTCCAATTCCCAGCTTGGCCAAATCATATTAAGTTTCCTTCCCGCCACTGCGAGTCCCTAATAAAAAAAAAAAACTACCTCTCACTCACCGTGACCCCCGCAACTTGATAGCCAGCCCTCCACCAGTGTGGTGAGTGTTTTGTTTGTTCATTATTTGCTATTAACTCAGTATAAAATAATGTAAACCATTCCATGACTGCATATTGGAATTGCTAAACGACAGTATTGGACGGTGACATCAGGTGTTGACTCTTGAACTCAGCAAAGAATCAAACATTTCTGCTACTGCAAAATAATAATAGAAGTAATAATAATATAATAATAAATACGACCAGAATTGAAGAAGAAATTGTACAAAATACGAGGGATTGGTTGACACAATCGTCAGTGGTTGCTTTGTTTAATGCTGGAGTGAGCATTAGTCTCCGTTCTCTTCTCAACCATTTCACAATAATACATTTTATCCATGTTATTAAACCATAAACATGTATGTATGTAGTACAATTTACAATGTTTTCATGTATCTTATGATTGTTCATGGATCAACAAGTAAGAAGAATATTGTATTATATTTCCCTACAATATATCGGGGCACCAAACATTCGTGATATTTTCAACATATGCGAGTGCTCTTGATCCCCTAACCCCGCGAATGTTGAGGGAGAAACCTGTTTGATGTTACCTACTAGTAATGAAAATGCTCCATACTATTTTGTTGTAAAAAGTCTATATTAATATAAGACAACCTTTAATGTATTTTAAGTTATCCCATGTAGTAGCGGTAATTAATCCTGATTCTGCTGAGGCTTTGCCATACTTGATCTAAATACAAAGAAATTGGAACACGTCTCCTGTCTGGTGTGGGGGCAAGGCTATAGACGGGCTTGTGAAGATTAGACACTTCTCCAAAAGATGGGATGAGTGAACCACATGATTTTCATAGTCATTCAGAAATTACAAACCAATGTTTAATTGCTGTATCTGAATAGGTTTGTTTTATATGCATAAGATTAAGATTCAGGCGTTTATTTTGACAGGATACATGGTTGTACCAGTGGAATACAACAGTTAGGGTCACATGCCAAAAGCCTCTTTGTAGCAGAGCATTCTATTCAAGCTTAAAGATTTAACCTATATTTTATATGTTTATTTTGACAAATAACATGGTTGTACCAGAGGAATATAAAGATGGGTGTACATGCCAAAAGCTCCTTTGTATGCAAAGCAAATCGAGCAAACATAACCACATTAAACTGTCCACAGCAGATCCACATTCTCTCGCCCAGCGCTCCGAATATTTTGAAAATGAAAATAATATCTTTTTTTTTTTAAATGAAGACATTTTTTTACATAAACGTAATGTAAAAAAAAAAAATTCTAGAGTCAGTACTTACAGAGATATAAGGCTGCAAAGTCGGCACTTGTGACCATCTATGGCAACATGAAGATCTGCCATTGCAGCCTGTTGCTGATATAACCAATTTATCTCAGTATTTTTTTTTAATTTGTTATATTTTTGTATATTCTGATAATGACAATTTGTTAGTAGTTCTTGTGAGTTTGTTAGTTAAATCTTTGTACTGACACTAAGATTAGGTAACTGAATAGTGCTCAAATACAGTGGCCCTCGGATAACTCGGCATTTGGCTGACGGTCAAAATCGGATAGCGGCACGCTTTATGCTTCAAAAATATTGGCTCGGCCTATGCCCAAGAACTCGGTTAAGGCATTCATCCTGAACATGTCCTGCCCGTTTGCCCACCTGAGCCAACCCTGGCCTTCAGCTAGTGTGCCATTCGTTTCCCAGCTAGTCTGGACAATTCCCATCGCGTACATCGCATACATTTTGTATTATTCCATTGTTTTAGTTGGCTTGTAACTGCGAAAATAAGCCACTATGGGCCCAAAGAAAGCTTCTTAATGTCAAGCCCCTGTGGTAAAAAAGGGTGAGAAATACTGTTGAATTAAAGAAAGAGATTAATCTACAAAGTACAATAGTGGTATTGTCTCTTAGTTGGCCAGGTTATATAACAAATCCCATTCCAACCATTACTAAACTATCTTTGGCCAACAAAGAGGCAATCAAGGGAGCTGTGCGTTTGCGAAAAGGTGGTAAGTATCTATACAAACAGAGAATTGCAAATACTCGAAGATGTGGAGAGACTGTTGTTGATGCGGATCAACGAGAAACAATATTCGGAGATAGTGTTGATCAGTCAATATATGTGATAAGGCAAGGCAGTTGAATAATGATCTAATAAAAAAATGCCTGAAACTAGTGCTGTATTATTGAGTTTAAAAACCCTTTCAACGCCAAACGTAATCTACGTATGCTCACGTACGCTCCAAACGTAATTCTGTTTTTTTATGCCTTTCGTATGGAGAAATCAAGGTTGGAGCGCTACGCTCACAAAACGTAGATCTACTTTTGGACAGTTTAAGTTAAGGCTAGCAAGGTTGATATGAGAGTTTTAACCTTTCAAGGTCCCAAGGCCAATTCAAATTGTGCACCATTGCCAGAATTTTCAAAAATAATTTGTTTATTTTTTTCTAGAAATGGCAGAGATCTTTTTCTGAAGTAATAAAACAAAAAAGTACGAAATTTGATGGAAAATTTTAACGAAATTATGCTTTCGCACTTTGATGTGTCAGCGATATATACACATGACGAATTTTGCCCCGACTTTGACTCCCATTTTAGGCCAAATTACCTTATTCCAGGTTGATCAAATTTTTTAGGCTGTTTTGACTAGTATTACAGTGATCCCCAGGTTCTAGAAGTCACTGGTAACCGATAAATCCAGTATCCGAAGCGTTATAATCGCATATAATTGCCCCGGTTCCTGTAACATAACCCGGTACGCAATACAATTCGTCAGAACGTGTCCACATGTGGCCTGAACTGCCCCGTGGTGCCAGTGTTTTACAAGCCACCAGTGTGCAATGCATCAAAAGGATCAGTCGTAATTCCATATTACCATATTATCACTGTTTCTGGTGTTTATTTCTGCAAAAATAAGTCACCATGGCCCCTAGAAAGCTTCTAGTGCCAACCCTTCGAGACCAAGGGTGCTAATGACTTTTTTGAAATGAAGAACGAATAAGTGCAAAGTATGAAAGTGGATGCGTGTGTCGACCTGGCCAAGTTGTATAGTAAATCCCAATCAACCATCTCTACTATAGTGACAGAAAAACGGCAATCAAGGAATACTGTTCTAGCAAAAGGTTCAACTGTGATTTCAAAACAGGATCACAAGTGTTAGAAAATGTTGAGCGACTGTTACTGGTGTTGGATTAAATGAAAAACAGATATCTGGAGATAAACCCCCTGGCATCTCCTCAAGCGATCAGTTGTGAAAAGGCTAGTAAGTTGCATGAGGAGTTTAATAGAAAAATGCCTGCAACTAGTGGTGATGTGAGTGAATTTAAGGCCAGCTAAGGTTGGTTGAAAGATTTTGAATCATAGTGGCATGCATAGTGTGATTAGGCATGGTGTGCCCTGCCAGTTCAGACCACAAAAGTGGCTGAACGAATATGTGCATGAATTCAAGGCGTACATAGAGGCTAAGATTCAAACCTGAACAAGTGGTTATTGTGACAAACAGGCTGTTTGGAAGAAATTTGCCAAGCATGACCTACATTATTCAGGAGGAAAGGCACTCCCAGGACATAAGCCTCAAAGACAGGCTTACTCTTCTCATGTGTGCCAATGCTAGTGGCGAGTGCAAAGTGAAGCTTTATTTGTGTATCACTCAGAAACTCCCAGAGCGTTCTGGGAAAAGAATATCCTCAAAGCTAATTTGTGTGTGCCGTGCAGAGCAAACACTAAGCCATGGCGCCCACTAGGGACTTTTTCTATGACTGATACAACCGTGCATCTGCCCCCCACTGTGAAAAATTAATACCTAATTGATAAAGATATTAGACCTTAAGTGCCTCCTGGTGTTTAGACAATGGCCACTGGTCATCCTCAGACTTGTCCAGAGCGACTTTGTGGGGACATGAAGCTCATTAAGGTCAATTTTTTTTGCCTCCTAATACCCTCCTCCTCCTGCAGCCCATGGACCAGCAGGTCATTGCAAACATCAAAAAACTGTACAACACATAGCAGAGTTTGAAAGGTGCTTGTAGTGACCTCAGAAACTCAATTGACCTAAGATAGTTTTCTAGAGATACTTTACCATCCTCAATTGTGTAAACCTGATAGGTAAGGCTGGGAGGGTGTGACTAAGAGGACCGCTTGAACTCTGCCTTGAAGAAACTGTGCCAAATGTGAGAACCAAAGGGATTTTGAGATTTGGAGCTAAACTCCTGAGAAGCATATGACAGTTGAGTAATCATTGTGGCACATGGGGAAAGTCCTTGGGTTGGAGTTAGTGGGAGGATGGGGAAGAGTTGGTGGAGGAGGACAATGAAGAACTAACCACGATGAGCCTGCTATATCATCTTCAATCAGCATGAGCCCTCACCTGGGAAACTGCTTCGAGGAGGGGAGAGAGAAATTGAAGAAGTTGCCTACTTCAAAGATTAAGGAAATATGTGCAAAGTGGCTTGAAGTGCAAAACCTTTATGATGCAAATCACCCTCACAGCAGCTAATTGCAAGCCGAGCTGTGACCTATTACACAGACAATGTTGTGAAAACACCTTTAGGAAAGTCATAAAAAGGCACAAGAGGAACAGGCCTCTGTGGACAGATAAGTTGTGCGATAGAATCCATTGACTCTCAAGCTGGTCCTAGTGGCATTAAAAGAAGAAGGGAAGTAACCCCGAAAAAGGACTTGACACCTCAATCCTATGGAATGGGATTCTCTTAAACCCTAAGACCAATCCACACACTCCTCTCCTCCATCCCAACATTACATCACCAGATCTCAATAAAGTAAGTGTCAAGTAACTGTGCATGTCTTCTTCATTTTGTGTGTATTAAACTTAATATTTGCATGTGGTAAAAAAAATTTTTTTTTCATAACTTTAGGTGTCTTTGCCCGATTAAATATGAATTTCCATATTTCTTATTGGAAAATTAAATTCGCCTAACGATAATTTTCGGCGGAGGCTGGCTTTGTAACATGGCCACCGCGGAACATGTGAGGCGGCTCAGGCCTCACATAGAACGCATCCGGACGAATAGCGTTGTCGGGTTTTTTTAGCGGTATGCGAGGCAAAAATCAAAGCTATAAAATGTATCGGTATGCAGATTTTAACATTATGTAAGGCCAACGTTATGCGGGGGGTCCACTGTATTTCTTATTGGGAAAAAATTAATTCGGATTAAAGGCTAAATCAGTTAAAGTCTAGCTCACTGAATCGGATTAAAGGCACTAACCGAGGACCACTGTATTTAGTTTATTTTATATATTGAAGGTATTCAGTAATTCCAATAAAAAATTCTAATTAGTGATACATTAAGGGTGAAGCAAAAGTATCAGAAATGAATACAAAAATTGGCCTTTATATAGTAAGAAATAAGAGTTGAAGGAAGGAAGGAAACAAGATCAGGGACAGTAATACTGGTCTACATTCCTTTATCTGAAATTTCTGAAATTCGAAAAGTTTCTGAAAACCGAAATTTTTTTACAACCGGAAAGGCATGCATCAGTTTATGTCTCAGCGCCTGTAGTGTTCACGACGTGCATCTGCTTGTTTGCCTGATATTTTTTTTATGCTTTTTATTTTTGTGACTTTAATTTCACTGTGACAATATCAAAAAAGAGCTGCTGATACCCCGATGGTAACAATGAAAAAAGAAAGAGAATCCATCAGATGTTATCATAACGTAGAAAGTAATTTACAGCAGGAACGTTGAACGATATGTTTCAGTGCTGTGTCTTACTGAAGAAATCAGTGTTGGTACTACTACTGTTTTTTATGAATTTAAAGAAACAAAGGACAAGTTAATGAAGTATTATAAGTGACAGTGATGACCAAAATCTAATGAAAAATATGAAAACACGCATAGGAACATAAAACAAAGCCCTTGATGACCGAGTGCTATTGGAGTGGATTTTACAACGAATAATGAATGTATGCCACTGAGTGGTTGAGTGGTCATGAAACAAACTAGAATATACCATGAAGAACTGAACATTAAAGCAACTGTCATATTTAGAGTGGATGGCTGCAGAAATTTAACCCTTTCAGGGTTGGTGCCGTACTATATAGGCCTTGCTCGCCAGGGGTGGTGTCGTACCAGTATGCGTAAATTCTAGCACCTTCACTTGAAGCGTGAAGAGCTGATAGCCTACATGTGATAGAATGGTTCTATGTGGTAATGTGCACAGGTAGGAAAAAATTTATGCACCTGCATTGCATTGTGGAGAGGTTAATCGGCACCTTTTTCACCAATCCAAGCGAAGGAATGCCTCACATCTCCCAGCCAGTGTGGTGATGGGGAAAGGCAGTAAGGGGAGGGAGGCAGTGAAGGTAGTAGGGAAGGGAGGGTGGGTTGTGTGAACAACAAGGCCGGGCTGCGTGGTTAGTTTGGCTGGCTGGCTGGCTGGCTGGCTGGCTGGCTGGTCAGGTGGTCAGTCTACTGGCTGTTCATGTGGCTTGGCTGGCTGGTGCCATGTGGTTTGGCCCTGCTCTCCATGTGGTATGCGGCTTTCCAGTGTGGCTGTCTTCGCTTGTCAGTGGTTGGCTTGGCTAGTCAGTGGCTCCCTCTCTCTCTTCTCTCATCTCTCTCTGTCTCTCTCACCTTCTCTCATCTCTCTCCTCCTCTCTCTCTCCTCACTCTCTCCCCTCTCCTCTCCTCTCTCTCTCGCCCTCTCTCTCACTCCTCCTCTCTCTCCTCTCTCTCTCCTTCTCATCTCTCTCTCTTCCTCATCTCTCCTCTCTCCTCTCCTCTCTCTTCTCTCTCGTACTCTTCTCTCTCTCTTCTCCTCTCTCTCTCTCTCTCTCTCTCTCCTCTCTCTCACTCGCTCTCTCTCTCTCCTCTCTCTCTCTCACCCTCTCTCTCTCTCTCCTCTCTCTCTCTTCACCACTCTCTCTCTCGTCCTCTCTCTCCTCTCTCTCTCTCCTCTCCGCTCTCACTCACCTCTCCCTCTCTCTCTCCTCTCTCTCTCCTCTCTCCTCTCTCTCCCTCTCATCCTCTCTCTCTCGCTCCCTCTCTCTCTCTCCTCTCTTCTCTCCACTCTCTCTCTCACTCTCTCTCCATCTCCTCACTCTCTCTCTCTCTCTTCCTCTCTCCTCTCTCTCTCCTCCTCTCTCTCTCCTTCCTCTCTCTCTCCTCACATCTCATCTCTCTCTCTCCTCTCTCTCCGCTCCTCACTTCTCCCATCTCTTTCTCTCATCTCCTCTCTCTCTCTCTTCTCTCTCCTCTCTCTCTCCTCTCAGCTCTCTCTCTCTCTCACTCTCTCTTTTTTTTTTTTTTTACACAGGTTTGACAAGGTTAAGGATCCGTAGCTTTTTGACCGCTATTTACAGGATAAAGGATTCCCTAACATTAATGCAAGCTTAAGAGCTGTTTCCTCCTCAGCTTCATTTGAAAGCCCTTTTATTGTTATGAGACATCAAGTTAGGAAACAGATGAAGTTGGAGCCATGTGTGGCCAGTCATATTTCCTTTGAACAACTGACTTAATAAATCGACGTTGGACATCATTATGCTGTACGAATGTGTTCCATACACTAGTCAACACTGGGTATGTATGATCTCAGATGGAGTGATGTCTGGAGAAAAGGGTACAGCCAGAGTGAAGTAGCTGCTTTTCTTACAGCCCGTCTTGTGGCATAAAACATGTTTACACGCTGTCCTCGAAGTGGATCCAAGTGTGGTATTTTGACAATATTGGGCCATGTACATAACAGTACGAGCCACCCACATCCCACCCTATGTTGATAGGCTCTGCTGAAATGACAGATCTAACCAGGAGTCCAGGCGAGAGATGAGATGTCTTGCTCTGTTCTCTACTCTGACAAGCAGTCACAGAATGAAGGTGGGGCAGGCAAACCAAGAAAGTGGACATACTCACGGTGCGAGCGTACTTGTTCCCTCGTAACAGGCACTTGCAACCCCACACTGTCAAGCCGATGGGAGATACGGCAAAGTGCTGTAAAGCTCCGGGCTGCCTTGTTTTGCAAGATTTTTACAACATGATCTTCATGGTTAGTTTTGGAGTCATATTACCCCCCAAGATATCAACTTCTCCAGGTTCCAACATCCTCCCCATTCATCCTACTATACGGCACCAGCATTACCATCTGGTGCCTAGAGAACGAACATCATTTGCCGTTTTCTTCTCAGGTGCAAATGTTACTTGCCATCTATTTCCCCCAAGCTGATAATACTCTCAGCTGGTAATTGAAGTACTTAGAGACTGGCATTTCTTCTCTAGGATAAGTGATGTCAGTGTACAGTCGTCTGCATATGCATGTAGTTCTTGGATGAGATAAGAAGGTCGTTGAAGTAGACATTCCATAAGAATGGACCCGCATGCCTCCTTGTGTAACACTTTCCCCAAAGGGATGTCTTGCGATTCCGTTCCATTAGAACTACACTTATAGATCTACCATGAAGGTAAGTCCTGAGGAGGACATAGGGATAGAGCCTGCAAGTCCCAGTGCTTGAAATTTGCTAAGAGGCCCTGGTGCCACAACCTGGTCTAAGTGCCAGCAATGACCAGTGCTATCACACGCTGACTTTTGGATTCATCCAGTGACCCTGCGCCACTTAGTGAGAGGTTTAACAACAGATCAGCAGCAGACTGATGAATACCGTTTCCCTGAAGCAAATGACGAATTTTTCCCCACCCCCAAAATAAAGTAGTGAGTGGTAGTCAAAAAACTCTGTCATTTGTCTTGCGATTATTTGTCTCAAGGATCTTACCAGTGGATTGACAGGAGTGACACTGTCTGTAGTTGCTGAATATCTGTTCGCTCTTCTTTTTGGTGAACAGGGACTTACATTCGCCTCTTTCCCTAGAGAGGGCCATTTACACTGTACTAGGCAGTGCTGAAAGATGCGGAGTTAGAGGGGCTGCTAGATGGTCTGCACATCTTCTCAGCAATCTTGGGCTCAACTTGTCTGGCCCACAGCCTTTTCTTGGTCAAGCTCTTTAAGAAGGAAATGCAACCTCTTCCTGCCTTAATTGTCACCACTGACAGTTTTGACACAGTTCTTGCAGCTAGCCAAGGAGGGTCCCTTGCTGGATCAGGAACTTGGCATTTTGGTAGCAAAGTTTCAGCAAAGAGGTCCCGCCTTCTCTTGACTACTAGCAGAGGTGGTCCATCCTGTCGATTAGAGGTGAATGAGTTCATACAGTAGATAACCTTGTCGGTCTTGACCAGGACCACCAGGTTTTGGAGCCTACCCCACCTGATCTAGCTTTCTTTTAGTATCCACCTCCCGTTTAGCAATGGCCCACTTTTTGAACATCACCCATATGCCTACAGCTTGCCTGTGCAAGTGTTCCTGTTATAGGTGGTAGGAATGGTATCTTTACCTTTGTCCATGCTTTTGTACTTAGCAGTAGCAGCCTCTCTACAACGAAAGGCGCAACCAAGGCTGATCTCTCGCTCTCTCTCTCTCTCCCCTCCATCCTCTCTCTCTCTCTCACTCTCTCTTCATCTCTCTCCTCTCTCCTCTCATCTCTCTCTCTCCTCTCATCTCGTCTCTCTCTCTCCCTCTCTCTCTCTCCTCTCTCCTCTCACTCTTCGCTCTCTCTCCCTCTCTCCTCCTACTCTCTCACTCCTCTCTCTCCCTCCTCCTCTTCCCTCCCTCTCTCTCCTCTCTGTCCTTCTCCCCCCGTCTTATTCTCTCTCTCCTTCTCTTCCTCTCTCTCTCTCTCTCCTCCTTCTCCTCTCTCCCTCTCTACTCTCCTCTCTTCCTCTCTCCTCTCTCTCTCCTCTCCTCTCTCCTCTCTCTCATCCTCTCTCTCCTCTCCTCTCCTCTCCTCCTCATCTCTATCCTCTCTCTCTCTCTCTCCTCTCTCTACTCTCTCTCTCCCTCTCTCTCTCTTCCTCCTCTCTCTCTCTCTCCTCTCTCTCTCTCTCTCTCTCCTTCTCCTCTCGTCTCTCTCTCTCTCTCTCCTCCCTCTCCTCTCGCCTCTCTCTCCTCTCTCCGCTCTCTCTCCTACTCCTTCTCTCTCTCCTCTCCTCTCTCTCCACTTTTTTTTTCTTTACACAGGGGTTTGACAAAGTTAAGGATCCCTTGCTTATTGACAAGCTTTTTACAGGTTAAGGATTCTAACTTATTGGCAAGCTAAGAGCTGTTACCTAACATCAGCTCATTTGAAAGCATTTTATTGTATGAGATATACAAGTAGGGGCTCAGATGAAGTTGGAGCCATCTTGGGCCCAGCGCTTTTCATTAGTCACTGACTTTATCTCGTGAACATCATTATGCTGTACGAATGTGTTTCCCTATTCGAGTCACCTGGGTACAATAAGCCCCACTTATATAGCAGTTAGTTTCAGGCTACTGCTAGGAAAGCAGACATTGCCGAAAGCCTGAACGCCTTGTTTCCATTTATAAATCATATAAATTGCCAAGACAATAAGTTACACTTACTGTGATACAGTGGATCCCCCGCATAATTGATATTAATCCGTTCATGAGAGCTCATGTTATGCGAAATTATCGTTATGCGAATGAATTTTCCCCATAAGAAATAATGGAAATCAAAGGTAATCTTGCAAGACACCCACAAGTATGAACAAAAATTTTTACCACACACATGAAATATACATTTTTCCTAACACAAAGAGAAGGATACATGCAAGCAATAGGAGAGTATAACATGCACAGTATATATTTTGCATGTACTACTCCTACTAAATAAGAATAAATTACACTTACCTTTATTGAAGAATGCGCAATGACTGTTGAGACACTGTGTCTTGGAATGGCCTTACCTCCTGAGTACTGTAGGTCCTGTTTTGGCATTTTCTTCCCAGAACAGGCCTTATCACACTGTGTGATGCCACTACGATACTTAAATCTCTCAAACCACCATTTGCTGGCTTTAAACTCACCAATATGACACTAGTTTTCAGGGCGTTTTTCCCTGTTTCACCTGGGTTTTTCGTCGACTGGTGTGGGTTGCATCCTGGGAGACAAGATTAAGGACCCCAATGGAAATAAGTTTAAGAGTCCTCGATGAAGCACTGACTTTCTTGGGTTATCCTGGTGGCTAACCCTCCGGGTTAATCGTTTACAACACGTAAATTTGTTCACGTAAGCACCCATCAACACTCTCTCCCATCTACGAGTAATACAGCAGATGGTGGTGCAGCACAACAACAGCTGTGGTGCAGCTGACCATGGTGCGAGCAGCAGCTGGGGTGCAGCAACAGCTGCTGGTTGCAGCAGCAGCTGTGGTGCAGCAGCTGCTGAGGTGGCAGTCAGCAGCTGTTGGTGCGCAACAGCTGAACTGTCCAATTATTATCATCTGACCCTGTGGGGCAGAAGCAGCTGACTTGGTACATAGTATTTATCACCCCTTTATACCACAGGGTTGGCACTAGAAGCTTTCTTTGGGGGGCCCAATGTGGCTTATTTAGCATTACAAAGCACTATTACTAATGGAATTATACAAAATGTAACAATGTATGCATGGAAACCGCCACCCTGGCTTGTAAACAAATGACTGCAGGGAGGCGCTCAGGCTGTACGGACAGGTTCGGACAGATTCGGGACGAGTCCAGTTCAGAAACAGCTGCTGGTGCCAACAGCCGCTACTGACCAGCAACAGCTGACTGTCCCGCAACAGCTGACTGATCCAGCCACAGCTGACTGATCCAGCAACACTGACTCTGAGCCACAAATAGCTGACTGATCCATCAAAACAGCTTGACTGGTCCAGCAACAGCTGACTGACCAGCACAGCTGACTGATCCAGCAACAGCTGACTGATCACACAACAGCTCTGATGAAAACTCACACTCCACGAGCTTTACAAATCTCTGCACGAAAATTCAATTTAAACCAGCAAAAAATAGAGCCAACTAGACTGGAGAATACACTAGACTCATCTTCACTAACATGATATCTGATAAGAAATGTCACCATATCAAAAACAATATACCAGATCACAACAATAATTGAGTTTCAACATGTCTGCGCGAGCCCCAGACCGACATGAAGAGATTAGTCATGAGGATCTATCACCAAATTCAACTTCAATAACAAAAACATAAAGTGGGACCAAGTAAAACCAAGTCCTCACCGATATAAGCTGGGAGATATACTAAGCAACACAGACCCCAACGTATGCCTAGAACAGATAACTGGTGGCACTCGATGTATGCACAAGGCTTCTTCCTCTTAAGTAAAAAGGAGGAGGAGATGTAAAATATAAAAGACAGCGCTTCCATTACCGGAACGAAAAGAATAACCGAGCTGCTAAAAGCGGTCAATATATCTGAAATGCGTAGGAGACACTGGTTCAGAGAAATACAAGCAATCGAACTCAGGCTAAATGAATCTTATAGGAGTCAGGAATCGCGGAAGAACTAAGAGACATAAAATGAAATCGAAAGAAACCCAAAGTATTTCTCTCCTTGCCAAATCAAAGTCGAGAGCAACATCCATATTGGGCCCCTACTTAAAACAAAGAATGGGTCCTACACAGATGACACCAAGGAATGAGTGACACGTAAGTCCCAGTATGCCTCATGTTTTTTAGCAAGACCGCTACCAGACTGAGAGTCGAAGATCAAAATGAATTTTTTATGAGAGAAGCCCTCAAAAATTTTTGGTAACACAAGGACTAATCCGAGTTATCCAGATGCCAATGACTTTTGAACAGCGATAAATGACATGCCCATGCACTCTGCCCCAGGGCCAGACTCATGGAAACTCCAATGATCAATCAAGAACTGCAAGAAGCCCTATCACGAGCCTTTTTCATCCTATGGGAGGGAGCATGGGACCGGGGGTCGTCCCACAGTTACTAAAAAAAACAGACAATAGCCCCATTCCACAAAAAAGGGGGCAGTAAAGCAACAGCAAATAACTACAGACCGATAAGCACTAACATCCCATATCTTAAAAATCTTTTGAAAGGGTCCCAAAGAAGCAAGATCACCACCCATCTAGAAACCCATCAGTTACACAAACCAGACAACATGGGTTTAAGACAGGTCGCTCTGTTCCTGTCTCAAACTCTTGGATCACTACAACAAGTCCTAAATGCACTAGAAGATAAAAAGAAGCAGATGTAAAATAACAAGACTTTGCAAAAGCCTTCGAGAAGTTGTGACCATGCGTAATAGCGCACAAAATGCGTGCTAAAGGAATAACAGAAAAGTCGGTCATGATCTAATAATTTCTCACTAACGAACACAGAGAGTATTCGTCAACAGAGTAAAGTCCGGAGGCAGCAACGGAGAAAAGCACTAGTCCACAGGCACAGTACTCTCGCCTCCCATCTTGTTCCTCAACCTCAAATCCGACTAGACAAGGATGTCCAGCCACAGCAACCCGTGTCTTCCTTGCAGATGACACCCGAATCTGCATGACAGTGTCTTCCAATGCAGACACAGCAAGGCTCCCAGGTGGACTCAACCGAATCTTTCAGTGGGCTGCAGAAAACAATATGAAGTTCAACGAGAGAAATTTCAATAACTCATATCTGGTCAACACGAGGAAAATTAAATCTTCATCAGAGTACTAAACAAATTCTGGCCACAAAAATAGAGTGAAAACGAAACACCAACGTCAAGACCTGGGGAGTGATCAAGTTGGAGGAACACACCTTCCCAAGGACCATAACATTGTATCACAATCGCATTTGCATAGAAAAATGACATGATGGTAATGAGAACCTTCAAAACTAGGGAGGCCAAGCCCATGAATATGACACTCTTTCAGGTCACTTGTTCTATCTTGCTGGAATATTGCTGCACACTAACAGCACCTTCAAGCAGGTGAAATTGCTGACCTAGAAAATGTACAGAGAACCTTCACGGGGCGCAATAACGGAGATAAAAACACCTCCAATTACTGGGAGCGCTATGAGGTTCCTGAACCTGTATTCCCTGGAACGCAGGCGGTGAAGAGATACATGAATAATACACCTGGAAAATCTAGGGGGACTAGTACCGAACTTGCACATGGTAACGAAAATCACTCTATCACTCACTATCGAAAGCAAAAGACTTGGCCATAGACGATGCAACATCCACACATCCCCCCAATGCAGAGCAGGGTTTCCTGACCAGCCGGGCTGTGGGCTCTACGTTGGTTTGACGTGCAGCCAGCAGCAACAGCCGTTGATCAGGCTCTGATCCACCAGGAGGCCTGGTCACAGAACCGGGCCGCGGGGGCGTTGACCCCCGGAACTCTCTCCAGGTAAACTCCAGGTAAAACACCAAAAATGTAAGAAATCTAGACCATAAATTGCAGAGTTCACTTCTCAGCCATTAGCGCTGCTTAGCGGTATATTTTTGTATGTTATTATTGGTATATTTCTCATTTTTTCGGTCTCATTTGATTGAAAAGATATATTACAGAAATAGATATGATTTTGATTGCTTTCATGAACGAAAGTACCTTGAAAATTGCGCTCACAGTTAGCGGAAATGTCTATTCTTTAGCGAAGCTCAAGAGTAACAAATGACGCCACCGTCCACTACCTGTCCACCTGCCAGTCCAAATCCAATACGGATCTGTGTTGACATTATTTAATTACAATTATTAACAATAATGCGGTAGTTCTGCAAACAGTAAAATCTCTATTTTTTGTGTGATAAAAAATTTCCAAATGGTAAAGCAAGAGTAATGTAAGAGGGGCCTGTAGCCTGACTAATGAACAAAGACAAATGTTTTTTTAGTGCCAGGAATGTCTGCATTGTTATTCTGGGTCCTAATTTTGAAATTGGCATCTGATGAAATTTGTTGTGAAATTGGCCAAACTGGCCAATTTCTTGACCACTTTATTGGATAGTGAAATAATGAATTGGTGGTTCTTGTACTCAGTTAACAGACTAGAAGTAAATTTAAAGTATATTCAGGTATCACAAATACAGTTACATAGATTATTTCAACATAGCCATGTATGTATAAGAGAACCTAGATAACCCAAAAAGGTTCAGACAAGTGACTTATTTCCAGGTACCTGGCTAGGGCTTGCCATATAAGATTTTTGGTAAATACTTTTTTTTTCTTGGTTGTTTTGTGGCTTCTTACTGAAACTTGACCAATTATGATGGAATGATGCTTCTTAACGTACAACAAAAATAAAAAAGAACAATGATAAATAAGGGAATTCACTTCTCAGCCCCATTAGCCCCTCCTTTTCAGTATATTTTCGTATGGCGTTTATGGTGTAGTCTATTTTTGTTTTGACTCATTTGATAGAATGGAAAGATCTATTACAGAAGTAGACATAATTTTGATTGCTTTCACGATCATAAGTACCGTGAAAATTGGGCTCAAAGTACTGAAAGGGGGGTTCGATTTTTGCGTCAGAGTAAACCAAGTTGTTTAATTCATTAAGTGTAAGCTTACCCTAACTACTACTACTTCAGTAATCCGGCAAACTCAGTGATCCGCACACTTACAGGTCCCAATGATGCCGGATTTGTGATGAGGACCAGTACCTACATTGAGAATTATCACATTTCACTGAGTAACTCCTCTGGCATAAGGAATATAATCACAAAGTTCTAAGCTTGACACAGATCGTCACAATCGTAAACGAGGAACAATATATAACTGTCCCGCAGACTTCACTTCAAATAAACCTCAAGCGTTCAGGAGTTTATACAACAGAATTCCGTCTATCCAAGTAAAGGAATAAGGTGGAGTGCTGGAGGGGTAGCTCAGACAATGCACACTGAGTTGTTGGTGGGGCCAGAGAGAGCGAACTGAATGAGCACAGTTATTCCCTACATGACAGCAACTCCCAAAGAGGAGAGGAATATAGCCTAAACTACCCTCCAAGACATACCATGTTCCAACCTTACCAGCAGTTACCTACACTACCCAAACACATTACCAAAATACATAAATAATATATATATATACATGGATACACATCATAACCCAGTACATATATTCCAAAATCAGATCATATTATAAACTAGTGGAATCGTTAAATTTAGCTAGTATTAAAGAAACCCCAAGTAAAATATTAAGTGGATAATACACATAACATAATCTTATTATGAACCTTGGTCGAACAGACACCAATCACAAACCAGCGAGGCTAAATTTTGACGAAAAAAGTTGCTGAAAGTCAGTTTCGTAAAAGTCGTGCTGCCTAATCACAGGGGTCCCACAGTATATTGTATCTTAACACTTCTGATCTTTCACTAAGGTGCATAGACAAAAAAAGTGTTATTCTTATTGTATATACTTAAAACAGTCCCCTCAACAATTCACATTTTCAACTTTCGGGGCTTCACACATTCGCGAATTACCAACCACCAAATTGCCCCAGCCTCCAATTCCCAGCTTGGCCAAATCATATTAAGTTTCCTTCCCGCCACTGCGAGTCCCTAATAAAAAAAAAAAACTACCTCTCACTCACCGTGACCCCCGCAACTTGATAGCCAGCCCTCCACCAGTGTGGTGAGTGTTTTGTTTGTTCATTATTTGCTATTAACTCAGTATAAAATAATGTAAACCATTCCATGACTGCATATTGGAATTGCTAAACGACAGTATTGGACGGTGACATCAGGTGTTGACTCTTGAACTCAGCAAAGAATCAAACATTTCTGCTACTGCAAAATAATAATAGAAGTAATAATAATATAATAATAAATACGACCAGAATTGAAGAAGAAATTGTACAAAATACGAGGGATTGGTTGACACAATCGTCAGTGGTTGCTTTGTTTAATGCTGGAGTGAGCATTAGTCTCCGTTCTCTTCTCAACCATTTCACAATAATACATTTTATCCATGTTATTAAACCATAAACATGTATGTATGTAGTACAATTTACAATGTTTTCATGTATCTTATGATTGTTCATGGATCAACAAGTAAGAAGAATATTGTATTATATTTCCCTACAATATATCGGGGCACCAAACATTCGTGATATTTTCAACATATGCGAGTGCTCTTGATCCCCTAACCCCGCGAATGTTGAGGGAGAAACCTGTTTGATGTTACCTACTAGTAATGAAAATGCTCCATACTATTTTGTTGTAAAAAGTCTATATTAATATAAGACAACCTTTAATGTATTTTAAGTTATCCCATGTAGTAGCGGTAATTAATCCTGATTCTGCTGAGGCTTTGCCATACTTGATCTAAATACAAAGAAATTGGAACACGTCTCCTGTCTGGTGTGGGGGCAAGGCTATAGACGGGCTTGTGAAGATTAGACACTTCTCCAAAAGATGGGATGAGTGAACCACATGATTTTCATAGTCATTCAGAAATTACAAACCAATGTTTAATTGCTGTATCTGAATAGGTTTGTTTTATATGCATAAGATTAAGATTCAGGCGTTTATTTTGACAGGATACATGGTTGTACCAGTGGAATACAACAGTTAGGGTCACATGCCAAAAGCCTCTTTGTAGCAGAGCATTCTATTCAAGCTTAAAGATTTAACCTATATTTTATATGTTTATTTTGACAAATAACATGGTTGTACCAGAGGAATATAAAGATGGGTGTACATGCCAAAAGCTCCTTTGTATGCAAAGCAAATCGAGCAAACATAACCACATTAAACTGTCCACAGCAGATCCACATTCTCTCGCCCAGCGCTCCGAATATTTTGAAAATGAAAATAATATCTTTTTTTTTTTAAATGAAGACATTTTTTTACATAAACGTAATGTAAAAAAAAAAAATTCTAGAGTCAGTACTTACAGAGATATAAGGCTGCAAAGTCGGCACTTGTGACCATCTATGGCAACATGAAGATCTGCCATTGCAGCCTGTTGCTGATATAACCAATTTATCTCAGTATTTTTTTTTAATTTGTTATATTTTTGTATATTCTGATAATGACAATTTGTTAGTAGTTCTTGTGAGTTTGTTAGTTAAATCTTTGTACTGACACTAAGATTAGGTAACTGAATAGTGCTCAAATACAGTGGCCCTCGGATAACTCGGCATTTGGCTGACGGTCAAAATCGGATAGCGGCACGCTTTATGCTTCAAAAATATTGGCTCGGCCTATGCCCAAGAACTCGGTTAAGGCATTCATCCTGAACATGTCCTGCCCGTTTGCCCACCTGAGCCAACCCTGGCCTTCAGCTAGTGTGCCATTCGTTTCCCAGCTAGTCTGGACAATTCCCATCGCGTACATCGCATACATTTTGTATTATTCCATTGTTTTAGTTGGCTTGTAACTGCGAAAATAAGCCACTATGGGCCCAAAGAAAGCTTCTTAATGTCAAGCCCCTGTGGTAAAAAAGGGTGAGAAATACTGTTGAATTAAAGAAAGAGATTAATCTACAAAGTACAATAGTGGTATTGTCTCTTAGTTGGCCAGGTTATATAACAAATCCCATTCCAACCATTACTAAACTATCTTTGGCCAACAAAGAGGCAATCAAGGGAGCTGTGCGTTTGCGAAAAGGTGGTAAGTATCTATACAAACAGAGAATTGCAAATACTCGAAGATGTGGAGAGACTGTTGTTGATGCGGATCAACGAGAAACAATATTCGGAGATAGTGTTGATCAGTCAATATATGTGATAAGGCAAGGCAGTTGAATAATGATCTAATAAAAAAATGCCTGAAACTAGTGCTGTATTATTGAGTTTAAAAACCCTTTCAACGCCAAACGTAATCTACGTATGCTCACGTACGCTCCAAACGTAATTCTGTTTTTTTATGCCTTTCGTATGGAGAAATCAAGGTTGGAGCGCTACGCTCACAAAACGTAGATCTACTTTTGGACAGTTTAAGTTAAGGCTAGCAAGGTTGATATGAGAGTTTTAACCTTTCAAGGTCCCAAGGCCAATTCAAATTGTGCACCATTGCCAGAATTTTCAAAAATAATTTGTTTATTTTTTTCTAGAAATGGCAGAGATCTTTTTCTGAAGTAATAAAACAAAAAAGTACGAAATTTGATGGAAAATTTTAACGAAATTATGCTTTCGCACTTTGATGTGTCAGCGATATATACACATGACGAATTTTGCCCCGACTTTGACTCCCATTTTAGGCCAAATTACCTTATTCCAGGTTGATCAAATTTTTTAGGCTGTTTTGACTAGTATTACAGTGATCCCCAGGTTCTAGAAGTCACTGGTAACCGATAAATCCAGTATCCGAAGCGTTATAATCGCATATAATTGCCCCGGTTCCTGTAACATAACCCGGTACGCAATACAATTCGTCAGAACGTGTCCACATGTGGCCTGAACTGCCCCGTGGTGCCAGTGTTTTACAAGCCACCAGTGTGCAATGCATCAAAAGGATCAGTCGTAATTCCATATTACCATATTATCACTGTTTCTGGTGTTTATTTCTGCAAAAATAAGTCACCATGGCCCCTAGAAAGCTTCTAGTGCCAACCCTTCGAGACCAAGGGTGCTAATGACTTTTTTGAAATGAAGAACGAATAAGTGCAAAGTATGAAAGTGGATGCGTGTGTCGACCTGGCCAAGTTGTATAGTAAATCCCAATCAACCATCTCTACTATAGTGACAGAAAAACGGCAATCAAGGAATACTGTTCTAGCAAAAGGTTCAACTGTGATTTCAAAACAGGATCACAAGTGTTAGAAAATGTTGAGCGACTGTTACTGGTGTTGGATTAAATGAAAAACAGATATCTGGAGATAAACCCCCTGGCATCTCCTCAAGCGATCAGTTGTGAAAAGGCTAGTAAGTTGCATGAGGAGTTTAATAGAAAAATGCCTGCAACTAGTGGTGATGTGAGTGAATTTAAGGCCAGCTAAGGTTGGTTGAAAGATTTTGAATCATAGTGGCATGCATAGTGTGATTAGGCATGGTGTGCCCTGCCAGTTCAGACCACAAAAGTGGCTGAACGAATATGTGCATGAATTCAAGGCGTACATAGAGGCTAAGATTCAAACCTGAACAAGTGGTTATTGTGACAAACAGGCTGTTTGGAAGAAATTTGCCAAGCATGACCTACATTATTCAGGAGGAAAGGCACTCCCAGGACATAAGCCTCAAAGACAGGCTTACTCTTCTCATGTGTGCCAATGCTAGTGGCGAGTGCAAAGTGAAGCTTTATTTGTGTATCACTCAGAAACTCCCAGAGCGTTCTGGGAAAAGAATATCCTCAAAGCTAATTTGTGTGTGCCGTGCAGAGCAAACACTAAGCCATGGCGCCCACTAGGGACTTTTTCTATGACTGATACAACCGTGCATCTGCCCCCCACTGTGAAAAATTAATACCTAATTGATAAAGATATTAGACCTTAAGTGCCTCCTGGTGTTTAGACAATGGCCACTGGTCATCCTCAGACTTGTCCAGAGCGACTTTGTGGGGACATGAAGCTCATTAAGGTCAATTTTTTTTGCCTCCTAATACCCTCCTCCTCCTGCAGCCCATGGACCAGCAGGTCATTGCAAACATCAAAAAACTGTACAACACATAGCAGAGTTTGAAAGGTGCTTGTAGTGACCTCAGAAACTCAATTGACCTAAGATAGTTTTCTAGAGATACTTTACCATCCTCAATTGTGTAAACCTGATAGGTAAGGCTGGGAGGGTGTGACTAAGAGGACCGCTTGAACTCTGCCTTGAAGAAACTGTGCCAAATGTGAGAACCAAAGGGATTTTGAGATTTGGAGCTAAACTCCTGAGAAGCATATGACAGTTGAGTAATCATTGTGGCACATGGGGAAAGTCCTTGGGTTGGAGTTAGTGGGAGGATGGGGAAGAGTTGGTGGAGGAGGACAATGAAGAACTAACCACGATGAGCCTGCTATATCATCTTCAATCAGCATGAGCCCTCACCTGGGAAACTGCTTCGAGGAGGGGAGAGAGAAATTGAAGAAGTTGCCTACTTCAAAGATTAAGGAAATATGTGCAAAGTGGCTTGAAGTGCAAACCTTTATGGATGAAAATCACCCTCACACAGCTATTGCAAGCCGTGTTGGTGACTATTACACTGACAATGTTGTGAAACACTTTAGGAAAGTCATAAAGGAACAAGAGGTACGGGCCTCTGTGGGACAGATATGTTGTGCGATAGAAGTCCAGTGACTCTCAAGCTGGTCCTAGTGGCATTAAAAGAAGAAGGGAAGTAACCCCGGAAAAGGACTTGACACCTCAAGTCCTAATGGAAGGGGATTCTCCTAAACCCTAAGACCATCCACACACTCCTCTCCTCCCATCCCATCAGTCATCACCAGATCTTCAATAAAGGTAAGTGTCAAGTAACTGTGCATGTCTTCTTCAGTTTGTGTGTATTAAAATTAATATTTCATGTGGTAAAAAAAATTTTTTTTTCATACTTTTGGGTGTCTTGCACGGATTAATTTGATTTCCATTATTTCTTATTGGGAAAATTAATTCGCCTAACGATAATTTCGCCTAACATTGAGCTCTCAGGAACGGATTAATAGTGTTAGGTGAGGGTCCACTGTACTTGGATTTACGTATGTGTTCTGTGAGATAAAGACAAATATAGAGACAGATAGATACAGACAGACAGATAGAGACAGCCAATCAGCCAGCTGCCAGCCAGCCAGCTGCCGGCTAGCCAGCTGGCCAGCCAGCCTGCCGAAATTACAGTTCCAGACTTTTCTTTTTACTTAGGGCATAGGTTATAGGACATTCTAGCAAGATGACACTTTCCTCTTAAAAGGGGAGTATTAATACGACTTGACATCAGTGGTGTTTGCCGTGCTGTTTGCTCTAGTGGCGTTCAGTTGAACTGGTGCTCCCACAAGGTACTAAATGGTCCCAGATTTTTTTAATGCAGTGCACACGGAGGGTTAAGACCCCTTCTATGCTGACCAGGTATCTTAGGCCAGTTGTGCCAAATTTGGAGGCAGGAAAATAAAAAAGTAGATCCACGTTTGGACAGTTAAGGGGTTAAAGATTAACTTAAGATTAGTAAGGTAATACAGTGGAACCCCGAGTTTCGGCTTCCCCGAGTATCAGCCACTTCAAGTTTCGACAACTTTTTTTGGCCAGATTTTGTCCCAAGTTTTGACCGTTGCCCCAAATTTCAGCCGGCGTACCAGACCTGTCCACCTCCCTGCATAGGCGTCATGAACCAGTCTAGCATTGTTTATCCTTGAGTGAACATTACCCTGCCAGCCAGCCAGCCAGGCAGCCAGCCAGCCAGCCAGTCACCAAGCCAGCCAGGCAGCCATCCAGTCAGCCAGCCAGGCAGCCAGTCAGCCAGACATCCAGCCAGCCAGGCAGCCAGCAAGGCAGGCAACCAGGCAGCCGAACATTTCACAATAAATTCATTGTGTTTAGTGCTTCTTCATTAATTGTGACTGTAAAATAAACCACCATGGGTCCAATTTTCATGTCCCATTTTAAGGAAATCTTAGAGATGCCAGAAACAGAGCACTCTTGACAGTTATTTTGTGCAATAGGGGTCCAATGACTTGAGCAGGTCCTAGTGGCATTAAAAAGACAAAGAAGGGAAGTAACCCCAGAAAGGCTTTGATACCTGAAGTCCTTATGGAACAATAAGTCTTCCCTCTCTCCTCCCTATCTTCCAGATGCCAGCAAGTCTCTTTAATGGCACCAAAATAGGTCGGCCAATTCATTCTAATGAGGACACTAGAGCACTCCAGGATGATATCAGTAGATTGATGCAATGGTCAGAGAAGTGGCAGCTGCAGCTTAATATAGACAAATGCAAAGTTCTAAATGTTGGACAGGAAAATAACCATGCTACATATAAACTAAATGATGTAGATCTTAACCCTTTGACTGTTTTGGTTGTATATATACGTCTTATGAGCCACCGTTTTTGATGTATATACATATACTCATAAATTCTAGCGGCTTCAAATCAAGCAGGAGAAAGCTGGTAGGCCCACATGTGAGAGAATGGGTCTGTGTGGTCACTGTGCACCATGTAAAAAAAGTCCTGCAGCACGCAGTGCGTAATGAGAAAACAAAACTCCGACCATTTTTTTTTTAATTAAAATGCCGACATTGTAGTCTATTTTCATATAGTATTTATGGGTATATTCTTGTTTTCTTGGTCTCATTTGATAGAATGGAAAAAAATATTATAGAAATAGAGGTGATTTTGATTGGTTTTACTATGAAAAGAACCTTGAAATGCAGCTCAAAGTAGGGGAAACATTTGATTTTTGCCGATGTTCAAAGTAAACAAATGATGTCATTTTCCAATAAATGTCCAAGTAGCCATTCTAATATGCAGTCATGAATGGGTTGACTTATTTTTACAAATTTTTACCAATTGCAGTGTCTGCTAAATAAAA
>NC_069428.1:39357007-39401104 GCF_026875155.1 Cherax quadricarinatus | reverse complement strand
AAAAACAGTACAAAATGGGTCTAATAACAGGATATCACAAAACGTTACTAGTCAATACTAACCAATCTAATAAGGTCAAAAAAAATTACAAAACCAGATTTCATGACATAGAAGGTGATATGAAAAAGACCTGGAAAAGCTTATCTGAAATTCTAGGATCAAAGAAGCTGTCACAAAGCAGAATGATTAACCTAACCAAACCAGATGAACCTCTCCTTCAGCCAACATATACTGCCAACAAACTCTAATGTCTTTTTTTCTACCGTAGGAACAAAACTAGCAAGTAAAATCCCAAGCTCAAACATTCAACCAAAAGACTACCTCACTGGCAACTACCCAAATACTCTATTTTTAGTCCCAACGAACCCTACTGAAATCACGCTTAACATTAAAACACTTAAGAACAAGACAGGAGACCTAAATAACTTACCACCACTCATGTATAAAAAAGCTTCTCATGTGTTGTTACCAATTATTGCAACTCTTTTTAACAAATCCATTCAATCTTCCACCTTCCCATCTATACTCAAGACAGCAAGAGTCACCCTGATCCTCAAAGGAGGTGATCCAACTGAATTGAACAATTATAAGCCTATATCAAACCTGCCCCTACTATTTAAAATCTTTGAAAAATTCATACACAAACAAGTCTACTCCTACTTCATATCCCACAACATATTCAACCCTTGTCAGTTTGGATTCAGACTGAATAAAAAGTACTAATGATGCTATTATACATATGCTTGAACTAATATATATTCTGCACTCGAGAAAAATGAATTTTCCCTGGGACTTTTCATAGATGTACGAAAACTTTTGATACAGCTGACCATGACCTTTTGCACCAAAAACTTGAACATTACGGGGTCAGAGGACACTCTCTCGATTACCTAAAATCTTATCTTAACAACAGAACCCAGTATGTATGCACAAATGGAGCCAGCTCCACTACACAACCTGTTCTTGTTGGAGTCCCACAGAGGAGAGTTCTTGGCCCACTTTTCTTTCTCATTTATATCAATGACCTACCAAATGCATCTAATCTCCTTAAACCCATTTTATTTGCTGATGACACAACTTGTCTTTTCTCACCCAAACCCAACTATATGAACAGACACAGTAAATGCTGAACTGCTAAAAATATCTACTTGGATGATTACCAACAAACTGACTCTCAATATAGATAAAACCTACTTCATGTTTTTTGGAAACAGAGCTTCAAATGTACAACTAAACATATTGATAAATGGTTCACCTATTTTGAGACAGGCAGAGAGCAAATTTTTAGGTCTCCACCTTGACTGCAGGCTCAAATTTCAGACACACATACAGCAAATTTCCAAGAAAGTCTCCAAAACAGATACGGTACTATGTACCCCAATCAGCTCTTCTAGCTTTGTACCACTCTCTCATTTACCCTTACCTCACCTATGGTATTTGTGCATGGGGCTCAACCACAGCAAATCACCTTAAGCCCTTAACCCTTTGAGGGTTTCGGCCGTACTAGTACGGCTTACGACCCAGGGTTTTTGACGTACTAGTATGCCTAAATTCTAGCGCCCTCAAATCTAGTGGGAGAAAGCTGGTAGGCATACATATGAAAGAATGGGTCTATGTGGTCAGTGTGCACAGTATAAAAAAAATCCTGCAGCACACAGTGCATAATGAGGAAAAAAAACTTTGACCGTGTTTTTAGAATAAAACAGCGACTTTGCACTGTATTTTTGTATGGTATTTATTGTTGTATTCCAGTTTTCTTGATCTCATTTTATAGAATGAAAGACATATTACAGAAATTGAGATGATTTTGACTGGTTTTACAATGACAAGTACCTTGAAATTGAGCTCAAATTAGCAGAAATGTTTGATTTTTACCAAAGTTCAAAAGTAAACAAATCATGAGAAGCGTCCAATACATGTCAACTGGTGAGTCTAATATTCTTCCACAAGTGTGCTGATATTATTTATACCATTTCTACACTAATGCAGCGGTCTACATAACAGTAAATCTTCTATTTTTTGTAAGAATAAAAATTGAAAGTGAAAAGCCAAAGAAATATAAAAGGGGCCTGGGGATGTGACTAATGAACAGAGGAAATGTTATTTTGGTGCCAGGAATGTCTTTCTTGTTTATTCTGGACCCTATTTGGAAATTGGCATCTTTTGAAATTTGTGTGAAATTGGCAAAATTGCTAAATTCTGACCACTGTATTGGATAGTTGAAATCAGTAAATGGGTGGTTTCTTGTACTCATTCAATAGAAAAAATAGAGTTCTAGAGAAATAGTTATGATTTCTGTCGACTAGTACACTGGAATTGGCCGAAAATAGGGCTCAAAGTGGGCAAAATCGCCGATGCGTAAACATCGTCGAGACCGCTAACTTCGCGAGAGCATAATTCCGTAAGTTTTCCATCAAATTTCATACTTTTGGTGTCAATGTGATCGGGAAAAGATTCTCTATCTTTTCATAGAATTTTTTTTTTTTTTTTTTAAATTTGGCCGACCCTGAGAACGAGTCTTGGAGAGGGCCTGTCGACCCTCAAAGGGTTAATAACCTAGCAAAAAGCTGCAGTGCAATTAATTACTAACTCCTGCATTAGACAACACACTCCACCTCTTTTTAAGAATCTTAACTTGCTAAATATACAAAACACCCACACTTATTATTCTGCCTACTACATACACAGAACACTATACTCTAATGTAAACACTCCTCTCAAATGCCTCCTTAATAAGTTTAACAGAACACACAACCATAATACGAAACACAGATCACTCTTTGATATCCCTCACATTCATCTCTCCCTATGCAAAAATGGCATGCATGTAAAAGGCCCAAAGATCTGGAATTCATTGCAAATTTCTGACCACGTTATTGGATAGTTGAAATCGGTAAATGGGCAGTTTCTTGTACTCAATCGATAGAAAAAATGAATTTCTAAAAAAATAGTTATGAATTTGGTTGACTGGAACAATGGAATTACCTGGAGTTTACCTGGAGAGAGTTCCGGGGGTCAACGCCCCCGCCTCCTCATGGATCAGAGCCTGATCAACCAGGCTGTTGCTGCTGGCTGCACGCAAACCAACGTACAAGCCACAACCCGGCTGGTCAGGAACCAACTTTAGGTGCTTGTCCAGTGCCAGCTTGAAGACTGCCAGGGGTCTGTTGGTAATCCCCCTTATGTATGCTGGGAGGCAGTTGAACAGTCTCGGGCCCCTGACACTTATTGTATGGTCTCTGAACGTGCTAGTGACACCCCTGCTTTTCATTGGGGGGATGTTGCATCGTCTGCCAAGTCTTTTGCTTTCGTAGTGAGTGATTTTCGTGTGCAAGTTCGGTACTAGTCCCTCTAGGATTTTCCAGGTGTATATAATCATGTATCTTTCCCGCCTGCATTCCAGGGAATACAGTTTTAGGAACCTCAAGCGCTCCCAGTAATTGAGGTGTTTTATCTCCGTTATGCGCGCCGTGAAGGTTCTCTGTACATTTTCTAGGTCAGTAATTTCACCTGCCTTGAAAGGTGCTGTTAGTGTGCAGCAATATTTCAGCCTAGATAGAACAAGTGACCTGAAGAGTGTCATCATGGGCTTGGCCTCCCTAGTTTTGAAGGTTCTCATTATCCATCCTGTCATTTTTCTAGCAGATGCGATTGATACAATGTTATGGTCCTTGAAGGTGAGATCCTCCGACACGATCACTCCCAGGTCTTTGACATTGGTGTTTCGCTCTATTTTGTGGCCAGAATTTGTTTTGTACTCTGATGAAGATTTAATTTCCTCGTGTTTACCATATCTGAGTAATTGAAATTTCTCATCGTTGAACTTCATATTGTTTTCTGCAGCCCACTGAAAGATTTGGTTGATGTCCGCCTGGAGCCTTGTAGTGTCTGCAATGGAAGACACTGTCATGCAGATTCGGGTGTCATCTGCAAAGGAAGACATGGTGCTGTGGCTGACATCCTTGTCTATGTCAATATGAGGAAGGAACAAGATGGGAGCGAGTACTGTGCCTTGTGGAACAGAGCTTTTCACCGTAGCTGCCTCGGACCTTTTCCTCTTTTTGACGACAACCCCTGTTTCTGTTATGGGGAAAATTTAATAGATCCATCGACCGATTTTTCCCCTGTTTTTTCCTTTAGCACGCATTTTGTGCGCTTTTAACGCCATGGTCCACTTCTCGAAGGTTTTTGAAAAGGGCGGTTATATTACACCCCCCTGCATTCTTTTATCTCTAGTGTTTTAGGACCTTGTCGTAGTGACCCAATAGTTGAGACAGACGGGAGCACCGGGCCCCAAAACCCAGTTGCCCGGGTTTGTGAAAACTGAGGGGTTTCCTAATGGGTGGTGATCTTGCTTCTTAGCCCCTTTTTCAAAGTTTTTTTATGATATGGGATGTTAGGGGCTATGGGTTCGGGAGTTTTTGCTGTTGTTTTTAACTCCCCCCTTTGTGGAGGGGGGCTATGTCTGTTGTTTTAGTAACTGGGGGAAACGACCCCCGTTCCATCCCTTTTTCCCCCATAGGAGGGAAAAAGGGCTCGTGATGGGGGCTTTTTGAGTTTTTGGATAAAACCAGGGAGTTCCATGAGTCGGGCCCCTTTGGGGCAGAGTGCATGGGCAGGGTCTTTATCGCCTGTTCAAAAGTCATTTGGCATCGGGATAAAATGGGATAGGCTTGTTTTAAACCAAATTTGGGGCTCTTTTCATAAAAAATTTTTTTTGGGATTTTTGACTCTCAGTCTTTTTTAAGCGTTTCCCAAAAACTGAGTCATTTTGGGGCCTTGAGTTTTTTCCATTTTCCCTTTCCCCCTTGCTGTCATCTGTGTGGGGACCCTTTCTTTTTTAAAAGGGGGCCCCAAATTTCGGGAAACGTTGTTCTCAATTTTTGTTTTGGCAAAGGAAAAGAAATATTTTTGGTTTTCTTTCGATTTCTTTTATGGCTTTTATTTTTTCCCCCGCAATTCCTGACTCCAATAAAGATTCCTTTACTTGATTTCATGCTTGCTTTTTCCCTTTTTGACCAGTGTCCCCCTACCATTTCAGATATTTTAAACCCTTTAGCCACTCGTTTTTCCCTTTTCCGTCGCCTGTAAAGGGAGCCCCTTTTCCCTTTTTCTTTTTTACATCTACTCCCCCTTTTTCTTAGGGGAATAACCTTGTCCCTAATCGAGTGCCCCCAAATTTTAATCTGTTCTAGCATAATTTGGGGGTCGGTTGCTTAGTAATTTTCCCCAGTTTAAATTTTGGTTGGGAAATTGGTTTACTTGGTCCCTTTTTAAATGTTTTTGTTACTGAATTAAATTTTGGTAAAATGCCCCCTTTTGGGGCTAGTTTTCCTTTAAATTTCGGCTGGGCTCCACGCAAACATGCCCTAACCTCAATTATGGTGTATCTGAGTATTTTGTTTTTTGAAGGGTAAACCATTTCTTATAAAGACCACATTTTTAGGGGAAGAGGGTTAGGGGATTCTCCATCTAGTAGGCCTCTATTTTTTGCGGTTTAAAAATTAAATTTTGTGAAAGGATTTAAAAGCTCGTGTGATTGTGATTTTTTCCATCAGAGCTGCCCCCCCCCCCCCCCCCCCCCCTTGGGGGTTATTACGCAAAAATTTTTTAATTTGCAATTTTCCTTCCTTTTTAGTGCCTTAAGTTGAAATCCCCCGGAAACAAGATGTTGGGTGCAGGAGTTTAAAATTTTTTCCAGACAGGGGTTTTTTTTTAACACTGTACCGGGAAAGGGCGGGATTTCTTTCCGGGGGCTTGTAGACTAAACCCCCCCAAATAAACTTGGTTTTTTGGTTTCCGACCTTTCTGCAAAAACTTCCATACACCCTTTGGAGGAAATTTAGCGGGTTTTTTGTGAAAAACAATGCTCTGCAATGAAAACGGGCCCAAACCCCCCCCCCCTTTTGCCGGGTTCACTCTGTCACATCTGTATGGGTTGAAAACCGGGGACCCCATATTTCTTGTCCAAGTGATCCTTTATGTGGTCTCAGTGAAAGCCGCGAACTTTGCCTTTTTTTTGCCTCGGGCAAGCAGTCCACGATAAAAGGGGTATTTTTTTTGTTGTTTTTTTGCTGGTTTTAGACCCTGTATATTTGAAAAGAAAAAATGTAAATGGGACGGGTGTTTTGTTGGAACGGGGAGGTTTTTTTTCCCGGGCATTAGTATCTGATCTTTTGGGGGTTTGGAGTGGGGGCCCCATCGACGGTTTTTCCACTCCGGGAATGACGGGATTTGGTGAAACATTTTTTCCCTTTTCCTCCATTTTTTTTTTCCTTCCGGGCACTAAAAAACCTCTTTCCCTCTTGAGTGGCTGTGGCAACCCGGGTTTTTCCCCAGGGCCGGGAAATTTTTTGAAATCTTTTTGTCCCCTTTTAAAGAGGGTGTGCCGGGAAATTTAAAATTATAGCACAGTCTTTTTCCTGACTAAGAGGTACACTTTTCAGGGTAAAAAAAGCTTTACGGGAAGGGATTTGCTTTTTCCCTTTTTGTCTTTGGGGCAGGGCATTTCGGGGTTGGCCCACAGTTGAAACGTCCCTCTTTTTTTTTAAATTTTTCCCATGTCTCAAAACCCAAGTAAATAGTATGGAAACGGGCTTGGTTTCCGTTTCCCTTTGGGGTTTTCGTAAACTGTTTTCCCCTGTTGGGAAATGTTTCCCTGTTTTATTCCTATCCCCCCCCTAGCACCCCCAAGGGAAAGCCCCCACCATTGTTTTTTTTAAATTTCCTCACTTTTGCTAGTGGAGCCTCTTGTTGCTTTTTCCCTTTGGTTTTTTTCCCTAGTTTGGCAATTTGGTTTTATCTTATCTTTGACTACACTTTTTTATCCCCATACGGCTCCTGCCCCCTATGAGTCATTTATATTATTCCTTCCTGCGTATAATTCCCGACTACCGGGAAAAAATCCCCCGCTTCAATTACGGGTCCCCCGGGGACAGAAAACCCCACTTAAACCCATTACGTCCCCCAGGACACCCCCCTCCACTTCCCCATTACTGTCCCCAGGACAGCACCTCCATTCTTCACCATTACTGTCTCCCGGGACAGAAAACCTCCAGCTTCACCATTACGTCTGCCAGGCCCCAGCACTATCGGGCCCCCCACTTTTACTGACTACCGGGAATCACCTCCACCTTACAGTTTCTACTACATGGCCAGTATCAAAGGGCAGTCCCCCATTCAGCCCAGACTTTTTATTTTCCCATCTTTTGTAAAAAAGCTCCAGGGTCTATAAAAAGCAGTTTTTGATGTTATTTTCTTTTAATACCCTTGGGGTTTTTTAGTCCACAGTTTTTCCCCTCTTTTGGGAAAACCCCAAAAAAACATTTCCCCCTGTTAAAAAAACCCCCTTTGCTGTCGGGGGGCCTAATATACTTTTTGCAAAGGTACCGTTTTTTCCCCCGTAATATACTCAAAAATTTTCTAGCGGCTTCAAACGGGGGCAGGAAAAGCATGGGCCCACATGTGAGAAAAAGGGGGTCTTTTGTGGTCAGTGCCCCCAAAACATAAAAAAAATCCTGGAGCACGCATGCAAAAATGAAAAAAAAAAACCCCGACAGTTTTTTTTTTAATTTAAAATCCGATTTTTGGGGTTTCTTTTTTTCCGTATATTTTTTGTGTTGTATTTTTCGTTTTTCTTGGTCTCTTTTGATAGAAGGAAACTATATTATAGAAAGGAAAGGTTGATTTTGTTTAAATTTTTTTACTATAAAAAAAAAACCCGGGAAAAGGGAGCACAAAGTACGGGAAAGTTTGATTTTTCCCCGATTTTAAAAGTAAACAAATGATGTCATTGCCCCAATAAATGTCCAAATAGCTATCTAATACGCAGTCATAAAATGGGTTGATGTAATTTTTCCCAATTATTACAGTATTGCATAGTCGCATAACAAAAATTTTCTATTTTTTTTGATGAAAAAAAATTTTCAAAAAAAAAAAGCAAGGGGTAATATCACGGGGACCTGAGACATGACTGTGAAAAAAAGAAAAGGGTTATTTTAAGACCCCGGAAAATGTCTGCTTTGTTCATTCGGGACCTTATTTTGAAATTTTTCCTTTTTTTTTTAAATTTTTTCGTAAATTTGGGCCCAAAATTTGAAAATTTCTAAACCATGTTTTTGGGGTAGTTGAAAATCGGTAAATGGGCATTTTTTGGGTACTCAATCGATAAAAAAAATAGATTTTCGAAAAAATTTATTTGGTTTTTTTTGACTGGAATAACGGAATTGCCGAAAATAGGGCTCAAAGGGGCAAAATTTCCGTTTTTTTTAAATACCCGCCGAAGCCCGCTAATTTCGCAGAGCGAAATTCCATCATTTTTTCCATCAAATTTCTTTTTTTTGGTTTGTCTTTACAATCGGGAAAAGTTTCCCTTCTATCTTTTCATAAGAAAAAAAATTTTTTTTTTTTTCGAATATTTTGCGAAAACCAGAAGCAACTTCGGGATTTCCCCTTCGACGTCAAAGGGTTAAACTGTTTGGTAGCTATTCCTTGGGATACCTCAAAAGGGGGCCGGGACCCCAATTTCCACAAAAATGAAAATTTTATCCTGGGAAGCCATTTGTTTGATTGACTGCAACTATAAAGATTTCAAATGTTTTGAATGGTTGATTTACTGAAATTTCCCAAACAGCAACCTTTTTAATACTTTTTAAAATAACCTCCAAAAAGGGAAGCTCAAGCTATTTTTTTTTTCTTTTCTAACTGTACTTGTATATTGAACAGCTTACCTGAACTTTTCCTGATTTATTTTTATTTTTTTGTGTTTGAAAATGGGGGCTAAAATGGGAAAAAATCCCGTTTTTGTAAATATCGCCAGGTCCGCTAACTTCCGAGGCGTAATTTTGTCATTTTCCCCCAAATAAAATTTGGGTTTTTTCTGGTGCCATTACAAATGGGAAAAATGTTTCCCTCTACCCTTTCATAAGAAAAAAAATTTTTTTTTTTTAAAATTTGTGACACCGGGAAACACTTCAGGTTTGGGGGGTTTGGAAAAGTAAAGGGGTTTAAAATAATTTTAACAAACACAAAACCCATAATACGAGCCCCCGATCACTTTTCGTTTCCCCCTCACATACACTCCCCTATGAAAAAAAGCCATGCTTTAAAAAGGGTCCAAGATTTGGAATTCAATGCCAAAACCACACAAAAGGGAACCCCTGCCCTGCAAATCAGTCAAAAAGGCCCTAATAAAAAAACCCACAGCATCACCCAAAATTAACCAAAAAAACCCATACCAATAAACTCCCAAAATTCCCCAAAACCCTACCTATTGGTGCTGATGAATGCTCAACCATTTTACTACTTCAAAATTTAGGATGCCTGTTTTTTTCATTTTTTAAACAGAGAAAATTTTGTAATACAGTACATAAATAATAAAAATTTTGGTTTTTACTGTAAAAACCAAAATTTTTCTTTGTTTTAAAATTTACAAAACTGTAATACATCATTTATAAATTGTTTTAAATATACGGGTAATCTTTATTAACAAATTTTAAAAATAGTGAAATTTAAGTCTCTACAGACATATAAAAACCATGTAGCTTTACCTGATAGAATATTCAATTCTCCCCCCACCACTGTAACTCATCTAATGACCATATGAACTATTATTCCCGGGGAACCCCCAAGTTTTCAACCTTTAATCTTTTTCCGGGACAAGGCCTAAACTAAAAAAAGGCCAAAAGGCAAGCATTTTTCCCCCCCAAAAGAAATAATTTTAAATACAGGGGAACCCCCCGTTAACGACCCACCTCCCAATGCACCTTATGTAAGTGTATTTATGTAAGTGCGTTGTAGGGAAATTTTTTGGGGGGTCTAAAAGGGAAACTAATCACTTCCCAATATTCCCCCCGGGGAAAAAAATTTCGTCAGTACTACCCCTGAACATATTTCTGGAATGAAAAAATATAGTTAACCGGGTTTCCACCGTACAATTAATCTTTCCCAGCCCCAGAAAAAAAAATTCACAAAAAATACTTTTTTTAACCCACTTAGGGTGGGTCCCCTTTTCAATCCCGGCATTGCGCGGGGGCACCCACAACTTGTATGCCAAAATTTCTAGCGCCTTCAAAACTAGGGGAAGAAAGCTGGCAGGCCTACATATGAAAGAAAATTTTGTATGCATGTGTGTAGTAAAAAAAAAAAAAAAAAAACCCGAAGCAACCCCCCTGTGCATAATGAAAAAAAAAAAAAGCCCTTTTACTGTAAAATTTTTGGGTTTTAAAAAAAGCAACTTTCTAGTGTATTTTTGTATGGTATTTTTGGTTGTATTTTTTCGTTTCCTTTGGGCTCATTTTACAGAATGGAAGATTATTACAGAAATTTGAGGGTATTTTTATTTTTATTTTATGAAGACAAGCACCCTTTAAAAATTTAGCTCAAAGTACGAAATGATCGATTTTTTTCCAATGTTTTTTGATAAACAAATCAAGGGGAGCGTCCAATACACATCAAACCCTTTTGAACCCGATTTCTTTTACAAATTCACTGATAAATTTTTTAAAATTTTCACATGGGTGTGTATAAACATATCAGAAAACCTATTTTTTTGTGAGAATAAAAATTCCCAAAAAAAAAACAAAAGAATGAAGAGGGACCTAGAACTGCTAATAAACAGATAAAAAAGTTATTTTTTGTTTTTGTGCCCTGAAAATTTCTTTGTTTATTCGGGCCTTTTTCGAAATTGGGATCATATGAAATTTTGTGAAAAAATTTTCCCAAATTGGGCCAATTTTTTGAAACCCCTTTATTGGGGGATTGAAACCCCCTCGGGTTTTAAATGGGGGAGATTCCTTGTCTCAATCGATAGAACAAAAGGGTTCTAGGGTGGTTTTCGTTTATGTTTTGTTGTCCCCCTTTTTACTTTGATAGTAAGGTTCTCACCACTTTTCTTTTGGGGGGAGCTTTTAAATAAAGGGCCTTTTTTCTAAAGGGGAATACTTACATCATGACTGGGCTCCTCAGTGTCTCTGATCCTTTCCACCAGCCCCCCCTTCACGGTTATTTAAACCCACACATAAAAATATAACCCGTATTCTAAAAAGGTATGTACAGAATTTACAAATTTTTAAAAGTGGTCCCTCTTTTTTGTAATTAATCCGTTCCAGGACCATTACTATAAACGAAATTTTTTTTATTTCCAAAACAATTTTTTCCATAAAAATAATGTAAATACAATTAACCGTTCCCGAACCCAAAGTATTAAAAAAAAAAAAAATTTTTTAAAATGAAATTACATGTAGGGATAAACAATAAAATGGGAAAAAGATGAATAAACATTTAAAAGCAAAAACACTTACCATTTTTTGAGATTTTTCTTTTGTATGGGGATGGAGGAGGGGGAGAAAAGTGGATTGTTTTTTAGTTTGGAAGGGGAAAACCCCCCCCCCTCAACCTTTAGGACCATTTGCTTTTTTTGGGTTTCTTTCTTTTTTTTCTTTTTCTTAAAGACACTAAGGGCCACCTTTAGAGTCACTGGAGTCCTGTCTCCCCAAAATAACTGTGGGGGAAAAGCTCTGTTTTTTTGGGCCGTCTCTTTACCAATTTCCCTAATATGGCCCAAAATTTGTCCTGTACAAAGTTTCCCCAAACCGGCTTTCAACAACCTTTTTAGGGTGATGTTTTTCCATAAAGCCCTTTTTATCTTTCCCCACTAGTAAAAATCTCTTTAATTTTTTTGAAAAGGCACCTTCTTCCATCTCTCTTCCCCCTCCTCCCGCGCAAGATTCTGAGCTGCAATGTGTTTTCCTTTTCCCCGGGAAACCTTTCAGCTCCTCAGTGGTGAACTCTTCGGTTTTGGTCTTTTCCCCCATTCTTCCACATCCCCCCAAACTCACATCCAACCCCATGGAACTCCCCATGCCACAAAAAGAATTTTTTCAACAGACATAGGCCCCATTAGGGTCAGTCCCAAAAACCTTCAAAAAACCCCCCTTGTCACACAATCTGGCCCACAATTTTTTCCCCGGGAGAGTTTTAAGTCCTGAAAACACTCCCCCCCAAGCCAAAACCTATAAGGGGTTTTGCAAAGGGGATGCCCGAAGTTTCTCCCCCAAAATTCCCTTAGGGGCAAATGAAGGGGCTGGGGGTCAAAAGTCAAGCCCCTTGGGGAAAAATTGCTTTTTTTGTAAGTTTTTTTAAAATTTGCAATAACCTGCTGGTCCCCTGGGTTGGGGATAGGAATGGTATTTGGGGCAAGAACTTTTCTGTGATGAACCCAAACCCTCGAAAAATTTGGTTTATCCAAGTTTTGGGGGATGACCCGTGCCTTTTTCCCTTACTAGCAGGGACTTGAGAACCAATTTCCCTTTTTCCCGAGGAAAAACCCCCTTTACACTAGGGCCCAAAAACAAATTCATTGAACCACTCGACGAAAAAAACCCCGTCGAAAATTTCCCCCGTGACCCATGATTACTATTTAAATTTTCCCAAAAAACAAAAACAAATTTTCCCCTTCATAACATTGTTTTTTCCCCGAACACTCGGGGTTTTTAGAATGGACACTAGTAATGGCTTCACTTTGAAAACCCCACTAGCAATTTGCACAGAACCCTTTGCATAAGCCCTTTTTTTCTTTGGCCCCTTTGGGCCTGGCATTGGGGCCCTTTTCCCTCTTGTTAATGAAGGTCCCCCTTGGGGATTTTCTTTTCCCAAAAAAGGCCTTTTTCGTCACAAAATTTAACACTTGTTAGGTTTCAGTCCTTCGCCCCTAAAGTTTCTCCTGGAAATTTTGCAACCCTAGGAGAGGAAGTTATTTAAAAGGAAGTTAAAAGGTATGGGAAGATGGGGGGAATTTTTTGAGGGAAATTTTTAAATGTTGATGAAAATGGATGCCGTGATTTCGTGTTTTAGGGCAAAGGGGGAATAACATCTTGAGGATGAAGGGGAACCAGTTTTGATTGGGGAATTTTGTGAGGGAGTAGGAAAAAAAGAAAGGGGGTAAGGCAGCCCGGGGTTGATGGGGTTAAAAATAAAAAAATTTTTAAAAAACCCGGTGGGGGTATAGTTTTGGAGTGGTTTTGGGGCAATTAAATTTTAAAAAATGTATGGAAGGGGTAAGGTAAACCGGGGTTTTGGCCCGAAAAAGCATGCATAGTTTCCCTTTTTTAATAAAGGCAAAGGGGGTAAAAAAAAGTTTCAAAAATTTTTAGGGGGGATAAGTCTTTTTGAGTGTACCTGGGAAAGTGTAAAGGTAGAGTTATAATTGAAAGAATTTAAAAGTAAAAAACGGAGAATAGGATAAACAGATGAACAAGGAGGGTTTTGGAAAGGTAGGGGGTGTGTTTGGAAAACCAAAGGGGTTTACAGTGAAAAAATATAAGTTTAAAAAGTTTAGATAAAGGGTAAAGAGGTCTTTGTGGGATTTATGGATTTGGAAAAGGCTTTTGACAGGGGGATAGGGGGGGAATGTGGGAGATTTCAAATGTATGGGGTAGGGGGTAGGTTCTGAAAGCAGTGAAGAGTTTTTTTTCGAGGATGTGAGGCTCAAGTTAGAGAATTGGGAAAAAGGGAAAAAATTTTTTTCCCAGTAAAAGTAGGCCTTTGACAAGGATGTGTGATGTCACCGTGGTTGAAAGAGGGAAAAAAAAGTGAGGGTGCAAATTTAAAGGGGTCTGTGGAGACAAAGAACTTTGCCTTTGGGGGCAAAGAGGGGAAGTATGAGAGTAAAAGTTTTACCAACGCTCTTAAAGGGGTGAAGCGTGGGTGATGAATGTTTCAGCGAGGAGAAGGCTGGAAGGGAGTGGAGTTTTAAAGTCTGAGGGGAAAAATGTGGTTTTGAATATAATGCAGAAATTCGAATTTTTGGGAAATTAGGAGGAAATTTCGTGTTATGGGGGAAAGGAACCCCCAAAATGTATTTTAAGTAACAGTTTTCTCAAGGGAAAACCTAATTTATTTGAATTGAAAGGGGACTTTTTCTCTAAATGCAAAGGACTGTTTAACCTTTTTGACTGAGGCAGCCCGGGGCCAAACCTATTTTTCTCAATAAAAAAATAGGTTTTTTAAATATAACCCCCATAAACAACCCAAATTTTTAAAAAAGTAGTTTATAAAGTTGTATTTCCTTTTGTAAAAGTAAAAATTTAAAGGGGGTAGGATGTTTTAACTGGAGAATTTGCTTTTGGGAATAAGTATTTATAAAGTTGTTTTCCCTTTTTTAGAAGTAAAATTAAAGGGGTTTGGGAGAATTGTGGGAACTGGAGAATTGTTTCTTGGCAACATCTTTTGTTTTTGGGGGGGGCTTAGCCTCTTTCTTTTCTCTCCCTCGCACTGCTCGTTCCCCCTCTGTGGGGGCCTTTTAAACCGGCAGGATCTCTGGGTCCTTCTTCTATCTTTTGGGGCATTATGTGTTCCTTTCCCGGGGGGAGTTTTTTTTTTTAAAATTTTAAATTGTGACCACCATAAACCCAGGGTGACTAAAGTGTTGGGCAAAACACGGTTAGCCCAGGTTTTTGTCCAAAAGGGGAAAAGAGGGGCTAAAGTTTTTTGAGATAAAACCAATTTGGGGGAACAGCTTGCAGTGTTTGATTCGTTTTTTTTAAAATGTGAGGCTGTTTTTTATATTTTGTACATACTATTGAGAATACAGTTATATTTTTAAAAGTAGTAGTTTACATAACCCGTGAAGAGGGGGGGAAAAGGGGACAGAGACACTCAGGATGATCACCATGAGTAAGTATTACCCCAGACAAAAAAACCATTAAGTAAAAGCTACCCCACACTAGGGAAAAATGTAGTGAGAAAACCCTTTCCAACAAGGGAAAAAAGGGCAAACCCAAAGTAACATGCGGGGTTACCAAAACCCGTTTTCCCAGAGGGCTGAGGAAGGGTTTTTTGAGGTGGTTCGGACAGTAAAAGAGAATGGAGCGCAAAAGAAAAGACTTCAAAGTGTACATCCCGTAGTGAAAAGGGAAAAAGGGGTAGGGGTCGGCCCCCCCCCAGGGAAAAAAAGGGGTTTGGGGGGAGGGGGAAAAGGGGGTTTTTGTGTGCGAGGGGGTTGGACTTCCAGCAGGCCCTGGTGAGCGTTTTGATAGGAGTGAATGGAGACCAAAAGGTTTTTTTAAAACTTTTACGGCTGTTTTGGGGTGTGAGCAAAGTAAAATTTATAAGGGATTCAGGGGAAAACCGGGAGGCCGGGAAATTTTAGTCCTGGAGATGGAAGTACAGTGCCTGCACTCTGAAGGAGGGGGGTTAAGGGGCCCTTTAAAAACGGGAGTGTAAAAACAACCCCCTTTTGGCAAGACAGTGATGGGGTGAATGATGGGGAAAGTTTTTTTTTTTTCCGGGGCCCCCCTGCCTTGGGGGGAAACGGCCAGTGTGAAAAAAAAAATAAAAAAATATTTTTTTACCCCTTGAGGGCCCAACTGGCACCTCACCATGCCTTACCACACTGTTAAACCCCGTACGGTTTTTTAAATCTCTCAAACCAGCCTTTGGGTTTCCTTTAAAATTTACTTAAAAATAACCAACTATTTGCAGGCAAAATTTTTTTACCAAATCTTCATGCAACTTTCCTAGCCTTTTTCCCAAAAAATCCCAAGTCATAAGAGGATCTCATGCTAAATTTTTTCCATTTTTCCACACCAAAAATAACTTCTCACCTCTTTCCCGTTCGGGGGTTTTCATTTTTTTCACATAGTTTTTCTCCCCTTTTGCAACAGCACATCCTTTATTTTTCCCTTTTTTTGTGGCCCCCTATGGGAAAATAAGGTTTGTAGGGGTTTTTTAAAACATCCGGACATTCCGGGCCCCACTTGAAACCCCTTTTAAAATTTTTTCAATGAAAGGTTTTTTTTAAATTCAATAGTAAATTTTTCACCTTCTTTACCAAAAAGGCTTGGGACTAGGACTTTTTTTTTGGAGCCATGGTAGCTTATTTAGTACTTGCAAGCACTAAAATAAATGGAATATTATGAAATATTTCAATGGAGCACGTGAGGGGACCTTCACTCACTGGTAAACAATGCCAGACTGGCTGCCGCCTCGGCTCACGCCGTGGGTATGCGTCCAGGACGAACTACGACTCGCAAGTCAACCTATGAAAAGCGAGTCCACGTTTATACGAAAATACCCCTATGATTGGCGAAATTTACGATTGCTGGAAACTACGAAAAGCGGGGGACCACTGTATAGCACTCACATATTCAAAACATAAGTCTACACACTCCTTAGCTGTTCTCCCACATGGTGCATCTCAGCAACTTTGCCCTTCTCTCTTCATGACTAATCTCTGGGCTAACCAGTGTTTTGACACACTTTAGTCACCCTGGGTATGGTGTCCACAACTTAAGTTATAAAAACTCACCCCTGGACCACACATAATGCCCAAAAGAAATAGAAGAAGGACCCAGAGGTCCTGCCAGCTTGAAGTCCACCAACAGAGAGAGAGAGAGAGAGAGAGAGGGAGAGGGAGGAGCCTAGCTAAGCTCCTCCCACACCCACCAAAAACAAAAGACTGTTGCCAAGCACAATTCTTTGGTTACCACACCTTATTTACTTTTACAAAAAGAAATACAACTTCATAAACTACTTACTTAAATTGTATAACCTATTATATTGAGAAAAACAGGCTTGACTCAGCTGTCTTACAGCCATAAGAGTGATCTGCCCTTATGACATTTAGAGCTGAGTCCCCATCAATTCAATATAATTAGGTATTCCAGAGTAACTGTAACAGATACATAAATACATGTTGGGCCCTATAGCCCCATAGCACCCCCACCTCCAGATGAAGACTCACAAAAGCTAGCCGTGTCCCTCAGGATACGGCTAGTAATAATAAAAAATATTGCTTAAGTCTGAAGGTGGTAAGCAAGGCTACCAGAAATGTTACATATTTCCCAGCGCCCCAACTACTCATCCTTTACTGTTATTTACAACAGATTGCAGATTTTTTTAGAAAAGCATTTTAACCATACCCACATACTCAAGGGTGTAACTATTTACAATTTTAGTGGCTTTTAAACAAAACACATTACAATGCAAGAATTGCACACAATGCCCACTGTGAAAGCCTGCACCAACAGGCCTGTGCCTCTGCTGTGGTAATCCAGCAAGCAACTGGTACTCCAGGGTGGCATCTTTCTGATCAGGAGACGAGAGCAGAGCCAAACCCAGAGCAGTCAGGTGTACACCAGGCAGGAAACTTCACAAAACATGTCAAGGTGTCTCTCACTTGTTGGCCGAACCAAACAGTGAGACTTCCAGTCAACACTCACGATCCTTAACATGGTCAGGCACTCAAGCCCATCTTCCGAGGTCCCACTCCACACAGATCCTCCAACCTTACAGATGTTACAGATACATAAATACATGTTGGGTCCTATAGCCCCATAACATAGGCAAATAGCTATGATTTTACCCAAATGCAACATTGGAATTGGCCGAAAATAGGGCTCAATGTGGGCGAAATCACCCACTTTGAGACCGCTAACTTCGTGAGAGCATAATTCCGTAAGTTTTCCATCAAATTTCATACTTTTGGTGTCATTATGATTGGAAAAAGTTTCTTTATCATTTCATAAGAAAAAAATAATTTTTTTTTTCAAAAATTTTTCAACCCTGAGAACGAGTTTGGGAGAGGGCCTCTCGACCCTCTAAGTGTTAAAGAATAACTATAGTTTTACATTCACAAAACACAGATGAATTTTAAATAAACATTTAAAATAGTATTTACTTACCTTTATAAGAACACAAGAAAGAAGGAACACTGCAGCAGGCCTACTGACCCAGGCGAAGCAGGTCCATGTCCCCCTTCCCCTTGGATTAGCCCAATGACCCACCTAGTCAGGTCACTTCCACTTAAGGAAGGAGCACAGCATCAGACCTAGTAGTGCAAGCTAGTCAGGTCCACCTCACACCCATCCACACTCACTCATGTATTTATCTAACCTGTTTTTAAAACTACACAACATTTTAGCCTTTATAACTGTACTCAAGAGTTTGTTCCATTCATCCACAACTCTATTACTAAACCAGTGCTTTCCTATATCCTTCCTGATTCTTAATTTTTCCAACTTGAAACCACTGCTGCGAGTCCTGTCTTGGCTGGAAATTTTCAGCACGCTATTTACATCCCCTTATTTATTCCTGTTTTCCATTTATACAACTCAATCATATCCCCCCTAATTCTACGCCTTTCGAGAGAGTGCAGATTCAGGGCCCTCAGTCTATCCTCATAGGGAAGCTTTCTGATACATGGAATCAACTTTGTCATCCTCCTCTGTAGGTTTTCCAGTGCATTTATATCCATTCTGTAATACGGTGACCAGAACTGTGCAGCATAATCTAAATGAGGCCTAACCAAGGATATATAGAGTTGAAGAACAACCTGAGGTCTTCTATTATTTATATTTCTAGATATGAAGCCAAGGATTCTGTTAGCTTTATTGCGAACACCAATGCACTGTTGTCTTGGTTTTAGATTACTGCTAACCAGAACTCCTAAATCCTTTTTGCAGTCAGTAGTACTAACCCCTTGACTGTCGCAACTCCAAATCCTGAGGTGTCTCCTGGTGTCACAAAAAAAAAAAAAAAAAAAAAAATCATACGAAATGATAGAGAATCTTTTCCCGATTGTAATGACACCAAAAGAACAAAATTTGATGGAAAACTGACGGAATTATGCTCTCACAAAGTTAGCGACCTCGGTGATATTTACAGATCGGCAATTTCGGCCACTTTAAGCCCTATTTTTGGCTAATTCCATTGTTCCAGTCGACCAACCTCATAGCTATTTTTTTAGAACTCCATTTTTTCTATCGACTGAATACAAGAAACTGCCCATTTACCGATTTCAACTACCCAATAATGTGGTCAGAAATTTGCAATTTGGCCAATTTCACGAAAATTAAAAAATATGACGATTTCAAAATAGGGTCCAGAATGAACAATGAAGAAATTCCTGGCTCTAAAATAGCATTTTCTTTGTTCATCAGTCACGTTTCCAGGCCCCTCTGATATTACTCTTGCTTTCTATTTTGATTTTTTATTCAAACAAAAAATAGAAGATTTACTGTTATGCAGACTACTGCAATATGGTAATAATTGTAAAAATAATGTCAACCCATTCATGACTGCATATTAGAATGGCTACTTGGACATTTATTGGAAAATGACATCATTTGTTTACTTTTGAACATCGGCAAAAATCAAATGTTTCCCCTACTTTGAGCTGCATTTCAAGGTTCTTTTCATAGTAAAACCAATCAAAATCACCTCTATTTCTATAATATGTTTTCCATTCTATCAAATGAGACCAAGAAAACAAGAATATACCCATAAATACTATATGAAAATAGACTACAATGTCGGCATTTTAATTAAAAAAAAAAATGGTCGGAGTTTTGTTTTCTCATTACGCACTGCGTGCTGCAGGACTTTTTTTACATGGTGCACAGTGACCACACAGACCCATTCTCTCACATGTGGGCCTACCAGCTTTCTCCTGCTTGATTTGAAGCCGCTAGAATTTATGAGTATATGTATATACATCAAAAACGATGGCTCATAAGACGTATATATACAACCAAAACAGTCAAAGGGTTAAGATCTACATCATTTAGTTTATATGTAGCATGGTTATTTTCCTGTCCAACATTTAGAACTTTGCATTTGTCTATATTAAGCTGCAGCTGCCACTTCTCTGACCATTGCATCAATCTACTGATATCATCCTGGAGTGCTCTAGTGTCCTCATTAGAATGAATTGGCCGACCTATTTTGGTGCCATTAAAGAGACTTGCTGGCATCTGGAAGATAGGGAGGAGAGAGGGAAGACTTATTGTTCCATAAGGACTTCAGGTATCAAAGCCCTTTCTGGGGTTACTTCCCTTCTTTGTCTTTTAATGCCACTAGGACCTGCTCAAGTCATTGGACCCCTATTGCACAAAATAACTGTCAAGAGTGCTCTGTTTCTGGCATCTCTAAGATTTCCTTAAAATGGGACATGAAAATTGGACCCATGGTGGTTTATTTTACAGTCACAATTAATGAAGAAGCACTAAACACAATGAATTTATTGTGAAATGTTCGGCTGCCTGGTTGCCTGCCTTGCTGGCTGCCTGGCTGGCTGGATGTCTGGCTGACTGGCTGCCTGGCTGGCTGACTGGATGGCTGCCTGGCTGGCTGGCTGCCTGGCTGGCTGGCTGGCAGGATAAGCGCACAGGGTAATGTTCACTCAAGGATAAACAATGCTAGACTGGCTCATGACGCCTATGCAGGGAGGTGGACAGGTCTGGTACGCCGGCTGAAATTTGGGGCAACGGTCAAAACTTGGGACAAAATCTGGCCAAAAAAAGTTGTCGAAACTTGAAGTGGCTGATACTCAGGGAAGCCGAAACTCGGGGTTCCACTGTATTACCTTACTAATCTTAAGTTAATCTTTAACCCCTTAACTGTCCAAACGTGGATCTACTTTTTTATTTTTCCTGCCTCCAAATTTGGCACAATTGGCCTAAGATACCTGGTCAGCATAGAATGGGTCTTAACCCTCCGTGTGCACTGCATTAAAAAAATCTGGGACCATTTAGTACCTTGTGGGAGCACCAGTTCAACTGAACGCCAGCTAGAGCAAACAGCACGGCAAACACCACTGATGTCAAGTCGTATTAATACTCCCCTTTTAAGAGGAAAGTGTCATCTTGCTAGAATGTCCTATAACCTATGCCCTAAGTAAAAAGAAAAGTCTGGAACTGTAATTTCGGCAGGCTGGCTGGCCAGCTGGCTAGCCGGCAGCTGGCTGGCTGGCAGCTGGCTGATTGGCTGTCTCTATCTGTCTGTCTGTATCTATCTGTCTCTATATTTGTCTTTATCTCACAGGAACACATACGTAAATCCAAGTACAGTGGACCCTCACCTAACACTATTAATCCGTTCCTGAGAGCTCAATGTTAGGCGAAATTATCGTTAGGCGAATTAATTTTCCCAATAAGAAATAATGGAAATCAAATTAATCCGTGCAAGACACCCAAAAGTATGAAAAAAAATTTTTTTTTACCACATGAAATATTAATTTTAATACACACAAACTGAAGAAGACATGCACAGTTACTTGACACTTACCTTTATTGAAGATCTGGTGATGACTGATGGGATGGGAGGAGAGGAGTGTGTGGATGGTCTTAGGGTTTAGGAGAATCCCCTTCCATTAGGACTTGAGGTGTCAAGTCCTTTTTCGGGGTTACTTCCCTTCTTCTTTTAATGCCACTAGGACCAGCTTGAGAGTCACTGGACTTCTATCGCACAACATATCTGTCCACAGAGGCCTGTACCTCTTGTTCCTTTATGACTTTCCTAAAGTGTTTCACAACATTGTCAGTGTAATAGTCACCAGCACGGCTTGCAATAGCTGTGTGAGGGTGATTTTCATCCATAAAGGTTTGCACTTCAAGCCACTTTGCACATATTTCCTTAATCTTTGAAGTAGGCAACTTCTTCAATTTCTCTCTCCCCTCCTCCGAAGCAGTTTCCTCAGGTGAGGCCTCATGCTGATGAAGATGATCTAGCAGCTCATCAGTGGTTAGTTCTTCATTGTCCTCCTCCACCAACTCTTCCACATCCTCCCCACTAACCTCCAACCCCAAGGACTTCCCCAATGCCACAATTGATTCCTCAACTGGCATATGCTTCTCAGGGTTAGCCTCAAATCCTTCAAAATCCCTTTGGTCTACACATTCTGGCCACAGTTTCTTCCAAGCAGAGTTCAAGGTCCTCTTAGTCACTCCCTCCCAAGCCTTACCTATAAGGTTTACACAATTGAGGATGGTAAAGTGATCTCTAGAAAACTCTCTTAGAGTCAATTGAGTTTCTGAGGTCACTACAAAGCACCTTTCAAACACAGCTTTTGTGTACAGTTTTTTGAAGTTTGCAATGACCTGCTGGTCCATGGGCTGCAGGAGAGGAGTGGTATTAGGAGGCAAAAACTTGACCTTAATGAAGCTCATGTCCCCACAAAGTCGCTCTGACAAGTCTGTAGGATGACCAGGGGCATTGTCTAACACCAGGAGGCACTTAAGGTCTAATTTCTTTTCAATTAGGTAATTTTTCACAGTGGGGGGCAGATGCACGGTGTAACCAGTCATAGAAAAAGTCCCTAGTGGCCCATGGCTTAGTGTTTGCTCTGCACAGCACACACAAATTAGCTTTGAGGATATTCTTTTGCCTGAACGCTCTGGGAGTTTCTGAGTGATACACCAATAAAAGCTTCACTTTGCAATCGCCACTAGCATTGGCACACATGAGAAGAGTAAGCCTGTCTTTCACAGGCTTATGTCCTGGGAGTGCCTTTTCCTCCTGAATAATGTAGGTCCTGCTTGGCAATTTCTTCCAAAACAGGCCTGTTTCGTCACAATTAAACACTTGTTCAGGTTTGAATCCTTCAGCCTCTATGTACTCCTTGAATTCATGCACATATTTTTCAGCCACTTTGTGGTCTGAACTGGCAGCCTCACCATGCCTAATCACACTATGCATGCCACTATGATTCTTAAATCTTTCAAACCAACCTTTGCTGGCCTTAAATTCACTCACATCACCACTAGTTGCAGGCATTTTTCTAATTAAATCCTCATGCAACTGCCTAGCCTTTTCACAAATGATCGCTTGAGAGATGCTATCTCCAGCTATCTGTTTTTCATTTATCCACACCAGTAACAGTCTCTCAACATTTTCTAACACTTGTGATCGCTGTTTTGTAATCACAGTTGCACCTTTTGCAAGAACAGCTTCCTTGATTGCCGTTTTCCTGCTCACTATAGTAGAGATGGTTGATTGGGATTTACTATACAACTTGGCCAGGTCCGACACACGCACTCCACTTTCATACTTTGCAATTATCTCTTTCTTCATTTCAAAAGTCATTAGCACCCTTGGTCTCGAAGGGTTGGCACTAGAAGCTTTCTTGGGGCCCATGGTGACTTATTTTGCAGAAACAAACACCAGAAACAGTGATAATATGGATAATATGGAATGTACCGAATGTATCCTTTGATGCGTGCACACTGGCTGGCTTGTAAACACTGGCACACACGGGGCAGTTCAGGCCACATGTGGACACGTCTCGTACGAATTGTATCGCGTACCGGGTTTTGTTACAGGAACCGGGGCAAATTTTATGCGATATAACGCTTCGGATACTGGATTTATCGGTTACCAGTGACTTCTCGAACCGGGGGACCACTGTAATACTAGTGAAACAGCTAAAAATTTGATCAACTGGAATAAGGTAATTGGCCTAAAATGGGAGTCAAAGTCGGCAAAATCGTCAATGTGTATATATCGCTGACACATCAAAGCTTGCGAAAGCATAATTTCGTAAATTTTCCATCAAATTTCGTACTTTTTGTTTTATTACCTTCAGAAAAAGATTCTCTGCCATTTCATAAGAAAAAATAACAAAATTATTTTTGAAAATTCCTGGACACTGGTGCACACTTTGAAATTTGGCCTCTGGACCTTGAAAGGGTTAAATCTCTCATATCAACCTTTGCTAGCCTTAACCCTTAAACTGTCCAAAAGTAGATCTACGTTTGTGAGCGTAGCGCTCCAACCTTGATTTTCTCCATACGAAAGCATGTAAAAAAACAGAATCTACGTTTGGAGCGCTACGTGAGCATACGTAGATCTACGTTTGGACAGTTGAAGGGTTAAACTCACTAATATCAGCACTAGTTTCAGGCATTTTTTTATTAGATCATTATTCAACTGCCTTGCCTTTTCACATATTATTGACTGAGAAACACTATCTCACGATAATTGTTTCTCGTTGATCCGCATCAACAACAGTCTCTCCACATCTTCGAGTATTTGCAATCTCTGTTTAGTAAGCATACTTACACCTTTCGCAACAACAGCTCCCTTGATTGCCTCTTTGTTGGCCAAGATAGTAGTAATGGTTGAATGGGATTTGTTATATAACCTGGCCAACTCAGAGACACATACTCCACTTTCGTACTTTGTGATTATCTCTTTCTTTAATTCAACAGTATTTCTCACCCTTTTTACCACAGGGTTGACATTAGAAGCTTTCTTTGGGCCCATAGTGGCTTATTTAGCTGTTACAAGCACTAAAAACAATGGAATAATACAAAATGTATCGCATGTACGCGTGGAATTGTCCAGACTAGCTGGAAAAGAATGGCACACTAGCTGAAGGCAGGGTGGCTCAGGCTGGGCAAACAGGCAGACATGTTCAGGATGAATGCCCTTAACCGAGTTCTTGGGCATTAGCCGAGCCAATATTTTGACGCAAAAGCGTGCCGCTATCCGATTTTGACGTCAGCAAATGCCGCCGTTATCCGAGGGTCCACTGTATTTGAGCACTATTTCAGTACCTAATATTAGTGTCAGAACAAAGATTAACTACAAAATCACAAGAACTACTACAAATTGTCATTATCAGAATATAAAAAATATACAAATTAAAAAAAAATAATGAGATAAAATGGTATATCAGCAACACGTCTGCAACTGGCAGTTCTTCATGTTGCCATCAGATGAGTCACAAGTGCCGACTTTGCAGCCTTATATCTCTGTAAGTACTGACTCTAGAATTTTTTTTTTTTACATTACTTTATGTAAAAAAATGTCTTCATTTAAAAAAAAAAAGGATTTTTTTTTCATTTTCAAAATATTCGGAGCGCTGGGCGAGAGAATGTGGATCTGCATGTGGACAGTTAAGAGGTTAAGTTTGCCCGAAATGCTTTGCATACAAAGGAGCTTTTGGCATGTACACCCAACTATTATATTCCTCTGTACAACCATGTAATTTGTCAAAATAAACATATAAATCTAAGTTAATCTTTAAGCTTGAATAGAAATGCTCTGCTTACAAAGAGGCTTTTGGCATGTACACCCAACTATTGTATTCCACTGTACAACCATGTAACCTGTCAAAATAAACGCCTGAATCTTAATCTTAAGCATATAAACAAACCTATCTCAGCATACAGCAATTAAACATTGGTTTGTAATTTCTGAATGACCAATGAAATCATGAGTTCACTCACCCATCTTTTGGAAGAAGTGCTCTAATCACTTCACAAGCCCAGTCTATATCCTTGTCCCCCACACCAGACAGGAAGACGGATCCACATTCTTTGTATTTTAGATCAATGTATGGCAAAGGCCTCAGCAGATCAGGATTAATACCCGCTACTACATGGATACCTGTAAATAATTAAAGGTTGTCTTATATAATATAGACTATTACAACAAAATAGTATGAGCATTCATATACTAGTAGGTACACATCATACAGGTCTCCCTCAACATTCGCGAGGGTTAGGGGATCAAGAGCCTCGCAAATGTTGAAAAATCACGAATGTTTGGTGCCCCGATATATTGTAGGGAAATATAATACAATACTTCTTCCTTAACTTGTTGAACCATGAACAATCATAAAATACATGAAAACATTGTAAATTGTACTAAATACATACATGTTATGGTTTAATAACATGTATAACATGTATTATTGTGAAATGTTTGGAAGAGCACGGAGACTAATGCTCACTCCAGCATAAACAAAGCCACACTGACGATGTGTCAACCACTCCCTCGTATTTTTGTACAATTTCCTTCTTCAATTCTGTCGTATTTATTATTATAATTATTATTACTACTATTGTTATTATTAGCAGTAGCAGAAATGTTTGATTCTTTGCTGTGTTCAAGAGTCAACACATGATGTCACCGTCCAATACCTGTCCGAATAGCCATTCCAATATGCAGTCATGAATGGGTTTACATTATTTATACTGTAGTTTAATAGCAAATAATGAACAAACAAAACACTCACCACACTGGTGGGAGGGCTGGCTATCAAGTTGCGGGGGTCACAGGGAGGGTAGTAGGGACTCGCAGGTGGCGGGAAACTTAAATATGATTTGGCAGCTGGGAATTTGGAGGCTGGGAATTTGGTGGTTGGTAATTCGCGAATGTGTGAAGCCCGCGAAAGTTGAAAATGTGAATGTTGAGGGAGACCTGTACAGTATATACAATAAGACATAACACTTTTTTGTCTATGCACCTTAGTGAAAGATCAGAAGTGTAGACTACATATATACAGTGGACCCCTGTGTTTCGGCAGCCACGACTTTTACGAAATCTGACTTTCAGCAACTTTTTTCGTCAAAATATAGCCTCGCAGTTTGTGATTGGTGTCTGTTACGACCAAGGTCATAATAAGATTAATTTATGTGTATTATCCACTTAATATTATACTTGGGGTTTCTTTAATACTAGCTAAATTAAAGATTCCACTAGTTTATAATATTATCTGATTTAGGAATATATGTACCTGGGTATGATGTGTATACATGTATATATATATATATTTATGTATTTTGAGTAATGTGTTGGGTAGGTAGGTAACAGCTGGCTAAGAGTTGAAACAAGGTATGTCCTTGGAGGGTAGTTTAGCCTACTATTCCCTCTCCTCTTTGGGAGTTGATGTCATGTAGGGAATAACTGTGCTAATTCAGTTCGCTCTCTCTGCCAACTCAGTGTGCATTGACTGAGCTACCCCTCCAGCACTCCACCTTATTCTTACTTGGATAGAGAATTCTGTTGTATAAACTCCTGAACCAGCTTGAGGTTTATTCTGAAGTGAAGTCTGCGGACAGTTATATATTGTTACCCTCAGTTTACGATGTGACGATCTGTGTCAAGCTTAGAACTTTGTGATATATTCCTTATGCCAGGGAGTTACTCAGTGAAAGTGTTACTTCTCAATGTATGTACAGGTCCTCCATCACAAATCCGGCATCATTGGGACCTGTAGTGTGCCGGATCACTGAGTTTGCCGGATTACAGAGTAGTTAGGTTAGCATACACTTAATGAAATTAACCAACTTGACTGACGCAAAAATCGAACATTTCCAGTACTTTGAGCTCAATTTCACGGTACTTTTGATCGTGAAAGCAATCAAAATTATGTCTATTTCTGTAATATATCTTCCATTCTATCAAATGAGTCCAAAAAAAAATAAGACTACAACCATAAAAGCCATACGAAAATATACTGCAAAGAGGCGGCTAATGGCTGAGAAGTGAATTCCCTTATTTATCATTCGTCTTTTTTATTTTTGTTGTACGTTAAGAAGCATCTTTCCATCATACATTGGTCAAGTTTCAGTAAGATAGCCCAACAAACAACCAAGAAAAAAAAAATATTTACCAAAAATCATATATGGCAAGCCCAAGCCAGGTACTGGAAATAAGTCACTTTGTCTGACTTTTCTGGGTTATCCTAGGTTCTCTATACATACACTGCTATGTATGATAATCTATGTAACTGTATTTGTGTATACCTGAATAAACTAATTTACTTCTAGTCTGTTAACTGAGTACAAGAAACCACCAATTCACTTATTTCAACTATCCAATAAAGTGGTCAGAAATTGGCAGTTTGGCCAATTTCACACAAATTTCAACAGATGCCAATTTCAAAATAGGACCCAGAATAAACAATGCAGACATTCCTGGCACTAAAATAACATTTTCTTTGTTCATTAGTCACGGCTACAGGCCCCTCTTACATTACTCTTGCTTACCATTTGGAATTTTTATTCACACAAAAAAATAGAAGATTTACTGTTATGCAGACTACCGCATTATTGTAATAATTGTATAAATAATGTCAACACAGACTACGTATTGGAATTTGGACTGGCAGGTGGACAGGTATTGGACGGTGGCGTCATTTGTTTACTCTTGAGCTTCGCTAAAGAATAGAACATTTCCGCTACTGTGAGCGCAATTTCAAGGTACTTTTCGTCATGAAAGCAATCAAAATCATATCTATTTCTGTAATATATCTTTCAATCAAATGAGACCGAAAAAATGAGAATATAACCATAAAAACATACAAAAATATACCGCTAAGCAGCCGCTAATGGCTGAGAAGTGAACTCTGCTATTTATGGTCTGATTTCTTACATTTTTGGTGTTTTACCTGGAGTTTACCTGGAGAGAGTTCCGGGGGTCAACGCCCCCGCGGCCCGGTCTGTGACCAGGCCTCCTGGTGGATCAGAGCCTGATCAACCAGGCTGTTGCTGCTGGCTGCACGCAAACCAACGTACGAGCCACAGCCCGGCTGGTCAGGAACCCCTGCTCTTCATTGGGGGGATGTTGCATCGTCTGCCAAGTCTTTTGCTTTCGTAGTGAGTGATTTTCGTGTGCAAGTTCGGTACTAGTCCCTCTAGGATTTTCCAGGTGTATATAATCATGTATCTCTCCCGCCTGCGTTCCAGGGAATACAGGTTCAGGAACCTCAAGCGCTCCCAGTAATTGAGGTGTTTTATCTCCGTTATGTGCGCCGTGAAGGTTCTCTGTACATTTTCTAGGTCAGCAATTTCACCTGCCTTGAAAGGTGCTGTTAGTGTGCAGCAATATTCCAGCCTAGATAGAACAAGTGACCTGAAGAGTGTCATCATGGGCTTGGCCTCCCTAGTTTTGAAGGTTCTCATTATCCATCCTGTCATTTTTCTAGCAAATGCGATTGATACAATGTTATGGTCCTTGAAGGTGAGATCCTCCAACATGATCACTCCCAGGTCTTTGACGTTGGTGTTTCGCTCTATTTTGTGGCCAGAATTTGTTTTGTACTCTGATGAAGATTTAATTTCCTCGTGTTTACCATATCTGAGTATTGAAATTTCTCATCGTTGAACTTCATATTGTTTTCTGCAGCCCACTGAAAGATTCGGTTGATGTCCGCCTGGAGCCTTGCAGTGTCTGCAATGGAAGACACTGTCATGCAGATTCGGGTGTCATCTGCAAAGGAAGACACGTGTGCTGTGGCTGACATCCTTGTCTATGTCGGATATGAGGTTGAGGAACAAGATGGGAGCGAGTACTGTGCCTTGTGGAACAGAGCTTTTCACCGTAGCTGCCTCGGACTTTACTCTGTTGACGACTACTCTCTGTGTTCTGTTAGTGAGGAAATTATAGATCCATCGACCGACTTTTCCTGTTATTCCTTTAGCACGCATTTTGTGCGCTATTACGCCATGGTCACACTTCTCGAAGGCTTTTGCAAAGTCTGTATATATTTACATCTGCATTCTTTTTATCTTCTAGTGCATTTAGGACCTTTTTCGTAGTGATCCAATAGTTGAGACAGGACAGGAGCGACCTGTTCTAAACCCATGTTGTCCTGGGTTGTGTAACTGATGGGTTTCTAGATGGGTGGTGATCTTGCTTCTTAGGACCCTTTCAAAGATTTTTATGATATGGGATGTTAGTGCTATCGGTCTGTAGTTCTTTGCTGTTGCTTTACTGCCCCCTTTGTGAAGTGGGGCTATGTCTGTTGTTTTTAGTAACTGTGGGACGACCCCCGTGTCCATGCTCCCTCTCCATAGGATGAAAAAGGCTCGTGATAGGGGCTTCTTGCAGTTCTTGATGAACATGGAGTTCCATGAGTCTGGCCCTGGGGCAGAGTGCATGGGCATGTCATTTATCGCCTGTTCAAAGTCATTGGCATCAGGATAACATCGGATAGCCTTGTGTTAACCAAATTTTGTGGCTCTCTCATAAAAAATTCATTTTGATCTTCGACTCTCAGTCTGGTTAGCGGCTTGCTAAAAACTGAGTCATACTGGGACTTTAGTAGCTCACTCATTTCCTTGCTGTCATCTGTGTAGGACCCATCTTGTTTAAGTAGGGGCCCAATACTGGATGTTGCTCTCGACTTTGATTTGGCATAGGAGAAGAAATACTTTGGGTTTCTTTCGATTTCATTTATGGCTCTTAGTTCTTCCCGCGATTCCTGACTCCTATAAGATTCCTTTAGCTTGAGTTCGATGCTTGCTATTTCTCTGACCAGTGTCTCCCTACGCATTTCAGATATATTGACCTCTTTTAGCCGCTCTGTTATTCTTTTCCGTCTCCTGTAAAGGAAGCGCCTGTCTCTTTATATTTTACATCTACTCCTCCTTTTTCTTAAGAGGAATAAGCCTTGTGCATACATCGAGTGCCACCAAGTTAATCTGTTCTAGGCATACGTTGGGGTCTGTGTTGCTTAGTATATCTTCCCAGCTTATATCGGTGAGGACTTGGTTTACTTGGTCCCACTTTATGTTTTTGTTATTGAAGTTGAATTTGGTGAATGCTCCCTCATGACTAATCTCATCATGTCGGTCTGGGGCTCCGCGCATACATGTCTGAACCTCAATTATGTTGTGATCTGAGTATATTGTTTTTGATATGGTGACATTTCTTATCAGATCATCATTGTTAGTGAAGATGAGGTCTAGTGTATTCTCCAGTCTAGTAGGCTCTATTATTTGCTGGTTTAAATTGAATTTTGTGCAGAGATTTAAAAGCTCGTGTGAGTGTGAGTTTTCATCAGAGCTGTTGCTGGATCAGTCAGCTGTTGCTGGATCAGTCAGCTGTTGCTGGATCAGTCAGCTGTTGCTGGACCAGTCAGCTGTTGCTGGATCAGTCAGCTATTGCTGGATCAGTCAGCTGTTGCTGGATCAGTCAGCTGTTGCTGGATCAGTCAGCTGTTGCTGGACCAGTCAGCTGTTGCTGGATCAGTCAGCTGCTGTTGCACCAGCAGCTGTTTCTGAACATGACTCGTCCCGAATCTGTCCCGAACCTGTCCGTACAGCCTGAGCGCCTCCCTTGCCGTCATTGTTTACAAGCCAGGGTGGCCGGTTCCATGCATACATTCGATACATTTTGTATTATTCCATTATTCATAGTGCTTGTAACTGCTAAATAAGCCACAATGGGCCCAAAGAAAGCTTCTAGTGCCAACCCTGTGGTAAAAAGGGTGATAAATACTATCGTACCACAGTCAGCTGCTGCTGCACCACAGTCAGCTGATAAATTGGACCAGTCAGCTGTTGCTGCACCACAGCTGCTGCTGCACCACAGCTGCTGCTGCACCACAGCTGCTGCTGCACCACAGCCAGCTGTTGCTGCACCACAGCTGCTGCTGCACCATGGTCAGCTGCACCACAGCTGTTGTTGTTGCTGCACCACCATCAGCTGTATTACTCGAAGATGTGGAGAGAGTGTTGTTGGTGTGGCTTAACGTGAAACAATTACCGTGAAACGATTAACCCCGGAGGGTTAGCCACCCAGGATAACCCAAGAAAGTCAGTGCATCATCGAGGACTCTCTAACTTATTTCCATTGGGGTCCTTAATCTTGTCTCCCAGGATGAAACCCACACCAGTCGACTAACACCCAGGTGAACAGGGAAAAACGCCTGAAACTAGTGCTCATATTGGTGAATTTAAAGCCAGCAAAGGTTGGTTTGAGAGATTTAAGAATCGTAGTGGCATACACAGTGTGATAAGGCCTGTTCTGGAAGAAAATGCCAAACAGGACCTACAGTACTCAGGAGGAAAAGGCATTCCCAAGACACAGTGTCTCATCAGTCATTGCTGCATCTTCAATAAAGGTAAGTGTAATTTATTCTTCATTTAGTAGAGTAGTACATGCACAATATATACTGTGCATGTACTACTCTACTATTGTGCATGTATCCTTCTCTTTGTGTGTAGGAAAATGTATATTTCATGTGGTAAAAATTTTTTTTTTCATACTTTTGGGTGTCTTGCAAGGATTAATTTGATTTCCATTATTTCTTATGGGGAAAATTCATTCGCATAACGATAATTTCGCATAACAATGAGCTCTCATGAACGGATTAATATCATTATGCGGGGATCCACTGTATAATTAAGTGTAAACTTATTGTCTGGCATTTATATGCATTTATAAATGGAAAAATGGCGTTCTGCTTTCCGGCAATGTCTGCTTTCCAGCAGTAGCCTGAAACCTAACCTGCAATATAAGTGGGGCTCTATTGTACCCAGGATGACTCGAATATGGAACACATTCGTACAGCATAATGATGTCAACGAGATAAAGTCAGTTGATCTAATGAAAATGCTGGCCCACAGATGGCTCCAACTTCATCCTGATCCCTACTTGTATATCTCATAACAATAAAAATGCTTTCAAATGAGCTGATGTAGGTAACAGCTCTTAGCTTGCCAATAAAGTTAGGAATCCTTAACCTGTAAATAGCTTGTCAATAAAGCAAGGGATCCTTAACTTTGTCAAACCCTGTGTAAAGAAAAAAAAAAGTGGAGAGAGAGAGAGAGGAGAGAGAGAGAGGAGAGAGAGAGGAGAGAGGAGAGAGAGGAGAGAGGAGAGAGAGGAGAGAGAGAGAGAGAGAGAGAGAGAGGAGAGAGAGAGAAGAGAGAGAGAGAGAGAGAGAGAGAGAGAGGAGAGAGAGAGAGAGGAGAGAGAGAGAGAGAGAGAGAGAGAGAGAGAGAGAGAGAGAGAGAGGAGAGAGAGGAGAGGAGAGAGAGAGAGAGGAGAAGAGAGAGAGGAGAGGAGAGAGAGGAAGAGAGGAGAGAGGAGAGAGAGAGGAGAGAGAGAGAGAGGAGAGAGAGAGAGGAGAGAGAGAGAGAGAGAGAGAGAGAGAGAGAGAGAGAGAGAGGAGAGAGAGAGAGAGAGGAGAGAGGAGAGGAGAGAGAGGAGTGAGAGAGAGGAGAGAGAGAGGAGAGAGAGAGAAGAGAGAGAGGAGAGAGAGAGAGAGAGAGAGAGAAGAGAGCGAGAGAGAGAGAGAAGAGAGAGGAGAGAGAGAGAGAGATGAAGAGGATGAGAGAGAGAGAAGCGTGGAGGAGAGAGAGAGAGAGAGAGAGAGAGAGATCAGCCTTGGTTTGGCTTTCGTTGTAGAGAGGCTGCTACTGCTAAGTACAAAGCATGGCAAAGGTATAAGAGACATCCTACCACCTATAACAGGAACTTGCACAGGCAAGCCTGTAGGCATATGGGTGATGTTCAAAAGTGGGCCATTGCTAAACGGGAGGTGGATACTAAAAGAAAGCTAGCATCAGGTAGGGTAGGCTCCAAAACCTGGTGGTCCCTGGTCAAGGACAGACAAGGTTATCTACCTGATGAACTCATTCCACCTCTAAATCGACAGGATGGGACCACCTCTGCTAGTAGTCAAGAGAAGGCGGACCTCTTTGCTGAACACTTTGCTACCAAAATGCAAGTTCCTGATCCAGCAAGGGACCCTCCTTGGCTAGCTGCAAGAACTGTGTCAAAACTGTCAGTGGTGACAATAAGGCAGGAAGAGGTGCATTTCCTTCTTAAATCGCTTGACCAAGAAAAGGCTGTGGGCCCAGACAAGTTGAGCCCAAGATTGCTGAGAAGATGTGCAGACCAGCTAGCAGCACCTCTAACTCGCATCTTTCAGCACTGCCTAGTACAGTGTAAATGGCCCTCTCTATGGAAAGAGGCGAATGTAGTCCCTGTTCACAAAAAGAAGAGCAGAACAGAAATCAGCAACTACAGACCAGTGTCACTCCTGTCAATCACTGGTAAGATCCTTGAGACAATAATCTCAAGACAAATGACAGAGTTTTTTGACTACCACTCACTACTTTGTGATCGTCAATATGCTTCAGGAAAGGTTACTCTGCTGCTGATCTGTTGTTAAACCTCTCCACTAAGTGGCACCAGTCACGGGATGAAATCCAAAGTCAGCTGTGTGTAGCACTGGACATTGCTGGCACTTCGACCAGGTGTGGCACCAGGGCCTCTTAGCAAAACTTCAAGCACTGGGAATTGCAGGCTCTATGCTATGCCCTCCTCAGTGACTACCTTCATGTAGATCTCTAAGTGTAGTTCTCAATGGAACGGAATCAGCAAGACATCCCATTGGGGAAAGTGTTCCACAAGGAAGCATGCTGGGTCCATTCTTATGGAATGTCTACTTCAACGACCTTCTTCATCTCATCCCAGAATCACATGCATATGCAGACGACTGTACACTGACATTCACTTATCCAAGAGAAGAAATGCCAGCTGCTCTAAGCTACATCAATTACCAGCTGAGAGCTATATCAGCTTGGGGAAATAGATGGCAAGTAACATTTGCACCTGAGAAAACGCAAATGATGATCGTCTCTAGGCACCATGATGGTAATGCTGGTGCAGTAGTAAGGATGAATGGGAGGATGTTGGCACCTGGAGAAGTTGATATCCTTGGGGTGAAATTTGACTCCAAACTAACCATGAAGAACCATGTTGTAAAAACTTGCAAACAAGGCAGCCAGGAAGCTTACAGCACTTTGCCGTATCTCCCATCTGCTTGACAGTAGGGGTTGCAAGATCCTGTTACGAGGCACAAGTACGCTCGCACCTTGAGTATGCTCCACTTTCTTGGTTTGCCTGCCCCCCCTCTCATCTGTGACTGCTTGACAGAGTAGAGAACAGAGCAAGACATCTCATCTCTCGCCTGGACCCATCCTGGATAGATCTGTCATTTCAGCAGAGCCTTCAACATAGGAGGGATGTGGGTGGCCTTACTGTTATGTACAGGCCAATATTGTCAAAATACCACACTTGGATCCACTTCGAGGACAGCGTGAAACAAGCTTTTATGCCACAAGACGGGCAGAAAGCAGCAACTTCACTCTGGCTGTAAACCCTTCTCCAGAACATCACTCCATCTGAGATCATACATACCCAGGATGACTAGAGTATGGAACACATTCGTAACAGCATAATGATGTCAACGAGATAAAGTCAGTTGATCAAATGAAAATGCTGGCCCACACATGGCTCCAACTTCATCCTGTTTCCTACTTGTATGTCTCATAACAATAAAAATGCTTTCAAATGAGCTGATGTAGGTAACAGCTCTTAGCTTGCCAATAAGTTAGGAATCCTTAACCTGTAAATAGCTGTCAATAAAGCTAGGGATCCTTAACCTTGTCAAACCCTGTGTAAAAAAAAAAAAAAGAGAGAGAGGAGAGAGAGAGGAGAGGAGAGAGAGAGAGAGAGAGAGAGAAGAGAGAGAGAGAGAGAGGAGAGAGGGGAGAAGAGAGAGAGGGGAGAGAGAGAGAGAGAGAGAGGAGGAGAGAGAGAGGAGAGGAGAGGGGAGAGAGAGGAGAGAGAGAGAGGGAGAGAGAGGAGAGAAGAAGAGAGGAGAGAGAAGAGGGAGAGAGAGAAGAGGGGGAGAGAGAGAGAGAGGGAGGGAAGAGGAGAGAGAGGAGAGAGAGAGGAGAGAGAGAGATGAGAGAGAGAGAGAGAGAGAAGAGGAGAGAGAGAGAGGAAAGAGAGAGAGAGGGAGAGAGAGAGGAGGAGAGAGAAGAGAGAGAGAGAGAGGAGAGAGAGAGAGAGAGAGAAGGAGAAGAGAGAGAGAGAGAGAGAGAGAGAGGAGAGGAGAGAGAGAGAGAGGAGAGGGGAGAGAGAGGAGAGAGAGAGAGAGAGGAGAGAGGGGAGAGAGAGAGAGAGGGAGAGAGAGAGAGAGAGAGAGAGGGGAGAGAGAGAGAGAGAGAGGGGAGAGAGAGGAGAGAGAGAGGAGAGAGAGAGGAGAGGAGAGAGAGAGAGGAGAGAGAGAGAGAGAGGAGAGAGAGACAGAGAGAGAGAGAGACAGAGAGAGAGAGAGCCACCTGACTAGCCAGCCAACCACCTGACAAGCGAGCCAACCACCTGACAAGCCAGCCAACCACATGACTAGCCAGCCAACCACATGACCAGCCAGCCAGCCACATGACCAGCCAGTCAGCCAGCCACCTGACCAGCCAGCCAGCCAGCCAGCCAGCCAGCCAGCCAACTAACCAGCCAGCCAGCCATGTTGTTCACACATACCCACCCTCCCTTCCCTACTACCTTCACTGCCTCCCTCCCCTTACTGCCTTTCCCCATCACCCACACTGTGGGAGAGTGAGGCATTCCTTACGCTTGGATTGGTGACAAAGGTGCACTGAATTACCTCTCCCACAATGCAATGCAGGTGCATAAATTTTTTTCCTACTGTGCACACTTACCACATAGACCCATTCTATCACATGTAGGCCTATCAGCTCTCTCCCGCTCAATTTGAAGGTGCTAGAATTTACGCATACTGGTACGACACCAACCCTGGCGAGCAAGCCATACTAGTACGGCACCAACCCTGAAAGGGTTAAATTTCTGCAGCCAACCATCTAAATATTGACAGTTGCTTTAAATGTTCAGTTCTTCATGGTATATTCTAGTTTGTTTCATGACCAACAAACCAATCAGTGGCATACATTCATTATTCGTTGTCAAATCCACTCCATTAGCACACGGTCAAGGTCTTTGTTTTATGTCCTATGCAGTGTTTTCCTATTTTTCATTAGATTTTGGTCATCACTGTCACTATAATACTTCATTAACTTGTCTTTGTTTCTTTAAATCATAAACAGTAGTAGTACCAACACTATATTCTTCAGTAAGACACCGCACTGAAACATCACGTTCAAGTTCCTGCAGTAACTCTACTTTCTACGTTACTGATAACATCAGATGATTCCTTTTCTTTTTCTCATTGTTACCCATCGGGGTATCAGCAGCTCTTTTTGATATTTTCACAGTGAAATTAAAGTCACAAAATAAAAAGCATAAAAAAATATCAGCAAACAGCAGATGCACGTGTGAACACTACAAGCGCTGAGACATAACTGATGCCTGCCATTCCGGTTGTAAAAAATTTCGGTTTTCAGAACTTTTCGAATTTCAGAATTTCAGATAAAGGAATGTAGACCAGTATTACTGTCCCTATTCTTGTTCCTTCCTTCCTTCAACTCTTATTTATTACTATAAAGGCAATTTTTGTATCATTTCAGATACTTAGCTTCACCCTTAATGTATCACTAATTAGAATTTTTTATTGAATTACTGAATACCTTCAATATAAAATAAACTAAATACAGTGGACCCTCGGTTAGTGCCTTTAATCCGTTCCAGAGAGCTAGCCTTTAACTGATTTAGCCTTTAACCGAATTAATTTTCCCCATAAGAAATACAGTGGACCCCCGCATACCGTTGGCCTTACATAATGTTAAATCTGCATACCGATACATTTTATAGCTAAGATTTTGCCTCGCATACCGCTAAAAAACCCGCTCAACGCTATTCGTCCGAGATGCGTCTATGTGAGGCCTGAGCCAGCCTCACATGTTCCGCCGGTGGCATTGTTTACAAGCCAGCCTCCGCGGTAACATCCAAGCATACAATCGTAACATTTCGTATTATTACAGTGTTTTTGGTGATTTTATCTGCAAAATAAGTGACCATGGGCCCCAAGAAAGCTTCTAGTGCCAACCCTGTGGTAAAAAGGGTGAGAAATATTATCGAAATACTGTGGTACCATGGTCAACTGCTGATGCTGCTGCTGCTGTAGCACTGTCAGCTGCTGCTGCTGCTGTAGCACCATCAGCTGCTGCTGCTGCTGCTGTACCACCATCAGCTGCTGCTGCTGTTGTAGTACCGTCTGCTGCTGCTGCTGCTGTAGTACCGTCTGCTGCTGCTGTAGCATCGTCTGCTGCTGCTGTAGCATCGTCTGCTGCTGCTGTAGCACTGTCAGCTGCTGCTGCACTGTCAGCTGCTGCTGCTGCTGTAGCACCGTCAGCTGCTGCTGCTGCTGTACCACCGTCAGCTGCTGCTGCTGCTGTTGTAGTACCATCTGCTGCTGCTGCTGCTGCTGTAGTACCGTCTGCTGCTGCTGTAGCATCGTCTGCTGCTGCTGTAGCATCGTCTGCTGCTGCTGTAGCATTGTCTGCTGCTGCTGTAGCACTGTCAGCTGCTGCTGCACTGTCAGCTGCTGCTGCAGCACTGTCAGCTGCTGCTGCTGCTGCTGTAGCACCGTCAGCTGCTGCTGCTGCTGTAGCACTGTCAGCTGCTGCTGCTGCTGTACCACCGTCAGCTGCTGCTGTTGTAGTACCGTCTGCTGCTGCTGTAGCGTTGTCTGCTGCTGCTGTAGCACTGTCAGCTGCTGCTGCTGCTGTAGCACTGTCAGCTGCTGCTGCTGCTGTAGCACTGTCAGCTGCTGGTGCTGCTGTAGCACTGTCAGCTGCTGCTGCTGCTGCTGTACCACCGTCAGCTGCTGCTGCTGTAGTACCGTCTGCTGCTGCTGCTGTAGTACCGTCTGCTGCTGCTGTAGTACCGTCTGCTGCTGCTGTAGTACCATCTGCTGCTGCTGTAGTACCATCTGCTGCTGCTGTAGCATCGTCTGCTGCTGCTGTAGCACTGTCAGCTGCTGCTGCTGCTGCTGTAGCACTGTCAGCTGCTGCTGCTGCTGCTGCTGTAGCACTGTCAGCTGCTGCTGCTGCTGTAGCACTGTCAGCTGCTGCTGCTGCTGTAGCACTGTCAGCTGCTGCTGCTGCTGTAGCACTGTCAGCTGCTGCTGCTGCTGCTGTAGCACTGTCAGCTGCTGCTGCTGCTGCTGTAGCACTATCAGCTGCTGCTGCTGCTGCTGCTGTAGCACTGTCAGCTGCTGCTGCTGCTGCTGTAGCACTGTCAGCTGCTGCTGCTGCTGCTGTAGCACTGTCAGCTGCTGCTGCTGCTGTAGCACTGTCAGCTGCTGCTGCTGCTGCTGCTGCTGTAGCACCGTTGTTGGTGTGGCTTATTGAGAATACCAAGAAACAATTAACCCCAGAGGGTTAGCCACCCAGGATAACCCAAAAAAGTGTGTCATCGAAGACTGTCTAACTTATTACCATTAGGGTCCTTAATCTTGTCTCCCAGGATGCAACCCACACCAGTCGACTAACACCCAGGTGAACAGGAAAAAACGCCTGGAACTAGTGCTCATATTGGTGAATTTAAAGCCAGCAAAGGTTGGTTTGAGAGATTTAAGAATCGCTGTTGCTGGATCAGTCAGCTGTTGCTGGATCAGTCAGCAGTTGCTGGACCAGTCAGCTGTTGCTGGATCAGTCAGCTGTTGCTGGATCAGTCAGCTGTTGCTGGACCAGTCAGCTGTTGCTGGACCAGTCAGCTGTTGCTGGATCAGTCAGCTGCTGCTGCACTACGGTCAGCTGCTGTTGCACCATCAGCTGTTTCTGAACATGACTCGTCCCGAACATGTCCGCCTAGCCTGAACGTCTCGGCTGCCTTGCTGTCATTGTTTACAAGCCAGGGTGGCTGGTTGCATGCATACATTCGATACATTTTGTATTATTCCATTATTTATAGTGCTTGTAACTGCTAAATAAGCCACCATGGGCCCAAAGAAAGCTTCTAGTGCCAACCCTGTGGTAAAAAGGGTGATAAATACTATCGTACCACAGTCAGCTGCTGCTGCACCACAGCTGCAGCTGCACCATGGTCAGCTGTTGCTGCACCCAGCTGCTGCTGCACCATGGTCAGCTGCACGACAGCTGTTGTTGCTGCTGCACCACCATCAGCTGTATTACTCGAAGATGTGGAGAGAGTGTTGTTGGTGTGGCTTAACGTGAAACAATTACCGAGAAACAATTAACCCCGGAGGGTTAGCCACCCAGGATAGCCCAAGAAAGTCAGTGCATCATCGAGGACTCTCTAACTTATTTCCATTGGGGCCCTTTAAAACTTGTCTCCCAGGATGAAAACCCACACCAGTCGACTAACACCCAGGTGAACAGGGAAAAATGCCTGGAACTAGTGTTTCAAAATTGGTGAATTTAAAGCCAGCAAAGGTTGGGTTTTGAGAGTTTAAGAATCGTAGTGACACACACGTGTGAAAAGGGCCCTGTTCTGGAAGAAAATGCCAAACAGACCTACAGTACTCAGGAGGAAAAGGCACTCCCAGGACACACTGTCCTCATCAGTCATTGCTGCATCTTCAATAAAGGTGTCATTTATTCTTCATTTAGTAGAGTAGTACATGCACAATATATATTGTGCATGTACTACTCTACTATTGTGCATGTATCCTTCTCTTTGTGTGTAGGAAAATGTATATTTCATGTGGTAAAATTTTTTTTTTCATACTTTTGGGTGTCTTGCACGGATTAATTTGATTTCCATTATTTCTTATGGGGAAAATTCATTCGCATAACGATAATTTTGCATAACAATGAGCTCTCATGAATGGATTAATATCGTTATGCGGGGGTCCACTGTAATGGAAATCCAATTAATCCGTTCCATATACCGAAAAGTATTAAACAAAATTTTTTTACATGAAATATACATTTCCCTACACAGAAAACAATGATACTTGACAAATAAAACAATAATAACATCACACTTACCTTTATTGTGGACTTGTTGATGAGTGATGAGACGGGAGGAGGGCAGAGGATGAAGGCATTCTATTGTTTGGAAGGGGAATCCCCTTCCATAAAGACTTCAGGTAACAAGTCCTTTTCTGGCTTGTGCCTTGGGAGTGCCTTTTCATCCTGAGCAATGTAGGTCCTGTTTAGCATTTTCTTCCTAAACAGGTCTGTTTTGTCACAACTGAACACTTGTTGGGGTTTTAATTTTTCAGCCTCTATGTACCCCTTAACCCTTTGACTGTCGAAAGGCCCAATCCTGAAGTGTCTCCTGGTGTTGCAAAATATTCGAAAAAAAAAATTATTTTTCTTATGAAAATGTTAAAGATTATTTTTCTGATTGTTTTAGTCCCCAAAAAATTTTTTAAATTTTTATTCCCGTAAAAGAAATAAGTTTTGAAAAAATGGGTTCGAATGGCAAACAGTCGTGGTAAACCCTTAAAACTTTTTCTTTGATTTAAAAGTTTGTTTTTTTCCGCAATTTTTTTTCCCAAAAACTTTTGGCCTGTGGCCAAAAGGGTGAATTAAAAAATTTAAATTGTGATAAAACCTAAGTAACAAACATAATTATCAAATATTTTTTAAAAACTTTGTTTAAAAAAAAAAATAAAAATTTTTTTTTTCTTTGTTTTAAAATTTACCTTAAGTACGGGACATTTTCCTAGAATTACTTTTAAATTTTTTAAAATTTTTTTATAACAAGGGTTTTTAACCCCTCAAATAAAAGATGTGTGGATTTTTGGTTTTTTTTTTATGTAAAGCAAAATACCTTGTTGAATTTTCTTAAATTAGGGCATTTTTTAGTAGTTATCCTAGGAAAATGGTCGTGTGTCATCTTTCCCTTTCCTTCCTGCTTTCCTTTCCTCCCCCCCTTTCCTATTTTCCCTTCCTACCTTTCCTTCCTACATTCCTTCTTTTCCTTACTTTTTTCCTTCGTTATCTCCCCTTTTTCCTTCTTCCCCTCCCCTACCTTTCTTCCTTTCCCTTTGGGTTTTTTAATAATATATATACACTTTAAAGTCACCAGAACTTCTATAATGCATTATCTTCATTCAAAAAGCTTGCCCTGTGTGGGATGTGTGGTTTTTAAACGTTTTGATCAGCAGTGGGCAGTGTAAAAATGAATATTACCCTTTAAAACTCCCCTACGCCTGTCAAAAAAAGGGGGTCGATGCTGCCCCCCTCCATTCTATCTAATTATCTTTCTCTCTTTCTATCTCTTTCAATCTGTCCTCTCTTTTATCTGTCTCACGGTACACAAAAATACAAGTATACACAGTGTAAATTACCTAGGATAACCCAAAAAATCCAGACAAAGTGCTATACTCTGCGTGAAGATGTGAGTAAACGTGATGATGATGCAGTCTTGTGGCTCTCTCTGAGACAGAGCTAGATGGATAGACAGGGAGCTTGACAGACAAAGAGACAGAAATGTTTGTGTACCAGCAAAAACAAAGCGAGGGGGAGGGTCATCTAACCTTTTCTTATCAGCTGCACCCTCTCCCACCCTCACTTATGCTCATCAAACATCAGCTCTTATCAGATGTTATCTCCCCTTACCTTGTCACTGTCAGGGGTGAACTGTTTTTCATGCTTCAAGGGAACATATTATTACATTCTTTCTTTTCTTTCAACAAACCCCCGTATCCACCAAGGGAGGGTGGCCCAAAAAGAAAAACAAAAGTTTCTCTTTTCAAATTTAGTAATTTATACAGGAGAAGGGGTTACTAGCCCCTTGCTCCCGGCATTTTAGTCGTTTTACAACCATGGGTTAGGGAAGAATTTTGTTCCACTTCCCCATGGAGATGAAAAGGAAAAAAAACAAGAACAAGAACTAGAAAGAAAATAGCAAAAAAAACCCCGAGGGGTTGTATTTATTGCTTGACATGTTTGGTGTGTGCCTAATGTAAGTAAAGTACAAGACTACCCGAAATCTTGCATGTTTATGAACAGAAAAAAAGAACCAGCAACTTTTCCATCTTTTAAAAAAATTACAGGCTTTCGTTTTACAGTCACTTTGGGAGGGCGGTGACCTCCCCGGGCGTTGCTGTTACCAACCTATCCCGGATATTATACATATTATTTTCACCTATTCTTTTCTTTTTCCCCTTTTCCTCTTCTTTTTTTTCCTCTTCTTTTTTTTTCTTCCCCTTTCTCTCTTTTCCCCCTTCTTCTTCCTCTCCTCTTCTTTTTACTCCTCCTCCTCCTCTTTCCCCCCTTTTTTTTTCTTCTTCCTCCTCCCCTTCTTTTGGTATCCTGGCATTGCTTTTGGTCTCAAAATCCTGGACACAGAAATTGATCTTCACATGGCTGACCGGGATCCCAAAAAGCAGCTACTGCCCAAAAAGTAAACTACCAAGTGAAATTCCATCTTTCTGGCGTTCAACTGTTGACATCATCATACGTACCACCTCATATCACCTGTACCAGTGCTACGAGAGGGAAAACAAGGAACATGTCAAGTCAACACAAAACTCCAAGGTTTAGGACGGTTTTCCCAGTGCCCGTGGGGAAAGAAATGTTTTGTTAAACAGTCAAGGGAATGTTTTAGTAGCTGACCTATTTCATCTGACAGTTACATAGAGAAACATGCAGAAAACACCAAAAAAATCTATAAACCAAGGAAAGGGCAGTTGTAGGGCGTTTACTTCCCCCAGTGTTTTAAAAAAGGCCGAGTCCCCCAGTCAGGTCCGAAGTCAACAAAACGACACAACCCCGATAAATGGAACTGAGGGGGTTTTTGGAAAGGGAAAAACCCAAAGATTTAAACCTTTTTGGGCTACCCGAATGGAAAGGGGTTAGAATTTAAAAGAGAAGCAGACGTGAAGTGGGGGGGAAGGGTGTGTAATAAGGGGTTAAGAAAGGGGTTTGTGAAGTTAAGGAAAAGTGAGCAGTGAAGAGTGTTTTGAAGAAGAAAATTTACTAGTAATTCAGTGGTGATTGCTAAAGCAGATACTAAGTGTACTGGGGACTGGAAAAGAGAAATAAATATTATTGTATATGAGTACAAGAACGAAGAGTGAAAATGGCAGGCATTAGGGGGGTACAGGCTGCCATAATTATATTTATCTTTCTTCTTCAATTCCATGAAGAAAGAAATCAGTCATGGGGGCTGGAAAAGGTGAATGGAGTAATAGCACCCTGGACAGTAAAAGCCTAACAGCTGCCATCCTACCAGAAAAGTAAATGTCACTATCGCCGCAAGGTATGGCAACACCACATACCCAAACAAAATCAGTGGCACACAGCTCTTATTGTAGCGCTCATAAGTGGTGATATCCAAATTAATCCAGGACCTCAAACTATTGTGCAGAGGCAAAACAGACAGATAAATGATGGTCTAGTAGCTAGGAATGATAACCTTAACTCCATATGTAATGCATACATAGGTCAGTGTGAGACAATACAGCCATTATTATTTCAAACACTACCAAACAGGTGCATACACTGTACTAAAGTACGCACGAAAAACAGAAAAGGCACCTTATGTAAAATGTGTAAGGGGTGGGTGCATGATGGATGTATGTACAATTATAGCAACGGTGCCAGAACTCATTTTATGTGTAACAAATGCACTTTGGCACAGTTACCCTTTAGCAATGATGACATTGATTTACCTAATTTTAATACAAATGACCCATTGCCATATATAGATGATTATAATTGTTTTATGAAAACAGGCCTTCACTTTATTCATGTCAACACAAGATCACTTCTTCCTAAATTGGCAGAGATTAGGATTCTAGCTAACAAAATTAGGGCGGCAGTTATAACCATCTCTGAATCCTGGTTGGATGATACGGTGACTGACGACAAGGTCAAAATAGAAGGTTACAATATAAAACGCTTAGTTAGGAACAGAAAGGGTGGTGGAGTATGTGCCTACATTAGAAATGACTTAGCTTACAACCCAAGACCTGATTTAAATAACAAAAAACTGGAGATTCTATGGTTTGAAGTGCTGCTTCCCAAAACCAAACCCATCTTAGTAGGAGCTAGTTACCGCCCTCCTACCCAGAACCAGTTCTTAGAAGACTTTCTGGTTTTGGGACTTTAA
>NC_069428.1:39330511-39356507 GCF_026875155.1 Cherax quadricarinatus | reverse complement strand
TCAATTTAGTGATTTTCGACGTGGTACTGAGGTTGTGTGTCGCATAGACACTCTGAGCAACTCAGGTCCTGAGCTGTAGCTTCTGACCTAACTTGTACTGATATCTGTGTACTGTCACAGTCGGGGATTTTCTTATGCTGAACTTAGATTCAGTAGAATGGGAGTTTTGTGACTTTTGTGGAGGATCTGCTGATGGTCCCTACTTTGTGTCGTTATATTATCTCCTTGTTCCTGATTCTGTGTCGCAGTTGCTTGTTATATTGCTACTGGGCTTAACAGTCGTTTTATTGTTCAAGCAAGCTGTTCTGATTGCCAGGTGGTCAAGAAGTTAGTCGATGTGAGGAGTTTGTCAGTCACTGGTTCAAGTCTAGTCGAGTCGTGAGACATAGCGAACTACTTAGAGCACTTACACACACACACACACACACACACACACACACACACACACACACACACACACACACACACACACACACACACACACACACACACACACACACTTATTTGTATATTGTATTATTAAATGTTAATGTGCCAGACGGTACTTAAGACATAAAGATGTGATATGTGCCTTCAGCACAATACTACTGTACACGAGAGAAGTGATTATTATTAATTTGTTTAAATTGATTAATTTATTTTAATTTGATAATATACTCCTAGACATCATGATTAATAAACTTATTAAATTTTAATTTCTTTAGTTAGTAGCCTACCAGTTGTAATCCTGAAGCACTAATAATTATTATTGAATTCTAATGGATAATTGGACCAGGATACTGACTAATTGTTACGAAAACCCAGTAATAGGCTGGATGCTAGAAGGGCAGTCCTTTCTAGTATTACCTGGAGATCTCTAAGCTTGTTAGAAATCGCGTTTTTGTAACAGAAACCAAGCTCAGAGGTGATAACAGGTGTGATCATTCCAGAAAGGTACCAGATAATGAGAAAGGGCAAAGAAAACTGGAGCAGGAGTGGAGTTACTAATAAAGACCAGCGGGCCTTTGAGGAGTGGAAGAATATAGAGAGAGGATCGACTGACTATATAACAGACACTCAGAACTGAAGAACTCAGGGTGGTGATGATAATGATATACAACCCTCCACTCAACAGTAGAAGACAAAGGCAGGAATATGATAACCGAGTAATGAAGGAAAGGTTAACAGCAGCGGCTAGAAGAGCCAACATGGACAATGCCAAACTACTGATCATGGGAGACTTCAACCACAAGGAATAGACCGGGAGAGTAAAACTAAGCTGATGGTCATGACACAACTAGGGTGGGAGGCGATGAACCAGCAAGGCTGGACCTGGTATTCACCCTAGGCAACACTGATGAAGGGGGCATGAAAAACGAGTTTCCTCAGTACTAGTGACCACACATTAGTGAAGTTCATTTACCTTAGGGAATTGACAGTGGAAAGTAATGCAGAACATGAAGGAACAAAACTAACATTACATGATGACTACAGAGAAATGAGAGTAAAACAGTGAACGAGTTGATAGAACATGTAGCTGGGAAGTGCCTGGAGGAAGAGGAGAAAGTCAAACGCAGAAACAACATAAGCAGGAACAGAGAACATGGTTTTTTCCAGGGGGGCAAAGAGGGAAAAGTTGAAAGTGCAAAAAACATAAAATACAGAAAATAAGAACGTCATTGAACAGGAAAGTGAGAAAAGCCAGAAATAAATATGTATGGTTAAGAGGAGAGGCATAATAGCATCGAAAGCGAAATCTGAGCTAAAGTTGCTACTCAGCCACATCGGAAATAGGACAACTGACGTACACACACAATGAGTGGTAAGGCGAAGAACTGAGTGAGCTACATACCACAAAGGCATATAGGACCAGACATCTCTTTGTGGGTTCTGAGAGAGGGAGTTGAAGAACTGTGTGAACCACTAGCGGTGTTCCACAGGGGTCAGTGTTGGGATCTTTATTATTCACAATTTACATAAACGACCTAGACGAGTGAATAAATAGAAACATAAGCAAGTTTGCCGAAGACACCAAAATAGGCCGTCGAATTCACTAGAGCGCTGCAAGAAGATCTGAATAGACTGATGCAGTGGTCGGAGAAGTGGCAGATGTTATTTAATATAGACAAATGCAAATTCTAAGCGTTGGGAAAAGAAAATAACCATGAACATAAACTAAATAATGTAACGTAATAATGTTGGTAGAATTACCGACAATATGTTAGGTTGCCACAATAAAACGTCACATTAGCTGCACTTGTGTTCTTTTACCTAACATAAATAATGTAAATTTTCATCACTTTGAATGCTAAAAAAGATTTAGAAGTTCTGGTTAGCAGTAATCTAAAATGAAGACAACAGTGCGTGAGTGTTCGCAGTAAAGTGAATAGAATTCTTGGCTTCATATCAAGAATATTAAATAACTGGAATCCTTAGGTTATTCTTCAATTTTATATACCGTTATTAGGTCTCATTTAGATTATGGTGCACAGTTCTGGTCACCGTATATCATATTGGATGTAAATGAACTGGAAAACGTACAGAGGAGGATGACAAAGTTGATCCCATGTATCAGAAATCTTCCCTATGAGGATAGACTGAGGACCTGAATCTGCACTCTCTAGAAAGGCGTAGAATTAGTGAGAATATGACTAAGATGCATAAATGGAAAACAGGAACAAATAAACGGATGTAAATAACGTGCTAAAAATACCTAAGACAGGACTCGCAGCAATGGGTTCAAGTCGGAAAAATTTAGATTTAGAAAGTATATACGAAAGAATTGGTTTGGTAATAGAATTGTGGATGAGTGGAAGAAACTCCCGAGTACCGTTATTGAAGCTAAAACGTTGTGTAGTTTTAAAAATAGACTAAACAATTACATGAGTAGGTGTGACTTGGACCTGCCTAGCATGGGTCAATAGACCTGCTGCAGTATTCCCCTATGTTCTTATGTAGGAACAGGCAGGAATAACTGGATCAGCACCACAGTGGATCAAGAAATGCTTAACAGGAAGAAAACAAGGAATTATTATCGGGGAGGAGGTGTCGGGATGGGCGACTGTGTCGAATGGGGTTCCACAAGGATCAGTATTTGGACCAGTCTTATTTCCTGTGTATGTAAAACATGGCAGAAAAGACAGAGGAATCCCTGTTCGTAGATAACGTAAAACTTTGAATACGAAGAGGAGCAGACCAGGATTATTATAATCATGACTAAGCGCTACACCCATAAGGGTCATACAGCGCTGGAGCGGACCAGGAAGGATTACAAATGGATTTTGAAAAGCTGCAGGATTGATCCGACAAGTGGCTATTAAGAATTTAACCCCGGTCAGTGCAAAGTTATGAAAACCGGGAAAGGGTAAAGAAGACCGGAATTAGAGTATAGGTTCTGGAGACAAAGACTGCAACCCTATCTGAAAGGAAAAGACCTCGGGGTGAGCGTTATGCCGAACATATCACCTGAGGTACACACCAAGAGAATAATCACTGCAGCAAACTGGAGACTGACAAATTTAAGAATGGCTTTCAGGAACATCAGCAAGGAGTCGTTCACGACCTTATACACGACAAGTGTCAGGCTCACCTTAGAGTATGTAGCGCCAGTGTGGAACCAACATCTGGTGAAGCTGGTAAAACTGGAAAAAGTGTAAAAATTTACAACCAGACTAGTTGTATAAACTAGTCCCAGAACCGAGGTGTATAAACTAGTCCCAGAACCGAGGTGTGTAAACTAGTCCCAGAACCGAGGTGTGTAAACTAGTCCCAGAACCGAGGTGTATAAACTAGTCCCAGAACCGAGGTGTATAAACTAGTCCCAGAACCGAGGTGTGTAAACTAGTCCCAGAACCGAGGTGTGTAAACTAGTCCCAGAACCGAGGTGTGTAAACTAGTGCCAGAACCGAGGTGTGTAAACTAGTCCCAGAACCGAGGTGTGTAAACTAGTCCCAGAACCGAGGTGTGTAAACTAGTCCAGAACCGAGGTGTGTAAACTAGTCCAGAACCGAGGTGTGTAAACTAGTCCCAGAACCGAGGTGTGTAAACTAGTCCCAGAACCGAGGTGTGTAAACTAGTCCCAGAACCGAGGTGTGTAAACTAGTCCCAGAACCGAGGTGTGTACACTAGTCCCAGAACTGAGGTGTGTAAACTAGTCCCAGAACCGAGGTGTGTAAACTAGTCCCAGAACCGAGGTGTGTAAACTAGTCCCAGAACCGAGATGTGTAAACTAGTCCCAGAACCGAGGTGTGTAAACTGGTCCCAGAACCGAGGTGTGTAAACTAGTCCCAGAACCGAGGTGTGTAAACAAAGTCCCAGAACCGAGGTGTGTAAACTAGTCCCAGAACCGAGGTGTGTAAACTAGTCCCAGAACCGAGGTGTGTAAACTAGTCCCAGAAACCGAGGTGTGTAAACTAGTCCCAGAACCGAGGTGTGTAAACTAGCCCCAGAACCGAGGTGTGTAAACTAGTCCCAGAACCGAGGTGTGTAAACTAGTCCCAGAACCGAGGTGTGTAAACTAGTCCCAGAACCGAGGTGTGTAAACTAGTCCCAGAACCGAGGTGTGTAAACTAGCAGGTAAGACTAGAGGACTTAAAGCAGACGACGGCAGAGGAGAGAGAGAGGGAGGGGGGGGAGGTCAGGGATGACATGATCACGACAAAAATACTGAGAGAAATTGAGAGGACGAGGATGTTTGAGAGGCAGGACACAGGTACACAAGGTCACAGCTTCTACCTTACCTGGAGTCTACCTGGAGGTTATTCCTAGGATCAACGCCCCCGCGGCCCGGTCCACGACCAGGCCTCCCGGTGGATCAGGGCCTGATCAACCAGGCTGTTACTGTTGTCCACACGCAGTCCGACGTACGAACCACAGCCCGGCTGATCCGGCACCGACTTTAGGTACCTTAAAATACAGCTGAGTCAGAGGGATGTCAGGAAGCACTTCTTCAGCCTGGTTAGGAAATGACCTAGAGAACGGAATTTATACATAGCTTTAAGAACAGGTTTGAAAGGGTTCACAAAGCCAGGAGTGAACCCAGAAACGGAACCAGGAGCCAAGACTCAACACCTGCACCCACAAGCAGGCGAGTACAAATACGTGAGTATGGGTCTCCGGCCTCGTGACCTTCACAAGCGTAATATAAATATTAGTAAAGTCTTCGACGTGTATTGATAATTTGGGTGGATGTTATGGTTGAAGGGGAGGGGAGAGGGGAGGGGGGAGGGGGAGAGGGGAGGGGGAGAAGCTGGTGGAGGTGGGGGATACTCCACTACCCAGTAATCAAGTGTTTGGGGGAGGGGGTTAAGGGTGTGGGATATTGATGCTTCCAGTACTGGTGAATAACACTGAGTCGTATTGATGTTGTTGTGGTGAGTGGACTCGGTGCCACCCCCTCGGTGCCACCCCCTCGGTGCCACCCCCTCGGTGCCACTCCCTCGGTGCCACCCCCTCGGTGCCACTCCCTCGGTGCCACCCCCACGGTGCCACCCCCTCGGTGTCACCCCTCGGTGCCACCCCATCAGTGTCACCCCACGGTATAGCCCCATGGTGCCACCCAACGGTGCCACCCCCCACGGTGCAACCCCTACGGTGCCACCCCCTCGGTGTCACCCCACGGTATCACCCCATAGTGCCACCCCCCACGGTGCCACCCCCACAGTGCCACCCCCTCGGTGTCACCCCACGGTATCACCCCACGGTGCCACCCCCATGGTGCCACCCACGTGCTAATGCTGTTAGACAGCCAGGCACTCTCACTGTTGACCCCAGGCACTGTCACTGTCAGTAGTGTCACTGATTTCCTATGTAGTATACTTCTCTAGTATATGTAGATAATTCCAGCTACATTATAGTTAGGCTCCCTGTCTGTATAGGCTCCGTGACTGTGACATCACGAGCCTCAGTCATGTGAGCGCTTGCCTGTAGGCCTCCCTCTCAGATTCCGGCTAGGCATAGACTCAACAAGGCAAGGCCTGGGCTTCCCCTCAACAAGGCACTATTAATATAAGTTACCAACCGACCTTGTGTGTATTACTTCGACCGTACAGTATCTCCAGAAAACCCACCCGACAATTGGTGGCAGGCAGCTTTGTATATTTGCATCACTGTTGACCCCAGGTACTATCACTGTTGACCCCAGGTACTATCACTGTTGACCCCAGGTACTATCACTGTTGACCCCAGGTACTATCACTGTTGACCCCAGGTACTATCACTGTTGACCCAGGTACTAAACACTGTTGACCCCAGGTACTATCACTGTTGACCCCAGGTACTATCACTGTTGACCCCAGGTACTATCATTGTTGACCCCATGTTCTATCACTGTTGACCCCAGGTACTATCACTGTTGACCCCAGGTACTATCACTGTTGACCCCAGGTACTATCACTGTTGACCCCAGGTACTATCACTGTTGACCCCAGGTACTATCACTGTTGACCCCAGGTACTATCACTGTTGACCCCAGGTACTATCACTGTTGACCCCAGGTACTATCACTGTTGACCCCAGGTACTATCACTGTTGACCCCAGGTACTATCACTGTTGACCCCAGGTACTATCACTGTTGACCCCAGGTACTATCACTGTTGACCCCAGGTACTATCACTGTTGACCCCAGGTACTATCATTGTTGACCCCAGGTACTATCACTGTTGACCCCAGGTACTATCACTGTTGACCCCAGGTACTATCACTGTTGACCCCAGGTACTATCACTGTTGACCCCAGGTACTATCACTGTTGACCCCCGGTACTATCACTGTTGACCCCAGGTACTATCACTGTTGACCCCAGGTACTATCACTGTTGACCCCAGGTACTATCACTGTTGACCCCAGGTACTATCACTGTTGACCCCAGGTACTATCACTGTTGACCCCAGGTACTATCACTGTTGACCCCAGGTACTATCACTGTTGACCCCAGGTACTATCACTGTTGACCCCAGGTACTATCACTGTTGATCCCAGGTACAAGCACTGTTGACCCAAGGTACAAGCACTGTTGACCCCAGGTACAAGCACTGTTGACCCCAGGCACTGTCACTGTTGACCCCAGGCACTGTCACTGTTGACCCCAGGCACTGTCACTGTTGACCCCAGGCACTGTCACTGTTGACCCACATCTCATAATATGCCCCATCTGAAGAAACTGTTAATTATTAAACTCTGTATTGTTGACAAAAAGTTTATGTTTAATGGTGAGTTTATACTCAGAAGTTTGGTATGGCAATGGGAACTCCTCTCTCACATATCCTTAGTAATTTGTATATGGAATATTTTGAGACAAGATTATTTAACAAAATCCTTCCCAATTGAGCTAAGTGGTACAGATATGTTGATGATATTTTATGCCTAAGGCCTAAGAATATAAATATAAACCATTTACTTAAATAGTCTAGATTACTCCATAAATGTTACTGTTGAATTTAAACAAAATAACTCATTGCCTTTTCTAGATGTTTTAATTATTAAGGGGAACTATGATTTTATAGTTAAAATTTACAGAAAATTAACAAATAACTTGTTATATGCACCATTATTCTTCACATTATGACAGTTAAACTGTTTGTATTCTCATCAGTGTTTTTAACAACTTTGTGTTTTTTCAACCCAGAGTTCATAGATGAAGAAATCTTGAAGATTTATGAAGTAGCTAATGATCTAAAATACCAAAAACACTTATTGATAAATATTATAAATATTTAACAATTGCCTGAAATACTTTTTTGCAAGTCAAAAAAGGACAAAAAATCTTATTGAACCAAGAATATGTTGGTTCTCCTTTACCATGAAAATATTAATATAACTTCTATACTTAAAAATTTTAAAATCAAAGTTGTATTTAAAAATTTTGATACAGCAAAAAAAATGATTAAAAATCCCCCCAAAGTGCTGACGTCTGTGTCTGTAAGATCCCTTGTAAAAAATGTGAGAAAGTTTACCACGGTCAAACTGGGAAAAGTCTTGAACTAAGATTACAACAACTAAAAATAACATTAGAACTAGACAAGAGTCTAATGCTTTGTTTATCCATGTGACAGATTTTAACCATCCAATTGATTAAAAAAAACGAGAAAGTTGTATCAAGTAGGTCTATGGTTGAGAGAAATATAATTGAATCAAGAGTCAAAAAAATGACCCTTTTTATTTAATTAAAATGAAATTGGAAAATGGTTTGTACAAATTAGATTCTTTATAATTAATAATATTTAGGTAGAATTTAAGCCGTGTTTGACAAGTTCTTGACTCAGGTGTATAAATGGAAAACAGGAAAAATAAATGGGATGAAAAAAAAGTGCTAGAAATTTTAGCAAGACAGGACCGCAAAAGGGGTTTTTCACGTTTGAAAAATTTAGATTCGGGAAGGATAAGGAAAGCAGGTTTTGGGAACCGAGTTGTTTTATGAGTGGGAAAAAACACCCCGGGACCGTCACTGAAGCAAAACCTTGTTACTTAAAAAAATAGGGGTCAGTGGGTTCAGTCGTCATTTCATGGCAGTCGTCAGTTTCAGTGGTCATCGCAGTTGTCAGTGGTCATCGTCAAGTGGGTCACAGACCTGAGCTGCTTTGGGATTGTGTGGACGGTTTAAAACAGGCTTGCTTCTGCAGTGTTTTAAAAAATTTAGGGTTTGGGGAGTTGAAGGGGGAGGTCTTGCTTTTCCAGAGGAGTTTTAAAGGGGAAGGTCCACCTCAAAGGGTTGGGGGAGAGTGTTGGGGGGGCTGGAGTTGTGGGGAATGAGGCTTCAAAATGAGGTGCAGTCTGTCTCCGCGTGAGGGCTGTAGTGGGGGGGGAGCAACGGGACCACAGTGAGGTGCACCACACCCCACAAGGGCGAGTGGGTTTACAGTAATGGGAAGGGGCCATCGGTAAGGAAAGTTAAGAGTGAAATTGAAGGTAGGAAAATCGCTTCTTTTGTTCTTCAGGATGAATGTACTTCATGGCCAGTGAAGGGAAGGGTCACTCCCCCGTAAGGAGGGAAGCGCATTCTTTGGTTGGTGACTCCAGGTAAGATATAAGGACCCGGGTTTTTTTAATAGGAAAAGAAATGAGAGTAGAGTGTGCTTCCCCGGGGCTGTGTTTTGGGGGCATTGTCAACAGGGGGATAAATCATGTCGGTATGGGAACAAGCCCCTTACGTCTCAGTGCTGGGGGAAATGATATTGGGAAGGGTAGGAAGAAGAGCTCTAATAAGTACAGGGCAGTATAGATTTCATTAAGTCTAAGGGAGGGGGCCCAAACATTGTTCACTTTCCTAGAAGGGGAGTAGGAAATGAATGGTTTTAGGGGAATTGGTTAAATTGCTGGGTACAGAAAAACTGCAAGGAACTTGCAATCCCATTCATTGACAACTGGAACAACTTTTATGGCAAACATGATATGTATGCAAGGGATGGGGTACATCTCTCTGGGGCTGGGGTGGTAGCACTTGCAGACTCGATTGAGAAGGCCATTGGTGAAATGCCTATGATTTTAAACTGATGGAAGATAGAGGTATGGGTGTGTGTGGGAAACAAGCAGGTTGCAACACTTGGGTTGGAAACAGTAAATGTATAAAAGGCATTCAGCATGAAGTTATAAATAAAGACAATAGATCAGGTCAGCAGACAAAGGGGGACAGCAGAGGGCAGCAAGGGACTAGCTCCCTTAAGGTTTACTATACTAATAGCAGGAGTGTAAGAAATAAGATAGATGAGCTAAGATTAATTGCAAGTGCAGGAAACATAGATATTATTGCTATAACAGAGACCTGGCTCAATCTGAAAGATAGAGAGATGCCCTCTGAATGTCACATACAAGGCTATAAATTATTCCACACTGACAGGGTCAACAGGAAAGGTGGTGGAGTAGTGATGTATGTCAGAGACAATTTAAATTGTTGTGTTAGACAAGAATTAAATTAGAAGCGTCAGCCACTGAATCTGTTTGGTTACAGCTTCTCGAGGGCCGAGAAAAACTAATTTTTGGGTGTGATTTACAGGGCCCCAAATCTTGATAGGGAGTGCAGTAAACTTCTATGGGACGAAATTCGGAAGGCATCTACATACGAAAATGTTTGCTAATGGGAGATTTCAACTATAGACAGATTGACTGGAGCAATTTGACAGGAAATTTAGAGTCAGGTGACTTTCTTGATACGATCCAGGATTGTTTTTTAAAACAGTTTGTGACAGAGCCAACTAGGGGAAATAACCTCCTTGACTTGGTTCTTGCCAGTAGGGAAACACTAATTAATAATCTTGAGGTTAATGATGAGCTTGGGGAAAGTGATCACAAATCACTCAGTTTTAATATATCATGGAATTCCCCTAATAATGGTAATCAAGTCTCCGCCCCTGACTTTCGCTTGGCTGATTTCATAGGACTGAAAAATTACTTAGGTGGGCTGAACTGGAATGACCTGACTAAGGGTCAGGTAGGTGGTGATGGTTGCCGATATGATGCTTTCCAGGGCATAGTTCTAGCTGCTCAGTCAAATTATGTTCCAAATGGGGAAATCAGATCAAACAAAAATGATCCTAAATGGATGAACAATAGATTAAAATATCTGATTGGTCAAAAGAGAGGCATATATGGGCAAATCAAAAGAGGAGAGGGGCAATTGAGAAATCGATATATTCAGTTAAAGAGAGAATAAAAAAGGGAATTAGAAAAGCAAAAAGGATTATGAGGTTAAAGTTGCAAGAGAATCGAAGACTAACCCAAAAGATTCTTTCAGGTATACAGAAGTAAGATCAGGGACAAGATAGGCCCACTCAAAAGTTCCTCGGGTCAGCTCACTGACAGTGATAAGGAAATGTGTAGAATTTTTAACACATACTTCCTCTCAGTTTTTACACAGGAGGATACCAGCGATATTCCAGTAATGATAAATTATGTAGAACAGGACGATAATAAACTGAGCACTATTAGGGTCACAAGTGACATGGTCCTTAGGCAAATAGATAAATTAAAACCTAACAAATCCCCAGGCCCTGATGAACTGTATGCAAGGGTTCTAAAGGAATGTAAAGAGGAGCTTAGCACCCCTTTGGTAATCTTTTCAACTATCACTCCCAAACTGGCATGGTGCCAGATAAGTGGAAAATGGCAAATGTGATACCTTTTTTCAAAACAGGTGACAGGTCCTTAGCATCGAACTATAGACCAATAAGCCTAACCTCCATAGTGGAAAAATTTATGGAATCAATAATTGCCGAGGCAGTTCGTAGCCACCTTGAAAAACATAAATTAATCAACGAATTCTCAGCATGGTTTTACAAAGGGGCGTTCCTGCCTTACGAATTTATTAACTTTTTTCACTAAGGTATTTGAGGAGGTAGATCATGGTAATGAATATGATATTGTGTATAATGGACTTCAGTAAGGCTTTTGACAGGGTCCCACATCAGAGACTATTGAGGAAAATTAAAGCACATGGAATAGGAGGAGAAATTTTTTCCTGGATAGAGGCATGGTTGACAAATAGGCAGCAGAGAGTTTGCATAAATGGGGAGAAATCAGAGTGGGGAAGTGTCACGAGCGGTGTTCCACAGGGGTCAGTGTTGGGCCCCTGCTGTTCACAATCTACATAAACGACATAGATGAGGGCATAAAGAGCGACATCGGCAAGTTTGCCGATGACACCAAAAATAGGGCCGTCGAATTCATTTTGACGAGGACATTCGAGCACTCCAGGAAGATTTGAATAGACTGATGCAGTGGTCGGAGAAGTGGCAGATGCAGTTTAATATAAACAAATGCAAAGTTCTAAATGTTGGACAGGACAATAACCATGCCACATATAAACTAAATAATGTAGATCTTAATATTACGGATTGCGAAAAAGATTTAGGAGTTCTGGTTAGCAGTAATCTGAAACCAAGACAACAGTGCATAAGTGTTCGCAATAAAGTAATAGAATCCCTTTGGGTTCATATCAAGAAGCATAAATAATAGGAGTCCTCAGGTTGTTCTTCAACTCTATACATCCTTGGTTAGGCCTCATTTAGATTATGCTGCACAGTTTTGGTCACCGTATTACAGAATGGATATAAATTCTCTGGAAAATGTACAAAGGAGGATGACAAAGTTGATCCCATGTATCAGAAACCTTCCCTATGAGGATAGACTAAGGGGCCCCGAAACTGCACTTTTTAGAAAGACGTAGAATTGGGGGGATTGTTGAGGTGTATAAATGGAAAGACAGGAATTTTAAATAAAGGGGGTTTAAATAGTGTGTTAAAAAATATCTAGCCTAGACAGGACTCGCACTGGTTTTAAGGGGAAAAAAATTCAGATTCGGGAAGGTATAGGAAGTATGGTTTGGAATAGAGTTGTGGATGAGGGGAACAACCCCAAGTACCGTTTTTAGGGCCAAACTTTTGTGTAGCTTTAAAAATGGGTTGGATAAATACATGATGGGTGTGGGGGGGGGTTTAGACCTGATAGTTTGTGCTCCCCATTCGGTTGCCGTTTTTCCCCCTTTAAAGTCAATGTGACCTGACCGACTAGGTTGGGTGCATTGGTTAAACCCGGGTGGAATTGGGGGCCCTGCCTGCAGGGGCCAGTGGGCTTCTGCAGTGTTCCTTCGTTCTTATTTTTTTTTATGTTTTTTGAGTGGTTTGGTGGGTTTTGATTTGGACGGACTGCTTGTGCTATAGGTCTGTTGCTATGCTCTTCTTAAATGGACTAATTTGGGACCTGACAGCTTGCCATTCTTGGGCCCGTAGGTGACTTGGGACCTGAATAGCGGGCCCGTGGGCCCTGCTGCAGTGCCCTTAAAGTTTTGTTTTATCTCACCCGCGCATCAAAAGGGGGAAAGGGGAGGTTTTGCCGTGGGTTTTTTCCCACCTTTTAAGCCTTCCCCAAAGTCTTTTTTACAGTTCCTTGATAATGTGAGAAATCACGAAAGCGCTTTAAGTTCACTATTTTTTCACAGTGGTTGTTTGCATATTGTGATATCACCTTTTTTACTGTTTTTGTACTGCATACCTCGCAATATCCCCATGAAATTCCCTCGAATAAAACCATGTAAATACCTCGAAATATACCATGTAAATACCCGAAATTACCATGAAATTTAAACCTCGAATTATACCATGTAAATTACCTCGCAATATACCTGTAATATACCTCGAATATACCGTAATATCCCTCCAATTTACCATGTAATATACCCGCAAAAACCAGTAAAATACCTCGAAATATCCCATGAAAAATTACCTCGAAATATACCATAAATATACTCGCAATATACCTGAAATTTTCCCTCGATAAAACCTTTAAAAATTTCCCTCGCAATTCCCATGTAATTTACCTCGCAATATGCTCCAATTCCCCAATAATATGATTTGTTATGACCCTTCATGGGTTACGCTTTTTTTGATGAAATAAATCCCCGGGAAAATATACCGGGTAATTACCGGGTAATATCCCGGGAATATACCAGGTAAAATCCAGGTAATATAAAAGGTAATATACCAGGTAATATACCAGGAAATATACCAGGTAATATCCGGTAAATCCAGGAATATCCCAGGTAATTTTACCAGGTAAATACCAGGTAAATACCGGGAATATAAAAGGTTAAAAACCAGGTAATTTTTACCAGGTACTATAACAGGTAATAACCAGGAAATATAAAAGGTAATATCCGGTAAAAACCGGTAATATAAAAGGTAAATACCAGGAATATCCCAGGTAAATTACCGGGTACTATTTTGGTAATATACCAGGTAATATAAAATGATATACCAGGTAAAATACCGGAAATATAAAGGTGATTCCCACGTAATTACCAGGTAAAACCCCAGGTAAAAACCCAGGAAATACACAAGGCAATATACCGGTAAATACCAGGTAAATACCAGGTAATATACCAGGTCCCAACCGGTAATTACCAGGTAAATACCAGGTAATATCCCAGGTCTATCCCGGAATTTACAGGTATATAAAAGGGAAAATATACCAGGTAATTTTACCAAATTACCAGGTAATAAAAAGGTAATATACCAGGTAATATCCAGGAAATTTTACAATAAAAACCCGGTAATATACCGGAAATATAAAAGGGTAAAAAACAAGGTAAATCCCGGGTAATAACCGGAAAATATACCATGTAAAACCCAGGTAATTCAGGAAATTTTAAACAAGGAAATTTAAACAAGGTATATACCGGGTAATACACCGGGTAATATACCAGGTAAATCCCAGGAAAATATAAAAGGGGTAATATACCGGGTAATATACCAGGAAATATATCAGGAAAAAACCGGGGTAAATAGAAGGTAAAATACGGGTAATATACCAGGTAATATCCCGGGAAAATATAAGGAATATACCGGGTAAATACCAGGTAAATAGAAGGTAATATACCAGGTATAAACCGGGAAATATACAAGGCAATATACCGGAAATATGCCAGGTAATATCCCAAAGGCAATATACCAGATAATATACCAGGTAATATACCAGGAAAATACCGGGTAATATACCGGGCAATATCCCAGGTAATATCCCAGGTCCATACAAGGTAATATCCAGGTAATATACCAGGTAATTCCAGGAATATCCCGGGGTAATATACAAGGAAATATCCAGGAAAATTTACCGGGGAATATCCCAGGAAATATCCCGGGTAATATACAAGGAATTTTCAAGGCAATTCCCGGGTAAATACCGGGTAATATAAAAGGCAAAATACCAGGTAAAATACCAGGTAAATACAAGGAAAATTTACCAGGTAAATCCCAGGTAATTTACAAGGAAATTAACCAGTTAATTCCAGGTAATATCAGGCAATAACCGGGAAATATACCAGGTAAATCAAAATTCCCGGTAATTACCAGGTAATATACCAGGAATTACCAGGTAACATACGGGGTAAAAAAACCCAGGTAAAACCGGGTAATATACCAGGAAATATCCCAAAGGAATTACCAGGAAAATCCCGGGTAATAAAAAAGGTAACATAAAGGAAATATACCGGGTAATATCCAGTAATATACCAGGAAAAACCAGGTAATATCCCAGGTAAATCCAGGAAAAAACCCAGGTAATATACCAGGTACTAAAAGGGAAATATACCAGGAAATTCCCAAGTAATATCCCAGGAAAATACCAGGTTATGGGGGGAATTTAAAGGCAATTACCGGGAAAATATACCGGGTAAAAACCGGGAAAATTACCAGGTAAATACAAGGTAATTACAAGGAAATATACCGGGGTATATCCCGGGAAATATACAAGGTAATATTCCCGGTAATATCCCAGGTAATTACCAGGTATTTTTAAAGGTAATACCGGTAATTACCAGGAAATATACCAGGTAATATATCACCAATTTTCTCGAACTATCACGTAATACCTCATAAAAGTTTTTAAATTTCCACATTACACTACCTAAAACCCGGAAAAGAATTATTTCCGGGACGTTCAGGTTTTCGGCGCAGGGGGCCCCGTGATGTCAAAAATGAAAAACATGGGGGCAGAAACGTTGACAAACGCCGGGCCAACTTGGTTTTTTATCGTGAAAATTGCAAAGCAATTTTCCTCATTGAAAGACTACCTTCACTTCTTCCTTGTAGTTTACGGATTTTAAAAGTTATTTTCTCAAAAAATGCAGTAGTTGAAAATTCCGGCAAAAGGGCCCACAGGCAGGGGGTACCCCCAGGTTGTACCACCCTTTTATTAACCAGGTGGTGCAACGGTACGGGGTACAAGGTTCCAGGTTGTCCCCCCTGGTATTAACCAGGTGGTACCCATCTGGGGTTTTCAAGGTTACCAGGTTGTCCACTGGATTAACCAGGTGGACACACAGTACTGGGGGTACAAGGTTAACCCCGGGTTTACCACCTGGTATTAACCAGGTGGTACACACAGTACTGGGGGTCAAGGTTACCCGGTGTACCCCCTGGGATTAACCAGGTGGTACGCCAGTAGGGTGTACAAGGTACCCCGGTTTTTTTACCATGGATTAACCAGGTGGTACAACAGTATGGGTGTACAAAGGGTTTTCCCGTTGTACCACTGGTATTAAAAGGTGGGCACACAGTACGGGGGTTTCAAGGTTTCCCGGTTTTACCCTGGTATTAACCAGGGGGTACACACAGTACTGGTGTACAAGGTTTCCAGGTTGTGCCACCTGGATTAACCAGGTGGGAACACAGTCTGGGTGTACAAGCTTACCGGTTTACCACCTTGGGATTAAAAACCCGTGGTACACACGACTGGGTGTACAAGGTTAAGGGTTTTACCACCTGGGATTAAACCCGGGGTACCACATACGGGTACACAAGGTTACCCGGTTGTACCACCTGGTATTTTAAACCCGGTGGGACTACTGAAGACGCATGGTAGCCATGGGAGCTGGTAGCGCAGGGGAAAGCAGGATACGCATGATAAAAGCATGGGGACGAAAAGGTGCGCTTGAAGCCCCATGGTAGCGCTGGGGAGCAGAAGACGCAGGTGCCATGAAGACCATGGTAGCGCATTGGGGCGATGGAAACGCATGGAGACGCTGGAGACGCATGGTACGCATGGGGGCATGGTAGCGTGAAGCGCATGGTGCGGGGAGCGCTGGGACGTATGGTAGGCGGAGACGCTGGGCGCAGGGACGCTGATAGCGCATGGAGACGCATGAGACGATGGTTTGCGCATGGGACGCATTGTAGCGCCTGGGGAGCATGGGAAAAAATGGTACGCATGGACCTGGAGACGCATGGTAGCGCATGGGGGCCCATGGGGACCATGGAGCGATGGGAAGCTGGGGGACGCATGGTAGCGCATGAGACCCTGGGGAGCACAGGAGACGTATGGTAGCGCAGGAGAGCTGGTAGGGATGGGGAAACGATGGAGACGCTGGAGACGCGTGGTAGCGCATGGAGACCATGGGAGCGCATGGAACGCTTGACCGCATGGAACGGGGTAGCGCATGGAGCACAGGTAGCGCAGGAGACGCAGGTAGCGATGGGACGCTGGTACGCTGGGAGCGGTAGCGCTTTGGGGACGCGTGGTGCGCATGGAGACGCATGTAGGAGGAGCCGTGGTAGCCATGGAACGGTGGTGCGCAGGAGGCAGGTAGCCTGGAGACCATGGTAGGCATGGAGACGCATGGGACGCATGGGAGCATGGGAGGATGGAGAGCATGGTAGCGCATGGAAAGGCTGGGAGCGCATGGAGACGTGGTAGGCCCTGGGACGAAAGGTACGCATGGAAGCAACCTAGGTTCTTAAATTCTTAACTTGTTTAAAAAACTTTATTCAAGGTTTTAAATTGTTCTTTAACTTTTTAAAGTTTTAACTAAGTTAAACTTACCTTAACTTACCCTTTAAATTTTGGCGTCCAGGTTTTCCTGATCCCTTCCCTCCCTGCTTCTTCCATCACCTGACTCTCCCCCCCATCACTGACTTCCTTCCATCACTACTTCCCCCCCATCACCTGACTCTCCTTCCATCACCTATCTCCTTCCGTCACCTGACTCCCTTCCATCACCTGACTCTCCTTCCATACCTGCTCTCCTTTTATCACCTGACTTTTCCTTTTCCCTCACCCGACTTCCCCCCTCACCCCTCTTTCCATACCTGATCTCCTTCATCACCTGACTCTCCTTCCCTCCCTGACTTCCTTCCTCACCGCTCTCCTTCCATAAATGACTCTCCTTCCCTCCGACTCTTTCCATACCTGACTCCCCTCCATCACCGACTCTCCCCCCATCACCCGATCTCCTTCCATCCCTGTCTCCTCCATCACCTGACTTCCCTTTCCCTCACCTGACTCTCCTTCCATCACCTGACTTCCCCTTTCCCTCACCCGCTCTCCTTCCATCACAGACTCTCCTTCATCACCCGACTTCCTTCCTCACCCGACCCCCTTCCATCACCTGACTCCTTCCATCACCTGACTCTCCTTCCCTCACCTGACCTCCTTCCCTCACCCGATCTCCTTCCCCACTGACTTCTTTCCATCACCTCTCTCCCTCCACACCGATTCCCTTCCCCACCGACTCTCCCCCCCATCACCTGACTCTCCCTTCCTTACCTGACTCCCTTCCTTCACCTGACTCTCCTTCCATCACCGACTCCCTTCCTCCTATCTCCCTTTTCCTTTCCCCCCTGGCTCTCCTTTCCTACCTACTTCCCCTTTCCCTCACCTGACTCTCCCTCCTTTACCTGACTCCCTTCCATCACCTGCTCTCCCTCCTCACCTGACTTCCCTCCCTAAACCTGATCTCCTTCCATCACTGATCTCCCTTCCTCCCCGACTCTCCCTTTCCCTCCCTGACTTCATCCTCACCTGACTCTCCCCATCACCTGACTCTCCTTTTCCCTCCCTGACTCTCCCTTTCCCCACCTGACTTCCTTCCATCACCTGCTTTTCCATCAGTGCTCTCCTTCCATCCCTGATTCCTTTCCCTCACCTGACTCCCCCTTCCATCACCTGACTCTCATCCCCCTTCACCTACCTTTCCCTTTCCCTCACCTGACTCTCCTTCCTCACCTGATCTCCTTTTCCCTCACCTGACTCTTTCCATCCCTGTTCCTTCCCTCCTGACCCCCTTCCTCACCACCTCCCTCCATCACCCGACTTCCCCCCCCACACCTGACTCTCCCTCCCTAAACCCGACTTCCTCCTCACCCCAACTTTTCCCTCCATCACCTGACTCTCCCCCCCCACCCAAATCCCCTTCTCACTAACTCTCCCCCCATTACCCGACTCTCCCTCCATCACCTAATCTCCCTCCACCCTAAACTCCTTCCATCACCTGACCTCCTTCCATCACCTGACTCTCCTTCCATCCCTGCTCTCCTTCCATCACCCGATCTCCCCCCATCCCTGACTCTCCTTCCATCCCCTGACTCCCCTCCATCACCGACTCTCCTTCCATCACCTGCTCCCTTCCCTCACCGACTTCCCTTTATCACCCGACTTCCTTCCCTCATTGACTCTCCCTTTCCTCACCTACTCCTTCCATCACCTGATCTCCTTCCACACCTGACTCTCCTTCCCTCACCTGACTCTCCTTCCACACCGACTTCCCCTTTCCCTCTCCTGACTCTCCTTCCCTCCCTGACTTCCTTTTCCCTCACCCGATCTCCCTTTCCCTCACCTGACTCTCCCTTTCCCTCACCTGACTCTCCTTCCTCACCCCCGACTCTCCTTCCCTCACTTTATTCCTTCCATCCTGACTCTCCTCCATCACCGCTCTCCCTCCATCACCCGACTCTCCCTCATCACCGACCTCCCTCCATCACCCGACTCTCCTTTCCCTCATGTTTTTTCCATCACCGACTCTCCTTCCATCACCGATTCCTTCACACCCGATCTCCTTCCATCACCCGACCCCCCTTCCATCACCTGACTCCCCATCACCTGATCTCTTCCATCCTGCATCCTTCCATCACCTGACCCCCTTCATCACCTGACTCTCCCTTTCCCTATTTTCTCCTTCCATCACCTGACTCTCCTTCCTCATGACTTCCTTCCATCACCTACTTTCCTTCCTACCTGATCTCCCCCCTCACCGATCTCCTTCCCTCCCTGCCTTTCCTTCCCTCACCTGATCTCCTTCCATCACCTGACTCTCCTTTCCTCACCCGACCCCCTCCCCATTCCATCACCTGATCTCCCTTTATCACTGACTCCCTTCCATACCCGACTCTCCCCCCTTTCCCCCCCTCCTCACCCGACTCTCCTCCTCATGACTCTCCCTCCATCACCGACTCTCCTTCCATCACCTGACTCCTTCCATCCTATCCCCTTCCCTTCCCTCACCTGACTCTCCTTCCACACGACTCTCCTTCCCTCACTGACCTCCTTCCCTACCTGACTTCCTTTCCCTCACCTGACCTCCTTTCCCTCACCTGACCTCCTTTTCCCCTTCCCCCTGACCTCCCTTTCCCCACCTGAACTCCTCCATCACCTGCTCTCCTTCCCCCCAAACCCACTCTCCTTCCCTCACCTGACTTTCCTTCATCACCTGAATCTCCCTCCAAAACCCGACTCCTTTAAATACTTCCCCATCCCTTACTCTCCTTTTCCTCACCTGACTTCCTTTCCCTCACTACTCTCCCTCCCTCACCTGATCTCCTTCCATCACTGACTCCCTTCCATCCTGACTCTTTCCATAAACCCGACTCTCCTTCCATCACCCGACTCCCTTCCTCACCTGACTCCCTTTCCATTTTTTACAACTCTCCTTCCAAACACCTGACTCTCCTCCATCACTTGACTCCCTCCTCACCGACTCTCCTTTTCCCTAAACCCGACTCTCCTTCCATCACCTGACCTCCCTTTCCCTCACCTGACTCCCTCCATCCCTGACTCCCTCCATCACCTGACTCTTCCTTTCCATTTTTAAAACCCGCTTCTTCCATCCCGACCCCTTTCCCTCACCTGACTCTCCTTTCCTACCCGACTTCCTTCCATCACCTGCTCTCCCTCCACACCTGACTCTCCTTCCCTCACCTTTACTTCCTTTTCCCTCACCTGAATCCTTTCCCTCACCGATCCCTTCCATCACCTGCTCTCCTTCCATCACCTGCTCTCCCTTCCCCCACCGACCTCCCCCATCACTGCTCCCTTCCATCACCGACTTCCCTTTCCCTCACCTGGGGTCTCCCCCCATCCCTGACTCTCCTTCCCTCACCTGTCTCCCTCCTACCTGATCTCCTTCCACACTGACTTCCTTCCAAAACACCTGACTCTCCTCCATCACCTATCTCCCCCCCTCCCGACTTTTCCTCACCCGACTCTCCTTCCCTCACCTGCTCTCCTCCCACTGACTCTCCCCCCCCTCACCCGCTCCTCCCTTTCCTCACCCGACTCTCCCCCCATACCTGACTTCCCCCCATCACCTACTCTCCCCTTCCATCACCTGCTCCCCCCACACCCACTTCCTTCATCACCTACTCTACCTTTCCCTGACTCTCCCTCCAAACCCTACTCTCCTTCCCCTCACCTACTTCCCCCCCCATCACCCACTCTCCTTTCCTCCCTACTTCCTCCTCACCTACTCTCCTTCCTCACCTAATCCCCCCATAAACCCACTTCCTTCCCTCACCTACTCTCCTTTTATCACCTACTCTCCTTATCACCAAATCTTTCCATCACCCGCTCTCCTTCCATCACCGATCCCTTCCCTCACCCGACTCCCTTCCCTACTTTTTCTCTCCTTCCAACACCCATCTCCTTTCCCTACCCGACCTTTCCCCCCATTACCTGACTCTCCCCCATCACCTAATCTCCTCCATCACCTGACTTTCCCTCCCTCCCTAAATCTCCCTTCATCACCTAAATCTCCCTCCATTTACCTGACTCTCCTCCATCCCTAACCTCCCTCCTCACCTAATCCCCCTCCATCACCTAAATTCCTCCACACTAAATCTCCCTTTCCATCACCCCAAATTCCCTATCACCAAATCTCCCCCCCCACCTAAACCCCCCTTCTTTACCTACCCTCCTCCCTCCCTAAATCTCCCCCTTCACACCAACTCTCCCTCCATCACCCGACTCTCCTTCCACACCTGACTCTCCTTCCCCACCTATCTCTTCCCTCCCTGACTCCCTTCCATCACCGACCTCCCTTTCCCTCACCTGTCTCCCTTCATCACTGCTCCCCCTCCATCACCCGACCTCCTTCCATCACCTGACCCCCTTCCATCACTGTCTCCTTCCCCTCACCTGACTCTCCCTTTCCCTCACCTGACTCTCCCACACCCGATCCCCTCCATACCTACTCTCCTTTCCTCACCGATCTCCCCCCATCACCCGACTCCCTTCCATACCGACTCTCCTTCCCCACCCGACTTCCCCTTTATCACCCGACTCTTCCTCACATTCTTACACCTGACCTCCTTCCTCACTGACTCTCTTCCATACCCGACCTTCCTTCCTCACCCGACTCTCCTTCCCCTCACCTGATCTCCCTTTCCCTCCCGATCTCCTTCCATACCCGACTCCCTTTCCTCACCTGACTCTCCTTCCTCCCTGACTTCCTTCCATCACCTGCTCTCCTTTCCCTCACCTACTCTCCTTTCCTCCAATGACTCTCCTTTTCCTCCCTGACCCCCTTCCTCACCTGATTCCTCCATCCCCGACCTCCCTCCATCACCTGACTCCCCTTCCATCACCTGACTCTCCCTTTCCCTCACCCGACTTCCCCTTTCCCTCACCTGACCTCCTTCCTTTACCCGCTCCCTTCCCTCACCTGACTTTTCCCTTTCCATCCCTGATCCCTTCCATACCTGACTTCCTTCCATCACCCCGACTCTCCTTTCCCCTCACCGACTCTCCTTTCCCTCACCTGACTCTCCTTCCAACCTGAATCTCCTTCCATCCCTGCTCTCCCCCATTCCCTATTCCCTTCCCTCACCTGACTTTCCTTTCCCTCACCTGACTCTCCCTCCATCACCTGATCTCCTTTCCCTACCTGACTTCCCTTTCCCTCCCCTGACTCCCTTCCCTACCTGACTCCCTTCCATAACCCGACCCCCCCCATCCCCCGATCTCCTTCCCTCACGACTCTCCTTCCATCACCCCGACTCCCTTCCTCCCGACTTCCTTCCATCACCTGACTCTCCTTCCATCACCCGGACTCTCCTTCCCTCCCTGACTCTCCTTCCTCACCTGACCTCCTTCCATCACCGACTCTCCTTTTCCCTCACTTTACTCTCCCCCCACACCTGACCCCCTTCCACACCTGACTTCCCCTTTCCCTCACCCACTCTCCCTTTCCATCCCTGACTCTCCTTCCATACCTGACTCTCTTCCATCACCTGACCCCCCTCCATCACCTGACTCTCCCCCCATACCTGACTCTCCCTTTATCACCCGACTCTCCTTCCATCACCTGACCTCCCTTTTTACACCCGATTCCTTTCCCTACCTGACCTCCTCCAACACCGTTCCCCATCATTACTCTCCTTTCATCACCCGACCTCCCTTCAATCACTGACTCCCTTATCACCCGACTCTCCTTCCCACCTGCTCTCCTTCCCTCCCTGACTCTCCTTTCCCTCACCTGACTCTCCCTTTCCCTCCCTACTCTCCTTCCATAAACCCGACTTCCCTCCATCACCTGACTCCCTTCCCTCACCTGATCTCCTCCATCCCTGAACCTCCCCCTCCTAAACCCCCCTACCCTCCCCCCATCACCGACTCTCCTTCCCTCACCTCTCTCCCTTTATCACGCTTCCCTTTATCACCTGACTCTCCTTCCATCCCTGACTCTCCCCACACCGGGCTTCCCCTTCCCTCACTGAATATCCCTTCCCCTCACTACTCTCCCTTTCCCTCACCTGACTTCCCTCCATCACTGCTTCCTTCCCTCACCTACTCTCCTCCTCACCGACTCTCCCTCCATCCCTACTCTCCTTATCACCTACTCTCCCCCCCACACCTGACTCTCCTTTTACACCCACTCTCCCTTTCCCTCACCTACTTCCCTTTTCCCCACCCACCTCCCCCCATAAACCCACCCCCTTCCCTCACCTCTCTCCTTCCATCACCTACTCTCCCTTCCCTCACCTACTCTCCTTCATAAACCAACCTCCCCCCATCACCCACTTTCCTTCCCTCACCTAATCTCCTTTTCCTCATTTACTCCCTTCCATCACCCGTTCCCTTTCCTCACCCCGACCTCCCCCATTACCTGACTCTCCCCATCACCCAAATTCCCTCCACACCTGACTCTCCCTCCATCCCCCCCTAACTCCCCTTCCTCACCTAAAATTCCCTCCATCACCTATCTCCTCCCCTCACCAAAATCTCCCCCCCCTCACCAATCTCCCTCCATCACCTAAAAATTTCCCCCCATCACCTAACTCTCCCTTCATCACCTAACTCTCCTCCATCACCTAACTCTCCCTCCATCACCTAACTCTCCCTCCATCACCTAACTCTCCCTCCATCACCTAACTCTCCCTTCATCACCTAACTCTCCCTCCATCACCTAACTCTCCCTTCATCACCTAACTCTCCCTCCATCACCTGACTCTCCCTCCATCACCTGACTCTCCCTCCATCACCTGACTCTCCCTCCATCACCTGACTCTCCCTCCATCACCTGACTCTCCCTTCATCACCTAACTCTCCCTCCATCACCTGACTCTCCCTCCATCACCTGACTCTCCCTCCATCACCTGACTCTTACTCCATCACCTAACTCTCCCTCCATCACCTAACTCTCCCTCCATCACCTGACTCTCCCTCCATCACCTGACTCTCCCTCCATCACCTAACTCTCCCTCCATCACCTAACTCTCCCTCCATCACCTAACTCTCCCTTCATCACCTAACTCTCCCTCCATCACCTGACTCTCCCTCCATCACCTAACTCTCCCTCCATCACCTAACTCTCCCTTCATAACCTAACAGATCACAAACACTAGTACTAGAAATAGTAAAGTCTGAGGCGGCTACTGTAAACAGGACTGTTCCACAAGACACAGTACTGGCTCCCAGTGTTCCACAAGACACAGTACTGGCTCCCAGTGTTCCACAAGACACAGTACTGGCTCCCAGTGTTCCACAAGACACAGTACTGGCTCCCAGTGTTCCACAAGACACAGTACTGGCTCTCAGTGTTCCACAAGACACAGTACTGGCTCTCAGTGTTCCACAAGACACAGTACTGGCTCTCAGTGTTCCACAAGACACAGTACTGGCTCCCAGTGTTCCACAAGACACAGTACTGGCTCCCAGTGTTCCACAAGACACAGTACTGGCTCCCAGTGTTCCACAAGACACAGTACTGGCTCCCAGTGTTCCACAAGACACAGTACTGGCTCCCAGTGTTCCACAAGACACAGTACTGGCTCCCAGTGTTCCACAAGACACAGTACTGGCTCCCAGTGTTCCACAAGACACAGTACTGGCTCCCAGTGTTCCACAAGACACAGTACTGGCTCCCAGTGTTCCACAAGACACAGTACTCGTCCCCATCCTGTTCCTCATCCTCATATCTGACATAAACATTGATATAAGCCTCAACACCGTATCATCATTTGCGGATGACACCCGAATTTGCATGACAGTGTCAGCCACCGCTGGCACTACAAGTCTCCAGGCGGACCTCAACCAAATCTTTACATGGGTCGCCGAAACCAGTATGAGGAGAAATTTTAATTACTGAGATATGGAAAACCTTTAGGAAATTGAAACTGTATCAGTATAAAAGAAATTCCAATCACACAACAGAGCGAAAAACTAATGTGAAGGACCTGGGAGTGATAATATCAGAGGATCTCACTCTTAAAGATCACAACAATGTGTCTACCTCATCTGCTAGAAAAATGATAGGATGGATAATGAGAACCTTCAAAATAGGGACGCCAATTCCATGATGATTTCCTTCTTATCGCTCGTTCTCTCTAGGCTGGAATACTGCTATACACTAACAGCGCCTTTCAAGGCTGGCGACATTGATGACCTGGAGAGTGTACAGAGAACTTTCACGGCACACATAACTACGACAAAACACTTTAATTACTGTGAACGGTTGAAATTCCTTGATTTGTATTCCCTGGAACGCAGGCGAGAGAGATACAAGATAATATACACCTGGAAAATTCTAGAGGAATTAGTACTAAATTTACACATGAAAATCACTTCCTACGAAAACAAAAGACCTTGTCAGGAGATGCAACATTCCTGCAGTGAGAAGCTGAGGCGTCACGAGTACTCTGAGAGACAACACACTAAGCATTAGGAGCCCAAGACTGTTCAACTGCCTCCCAGAATACGTAAGGGGGATTACCAATATCCCCCTGGCTGTCTTCAAGATCCCTGGATGTCTTCAAGATCCCTGGCTGTCTTCAAGATCCCTGGATGTCTTCAAGATCCCTGGCTGTCTTCAAGACCCCTGGCTGTCTTCAAGACCCCTGGCTGTCTTCAAAACCCCTGGCTGTCTTCAAGATCCCTGGATGTCTTCAAAACCCTTGGCTGTCTTCAAGACCCCTGGCTGTCTTTAAGACCCCTGGCTGCCTTCAAGATCCCTGGATGTCTTCAAGACCCCTGGCTGCCTTCAAGA
>NC_069428.1:39085511-39325511 GCF_026875155.1 Cherax quadricarinatus | reverse complement strand
ACTGACAATGTTAGAGAGATAGTGTTGGAGGGTCACTGACAGTGTTGGATGGTCACTGACAGTGTTGGAGGGTCACTGATAGTGTTGGAGGGTCACTGACAGTGTTGGACGGTCACTGATAGTATTCGAAGGTCACTGACAGTGTTGGACGGTCACTAATAGTGTTGGAGGGTCATGCCAGTGTTGGAGAGTCACTGACAGTGTTGGACGGTCACTGATAGTGTTGGAGGGTCACTGAAAGTGTTGCAGGGACAGTGTTAGACTGTCACTGACAGCGTTGGAGGGCCATGCCAGTGTTGGAGAGTCACTGACAGTGTTGCAGTATCACTGACAGTGTTGCAGGGTTATTGATTGTGTTGGCGGGATTGTTGGAGAGAGACACTGACAGTGTTGGAGGGACAGTGTTGGGCAGGGACGCTAATATTGTCGGAGAGGGGCACTAACAGTGTTGGAGTGACAATGTTGGAGAGAGGCACTGACAATGTTTGAGAGGGACACTGACAATGTTGGAGGGACAGTGTTGGAGAGAGACACTGGCAATGTTGGAGGGACAGTATTGGAGAGGGACACTGGCAATGTTGGAGGGGCAGTGTTGGAGAGGGGCACTGACAGTGTTGGAGGGACAGTGTTCGAGGGACAGTGATGGAGAGGGACGTTGACAGAGTTGGAGGAACATTGACAGAATTGCAGCGACACACTGACGGATTCGGAGGATTACTGACAGTGTTGGAGTGACAGTGTTGGAGTGACAGTGTTAGAGTGACAGTGTTGGAGTAACAGTGTTAGAGGGACAGTATTGGAGGGAGACACTGACAGAGTTGGAGGAACATTGACAGTGTTGGAGTCAGTAACAGTGCTGTGTTGGAGAAACACTGACAGTGTTAGAGAGGCATTGACAGTATTGGAGGGACACTTACGGCGTTGGACACTGACAGTGTTGGAGGGACACTTACAGCGTTGGACACTGACAGTGTTGGAGGACACTTACAGCGTTGGACACTGACAGTGTTGGAGGGACACTTACAGCGTTGGACACTGACAGTGTTGGAGGGACACTTACAGCGTTGGACACTGACAGTGTTGGAGGGACACTTACAGCGTTGGACACTGACAGTGTTGGAGGGACACTTACAGCGTTGGAGGAACAGTGTTTGAGGTTCACTGACAGTATTGGAGGTTCACCTACAGTGTTGAAGGGACACTGACAGTGTTGGAGGTTCACTGACAGTGTTGGAGGGACACAGTGTTGGAGTGACACTGACAGTGTTGGAGGGACACTGACAGTGTTGGAGGGACACTAGCAGTGTTGGAGGGACACTGACAGTGTTGAAGAGACACTGACAGTGTTGGAGGGACACTGACAGTGTTGGAGGGACACTGACAGTGTTGGAGGGACACTGACAGTGTTGGAGGGACGCTGACAGTGTTGGAGGGACGCTGACAGTGTTGGAGGGACACTGACAGTGTTGGAGGGACGCTGACAGTGTTGGAGGGACACTGACAGTGTTGGAGGGACGCTGACAGTGTTGGAAGGACACTGACAGTGTTGGAGGGACACTGACAGTGTTGGAGGGACGCTGACAGTGTTGGAAGGACACTGACAGTGTTGGAGGGACACTGACAGTGTTGGAGGGACACTGACAGTGTTGGAGTGACACTGAGAGTGTTGGAGTGACACTGACAGTGTTGGAGTGACACTGAGAGTGTTGGAGGGACACTGACAGTGTTGGAGTGACACTGACAGTGTTGGAGTGACACTGACAGTGTTGGAGTGACACTGACAGTGTTGGAGTGACACTGAGAGTGTTGGAAGGACACTGACAGTGTTGGAGTGACACTGACAGTGCTGGAGTGACACTGACAGTGTTGGAGTGACACTGACAGTGTTGGAGTGACACTGACAGTGTTGGAGTGACACTGACAGTGTTGGAGTGACACTGACAGTGTTGGAGTGACACTGACAGTGTTGGAGGGACACTGACAGTGTTGGAGTGACACTGACAGTGTTGGAGTGACACTGACAGTGTTGGAGTGACACTGACAGTGTTGGAGTGACACTGAGAGTGTTGGAGGGACACTGACAGTGTTGGAGGGACACTGACAGTGTTGGAGGGACGCTGACAGTGTTGGAGGGACACTGAGAGTGTTGGAGGGACGCTGACAGTGTTGGAGGGACGCTGACAGTGTTGGAGGGACACTGACAGTGTTGGAGGGACACTGACAGTGTTGGAGGGACGCTGACAGTGTTGGAGGGACACTGAGAGTGTTGGAGGGACGCTGACAGTGTTGGAGGGACGCTGACAGTGTTGGAGGGACACTGACAGTGTTGGAGGGACACTGACAGTGTTGGAGGGACGCTGACAGTGTTGGAGGGACACTGAGAGTGTTGGAGGGACGCTGACAGTGTTGGAGGGACACTGACAGTGTTGGAGGGACACTGACAGTGTTGGAGGGACGCTGACAGTGTTGGAGGGACACTGAGAGTGTTGGAGGGACGCTGACAGTGTTGGAGGGACGCTGACAGTGTTGGAGGGACACTGACAGTGTTGGAGGGACGCTGACAGTGTTGGAGGGACACTGACAGTGTCTCTCCTCAACATAGTTAACAAGATCACTTAACAGTAACGTCTGTTAATCAACGAAAGTTAACTGTTCATCTCCGTTAATTCTGTTAGTTAACAACAGATGAAAATGTCTGTTAAGTGACGGAATATAAATTAACAATATTGAAATATTACGAAATAAATTGGAAAAAATACGAAATAAATTGGAAAAAATACGAAATAAATTGGAAAAAATACGAAATAAATTGGAAAAAATGTGAGAACTTATAAAAATAAGAAATAAATAGAATAAATACGAAATAAATAAAAAAACGAGAAAAAAATAAAAAAAAATACGAAATAAATTAGAACAAAATCCGAAATTAATTGAATAAATACGAAAAACATAAAAAAATAATAAATAACTGGAAAAATACGAAATAAATTGACAAAAATACGAAATAAATTGCAAAAATAATATGTGATTGTGTTTTGTTTGTTGGGTGAGAGAGACGTTGTGATTGGCTGGCTGAACCATACTGGCGAGCCTGTGCTGTGATCTGATTGGCTGTTGTGCGCGTCGTAATTGGACTCTGCAAGGTGATTGGTCAAGGTCATGCCTGGGAGGGAGCCAATGAGAGACCAATCTGACCTTCCTGGCCAGGTTCATGAATCTGTCCTTAGCAGTGAGTCCCTAGTGTACTTTGTGTCCTTGTTTGTACTTATTTGTCCTTGTTTGCATTTATCTGTTTGTCCTTGTTTGTATTTCCCTGTTTGTGGTTGCAGGTGTCGAGTCAGGGCTCCTGGCTGCTCTATTGGGTTCACACCTAGCTGCCTGAACACTATCGTACCTCTTCTTAAAACCATGTATGGATTCTGAGCCTTTCACTTCATGAGCACTCTAAGTACTTCCTAACAACCCTGTAACTCTTCTCGGTTGTAAACCTCAGCTGTGACCTTGTGTACCTGAGTCCCGCCTCTCAAGCGTGACCTTGTGTACCTGAGTCCCGCCTCTCAAGCGTGACCTTGTGTACCTGAGTCCCGCCTCTCAAGCGTGACCTTGTGTACCTGAGTCCCGCCTCTCAAGTGTGACCTTGTGTACCTGAGTCCCGCCTCTCAAGCGTGACCTTGTGTACCTGAGTCCCGCCTCTCAAGCGTGACCTTGTGTACCTGAGTCACGCCTCTCAAGCGTGACCTTGTGTACCTGAGTCCCGCCTCTCAAGCGTGACCTTCTGTACCTGAGTCCCGCCTCTCAAGCGTGACCTTGTGTACCTGAGTCCCGCCTCTCAAGCGTGACCTCGTGTACCTGAGTCCCGCCTCTCAAGCGTGACCTTGTGTACCTGAGTCCCGCCCTCAAGCGTGACCTTGTGTACCTGAGTCCCGCCTATCAAGCGTGACCTTGTGTACCTGAGTCCCGCCTATCAAGCGTGACCTTGTGTACCTGAGTCCCGCCTCTCAAGCGTGACCTTGTGTACCTGAGTCCCGCCCTCAAGCGTGACCTTGTGTACCTGAGTCCCGCCTATCAAGCGTGACCTTGTGTACCTGAGTCCCGCCTATCAAGCGTGACCTTGTGTACCTGAGTCCCGCCTCTCAAGCGTGACCTTGTGTACCTGATTCCTGCCTATCAATCGTGACCTTGTGTACCTGAGTCCCGCCTCTCAAGCGTGACCTTGTGTACCTGAGTCCCGCCTCTCAAGCGTGACCTTGTGTACCTGAGTCCCGCCTCTCAAGCGTGACCTTGTGTACCTGAGTCCCGCCTCTCAAGCACCATCTTCTCCACCCACTTAATTCTGCTTAGTATTTTGTAAGTCGTAGCCATGTCTCCTCTGGTTCTTTTGTCCTCTAGTGTCGTCAGGTTTAGCGTCTCTAGTCTTCCCTCATAATACATACACATCAGCTCTGGGACTAGTCTCGTTGTGAACCTTTGCACTTTTTCCAGCTTTTCATGCTTTACCAGATGTGGGTTCCATAGTGGCGCTGCGTACTCTAGATGAGGCCGACACGACACGTGTCAGTCTCATCTTAAGTCGTGACTGTTCCTGAAAACCATCCTTGAATCTGTCAATCTCCTGTTTGCTGCAGAGATTATTCTCTTGATATGTACCTCAGGTGATATGCTCGGTGCAATGCTCACCCCGAGATCTTTCTCTTTCAGAGAGGTTTGCAGAATTTGTCCCCAGAACCTATACTCTATTGCCGGTCTTCTTTGCCCTTTCCCGATTTTCAAAACTTTGCTTTTACTGGAGTTAAATTCTTAATAGTCACTAGTCAGACCAGTCCTGAAGTTTGTCATGATCCAGTTGTGGTCTTTCCTGGTCTGCTTATCTTTGTATACTATTCAGTTTTACATTGTGTGTGTACAGGGACACCTTGACTGTTTCTTCCGCCATGTTTTTTACATACACAGGAAACAGTACTGGTCCAAATACTAACCCGTGTGGAACCCCAATCGTCACAGTCGCCCATCCCGACACCTCACCCTGGACGATAATTCCTTATTTTCTTCCTGTTAAGCATTTCTTGATCCACTGTGGTGCTGATCCAGTTATTCCTGCCTGTTCTTACATAAGAACATAGAGCAATACTGCAGCAGGTCTAGTGACCCATGCTAGGCAGGTCCAAGTCACACCTACTCATGTAATTGTTTAGTCTATTTTTAAAACTACACAACGTTTTAGCTTCAATAACGGTACTCGGGAGTTTCTTCCACTCATCCACAATTCTATTACCAAACCAATTCTTTCGTATATACTTTCTAAATCTAAAATTTTCCGACTTGAACCCATTGCTGCGAGTCCTGTCTTAGATATTTTTAGCACGTTATTTACATCCGTTTATTTGTTCCTGTTTTCCATTTATGCATCTTAGTCATATTCTCACTAATTCTACGTCTTTCTAGAGAGTGCAGATTCAGGGCCTCAGTCTATCCTCATAGGGAAGATTTCTGATACATGGGATCAACTTTGTCATCCTCCTTTGTACGTTTTCCACTTCATTTACATCCAATATGATATACGGTGACCAGAACTGTGCACCATACTCTAAATGAGACCTAATAACGGTATATAAAATTGAAGAATAACCTAAGGATTCCAGTTATTTAATATTCTTGATATGAAGCCAAGAATTCTATTCACTTTACTGCGAACACTCACGCACTGTTGTCTTCATTTTAGATTACTGCTAACCAGAACTTCTAAATCTTTTTTAGCATTCAAAGTGATGAAAATTTACATTATTTATGTTAGGTAAAAGAACACAAGTGCAGCTAATGTGACGTTTTATTGTGGCAACCTAACATATTGTCGGTAATTCTACCAACATTATTACGTTACATTATTTAGTTTATCATCGTCAACCACATCTGGTATCGGGCCCTTGTTCAGACAAGTTGGAACTTAGATGACAACAAAGAAATAAGTGAGATACTGAAATCCTAATACGACTCTGTGTTTAGCGAGCCACTAATACGACTCTGTGTTTAGCGAGCCACTAATACGACTCTGTGTTTAGCGAGCCACTAATACGACTCTGTGTTTAGCGAGCCACTAATACGACTCTGTGTTTAACGAGCCACTAATCAGTCTAAAGATCGACATTCCAAATTATTTTTTCATGAATGAGCCTCAAAACTCCATCAATGTATGCCAGACTTCCGACATTACCCCAAGTCCGATAGATTTTGAGAAAGCCGTTGACAGCATGCCCATGCACTCAGCCCCAGACCCAGACTCCTGGAACACTGTGTTCATTAATAACTGCAAGAAACTCTTTTCACGTGACCTAAGTATACTATGGAGGAGCTTAGACATGGGTGAAATTCTACAGTCACTAAAATCAACAGATATAGTCCCACTCCATAAAGGTGGCAGCAAAGCATTAGCTAAGAACTATAGACCAATAGCTCTAACGTCCCACATAAAAATCTTTGAAAGAGTGCTAAGAAGCATGACTGCAAACCACCTGGATTCCCAAAAACTTCACAGTCCAGGGCAACATGGGTTCAGAGCAGGTCGTTCCTGTCTCTCGCAACTACTGGATCACTATGACAGTAGTTTGCTGGACTATGTATTGGCAGATAAAAGACTGTTGGGTAGACTTCAGGATGTACATGTTTATAGAGGTGGGCAGCAGATAGATCACTTTTTAGTTGTAGCTACAGTGAGAGTAAAAGGTAGATGGGATACAAAGAAAATAGAAACATGTGATGGAAAATAGTAGAGTGTTGTTCTAGTGGGAAGAACGTGGAGAAGTGAGTACTGGCCAGAGAGAGAGAGAGATACAGATAGACAGACCCTGCCAGAGAAGAGAGATAGAGAGACCTGGCCACCTGGCCAGAGAATAGAATCCTGGCCAGCGAATAAATGTTGAACTAGGAGGACTGGAGGCCTGGTCGTGGACCGGGCCGCGGGGGCGTTGATCCCCGGAATTACCTCCAGGTAGACTCCAGGTATGTAGACGTTTAGAACTTTGTATTTGTCTATATTAAACTACATCTGCCACTTCTCCGACCCCTGCTTCAGTCTATTCAGATCTTCTTGCAGCGCTCTAGTGTCTTCGTCAGAATTAATTCGACAGCCTGTTGTGGTGTCATCGGCAAACTTGCTTATGTCTTTATTTATTCCATCATCTATGTCGTTTATGTAAATTGTGAATAATAAAGGTCTAAAGCCAAGACAGCAGTGCCTCAGTGTGCGCAACAAAGCCAACAGATTACTTGGATTTATCTCAAGAAGACCTTGTTAATATCCCCTTTATTAATACCTATCTTCCACTTATACACTTCGATCAGGTCTCCCCTCATTCTTCGTGGAACACCGCTAGTGGTTCACACAGTTCTTCCACTCCCTCTCTCAGAACCCATAAAGAGATGTCCGGTCCTACTGCTGCAGTGGTTATTCTCTTGATGACATTTTCTAATTTTCGCATTTAGTTTACCTGGAAGGAGCTCCATGCTTGTGCTGCATACTCCATGATGAGCCTAACATAGGTCGTGAAGAGGGTTCTAAAAGATTACCGAGGTTCCTGAAAGCAGTTCGGAGATTAATTTACTTTGCATATTTTGCAGATGTTATGTGATTTATGTGCATCTCTGGCGATATGTTGGGTGTCATGTTCCCTTCACGATCCTGAGCGATAACTGTAATTTCTCCTCTCCCAGACTTCATTCCTTCTTTGGTAACTTACTGTCATTATGAAAGAAATTATCCTGACCTATCACACAGGATGTACTAATATGCTTCAATAAGTGGACTATCAAACACTGTTTTCAATACAGTGATAATAAAGTTTACTATATACATTGTAGTGTGTATACCAGACTGCCAGAAGTACTAGTTACCACAACGTTAGTTTGTGTACATGTCAAGCTGCCACAATTACTTGTAACCAAGCCCAAGCCAGGGCACCACACCATCAGTCTGTTTATATTGCAAGTTCCTCCGCCAGTGTGCTCATCTTACTCTGGTTCTCCCATGGTGTAACACAAGTATATGTGTCTCTTTGTATATGTTCTCAAAGTTTAATCACTGTTTAAGGTACTGAAGTATTCTTGACTGGTGGTGAATAGGTAACAGGTAGTCTTAATGACCCTCGTGTACTCGAATGATTTTAAACGTCATTATGCATCCCAGGCTCCTAAACGTATTCCTGTGACGTTGTGATTCATTATTTACTTATCTCATATTGTTATTAAATACTTGACTCAGACGTATCAAAGTTATATTCAACTTCTTCCTTCAAGGTGCAACGTTAAGATGCGTCATCAACTTTATCAAACACAAGAATTGCAGTAATTCCTTCGTCTGGTCCAGTGGACATGTTAGACGTAACGAGAGTCAAGTACCTTCAGTAAGATACATGTGCGAAAGTTAGGTATCTTTATTCTGAAACGTATCTCCTACGCAGCAGGCTTCTTCAGTCGAGTACAGAAGTGTGAACAGAAGTGCTTGAGATGTGAAGATGTGGTCAGACCATCACCCTTGAAGACCATGTCTTCGAGGGTGATGGAATGCATCATAAAACGTCCCATACATAACAGCAGAACTGGTGTTAGTGTAGAAATACGTCACAAGACGTCACATCCCGCTCCCAAACGTCGAGAAACGCAATTCAAAACGATTTTTTCCTATATTTTCATAGCTCTTATCTGGTGGCCTCAGACGCAGGTCAGTGATGTTTACCGTTGATGTCACTAGCCTCTGTAGGACACACCTGCGGTTTTAGCGCTCCCCCATTGTTATAAGGAAGGCAGGCAAGTGTTGCCTCCTCCTGTGTTTATCAATTAATTACTGGAGGTTAATTGTCGACCAGCGAGATATTTTTAGATAATTGTTGGGGGTCCAGGTCTCTCAGTGCTGACCCCAGCGTCGTCACTGCCAGAACTTGACCCCAGTGACGTCACTGCCAGAACTTGACTCCAGTGACGTCACTGCCAGAACTTGACTCCAGTGACGTCACTGCCGGCACCTGACCCCAGTGACGTCATTGCCAGCAGTTGACGCCAGCAGTGACGCCACTGCCATCATCTGCCATTATCTGGTGAGACACCTTTCATTGTTCATATGCTTTGACTTATTGAGTCTCTCTCTCTCTCTCTCTCTCTCTCTCTCTCTCTCTCTCTCCCTGACGAGGTAGACCAGAAAATATGCGACACGTAGGTGTGGCCGGGCCGGTGATTGCTGGGAAATCACACATGAAGAATGTAATGATTACTTTAAGGTGTACCGTGTGTAGACACACACACACACACACACACACACACACATAAGGGCCACAGCTAGGGAAGGGACTGAAGGAAGGAACACTCCACGGGAAGGAACTAGAACACCTCAGAGGATGCAGTGGGAGTCACAGTGGGAGGTGGAAAGGGAGAGATCAGTTTTTGTCTATGGGCTAGACGAAGCTGAAGGGGAAACTTATGATGAAAGAAAGCAGGAGAAAAAAGCGATTGAAGGTATCATGAAGGTGATAGGCGAGGGAGACATGACCCAGGTGGCAAATTTTCGGAGAATCGGGTGGTTCACAAAGAAAAGGAATCGTCCTCTCAGAGTAATTTTCAAGGCAGAATCAACCCGAACCATGATCCTGCAGGAGAAAGCACGGCTGAGAGGCACACAGGAGTTCAGGAGTGTGTACCTCGATCGAGACAGAACACAGGAGGTATTACAACCCAGGATTCCAAATGGCCTGTTACCCCGGGTGTAATGGGAGCAAATAAACACAGTAGAAAAAAGGTAGACTTATATTATCCTTCACCAATTTAGAACAGCAATATGTACACTATGTACAGTGATAAGTATAGTGCACTCCACGGTAAGCAAAGCAGAAATAGAAGCCACAAGATAGCAGACCGTGCTTCAACCAGCTCTAGAATGGGAATGACAAGGGCAGACAGGAGAGCGGTATCCACATAACCTCTGCGATTGCCAAAACCATCTTCTTATTGGCTAGAACCTGGTCACTAGTTGAACGACGGGGCCCCATCATCAACTCTTAGCAACCTGGTTCGCTGGTTGGGGGAGATAGCCTGTAAATGAGGGTGTGTACATGCGCCGAATAAAGGTTACGTACTCTTTGCATGCCACAGGAGGAAAGGATGATACTGAGAGAGTGCAAAAACGAAAGGAGGAATGGGATGAAATGACAAAGAAGAGCAGAATAACCCAGGAACAGGTGGAAGGACAAGCACACCCCCCAGAAACACCTGCAGAAGGACTCCAGCCACGACACCCCCAAGGCAACTGAACAATCCAAACGAACCATCACACACCCGGTGGTCTGGTGGCTAAAGCTCCCGCTTCACACACGGAGAGCCCGGGTTCGATTCCCGGCGGGTGGAAACATTTCGACACGTTTCCTTACACCTGTTGTCCTGTTCACCTAGCAGCAAATAGGTACCTGGGTGTTAGTCGACTGGTGTGGGTCGCATCCTGGGGGACAAGATTAAGGACCCCAATGGAAATAAGTTAGACAGTCCTCGATGACGCACTGACTTTCTTGGGTTATCCTGGGTGGCTAACCCTCCGGGGTTAAAAATCCGAACGAAATCTTATCTCTCACCGATCCCTCTGTTCCCACCCCCCGCACCAGGAACCCTACCCCTACAGCAACCCCCTATGCGAGCTCTTCCTCCACCTCCACTGCAACCCCCCACAGGCCCCCACCAGGGCTCCTGCTCTCCCAACCCCAGTATTCCCCCAGGACCACAGTTACAGTATTAGAACAGAAGTTGAAGGTTTGGTACACAAATGCGGATGGATTAACGAATAAATATGAGGAATGGCAAGAACGAATCATGAGAAGTCCCCAGACATCATAGCAGTTACAGAAACAAAACTCATGGAGACAATAACAGATAAGAGATAAGATAAGACTTCGTTCGGATTTTTAACCCCGGAGGGTTAGCCACCCAGGATAACTCAAGAAAGTCAGTGCGTCATCGAGGACTGTCTGACTTATTTCCATTGGGGTCCTTAATCTTGTCCCACAGGATGCGACCCACACCAGTCGACTAAGACCCAGGTACCTATTTGCTGCTAGGTGAACAGGACAACAGGTGTAAGGAAACGTGTCGAAATGTTTCCACCCGTCGGGAATCGAACCCAGGCCCTCCATGTGTGAAGCGGGAGCTTTAGCCACCAGGTCACCGGGCCACCAGGATACTAGATCATGAGGAAAGATAGAAGGGACAGAGGGGGAGGAGGGGTTGCTCTGCTCGTAAAAAAATGATGGAAATTCGAGAAAATGGGTGGCATAGACGAGACAGGAGAAAGGGACTACATAGTAGGTACACTTCAGTCTGGGGAGCACAAGGTGGTCATTGCAGTGATGTATAATCCACCACAGAACTGCAGGAGGCCAAGAGAGTAATATGAAGAGAGCCACAGAGCAATGGTGGACACACTTGCTGAGGTGGCAAGAAGAGCTCACTCCAGCAGAGCAAAGTTGCTGGTTATGGGGGATTTCAACCACAGGGAGATTGACTGGGAAAACCTGGAGCCACATGGGGGTCCCGAAACATGGAGAGCCAAGATGTTGGATGTGGTGCTGGAAAACCTCATGCACCAACATGTTAAGGACACTACCAGAGTGAGAGGGGAGGATTAACCAGCAAGATTGGACCTTGTGTTCACCCTGGGCAGTTCAGACATTGTCCATATGAGAGTCCCCTAGGAGCTAGTGACCACGTGGTTCTGTGCTTTGAATACATAGTAGAGTTGCAAGTGGAGAGAGTAACAGGATTTAAATGGGAAAAGCCAGACTATGAAAGAGGGGACTACATAGGGTTGAGGAACTTCTTGTAGGAGGTTCTGTGGGACAGAGAACTGGCAGGAAAGCCAGTAAATGAAATGATGGAATATGTAACAACAAAATGCAAGGAGGCAGTGGAAAGGTTTATTCCCAAGGGCAACAGAAACAAAGGGAAGACCAGAACGAGCCCCTGGTTTACCCGACGGTGTAAGGAGGCAAAAACAAAGTGCAATAGAGAATGGAAAAAGTACAGAAGGCAGAGAACACATGAAAATAGTAAGATTAGTCGCAGAGCCAGGAACGAGTATGCACAGGTAAGGAGGGAGGCCCAGCGACAGTATGAAAATAACGTAGCATCGAAAATCAAGACTGACCCGAAACTGTTGTATAGCCACATCAGGAGGAAGACAACAGTCAAAGACCAGGTGATCAGACTGAGAACAGAAGTTGGAGAACTCACAAGAAATGATCAGGAGGTATGTGAGGAGCTAATCAGGAGATTTAAGGAAGTTTTTACAGTAGAGACAGGAAGGGCTCTGGGAAGACAGCACAGAAGGGAACATCAAGAGGAGGAGAGTGGTGGAACACCTGGAACGGAACAAGATTAGAAATGAAAACCAGCATGGGTTCATGGAAGGCAAATCCCGTATCACAAAACTTCTGGAGTTTTATGACAAGGTAACAGAAGTAAGACACGAGAGAGAGAGGGGTGGGTTGATTGCGTTTTCCTAGACTGCAGGAAGGCCTTTGACACAGTTCCCCACAAGAGATTAGTGCAGAAGCTGGAGGATCAGGTGCATGTAACAGGGAGGGCACTGCAATGGATCAAGGAATACCTGACAGGGAGGCAACAACGAGTCATGGTACGTGAAGAGGTATCACAGTGGGCGCCTGTGACGATCGGGGTCCCACAGGGGTCAGTTCTAGGACCAGTGCTATTTTTGATATATGCGAACGACATGATGGAAGGAATAGACTCTGAAGTGCCCCTATTCGCAGATGATGTGAAGCTGATGAGAAGAATTAAATCGGATGAGGATGAGGCAGGACTGCAAAGAGACCTGGACAGGCTGGACATGTGGTCCAGAAACTGGCTTCTCGAATTCAACCCTGCCAAATGCAAAGTCATGAAGATTGGGGAGGGGCAAAGAAGACCGCAGACAGAGTATAGGCTAGGTGGACAAAGACTACAGACCTCACTCAGGGAGAAAGACCTTGGGGTGACCATAACACCGAGCACATCACCGGAGGCACACATCAACCAAATAACTGCTGCAGCATACAGGCGCCTGGCAAACCTGAGAATAGCGTTCCGATACCTTAATAAGGAATCGTTCAAGACACTGTACACTGTGTATGTTAGGCCCATATTGGAGTATGCAGCACCAGTCTGGAACCCACACCTGGTCAAGCACGTCAAGAAGTTAGAGAAAGTACAAAGGTTTGCAACAAGGCTAGTCCTAGAGCTCAGGGGAATGTCGTACGAGGAAAGGTTGAGGGAAATCGGACTGACGACACTGGAGGACAGAAGGGTCAGGGGGAGACATAATAACGACATACAAGATACTGCGGGGAATAGACAAGGTGGACAGATAGGATGTTCCAGAGAGGGGACACAGGGACAAGGGGTCACAACTGGAAGCTGAAGACTCAGACGAGTCACAGGGACGCTAGGAAGTATTTCTTCAGTCATAGAGTCGTCAGGAATTGGAATAGCCTAGCAAGTGAAGTAGTGGAGGCAGGAACCATACATAGTTTTAAGAAGAGGTATGACAAAGCTCAGGAAGCAGAGAGGGAAAAGACCTAGTAGCGATCAGTGAAGAGGCAGGGCCAGGAGCTGAATATCGACCCCTGCAACCACAATTAGGTGAGTACAATTAGGTGAGAACACACACACACACACACACACACACACACACACACACACACACACACACACACACACACACACACACACACACACACACACACACGTTAACACCCACACATTCTCGCTTATACAGACTCACACACACACTCTCTCCCCCTGCACCCTTCCCCGCCAATCTCCCACTCCTTCCCTTGATCTCACCCTCTCTCTCTCTCACCCTCCTTCTCCCCCACCTCTCCCTCTTTTCCCTTCTCCCTCTCCCATTCTCCCCCTTTGCTTCTAACTCCTCCTTACTCCCCATCTTCCCCCTCAACCCCCTCTTCACCCCTCTCCCATTTAGCCACTGTCTACATCTTCCTCGTCTACCTCCCCCGCCTCCCCCCACACTTGGACAAACACACCACAAAACAAACACAGAATTACATAAGTTTTTTATTCTGTAGCAACCAAAACAAAAAAGAATGGATTGCCAGAGAGCAGGAAGGAAAACCAATGGACTGGAGGATGAATCTGCAAAGAAAGGTTGGGCAGCAGAGCTGATGAAAAGGGAACATGATTGGGGAAAGAAGCTAGAAGAACTTAGCATGAGAAGGAAAGAGAGGATAGACGCAGGAAGCAGGAAGTGGGAGATGCAAATCACAGCAGCAGAGGCTAGGATACAGAGATTAGAAGAGGAACTGAAAATTCTGAAACAGCCTAAAGAACTAAAGAGCAATTTGGGAATGACATCAGAGACTGTTACCTAAGTCACTAACAAGGGGACTGTAGTGAACAAAGGAGCAAAACTGCATGTAAAAGCCCTGACAGAGGGGACTGTAGTAAATGAAAGAGCTAAGCTATATGTGAAGGCCCTAACAGACCACACCAGAGCCCAGGGAAATCTGAGGAGGGAAAATGACAGGCCACTGGGCCCAAGGACAATAGATAGTGAAGAAACTGAAGAAAGGAAAGCTGCAATGGAGGAAACTAAATCGAATCAGTGAATACATAGAGATACACAGAGGGAGAATGAAAGGGAGAGGTCAGCCTTTGTTTATGGGCTCCAGGAAGTTGAAGGGGAAACTTACAAAGCAAGAAGACATGGGGAGAACAATGCAATCGAAAGCATCATAAAAGCAAGAGGAGATGGCACGACCCATTTGACAAATTTTCAGAGAATAGGAGGATTTGCAAGAAGAAGAACCCAGCCAGTGAAAGTGACTTTCAAGGCAGAATCGACTCAGAACAGGATCCTGCAGGAGACTAAAGGGCATGCCAGTGTACTGGAAGGTGTATCTCAACCACAACAGAACACAAGAAGAAAGACAGAATCTGAGAGAGATGGTACAAAGACGAAAGGAGGAAAGAGAGGTGAAGATGGAGATGGACAGTAGAACCCAGATTCAGGAGGAAGTTCAAATACAGCCTCCTTCACAACCACCTACAGAAGCCCCCCAACCAGGACAACCCCAATGCAACCAAACATTCTAACCCAAAACACACATGCCATATCCAATACTCCCACCCCCCTCATTACAAACTCCACCCCCACAGCAATCACCCATAGTTCCTTATCAGGTCTCCCACTTCCCCAACCCCAATGTACCCCCCAGACCACAGTTTTAGAAAAAAAAGTTGAAGGTGTGGTATACAAATTCAGACGTAATAACAAATAAGTGCGAGGAGTGGGATGAAAGAATCAAGAAGACATCCCCAGATATAATAGCACTCACAGAAACAAAACTCACCAGGATGATAACAGGTGCAATCTTTCCACCCATATATCAAATCCTCAGGAAAGATAGATGAAGGAGAGGGGGAGGAGGAGTTGCACTGCTCATTAAAAACTGGTGCCATCCATTCCTTCCATTTGAGAAAATGGAAGGAATGGATGGCATGGGCGAAAGGGGCTACTTAGTAGGAACAATCCAATCTGAGGGCCATAAGGTGGTAATTGCAGTAATGTACAACCCACCACAGAACTGCAGGAGACCAAGAGAAGAATATGATGAGAGCAACAGAGCAATGGTCGACACACTAGCTTAGGTGGCCAGAAGAGCTCACATGGGGGAAGCAAAGTTACTAGTTATGGGTGATTTCAATCACAAGGAGATTGAATGGGAAAACCTGGAGCCCAATGGGGGCCCCAAAACATGGAGAGCCAAGATGATGGATGTGGTACTGGGAAACCTCATGCATCAACATGTTAGAGACACTACCAGAGAGAGAGATGAGAATTATTCAGCAAGACTGGACCTTGTATACACCTTGAGTAGTTCGGACATCGAGGATAATATGTATGAAAGGCCCCTAGGAGCTAGTGATCATGTGGTTCTGTGCTTTGACTATATAGCTGAGCTACAAGTGGAGAGAGTAGCAGGAATAGTATGGGAAAAACCAAATTACAAAAGGGGGAACTACACAGGCATGAGGAGCTTCCTGCAAGACATTCAGTGGGAGAGGTAACTGAGAGGAAAACCAGTAAAAGAAATGATGGACTATGTGACAACAAAATGAAAGGAGGAAGAGGAGAGGTTTGTTCCCAAGGGAAACAGAAATAATGGGAAGAACAGAACGAGTCCTTGGTTCACCCAAAGGTGTAGGGAGGCAAAAACTAGGTGCACTAGAGAATGGAAAAGGTACAGAAGACAAAGGACCCAGGAAAATAAAGAGATCAGCCGAAGAGCCAGAAACGAATATGCACAGATATGAAGGGAGGCTCAGCGACAATACGAAAATGACATAGCATCGAAAGTCAAGTCTGACCCAAAGCTGTTGTGTAGCCACATCAGGAGGAAAACAACAGTCAAAGACCAGGTAATCAGACTGAGGAAGGATGATGTGGAGTTCACAAGAAACGACCAAGTGGTATGTGAGGAGCTCAACATGAGATTTAAAGAAGTATTTACAGTGGAAACCGGTAGGACTCCAGGAAATCAGAACAGGGAGGTACACCAACAAGTGCTGGATGAGGTACATATAACCGAGGAGGAGGTGAAGAAGCTGCTATGTGAACTTGATACCTCAAAGGTGGTGGGACCAGACAACATCTCTCCATGGGTCTTTAGAGAGGGAGCAGAAATGCTGTGTGTGCCACTAACAAAGATCTTCAACACATCCACTGAAACTGGGCAACTCCCTGAGGTATGGAAGATGGCAAATGTAGTCCCAATTTTTGAAAAAGGAGACAGACATGAGGCATTAAACTACAGACCTGTGTCACTAACGTGTATGGTATGCAAAGTCATGGAGAAGATCATCAGGAGCAGAGTGGTGGAGTACCTGAAAAGCAACAAGTGTATAATAGATAACCAGCACGATTTCATGGAAGGAAAATCACAAACCTACTGGAGTTTTATGACAAGGTGACAGAAGTAAGACAAGAGAGAGAGGGGTGGATAGACTGCATTTTCTTGGACTGCATAGCTTGAAGAGCAGGTACGATAGGTCCCAGGAGTGAATGTCAAGCATCAAGTTGAGAGATGGGGCCGGGAGCTAAGACTCAACCCCTACAGCCACATTATACATATATATGTCGTGTCGAATAAGTTAAACTACTGGTCAGTTAGCAACAACTCATCTAAAATTAAGTCCTTTCTAAAAAAATTCTCTTATTTTCTCTTTTCATTTATGTTAACCTAAAAATTAACAATTTTATACCAAAAGAACCTTAGAAAACTTATCTGACCTTATTATAACTAGCGTAATTTAATTTAGGCTAATTCAACTAAATATATTTTAGATAATTTTACAATAATTTAATAATAAACAAACGCAATGAAATATATTTTTTTGCTAGGTTGAGAATGACTCTTGATCAACACCATGCCCAGCCCTTCTAGGGCAGGGTAGGTGCCTGAGCCCGAGCTTGTAGCTCACAAGACTGTCATTCCCAGTAACCCCCTTGGGGCGGGGATGGCAGACCAGAGAGGCCTAGCTTGTGGCTAGGCCTGGGGACAGTTGGTCCCAAAGATGAGGAGGTACTTGTGCCTCCTCCCATGGGAGACTTAGGTCTCAGACACTCCCTAAAGAGGGAGCCAAGGCCGGGCCACCACTTGGAAAAGGCCCGGCCGGAGAAATACCGGCTAATCTTTAATAATAATAATAATAATAAATAAGAATGACTTTTGCGAAATTATTGCATACACAAATTTTCACTTGATTTATTCGGCAAGAAGAGCATTGCTATTTAAGCCAAAATCACAAGATTTACCTATTTGGCACGACACACACACACACACACATACATATATATACATGTGTGTGTGTGTATATATATATATATATATATATATATATATTATATATATATATATATATATATATATATATATTATATATATATATTTGTGTGTGTATAAGATGCAAATATCGCTAACAAGCGATACAGAATGCCAAACGACCGTGGGAGGGGGGATGGGGGGGGAGGGTTGAATAATAGCTCTTGGCCTGTCGTGATGCAGTCAACACATCCTCAGGTTCATTGTTGCTAAACAGAGGAAATACGATCACAAGGAACACCTTTGCTGTTATATACAGTAGTATATTATACATAGGAGTATATTCAAGGTAGTTTGTGTGTGAACCTTTGACCAAGTTTATGTAACCTTGAGAACTTTAAGTTGTTGGGTCGGGAATTTTAAGTAAATCATGACTGTGGCTTGATGAACCCACCACTGGCTTGATGAACCCACCACTGGCTTGATGAACCCACCACTGGCTTGATGAACCCACCACTGGCTTGATGAACCCACCACTGGCTTGATGAACCCACCACTGGCTTGATGAACCCACCACTGGCTTGATGAACCCACCATTGGCTTGATGAACCCACCATTGGCTTGATGAACCCACCACTGGCTTGATGAACCCACCACTGGCTTGATGAACCCACCACTGGCTTGATGGACCCACCACTGGCTTGATGAACCCACCACTGGCTTGATGAACCCACCACTGGCTTGATGAACCCACCACTTGCTTGATGAACCCACCACTGGCTTGATGAACCCACCACTGGCTTGATGAACCCACCATTGGCTTGATGAACCCACCATTGGCTTGATGAACCCACCACTGGCTTGATGAACCCACCACTGGCTTGATGAACCCACCATTGGCTTGATGAACCCACCATTGGCTTGATGCTCCCACCACTGGATTGATGCTCCCACCACTGGCTTGATGAACCCACCACTGGCTTGATGCACCCACCATTGGCTTGATGAACCCACCATTGGCTTGATGCTCCCACCACTGGCTTGATGCTCCCACCACTGGCTTGATGAACGCACCACTGGATTGATGAGCCCACCACTGGCTTGATGAACCCACCACTGGCTTGATGCTCCCACCATTGGCTTGATGAACCCACCACTGGCTTGATGAACCCACTACTGGCTTGATGAACCCACCACTGGCTTGATGAACCCACCATTGGCTTGATGCTCCCACCACTGGCTTGATGCTCCCACCACTGGCTTGATGAACCCACCACTGGCTTGATGAGCCCACCACTGGCTTGATGAGCCCACCATTGGCTTGATGCTCCCACCACTGGCTTGATGAACCCACCATTGGCTTGATGCACCAAACTGGCTTGATGAACCCACCACTGGCTGATAACCCACCATTGGCTTGATGAGCCCACCATTGGCTTGATGCTCCCACCACTGGCTTGATGAACCCACCACTGGCTTGATGAACCCACCACTAGCTTGATGCACCCACCACTGGCTTGATGAACCCACCACTGGCTTGATGAACCCACCACTGGCTTGATGAACCCACCATTGGCTTAATGCACCCACCATTGGCTTGATGCACCCAACACTGGCGTGATGAACCCACCACTGGCTTGATGAACCCACCAAAGGCTTGATGCACCCACCACTGGCTTGATGAACCCACCATTGGCTTGATGCACCCACTACTGGCTTGATGAACCCACCACTGGCTTAATGCACCCACCATTGGCTTGATGAACCCACCAATGGCTTGATGCACCCACCACTGGCTTAATGCACCCACCATTGGCTTGATGCACCCACCACTGGCTTGATGCACCCACCACTGGCTTGATGCACCCACCATTGGCTTGATGAACCCACCATTGGCTTGATGCACCCACCACTTGCTTGATGCACCCACCACTGGCTTGATGAACCCACCACTGGCTTGATGAACCCACCAAAGGCTTGATGCACCCACCACTGGCTTGATGCACCCACCACTGGCTTAATGCACCCACCATTGGCTTGATGCACCCACCACTGGCTTGATGCACCCACCACTGGCTTGATGAACCCACCATTGGCTTGATGAACCCACCACTAGCTTGATGCCCCCACCACTGGCTTGATGCACCCACCATTGGCTTGATGAACCCACCATTGGCTTGATGCACCCACCACTGGCTTGATGCCCCCACCACTGGCTTGATGAACCCACCACTGGCTTGATGAACCCTCCACTGGCTTGATGAACCCACCATTGGCTTGATGCACCCACCACTGGCTTGATGAACCCACCACTGGCTTGATGAACCCACCATTGGCTTGATGAACCCACCATTGGCTTGATGCACTCACCACTGGCTTGATGAACCCACCACTGGCTTGATGAACCCACCACTGGCTTGATGAACCCACCACTGGCTTGATGAACCCACCACTGGCTTGATGAACCCACCACTGGCTTGATGAACCCACCACTGGCTTGATGAACCCACCACTGGCTTGATGAACCCACCACTGGCTTGATGAACCCACCATTGGCTTGATGAACCCACCATTGGCTTGATGAACCCACCACTGGCTTGATGAACCCACCACTGGCTTGATGAACCCACCACTGGCTTGATGGACCCACCACTGGCTTGATGAACCCACCACTGGCTTGATGAACCCACCACTGGCTTGATGAACCCACCACTTGCTTGATGAACCCACCACTGGCTTGATGAACCCACCACTGGCTTGATGAACCCACCATTGGCTTGATGAACCCACCATTGGCTTGATGAACCCACCACTGGCTTGATGAACCCACCACTGGCTTGATGAACCCACCATTGGCTTGATGAACCCACCATTGGCTTGATGCACCCACCACTGGATTGATGCTCCCACCACTGGCTTGATGAACCCACCACTGGCTTGATGCACCCACCATTGGCTTGATGAACCCACCATTGGCTTGATGCTCCCACCACTGGCTTGATGCTCCCACCACTGGCTTGATGAACGCACCACTGGATTGATGAGCCCACCACTGGCTTGATGAACCCACCACTGGCTTGATGCTCCCACCATTGGCTTGATGAACCCACCACTGGCTTGATGAACCCACTACTGGCTTGATGAACCCACCACTGGCTTGATGAACCCACCATTGGCTTGATGCTCCCACCACTGGCTTGATGCTCCCACCACTGGCTTGATGAACCCACCACTGGCTTGATGAGCCCACCACTGGCTTGATGAGCCCACCATTGGCTTGATGCTCCCACCACTGGCTTGATGAACCCACCATTGGCTTGATGCACCCACAACTGGCTTGATGAACCCACCACTGGCTTGATGAACCCACCATTGGCTTGATGAGCCCACCATTGGCTTGATGCTCCCACCACTGGCTTGATGAACCCACCACTGGCTTGATGAACCCACCACTAGCTTGATGCACCCACCACTGGCTTGATGAACCCACCACTGGCTTGATGAACCCACCACTGGCTTGATGAACCCACCATTGGCTTAATGCACCCACCATTGGCTTGATGCACCCAACACTGGCGTGATGAACCCACCACTGGCTTGATGAACCCACCAAAGGCTTGATGCACCCACCACTGGCTTGATGAACCCACCATTGGCTTGATGCACCCACTACTGGCTTGATGAACCCACCACTGGCTTAATGCACCCACCATTGGCTTGATGAACCCACCAATGGCTTGATGCACCCACCACTGGCTTAATGCACCCACCATTGGCTTGATGCACCCACCACTGGCTTGATGCACCCACCACTGGCTTGATGCACCCACCATTGGCTTGATGAACCCACCATTGGCTTGATGCACCCACCACTTGCTTGATGCACCCACCACTGGCTTGATGAACCCACCACTGGCTTGATGAACCCACCAAAGGCTTGATGCACCCACCACTGGCTTGATGCACCCACCACTGGCTTAATGCACCCACCATTGGCTTGATGCACCCACCACTGGCTTGATGCACCCACCACTGGCTTGATGAACCCACCATTGGCTTGATGAACCCACCACTAGCTTGATGCCCCCACCACTGGCTTGATGCACCCACCATTGGCTTGATGAACCCACCATTGGCTTGATGCACCCACCACTGGCTTGATGCCCCCACCACTGGCTTGATGAACCCACCACTGGCTTGATGAACCCTCCACTGGCTTGATGAACCCACCATTGGCTTGATGCACCCACCACTGGCTTGATGAACCCACCACTGGCTTGATGAACCCACCATTGGCTTGATGAACCCACCATTGGCTTGATGCACTCACCACTGGCTTGATGAACCCACCACTGGCTTGATGAACCCACCACTAGCTTGATGAACCCACCACTGGCTTGATGAACCCACCATTGGCTTGATGCACCCACCACTGGCTTGATGCACCCACCATTGGCTTGATGAACCCACCATTGGCTTGATGCACCCACCACTGGCTTGATGCACCCACCACTGGCTTGATGAACCCACCACTGGCTTGATGAACCCACCACTTGCTTGATGAACCCACCACTGGCTTGATGAACCCACTATTGGATTGATGAACCCACCATTGGCTTGATGCACCCACCACTGGCTTGATGCACAAACCACTGGCTTGATGAACCCACCACTGGCTTGATGAACCCACCATTGGCTTGATGAACCCACAACTGGCTTGATGAACCCACCACCGGCTTGATGCACCCACCAATGGCTTGGTGCACCCACCACTGGCTTGATGAACCCACCACTGGCTTGATGAACCCACCACTGGCTTGATGCACCAACCACTGGCTTGATGAACCCACCACTGGCTTGATGCACCCACCACTGGCTTGATGCACCCACCACTGGCTTGATGAACCCACTATTGGATTGATGAACCCACCATTGGCTTGATGCACCCACCACTGGCTTGATGCACAAACCACTGGCTTGATGAACCCACCACTGGCTTGATGAACCCACCATTGGCTTGATGAACCCACAACTGGCTTGATGAACCCACCACCGGCTTGATGCACCCACCAATGGCTTGGTGCACCCACCACTGGCTTGATGAACCCACCACTGGCTTGATGAACCCACCACTGGCTTGATGCACCAACCACTGGCTTGATGAACCCACCACTGGCTTGATGCACCCACCACTGGCTTGATGCACCCACCACTGGCTTGATGAACCCACCACTGGCTTGATCAACCCACCACTGGCTTGATCAACCCACCACTGGCTTGATCAATACACCAGTAGCGTGATCAACCCACCACTGGCTTGATGAACCTACGACTGGCTTGATGAACCCACCACTGGCTTGATCAACCCACCGCTAGCTTGATCAACCCACCACTGGCTTGATCAACCCACCACTGGCTTGATCAACCCACCACTGGCTTGATCAATACACCAGTACCGTGATCAACCCACCACTGGCTTGATCAACCCACCAGTAGTGTGATCAACCCACCGCTGGTGTGATCAACCCACCAGTAGCGTGGTCAACCCACCGCTAGCGTGATCATCCCACCAGTAGCATGATCAACCCCCCGATGACTGGAATAACCCACCGGTAGCGTGATCAACCCACCACTGGCTTGATCAACTCACCACTGGCTTGATCAACCCACCAGTAGCGTGATCAACCCACCACTGGCTTGATCAACTCACCACTGGCTTGATCAACCCACCAGTAGCGTGATCAACCCACCACTGGCTTGATCAACTCACCACTGGCTTGATCAACCCACCAGTAGCGTGATCAACCCACCACTGGCTTGATCAACCCACCACTGGCTTGATCAACCCACCAGTAGCTTGATCAACCCACCACTAACGTGATCAACCCACCACTGGTGTGATCAACACACCAGTTTCGTGATCAACCCACCACTAGCGTGATCAACCCACCACTGGTGTGATCAGCCCACCACTAGCGTGATCAACCAACCACTGGTGTTATCAACCCTCTACTAGCGTTATCAACCCACCACTGGTGTGATCAACCTGCCCATCAACCCACCCACCAACTCACCTCTGGTGTGATCAATCTGCCCATCAACCCACCCACCAACCCACCCACCAACCCACCCATCGACCCACCCACCAACCCAAGCACCATCCCACCCACAAGCCCACCCATCAACCCACCCATCAATCCCCATCAACCCACCCATCAACCCACCCATCAAAACACCAATCAACTCACCCATCAACCCACCCACAAACTCACCCACCAACCCACCCATCAACCCACCCACAAACTCACCCACCAACCCACCCATCAACCCACCCATCAACCCACCCATCAACCCACCTATCAACCCACCCATCAACGCAACCACCAACCCACCCATCAACCAGTGTCTTGTTCATATAACCAGTGTGTTGATGATATAACCAGTGTGTTGATGATATAACCAGTGTGTTGATGATGTAACCAGTGTGTTGATGATACAACCAGTGTGTTGATGATACAACCAGTGTGTTGATGATGTAACCAGTGTGTTGATGATATAACCAGTGTGTTGATGATATAACCAGTGTGTTGATGATATAACCAGTGTGTTGATGATATAACCAGTGTGTTGATGATATAACCAGTGTGTTGATGATATAACCAGTGTGTTGATGATGTAACCAGTGTGTTGATGATGTAACCAGTGTGTTGATGATGTAACCAGTGTGTTGATGATATAACCAGTGTGTTGATGATATAACCAGTGTGTTGATGATGTAACCAGTGTGTTGATGATGTAACCAGTGTGTTGATGATATAACCAGTGTGTTGATGATGTAACCAGTGTGTTGATGATGTAACCAGTGTGTTGATGATATAACCAGTGTGTTGATGATGTAACCAGTGTGTTGATGATGTAACCAGTGTGTTGATGATGTAACCAGTGTGTTGATGATGTAACCAGTGTGTTGATGATATAACCAGTGTGTTGATGATGTAACCAGTGTGTTGATGATATAACCAGTGTGTTGATGATGTAACCAGTGTGTTGATGATGTAACCAGTGTGTTGATGATATAACCAGTGTGTTGATGATGTAACCAGTGTGTTGATGATATAACCAGTGTGTTGATGATGTAACCAGTGTGTTGATGATGTAACCAGTGTGTTGATGATATAACCAGTGTGTTGATGATATAACCAGTGTGTTGATGATATAACCAGTGTGTTGATGATGTAACCAGTGTGTTGATGATGTAACCAGTGTGTTGATGATGTAACCAGTGTGTTGATGATGTAACCAGTGTGTTGATGATGTAACCAGTGTGTTGATGATGTAACCAGTGTGTTGATGATATAACCAGTGTGTTGATGATGTAACCAGTATGTTGATGATGTAACCAGTATGTTGATGACGGTGATACAGCCGGGGGGAGGGGGTAAACTAGGCCTCTCGAGAAGGTCCGAAATTAGAATGGAAAATAGTTAAGAATCACACCTTAATGCGCCACCAGCCTCGTTTCGAACCACATTTCTGACTACGTGAGTGTGTGTGTGTACTCACATAATTGTGGTTGCAGGGGTCGAGACTCAGCTCCTGGCCCCGCCTCTTTACTGATCGCTACTAGGTCCTCTCTCTCCCTGCTCCATGAGCTTTATCATACCTCATCTTAAAGCTATGTATGGTTCCTGCCTTCACTACCTCACTTGCTAGAGTATTCCACTTCCTGACTACTCTATGTCTGAAGAAATACTTCCTAACATCCCTTTGACTCATCTGAGTCTTCAACTTCCAATTGTGACCTCTTGTTCCTGTGTCCCATCTCTGGAACATCCTGTCTCTGTCCACCTTGTCAATTCCTCGCAGTATTTTGTATATCGTTATCATGTCTCCCCTGACCCTCCTGTCCTCCAGTGTCGTTTGGCCGATTTTCCTTAACCTTTCTTCGTAAAACATTCCTCTTATCTCTGGAACTAATCTTGTTGCAAATCTTTGCACTTTCTCTAATTTCTTGACGTACTTGACCAGGTGTGGGTTCCAAAGTGGTGCTGCATACTCCAGTATGGGCCTGACGTACACGGTATACAGAGTCTTGAACGATTCCTTACTGCGGTATCGGAACGCTATTCTCAGGTTTGCCAGGCGCCCGTATGCTGTAGCAGTTGTCTTGCAGTCCAAGAAAATGCAATCTGCCCACCCCTCTCTCTCGTGTCTTACTTCCGTTACCTTGTCATAAAACTCCAGTAGGTTTGCGACACAGGATTTTCTTTCCCTGAAACCGTGCAGATTGTCGTTTATAAGCTTGTTTCTTTCTGTGTGTGCGTGTATATACGTGTGTGTGTGTGTGTGTGTGTGGGTGTATGTATCCTGGCACAAATGAGAATTGTACATACATGCTGGCGTCAAGGCGAACACCTCGCCTAAATTAGCCACTGTAACCTAGAAAATATATAATTTTTTTTAGCGAAATTCTTGGTTAGATTTTAGTTAAAACAGCGAACACGAGTGACTGAAGGCCAGTGTGGTCCACCACCACCTGAGCCACCACCTGAGCCACCATCTAGGCCACCACCTGGGCCAACACCTGGGCCACCACCTAGGCTACCACCTGGACCACCACGTAGGCCACCCCATGGGCCACCACCTGGGCCACCACATGGGCCACCACTTGCCCACTACCTGGTCCACCAACTGAGCCACCACCTGGGCCACCAACTGGCCACCATCTGGCCACCATCTGGAGATCATGCCGACGAAGGGAAATAGCTACCGGCTTCCTTGGATCAAACTTGATTGAATTCCATTTTCCCTGGCGCTGTCACCATCACTGTCACTGTCACCATCAGTCACTGCCAGTGTCACCATCACCGTCAGTATCACTGTCACCATCACTATCATCAGTATCACTATCACCATCACTGTTGCTATCACTGTCACCATCACTGTTGCTATCACTGTCACCATCACTGTTGCTATCACTGTCACCATCACTGTTACTATCACTGTCACAGTCACCATCACAATCACAGTCACCATCACTATCAGGGAGGGAGACGATTCCTGGTTCAGCACCCCCTGACCCTCTCCCCTACCCCTCTCTCCCTCACCTCTTCCTGTCTCCCCTCTCCTCCCTCCCCTCTCCTCCCTCCCCTCTCCTCTCTCCCCTCTCCTATCTCCCCTCTCCTCTCTCCCCTCTCCTCCCTCCCCTCTCTCTCTCTTCCCTTCCTGGAACTTCAAGCTGGTCACCGGAAGTGTCTCTAACCTGTTATCTCCCTCACCCAGGTTTATAACCTCAGGTCAGACACCATGCCAGGTCCTAAAGCTGTGTACCAACAAGTGTCTTGCACTCGTGGAGACCCAACACACACACTGGCCAGGCTGAGTGCTGCAACTCGTTGCATTATCGTCTTGTCCAGTATATGAGTCGCGTGTGGATGTCATTGCATTCTGCATGTTCACTCTGACGCTAAATCATTCCTTGACTATCATTCCAGTCATTCTAATATTCTTATGCCTTCAAAGAGTCCCTGACAATGATCAAATTTCAAATTACGAAGATGACTTGGAAGTAAGGTACACTATCAGTGAAATATATTCTTCCTGAATCCTGGTGTCAAAGACAGTAATGACCATCACGGACACAGGTACTTAAAGGGAACATAAGTACCCTTGTCCTCTAATAACATGTCCATTTTTCCACTATAATCTACCTTGTCCATAATTGGTATCGTATTTGTTTTGTCTGCTTCGTAAGGTGAAGTCCAGGATCTTTACTTAATTCATGATGTAACTTAACAAATCTTTGAGGACAATTGTGTTGTAGAGGTGTGAGCTGTGCTCACACCTCTACAACACGACACGTCGTCATAAGCTCCTCTCTACTATGTGCGAGTTATTTGTGTATTGCTCCAGTCACGGTATTCTGTCATTTTCTTCTTTACGGACGGCACAATATCCCCACCACCGAACACATTTTTATAAGGCATTTACATAATAAAAAATAAATTATATAATTTGATCGGGTTTCAAGAGCTGAAGAGGACTCTCACTGCTACCGCCTCAGACGCCCACACACATGACAGACTCTGGTATCTTGCTAACCTTCTGAAGGCATTTGAGGACCTGAAAATGCAGGGCAGCCTCTACCTGCGAGGTAGCCTATCCTGGTGCTCCCCTCCGTCACCCTCACTGGCAGACCTTCAGCACTAACAAGCAGTCACCCCCGTGTTTCAAATGGTGTACTCAAACAGGAGATGAGTTACCGTGTTTAAAGCTGGTTATTGATGCTATAAGTATTGTTCTTATATGGGATGCACGTCGATTATAATACATTACTCAGCTTGTGGACAGTGACAACTCAGTTATGAAACGACCTGACACAGGAAGCATGACACTCAACACACTATTATGACACATTCGCTCAGCTAAGGTGCGAGCTAATGGCACTTTAATGTGGCACTATCAAGTCACTGGAATGTCTGCAGGCGGCATCAGGTGTTAGGAAAGACGTGTATGGCAGTGACCTGAGAGTGTCACAGGCACTGCCACGTCAAATGTACCCAGGTCAACGTGCCAGAACAGTGACGTATATGGCAGTGATCAGAGAGTGCCACGTCATATGTATCCAGGTCAAGGCGGTCGACTTTAAGTATGTTCTTCAAAGGTCGGAGGTGAGGCCCTCCCACAGTCCTCTACCACCACAGTCCTCTACCACCACAGTCCTCTACCACCACAGTCCTCTACCACCACAGTCCTCTACCACCACAGTCCTCTACCACCACAGTCCTCTACCACCACAGTCCTCTACCACCACAGTCCTCTACCACCACAGTCCTCTACACCCAGCTCTACCACAGTCCTCTACCACCACAGTCCACTACCGCCACAGTCCTCTACCACCACAGTCCTCTACCACCACAGTCCTCTACCACCACAGTCCACTACCGCCACAGTCCTCTACCACCACAGTCCTCTACCACAACAATCCTCTACCACCACAGTCCTCTACCACCACAGTCCTCTACCACCACAGTCCTCTACCATTACAGTCCTCTACCATTACAGTGCTCTACCACCACAGTCCTCTACCACCACAGTCCTCTACCACAACAATCCTCTACCACCACAGTCCTCTACCATTACAGTCTTCTACCACCACAGTCCTCTACCACCACAGTCCTCTACCATCACAGTCCTCTACCACCACAGTCCTCTACCACCACAGTCCTCTACCATCACAGTCCTCTACCACCACAGTCCTCTACCACCACAGTCCTCTACCATCACAGTCCTCTACCACCACAGTCCTCTACCACAACAATCCTCTACCACAGCAATCCTCTACCACAACAATCCTCTACCACAACAATCCTCTACCACAACAATCCTCTACCACCACCACCAATGTCCTCTACCACAGCAGTGTTCTACCACCACAGTGATCTGCCACCAAAGTCCTCTGCCACCACAGTCCTCTACCACCACAGTCCTCTACCACCGCAGTCCTCTACCATCACAGTCCTCTACCATCACAGTCCTCTACCACCGCAGTCCTCTACCATCACAGTCCTCTACCACCACAGTCCTCTACCATCACAGTCCTCTACCATCACAGTCCTCTACCATCACAGTCCTCTACCATCACAGTCCTCTACCACCGCAGTCCTCTACCATCACAGTCCTCTACCACCGCAGTCCTCTACCACCGCAGTCCTCTACCATCACAGTCCTCTACCACCACAGTCCTCTACCACCGCAGTCCTCTACCACCACAGTCCTCTACCATCACAGTCCTCTACCATCACAGTCCTCTACCATCACAGTCCTCTACCATCACAGTCCTCTACCATCACAGTCCTCTACCATCACAGTCCTCTACCACCACAGTCCTCTACCATCACAGTCCTCTACCATCACAGTCCTCTACCATCACAGTCCTCTACCACCACAGTCCTCTACCATCACAGTCCTCTACCATCACAGTCCTCTACCACCGCAGTCCTCTACCACCACAGTCCTCTACCACCACAGTCCTCTACCACCACAGTCCTCTACCATCACAGTCCTCTACCACCACAGTCCTCTACCATCACAGTCCTCTACCACCACAGTCCTCTACCATCACAGTCCTCTACCACCGCAGTCCTCTACCACCGCAGTCCTCTACCACCACAGTCCTCTACCATCACAGTCCTCTACCACCACAGTCCTCTACCATCACAGTCCTCTACCATCACAGTCCTCTACCACCGCAGTCCTCTACCACCACAGTCCTCTACCACCACAGTCCTCTACCACCACAGTCCTCTACCACCACAGTCCTCTACCACCACAGTCCTCTACCACCACAGTCCTCTACCACCACAGTCTTCTACCATCACAGTCCTCTACCACCGCAGTCCTCTACCACCGCAGTCCTCTACCACCACAGTCCTCTACCATCACAGTCCTCTACCACCACAGTCCTCTACCATCACAGTCCTCTACCACCACAGTCCTCTACCACCACAGTCCTCTACCACCACAGTCCTCTACCACCACAGTCTTCTACCATCACAGTCCTCTACCACCACAGTCCTCTACCATCACAGTCCTCTACCACCACAGTCCTCTACCATCACAGTCCTCTACCACCACAGTCCACTACCACCACAGTCCTCTACCATCACAGTCCTCTACCACCACAGTCCTCTACCATCACAGTCCTCTACCACCACAGTCCACTACCACCACAGTCCTCTACCATCACAGTCCTCTACCATCACAGTCCTCTACCACCACAGTCCTCTACCACCACAGTCCTCTACCACCACAGTCCTCTACCACCACAGTCCTCTACCACCACAGTCCTCTACCACCACAGTCCTCTACCATCACAGTCCTCTACCACCACAGTCCTCTACCATCACAGTCCTCTACCATCACAGTCCTCTACCATCACAGTCCTCTACCACCACAGTCCACTACCACCACAGTCCTCTACCACCACAGTCCTCTACCATCACAGTCCTCTACCACCACAGTCCTCTACCATCACAGTCCTCTACCATCACAGTCCTCTACCATCACAGTCCTCTACCACCACAGTCCTCTACCATCACAGTCCTCTACCACCACAGTCCACTACCACCACAGTCCTCTACCATCACAGTCCTCTACCATCACAGTCCTCTACCACCACAGTCCTCTACCACCACAGTCCTCTACCACCACAGTCCTCTACCACCACAGTCCTCTACCACCACAGTCCTCTACCATCACAGTCCTCTACCACCACAGTCCACTACCACCACAGTCCTCTACCATCACAGTCCTCTACCATCACAGTCCTCTACCATCACAGTCCTCTACCACCACAGTCCTCTACCACCACAGTCCTCTACCATCACAGTCCTCTACCACCACAGTCCTCTACCATCACAGTCCTCTACCATCACAGTCCTCTACCACCACAGTCCTCTACCACCACAGTCCTCTACCATCACAGTCCTCTACCATCACAGTCCTCTACCACCACAGTCCTCTACCATCACAGTCCTCTACCACCACAGTCCACTACCACCACAGTCCTCTACCATCACAGTCCTCTACCACCACAGTCCTCTACCACCACAGTCCTCTACCATCACAGTCCTCTACCATCACAGTCCTCTACCATCACAGTCCTCTACCACCACAGTCCTCTACCACCACAGTCCTCTACCATCACAGTCCTCTACCACCACAGTCCTCTACCATCACAGTCCTCTACCATCACAGTCCTCTACCACCACAGTCCTCTACCACCACAGTCCTCTACCATCACAGTCCTCTACCATCACAGTCCTCTACCACCACAGTCCTCTACCACCACAGTCCTCTACCATCACAGTCCTCTACCATCACAGTCCTCTACCACCACAGTCCTCTACCATCACAGTCCTCTACCACCACAGTCCTCTACCACCACAGTCCTCTACCATCACAGTCCTCTACCATCACAGTCCTCTACCATCACAGTCCTCTACCACCACAGTCCTCTACCACCACAGTCCTCTACCATCACAGTCCTCTACCACCACAGTCTTCTACCACCACAGTCCTCTACCATCACAGTCCTCTACCATCACAGTCCTCTACCACCACAGTCCTCTACCATCACAGTCCTCTACCACCACAGTCCTCTACCACCACAGTCCTCTACCACCGCAGTCCTCTACCACCACAGTCCTCTACCACCACAGTCCTCTACCATCACAGTCCTCTACCACCACAGTCCTCTACCACCACAGTCCTCTACCATCACAGTCCTCTACCACCACAGTCCTCTACCACCACAGTCCTCTACCATCACAGTCCTCTACCACCACAGTCCTCTACCACCACAGTCCTCTACCATCACAGTCCTCTACCATCACAGTCCTCTACCACCACAGTCCTCTACCACCACAGTCTTCTACCACCACAGTCCTCTACCATCACAGTCCTCTACCATCACAGTCCTCTACCATCACAGTCCTCTACCACCACAGTCCTCTACCACCACAGTCCTCTACCACCACAGTCCTCTACCACCACAGTCCTCTACCATCACAGTCCTCTACCATCACAGTCCTCTACCATCACAGTCCTCTACCATCACAGTCCTCTACCATCACAGTCCTCTACCATCACAGTCCTCTACCACCACAGTCCTCTACCATCACAGTCCTCTACCACCACAGTCCTCTACCATCACAGTCCTCTACCACCACAGTCCTCTACCACCACAGTCCTCTACCATCACAGTCCTCTACCACCACAGTCCTCTACCACCACAGTCCTCTACCATCACAGTCCTCTACCATCACAGTCCTCTACCACCACAGTCCTCTACCACCACAGTCCTCTACCACCACAGTCCTCTACCACCACAGTCCACTACCGCCACAGTCCTCTACCACCACAGTCCTCTACCACCACAGTCCTCTACCACCACAGTCCTCTACCACCACAGTCCTCTACCATCACAGTCCTCTACCACCACAGTCCTCTACCATCACAGTCCTCTACCACCACAGTCCTCTACCACCACAGTCCTCTACCACCACAGTCCTCTACCACCACAGTCCTCTACCACCACAGTCCTCTACCACCACAGTCTTCTACCACTCCACCACTACTCTCCTGATAATCTTCTCCATGACTTTGCATACTATACATATCAGTGACACTGGTCTGTAGTTTAATGCATCGTATTTGTCTCCTTTTTATTAAAAATTGGGACTACATTTGGTGTCTTCCATGCCTCAGGTAGTCGTCCTGTATCGATAGATGTGTTGAAAATTGTTGTTAGTGGTACACATAGCGCCTCTGCTCCCTCTCTCAGGACACATGGAGAGATGTTATCCGGCCTTTGAGATATCTAGTTCGCTTAGCAGCCTCTTCACTTCTTCCTCGGTTGTATGTATTGTGTCCAACACTTGATGGTGTACCCCACCTCCCTGTCTTTCTGGAGTCCCTTCTGTCTCCTCTCAACACTTCATTGAATCTCATGTTGACTTCCTCACATACTTCACGGTCGTTTCTTGTTGTCTCTCCTCCTTCCTTCCTCACCCTGATTACCTGGTCCTTGACTGTTGTTTTCCTCCTGAAGTGGCTGTACAACAGCTTCGGGTCAGATTTGGCTTTCGCTGATATGTCATTTTCGTATTATCGTTGGGCCTCCCTTCTTACCTGTACATATTCATTTTTGTCTGTGTGTGTGTACAACAGTAACAGTGTTCTTGCCTAGCATACAGATCAATATTTTCTAAAGTTCCTCTAAAGTCACACTTGACATTAGTGGTGAAAACTGTCGTCTGCGTTAAAGAATAACAACGATAATGATAATATATAAATATGAACGTTATTACCGTAAGGATGTTCACCTTCAGTATACGTTCATTGTACTCTCAAATGTATATAATAATAATAATAATAATAATAATAATAATAATAATAATAATAATAATAATAATAATAATATCTTTATTTACTACCAGTACATGTACAAGGTATACAGACCATAGCTGACGTCAGTAACACACTACTATAAAGACCCTTGTTATGCTGAGCATTTCCCGCAAATTAGGTCAGTTTTGTCCCAGGATGCGACCCACACCAGTCCACTAACACCCAGGTACCTATTTTAAACTGATGGGTGAACATAGACAACCGGTGTAAGGAAACACGCCGTTGCTTCCACCATTGCCGGGGACTGAACCCGGACCCTCGGGATGTGAAGCGAGAGGTTTACCTACCAGGCCACGGGCACCGACGCTATTAATCCACACTTGGTAACGGTGGATACTTATAACTAAAAATGAGCTTATAACCTGAGGATTTTCATCACAGTAGAGGGGGGCTAGGGGGCTGAAATACGTTCTGGGGGCTGAAGCCCCCCACTAAGCCCTCCATTCTTGGTGCCGTCAGTATCATACAATATATTTTCCCAGTCACTGTAAATTATCAAGTTTTCCGACGTTGTTAAAAATTGTTGATAGTCAACATTGTTGTGTGATGAGTCTGTACTCACCTAACTGTAGTTGTAGGGGTCGATTCATAGCTCCTGGCCCCGCCTCTTCACTGGTCGCTACAAGGTCTACTCTCCCTGCTCTCCGAGCAGCCTCCACCACATCACTTTCCAGACTATTCCACTTCTTGTGACTGAAGAAATACTACCTAACATCCCTGTGATTCATCTGAATCTTCAACTTCCAATTCTGATCCCTTGTTGCTATGTCCCATCTCTGGAACATCCTGTCTCTGTCCACCTTGTCAATTCCTCTCAGTAATTTATATGTCGTTGTCATATCCTCCCTATCTCCCTCGTCCTTCAGTGCTGTCGGGTTGATTTCCCTTAACCTTTCCTGGTAGGACATACCTCTTAGCTCTGGGACTAGTCTTGTTGCAAACCATTGTGTGTGTGTGTGTGTGTGTGTGTATGTTTGTTTGTGTGTGTGTGTGTGTATGTGTATATGTGTGTGTGTGTGTGTGTATGTTTGTGTGTGTGTGTGTGTGTGTGTGTGTGTGTGTGTGTGTGTGTGTGTGTGTGTGTGTGTGTGTGTGTATGTTTGTTTGTGTGTGTGTGTGTGTGTGTATGTGTGTGTGTGTGTGTGTGTGTGTATGTTTGTTTGTGTGTGTGTGTGTGTGTATGTGTGTATGTACTCACCTAGTTCTCACCTAGTTGAGGTTGCGGGGGTCGAGTCCAAGCTCCTGGCCCCGCCTCTTCACTGGTCGCTACTACGTCACTCTCCCTGAACCATGAGCTTTATCGTACCTCTGCTTAAAGCTATGTATGGATCCTGCCTCCACTACATCGCTTCCCAAACTATTCCACTTACTGACTACTCTGTGGCTGAAGAAATACTTCCTAACATCCCTGTGATTCATCTGTGTCTTCAGCTTCCAACTGTGTCCCCTTGTTACTGTGCCCAATCTCTGGAACATCCTGTCTTTGTCCACCTTGTCAATTCCTCTCAGTATTTTGTAAGTCGTTATCATGTCCCCCCTATCTCTCCTGTCCTCCAGTGTCGTCAGGTTGATTTCCCTTAACCTCTCCTCATAGGACATACCTCTTAACTCTGGGACTAGTCTTGTTGCAAACCTTTGCACTTCCTCTAGTTTCTTTACATGCTTGGCTAGGTGTGGGTTCCAAACTGGTGCCACATACTCCAATATGGGCCTAACGTACACGGTGTACAGGGTCCTGAACGATTCCTTATTAAGATGTCGGAATGCTATTCTGAGGTTTGCTAGGCGCCCATATGCTGCAGCAGTTATTTGGTTGATGTGCGCTTCAGGAGATGTGCCTGGAGTTATACTCACCCCAAGATCTTTTTCCTTGAGTGATGTTTGTAGTCTCTGGCCCCCTAGACTGTACTCCGTCTGCGGTCTTCTTTGCCCTTCCCCAATCCTCATGACTTTGCACTTAGTGGGATTGAACTCCAGGAGCCAGTTGCTGGACCAGGTCTGCAGCCTGTCCAGATCCCTTTGTATTTCTGCCTGGTCTTCGATCGAATGAACTCTTCTCATCAACTTCACGTCATCTGCAAACAGGGACGCCTCGGAGATTATTCCTTCCGTCATGTCGTTCACAAATACCAGAAACAGCACTGGTCCTAGGACTGACCCCTGTGGGACCCCGCTGGTCACAGGTGCCCACTCTGACACCTCGCCACGTACCATTACTCGCTGCTGTCTTCCTGACAAGTATTCCCTGATCCATTGCAGTGCCTTCCCTGTTATCCCTGCTTGGTCCTCCAGTTTTTGCACTAATCTCTTGTGTGGTACTGTGTCAAATGCCTTCTTGCAGTCCAAGAAAATGCAATCCACCCACCACTCTCTCCCTTGTCTTACTGCTGTCACCATGTCATAGAACTCCAGTAGGTTTGTGACACAGGATTTCCCATCTCTGAAACCATGTTGGCTGCTGGTGATGAGATCATTCCTTTCTAGATGTTCCACCATTCTTCTCCTGACAATCTTTTCCATGATTTTGCATGCTATACATGTCAGTGACACTGGTCTGTAGTTCAGTGCTTCATGTCTGTCTCCTTTTTTAAAGATTGGGACCACATTTGCTGTCTTCCATGCCTCAGGCAATCTCCCTGTTTCGATAGATGTATTGAATATTGTTGTTAGGGGTACACATAGCGCCTCTGCTCCCTCTCTCAGGAACCATGGAGAGATGTTATCTGGCCCCATTACCTTTGAGGTATCTAGCTCACACAGAAGTCTCTTCACTTCTTCCTCGGTTGTGTGCACTGTGTCCAGCACATGGTGGTGTACCCCACCTCTCCGTCTTTCTGGAGCCCCTTCTGTCTCCTCTGTGAACACTTCTTTGAATCTCTTGTTGAGTTCCTCACATACTTCACGGCCATTTCTTGTTGTCTTGTTGTGTGTGTGAGTGTGTGGACACTTACAACGTAAGCTCAAGTTATGAAATTCCGCTGTTCTACTTAAGTATACTTATGTTTAAGTAGTAAATTACGTTATTTTAACTTGCCCCGCGTTAGAATAACAAAGACATAAAAACGACCATTGCCCCCAACACTGGTGGAGCTCTCAGTGTAACACTACAGTATAACACTACAGTGTAACACTACAGTGTAACACTACAGTGTAACACTACAGTGTAACACTACAGTATAACACTACAGTGTAACACTACATGTAACACAAACAGTGTAACACTACAGGAAACACTACAGTGTAACACACAGGGGTAACACTACAGTGTAACACCACAGTTAACACTACAGTGTAACATTTACACTGTAACACTACAGTGTAACACTACAGTGTAACACTACAGTGTAACACCACATGTAACACTACAGTGTAACACTACACATAACACTACATTGTAAAAATTACACTGTAACACTACAATGTAACACTACAGTGTAACACTACAGTGTAAAAAACTAAAAAGTGTAACACTACATGTAACACTATAGTGTAAACACTACAGTGTAACACTACAGTATAACACTACAGTGTAACACTAACACTGTAACACAAACACTGTAACACACAGTGTAATACACAGTGTAACACTACAGTGTAACACTACAGTGTAACACACAGTGTAACACCACTGTAACCATTACGTGTAAACACCTACAACTGCAACACTACATTTGTAACACTACAGTGTAACACAACACTGTAACACTACATGTAACAGCTCACTGTAAACACTACACTTGCTCTCTGTACACACCTGTAACACTAGCATGTAAAACTAAGTGTAACACTACAGCTGTAACCAACAGGTAACACTAGAGTGTAACCATACTAGTGTAACACTACAGTGTAACACTACAGTGTAACACTACACTGTTACACTACAGTGTAACACTACAGTTGTAACACTACACTGTAACACCTACAGTTTGTAACATCTACTCTGTAACACTACTTTTGTTGTAACACTGGTGTACATGGTAACACTACACGTAACACTACAACTGTAACACACATGTTAACACTACACTAACATACAGTGCAACACTACAGTGTAACATTACCTGTTAAACACACACTGTAACACACACCTGTGACACTACAGTGTAAACACTACAGTGTAACACTACACTGTAACACTACAGTGTAACACTACAGTGTAACACTACAGTGTAACACTAAGTGTAACACTACACTGTAACACTATAGTGTAACACTACAGTGTAACACTACAGTGTAACACTACACTGTAACACTACACTGTAACACTACAGCGTAACACTACAGTGTAACACTACAGTGTAACAGTACACTGTAACACTACAGTGTAACACTACATGTAACACTACAGTGTAACACTACAGTGTAACACAACAGTGTAACACTACACTGTAACACTACAGTGTAACACTACAGTGTAACACTACACTGTAACACACAGTGTAACACTCAGTGTAACACACAGTGTAACACTATATGTAACACTACAGTGTAACACTACAGTGTAACACTACAGTATAACACTACAGTGTAACACTACACTGTAACACTACACTGTAACACTACAGTGTAACACTACAGTGTAACACTACACTGTAACACAGTACAAGTGTAACACTACAGTGTAACACTACAGTAACACTACAGTGTAACACACAGTGAACACTACAGTGTAACACTACAGTGTAACACTACAGTGTAAACACTTACACATGTAACACTACAGTAACACTGCATGTAACACTACAGTGTAACACTACATGTAACACTACATGCTAACACTACAGTGTAACACTACATGTAACACCACAGTGTAACACCAGAGTGTAACACTACAGTGTAACACTACAGTGTAACACTACAGTGTAACACTACACTGTAACACTACAGTGTAACACTACAGTGTAACACTACACTGTAACACTACAGTGTAACACTACACTGTAACACTACAGTGTAACACTACACTGTAACACTACACTGTAACACTACACTGTAACACTACAGTGTAACACTACACTAACACTACAGTGCAACACTACAGTGTAACATTACACTGTAACACCACACTGTAACACTACACTGTAACACTACAGTGTAACACTACAGTGTAACACTACACTGTAACACTACAGTGTAACACTACAGTGTAACACTACAGTGTAACACTATAGTGTAACACTACACTGTAACACTATAGTGTAACACTACAGTGTAACACTACAGTGTAACACTACACTGTAACACTACACTGTAACACTACAGCGTAACACTACAGTGTAACACTACAGTGTAACAGTACACTGTAACACTACAGTGTAACACTACATTGTAACACTACAGTGTAACACTACAGTGTAACACTACAGTGTAACACTACACTGTAACACTACAGTGTAACACTACAGTGTAACACTACAGTGTAACACTATAGTGTAACACTACACTGTAACACTATAGTGTAACACTACAGTGTAACACTACAGTGTAACACTACACTGTAACACTACACTGTAACACTACAGCGTAACACTACAGTGTAACACTACAGTGTAACAGTACACTGTAACACTACAGTGTAACACTACATTGTAACACTACAGTGTAACACTACAGTGTAACACTACAGTGTAACACTACACTGTAACACTACAGTGTAACACTACAGTGTAACACTACAATGTAACACTACAGTGTAACACTACAGTGTAACACTACAGTGTAACACTACAGTCTAACACTACAATGTAACACTACAGTGTAACACCACAGTGTAACACCACAGTGTGACACCACAGTGTAACACTACACTGTAACACTACACTGTAACACTACAGCGTAACACTACAGTGTAACACTACAGTGTAACAGTACACTGTAACACTACAGTGTAACACTACATTGTAACACTACAGTGTAACACTACAGTGTAACACTACACTGTAACACTACAGTGTAACACTACAGTGTAACACTACAATGTAACACTACAGTGTAACACTACAGTGTAACACTACAGTGTAACACTACAGTGTAACACTACAGTGTAACACTACAGTGTAACACTTGCTGTACCTCAGTATGATAGTATATATATACATATATATATATATATATATATATATATATATATATTATATATATATATATATATATATATATATATATATATATATATATATATATATATATATATATATATATATATATAACAAGAGCATTTCAGTTAAAATTAATTTCTCTTTCTCTCACACCTGGTTTTTTCATACAAAAATAAAAATGTAATACAATTACAATGACAGATATGGCAGATTCGCTAAAAAAAAAGAAATACCGTAAGTGTAAAAAGGGGGGGGGGGTAAAAATGAAAAAAAAATCGATTTTCCGGAGTTTTTCAAATCTCTGTCCCCTCTCAACCTCGTCACCCCCTCCCCTTTACTACCCCTCAACCCCCCCTTCACCCTCACCCCTCCCCTTCACCCCTCACCCCCTCCCCTCACCCTCTCACCCCCCCCCTTCACCACTCACCCCCCCTTCACCACTCAACCCCTCCTTCACCCTCACCCTCCCCCTCCCTTTCAACCCTCCCCCTACCCCTTCACCACTCACCCCCTCCCCTTCACCACTCAACCCCTCCTCTTCACCTCTCACCCCTCACCCCCTCCCTTCACCCCTCACCCCCTCCTTTTCACAACTCACCCCCTCCCCTTCACCACTCATCCCCTCCCCTTCACCTCTCACCCCCTCCCCTTCATAACTCACCCCCTCCCCTTCACCCCTCACCCCCTCCCCTTCACCCCTCACCCCCTCCCCTTCACCCTCACCCCCTCCCCTTCACCTCTCACCCCCTCCCCTTCACATCTCACCCCTCCCCTTCACCTCTCACCCCCTCCCCTTCACCCCTCACTCCCTCCCCTTCACCCCCTCCCCTTCATCCCCTCCCCTTCACCCTCACCCCCTCCCCTTCACCCCGCACCCCCTCCACTTCACCCCTCACCCCCTCCCCTTCACCCCTCACCCCCTCCCCTTCACCCCTCACCCCCTCCCCTTCGCCCCTCACCCCCTCCCCTTCACCCCTGAACACTGAAGACAGGTGAGACACCTGTAACACACCAAGCAACACTGAAGTCAGGTGTGACACCTGTAACACACCACACAACACTGAAGACAGGTGTGACACCTGTAACACACCACACAACACTGAAGACAGATGTGACACCTGTAACACACCACGCAACACTGAAGACAGGTGTGACACCTGTAACACACCACGCAACACTGAAGACAGGTGTGACACCTGTAACACACCACGCAACACTGAAGACAGGTGTGACTCCTGTAACACACCACGCAACACTGAAGACAGGTGTGACACCTGTAACACACCACGCAACACTGAAGACAGGTGAGACACATGTAACACACCAAGCAACACTGAAGACAGGTGTGACACCTGTAACACACCACACAACACTGTAGAGAGGTGCGACACCTGTAACACACCACGCAACACTGAAGACAGGTGTGACACCTGTAACACACCACGCAACACTGAAGACAGGTGTGACACCTGTAACACACCACACAACACTGAAGACAGGTGTGACACCTGTAACACACCACACAACACTGAAGACAGGTGTGACACCTGTAACACACCACGCAACACTGAAGACAGGTGTGACACCTGTGACACACGGCGCAACACTGAAGACAGGTGTGACACCTGTGACACACGACGCAACACTGAAGACAGGTGTGACGCCTGTGACACACGACGCAACACTAAAGACAGGTGTGACACCTGTAACACACGACGCAATACTGAAGACAGGTGTGACACCTGTAACACACGACGCAACACTGAAGACAGGTGTGACACCTGTAACACACCACGCAACGCTGAAGACAGGTGTGACACCTGTAACACACACGCAACACTGAAGACATGTATGACACCTGTAACACACCACGCAACACTGAAGACAGGTGAGACACCTGTAACACACCACGCAACACTGAAGACAGGTGTGACACCTGTAACACACCACGCAACACTGAAGGCAGGTGTGACACCTGTGACACACGACGCAACACTGAAGGCAGGTGTGACACCTGTGACACACGACGCAACACTGAAGACAGAGGTGACACCTGTGACACACGACGCAACACTGAAGACAGGTGTGACACCTGTAACACACCACGCAACACTGAAGACAGGTGTGACACCTGTGACACACGGCGCAACACTGAAGACAGGTGTGACACCTGTGACACACGACGCAACACTAAGGACAGGCGTGACACCTGTAGCACAGGACGCAACACTGAAGACAGGTGTGACACCTGTGACACACGACGCAACAATGAAGACAGGTGTGACACCTGTACCACACGACGCAACACTGAAGACAGGTGTGACACCTGTAACACACCACACAACAGTGAAGACAGGTGTGGCACCTGTAACACACCACGCAACACTGAAGACAGGTGTGATACCTGTAACACCACGCAACACTGAAGGGAGGTGTGACACCTGTGACACACGACGCAACACTTAAGGCAGGTGTGACACCTGTAACGCACCACACAACACTGAAGACAGGTGTGACACCTGTGACACACGACGCAACAATGAAGACAGGTGTGACACCTGTAACACACCACGCAACACTGAAGACAGGTGTGACACCTGTAACACACCACGCAACACTGAAGACAGGTGAGACACCTGTAACACACCACGCAACACTGAAGACAGGTGTGACACCTGTAACACACCACGCAACACTGAAGACAGGTGTGACACCTGTAACACACTACGCAACACTGAAGACAGGTGTGACACCTGTAACACACCACGCAACACTGAAGACTGGTGTGACATCTGTAACACACCACGCAACACTGAAGACAGGTGTGACACCTGTAACACACTACGCAAAACTGAAGACAGGTGTGACACCTGTAACACACGACGCAACAAAGATGACAGGTGTGACACCTGTAACACACGACGCAACACTGAAGACAGGTGTAACACCTGTAACACACCACAACACTGAAGACAGGTGAGACACCTGTAACACACCACACAACACTGAAGACAGGTGAGACACTGTAACACACACACAACATTGAACAGGTGAGACACCTGTAACACACCACAAAACACTGAAGACAGGTGAGACACCTGTAACACACCACACAATACTGAAGACAGGTGAGACACCTGTAACACACCACACAACATTGAAGACAGGTGAGACACCTGTAACACACCACAAAACACTGAAGACAGGTGAGACACCTGTAACACACCACACAATACTGAAGACAGGTGTAACACCTGTAACACACCACACAACACTGAAGACATGTGAGACACCTGTAACACACCATACAACACTGAAGACAGGTGAGACGCCTGTAACACACCATTCAACACTGAAGACAGGTGAGACACCTGTAACACACCATACAACACTGAAGACAGGTGAGACACCTGTAACACACCATACAACACTGAAGACATGTGAGACGCCTGTAACACACCACACAACACTGAAGACAGGTGAGACGCCTGTAACACACCATTCAACACTGAAGACAGGTGAGACACCTGTAACACACCATACAACACTGAAGACAGGTGAGACACCTGTAACACACCATTCAACACTGAAGACAGGTGAGACACCTGTAACACACCATACAACACTGAAAACAGGTGAGACACCTGTAACACACAATACAATACTGAAGACAGGTGAGACACCTGTAACACACCATACAACACTGAAGACAGGTGAGACACCTGTAACACACCATACAACACTGAAGACAGGTGAGACACCTGTAACACACCATACAACACTAAAGACAGGTGAGACACCTGTAAACAACCATACAACACTGAAGACAGGTGAGACACCTGTAACACACCACACAACACTGAAGACAGGTGAGACACCTGTAACACACCACACAACACTGAAGACAGGTGAGACGCCTGTAACACACCACACAACACTGAAGACAGGTGAGACACCTGTAACACACCATTCAACACTGAAGACAGGTGAGACACCTGTACACACCATTCAACACTGAAGACAGGTGAGACACCTGTAACACACCACACAACACTGAAGACAGGTGAGACACCTGTAGACACACCACTGAGACGTGAGAACCTTTAACAACCACACAACACTGAAGACAGGTGAGACACCTGTACACACCACAACACTGAAGACAGGTGAGACGCCTGTAACACACACCATCAACACTGAAGACAGGTGAGACACCTGTAACACAGCACACAACACTGAAGACAGGTGAGACGCCTGTAACACACCATTCAACACTGAAGACAGGTGAGACACCTGTAACACACCACACAACACTGAAGACAGGTGAGACACCTGTAACACACCATTCAACACTGAAGACAGGTGAGACACCTGTAACACAGCACACAACACTGAAGACAGGTGAGACACCTGTAACACACCATTCAACACTGAAGACAGGTGAGACACCTGTAACACAGCACACAACACTGAAGACAGGTGAGACACCTGTAACACACCATACAACACTAAAGACAGGTGAGACACCTGTAACACACACACAACACTGAAGACAGGTGAGACACCTGTAACACACCATCAACACTGAAGACAGGTGAGACACCTGTAACACACCACACAACACTGAAGACAGTGAGACACCTGTAACACACCATACAACACTGAAGACAGGTGAGACACCTGTAACACACCACACAACACTGAAGACAGGTGACGCTGTCACACCACACAACATGAAGACAGCAGACCGAACACACATACAACATGAAGACAGGTGAGACACCTGTAACACACCACACAACACTGAAGACATGTGAGACACCTGTAACACACCATACAACACTGAAGACAGGTGAGACACCTGTAACACACCACACAACACTGAAGACATGCGAGACACCTGTAACACACCACACAACACTGAAGACAGGAGACACCTGTAACACACCACACAACACTGAAGACAGGTGAGACACCTGTAACACACCACACAACACTGAAGACATGCGAGACACCTGTAACACACCATACAACACTGAAGACAGGTGAGACACCTGTAATACACCATACAACACTGAAGACAGGTGAGACACCTGTAATACACCACACAACACTGAAGACAGGTGAGACACCTGTAACACACCATACAACACTGAAGACAGGTGAGACACCTGTAACACACCACACAACACTGAAGACATGTGAGACACCTGTAACACACCACACAACACTGAAGACTTGTGAGACACCTGTAACACACCACACAACACTGAAGACAGGTGAGACACCTGTAACACACCACACAACACTGAAGACATGTGAGACACCTGTAACACACCACACAACACTGAAGACAGGTGAGACACCTGTAACACACCACACAACACTGAAGACAGGTGAGACACCTGTAACACACCACACAACACTGAAGACAGGTGAGACACCTGTAACACACCATTCAACACTGAAGACAGGTGAGACACCTGTAACACACCATCAACACTGAAGACAGTGAGACACCTGTAACACACCATTCACAACACTGAAGACAGGTGAGACACCTGTAACACACCATTCAACACTGAAGACAGGTGAGACACCTGTGACACACCACACAACACTGAAGACAGGTGAGACACCTGTAACACACCACACAACACTGAAGACAGGTGAGACACCTGTAACACACCATTCAACACTGAAGACAGGTGAGACACCTGTAACACACCATTCAACACTGAAGACAGGTGAGACACCTGTAACACACCATTCAACACTGAAGACAGGTGAGACACCTGTAACACCCCACATCAACACTGAAGACAGGTGAGACACCTGTGACACACCACACAACACTGAAGACAGGTGAGACACCTGTAACACACCATTCAACACTGAAGACAGGTGAGACACCTGTAACACACCATTCAACACTGAAGACAGGTGAGACCCTGTAACACACCATTCAACACTGAAGACAGGTGAGACACCTGTAACACACCACACACTGAAGACAGGTGAGACACCTGTAACACACCATTCAACACTGAAGACAGGTGAGACACCTGTAACACACCATTCAACACTGAAGACAGGTGAGACGCCTGTAACACACCATTCAACACTGAAGACAGGTGAGACACCTGTAACACACCACACAACACTGAAGACAGGTGAGACACCTGTAACACACCACACAACACTGAAGACAGGTGAGACACCTGTAACACACCACAACACTGAAGACAGGTGAGACGCCTGTAACACACCATTCAACACTGAAGACAGGTGAGACACCTGTAACACACCACAAACACTGAAGACAGGTGAGACACCTGTAACACACCACACAACACTGAAGACAGGTGAGACACCTGTAACACACCACACAACACTGAAGACAGGTGAGACACCTGTAACACACCACACAACACTGAAGACAGGTGAGACGCCTGTAACACACCATTCAACACTGAAGACAGGTGAGACACCTGTAACACACCACACAACACTGAAGACAGGTGAGACACCTGTAACACACCACACAACACTGAAGACAGGTGAGACACCTGTAACACACCATTCAACACTGAAGACAGGTGAGACGCCTGTAACACACCATTCAACACTGAAGACAGGTGAGACACCTGTAAGACACCACACAACACTGAAGACAGGTGAGACACCTGTAACACACCACACAACACTGAAGACAGGTGAGACACCTGTAACACACCACACAACACACATACATGCAACTATCTAGATATAAGAACATAAGAATAAAGGAACACTGCGGAAGGCCTACTGGCCCATACAAGGCAGGTCCTTATCAAAACGACCTCTACCCAAAGCTACCCAAGAATTATGCATGTCCCACTCAAATCCAACCCCTCTCACTCATGTATTTATACATCCTGCCGTATTACCTTCTAATGAAATTGCAGTGTATACATTATTATTATTATTATTATTATTATTATTATTATTATTATTATTATTATTATTATTGTATTATTATTATTATTATTATTATTATTATTATTATTATTATTATTATTATTATTATTATTATTATTGTATTATTATTATTATTATTATTATTATTATTATTATTATTATTATTATTATTATTATTATTATTATTATTATCCCTAAGGAGGGGGTAGCAATAATGTTATAGGATCAGTTATGGAAGGAGAAGAAGTAATATAAATGTATTATGTGTATTAATTAAAATAAGTGTTGGATGTGAGAAGTGGGTTATAATTAGTGTGTATATTAGTGTGAATACACCTGGAGAAGAGTGGAGTGTGGAGGAGAGAAATAGATTTTGAGAGATGATAAGCGAGTGTGTAGGAACTTGTGAACCAAGTGAGAGAGTGATTGTGGTAGGGGACCTAAATGCTAAAGAGAAGAAACATTTAAAGAGGGTGTGGTAGGTAGGTTTGGGGTGCGAGGTGTAAATAATAATGGGTGCCCTTTGACTGAACTTTGTATAAAAATGGATAAATAAGTATACAAGATATGATGTAGGGCATAATGACAGTAGTTTGTTAAGTATGTACTGGTAGATAAAAGACTGTTGAGTAGACTTCAGGATATACATGTTTATAGAGGGGCCACAGATATATCAGATCACTTTCTAGTTGTAGCTACAGTGAGAGTAAAAGGTAGATAGGAAAGAAGTAAAATGGAAATAGCAAGTAAGAGAGACGTGAAGGTTTATAAACTAAAAGAGGAGGTAGTTAGGGAAGAAAAATGAGCTAGCTGGAGTATAGGCAATGGGGTTGAAAATATATGGGGTAGGTTTAAAAATGTAGTGTTAGAGTGTTCAGCAGAAGTTTGTGGTCACAGAGAAGTGGGTGTGGGAGGGAAGAGGAGCGATTGGTGGAATGATGTAAAGTGAGTAGTAAGAGAGAAAAAGTTAGCATATAAGAGGTTTTTATAAAGTAGAAATGATACAATAAGTGAGGAATATATGGAGAGGAAAAGAGAGATTTAGAGAGTTGTTATGTTGTGTAAACAGAGAATAAATGGGAGAGTGGGTGAGAGGTTATCAACAAATTTTGTTAAGAGTACGAAAAGTTTTGGAGTAAGATTAATAAGTTGAGGAAGCCTAGAGAACGAATGGATTTGACAGTAAAGAGTTATTAGACAGAGAGTTAGAGGTATCAGGAAGATGGAGGGAATATTTTGAGAAACTGTTATATGTTGATGAAGATAGTGAAGCTGTGATTTCATGTAGGGCAAGGAGGAATAACACCTTGTAGGATTGAGGAGGAGACAGTTGTGAGTGTGGGGGAAGTGCCTGAGGCAGTGGGTAGAATGAAAGGGGGTAAGGCAGCTGGGATTGATGGAATAAAGACAGAAATGTTAAAAGCAAGTAGGGACAGTTTTGAAGTGGTAGGCACTTTTATTTAATAAATGTATGGAAGAGGGTAAGGTACCTAGGGATTGGCAGAGAGCATGCATAGTTCGACTTGACTCACGAAATCGTAATGACACGATTGCAAACAAACCATACCCCGGCCGGGATTGAACCCGCGGTCAGAGAGTCTCAAAATTTCAGACCGTCGCGTTAGCCACTGGACCAGCTAGTCACAATAAGATTCGTCCAACTAGGTATATTTCTACACCATAGGAAGGTTAGCACAGGCACCACTGTGACCACAAATGCAAGTTTTTACAGACGAATCTCCAGCTAGCGTGGCTGTGACGGACTCAAGCTGGTCTAGTGGCTAACGCGACGGGCTGGAGTTTTGAGACTTTCTGACCGCGGGTTTAATCCCGGCCGGGGTATGGTTTGTTTGCAATCGTGTCATTACGATTTCGTGAGTCATGTTGACGGCAGTGAAGGGACTTGAGCTAGAGTTCGTCACGGCCAGGCTAGCTGGAGATTCGTCTGTAAAAACTTGCATTTGTGGTCACAGTGGTTCCTGTGCTAACCTTCCTATGGTGTAGAAATATACCTAGTTGGATGAATCTTATTGTGGCTAGCTGGTCCAGTGGCTAACGCGACGGTCTGATGTTCTGAGACTCTCTGACCGCGGGTTCAATCCCGGCCGGGGTATGGTTTGCATGCATAGTTCCTTTGTATAAAGGCAAAGGGAACAAAAGGGTTTAAAATATTATAGGGGAATAAGCCTGTTGAGTATATCTGGTAAAGTGTATCGTGAAGTTATTAGGATTTTGTGGCATTTATGGATTAGGAAAAGGCGTATGATAGGGAGAATAAAGGTGCAATGTGACAGATGTTGCAAATATATGGTATAGGAGGCAGGTTACTGAAAGCAGTGAGGAGTTTTTACGAGGGTAGTGAGGCTCATATTAGAGTATGTAGGAGAGATGGAGATTATTTCCCAGTAAAAGTAGGCCTTAGACAGGGCTGTGTAATGTCACCAAGGTTGTTCAATATATTTATAGGTGGGGGTGTAAAAGAAGTGAATACTCAGGTGTTGGCAAGGGGCATGGCTTGAAAGATAAATAATCAAACACAAAATGGGACTTGTCGCAGTTTCTTTTTGCTGATGACACTGTGCTTTTGGGAGATTCTGATGAGAAGTTGCAGAGGTTGATGGACGAGTTTAGGAGGGTGTGTAAAGGAAAGAAATTAAAAGTGAACATAGGAAAGAGTAAGATGATGAGGATAAGAAAAAATACATAATGAAAGATTAGATATCAGACTGGAGAGAGTATGGAGAATTATTATTATAATCAAAAAAGAACCGCTAAGCCACTGAGTATGGAGAAAGTAAATGTGTTCAGATATTTGGGAGTGGACTAGTCAGAAGATGTGTTTAAGAAAGATGATGTGAATCACAGAATTGATGAGGGGAAAAAGGTGAGTGGTGCACTGAGGAGTCTATGGTGACAAAGAACTTTGTCCATGGAAGCAAAGAAGGGAATATATGAGAATATAGTTATACCAGCGCTCTTATATGGTTGTGAAGCATGGGTGGTGAATGTTGCAACAAGGACAAGACTGCAGACATTGGAGATGTCATGTCTGAGGGCAGTGTGTGGTATGAATATAATGGAGAGAATACTTAGTTTGGGAATTAGGAGGGGGTGCAGGATTACCAAAACTATTATCTGGAGGGCTGAGGAAGGATTTTTGAGATGGTCCGGACATTTAGAGAGAATGGAACAAAATAGAATGACTTCGAGAGTGCATAAATCTGTAGTGCAGGGAAGGCAGGGTAGGGGTCGGCCTAGAAAGGTTGAAGGGAGAGGGTAAATGAGGTTTTCTGTGCAAGGGGCTTGGACTTCCAGCAAGCATGTGTGAGCGTGTTAGATAGGAGCTAGTGGAGACAAATGAGCTTTCAGGGCTTGACGTGAGTGTGAGCAGGGTAAAGTTTATTAAGGAATTCAGGGAAACCGGCAGGCCGGACTTAAGTCCTGGAGATGGGAAGTACAGTGTCTGCACTCTGTTGTAACAGTCACCAGCAGTTGTAACAGTCACCCAGCTGTTGTAACAGACACGCTCCTGTTGTAACAGTCACCCAGCTGTTGTAACAGTCACTCACCTTTTGTAACAGACACGCTCCTGTTGTAACAGTCACCCAGCTGTTGTAACAGTCACCCACCTTTTGTAACAGACACGCCCCTGTTGTAACAGTCACCCAGCTGTTGTAACAGTCACACACCTTTTGTAACAGACACGCTCCTGTTGTAACAGTCACCCAGCTGTTGTAACACAGTCACCCAGCTGTTGTAACAGTCACTTAGCTGTTGAAACAGTCACTCATCTATTGTAACAGTCACCCAACTATTGTAACAGTCACCCAACTGTTGTAACAGTCACCAAGCTGTTGTAACGCTTACCCAGCTGTTGTAACAGTCTCCCAGCTGTTGTAACAGTCACCAAGCTGTTGTGACAGTCATGCTGCTGTTGTAACAATCACGCTGCTGTTGAAACAGCCACCCAGCTGCTGTAACAGTCACCCAGCTGTTGTAACAATCACCCAACTGTCGTAAGTCACCCAACTGTTGTCACAGTCACCCAGCTGTTGTAACAGTCACCCAGCTGTTGTAGCAATCACCAAGCTGTTGTAACAGTCGCCCAGCTGTTCTAACAGTCACCCAGCTGTTGAAACAGTCACCCAGCTGCTGTAACAGTCACGCTGCTGTTGTAACAGTCATTCAGCTGTTGTAGCAATCACCCACCTGTTGCAACAGTCACCCAGCTGTTCCAACAGTCGCCCAGCTGTTGTAACAATCACCTAGCTGTTGTAACAGTCACCCAGCCGTTGTAACAGCCACCCAGTCGGTGTACAATCACCCAGCTGTTGTAACGGTCACCCAGCCGTTGTAACAGTCACCGATCTGTTGTAACAGTCACTCACCTGTTGTAACACTCACGCTGTTGTTGTAGCAGTCACCCAGCTGTTGTAACAGTCACGCTGATGTTGTAACAGTCACCGATCTGTTGTAACAGTCACTCAGCTGTTGTAACACTCACGCTGTTGTTGTAACAGTCACCCAGCTGTTGTAACAGTCACCCAGCTGTTGTAACAGTCACCCATCCGTTGTAACAGTCACCGATCTGTTTTAACAGTCACTCAGCTGTTGTAACACTCACGCTGTTGTTGTAACAGTCACCCAGCTGTTGTAACAGTCACCCAGCTGTTGTAGCAGTCACCCAGCCGTTGTAACAGTCACCGATCTGTTATAACAGTCACTCAGCTGTTGTAACAGTCACCGATCTGTTGTAACTGTCACACAACTGTTGTAACAGTCACCTAACTGTTGTAATAGTCACTCAGCTGTTGTAACAGTCACCCAGCTGTTGTAACAGTTACCCAGCTGTTGTAACAGTCACTCAGCTGTTGTAGCAATCTCCCAGCTGTTGTAACAGTCACACAGCTGTCGTAAGAGTAACCCAGTTGTTGTAGTAATCACCCAGCTGTTGTAACAGTCACCCACCTGTTCTAACAGTCACCCAGCTGTTGAAACAGTCACCCAGCTGCTGTAATAGTCACGCTGCTGTTGTAACAGTCACCCAGCTGTTGAAACAGTCACCCAGCTGCTGTAACAGTCACGCTGCTGTTGTAACAGTCACCCAGCTGTTGTAACAGTCACCCAGCCGTTGTAGCAATCACCCAGCTGTTGTAACAGTCACCCAGCCGTTGTAACAGTCACCGATCTGTTGTAACAGTCACTTAGCTGTTGTTAGACTCACGCTGTTGTTGTAACAGTCACCCAGCTGTTGTAACAGTCACCCAGCTGTTGTAACAGTCACCCAGCTGTTGTAACAGTCACCCAACTGTTGTAACAGTCACCCAACTGTTGCAACAGTCACTTAACTATTGTAACAGTCACCAAACTCTTGTAACAGTCGCCCAGCTGTTGTAACAGTCACCCAGCCGTCGTAACAGTCACCGATCTGTTGTAACAGTCACTCAACTGTTGTAACAGTCAACCAACTGTTGTAACAGTCACCCAGCTGTTGTAACAGTCACCAACTGTTTTAACAGTCACCCAGCTGTTGTAACAGTCACGCAGCTGTTGTAGCAGTCACGCTGCTGTTGTAACAGTCACCCAGCTGTTGTAAGAGTCACCAGCTATTGTAACAGTCACGCTCCTGTTGTAACAGTCTCGCTCCTTTTGTAACAGTCACGCTGTTGTTGTAACAGTCACCCAGCTGTTATAACAGTCACGCAGCTGTTGTAACAGTCACGCTGTTGTTGTAACAGTCACCCAGCTGTTGTAGCAGTCACCCAGCTGTTGTAACAGTCATCCAGCCGTTGTAACAGTCACACTGCTGTTGTACCAGCCACCCAGCTGTTGTAACAGTCACCCAGCTGTTGTAGCAATCACCCAGATGTTGTACCAGTCACCGATCTGTTGTAACAGTCGCCCAGCTGTTGTAACAATCATCCAGCCCTCGTAACAGTCACCGATCTGTTGTAACAGTCACTAAGCTGTTGTAACAGTCAACCAACTGTTGTAACAGTCATCCAGCTGTTGTAACAGTCACCCGGCTGTCGTAACAGTCACAAGCTGTTGCATCTGTCACCCGTTGTAACAGTCACGCCCCCTGTTGTAACAGTTCGCCCCTGTTTAACAGTCACGTGCTGTTGTAACGTCCCCAGCTGTTGTAACCTCCCCAGCTGTTGAAAACACCCCACGCTGCTGTTGCAGAGCCCCCCCAGCTTTTTGAAAAGTCACCAACTTTTTTTAAAAGGCCCCCAGCTGTTGAAACAGTCCCCCAGCTGTTGTAATAGTCACTAGCTGTTGAACTTCCTTCCTGATGTAACCGTCTCGCCCTGTTGTAACAGTCACGCCCCTTTTTTAAACGTACCCAGCTGCTGAAAGAGTCACCCAGCTGTTTAAAACAGTTCGTTTTGTTGAAAACAGTCCCCAGGTGTTGAAAACAGCCCCCCGCTGTTGTAACAATCACCCGGGGTGTTGAAACGGGTCCCCCAGTGCTGTAACAGTCACTCTTCATTCAAAACAGTCCGCGCTCTTGTAACCGTCATCAGCTTTGAACAGTCCCCCTGTTGAAAACAGTCACCACTGTTGTAACATCCCCCAGCTGCTGCAACAGTCACCCGCTCTTCTAAAGCCCACCTGTTGTAACAGTCCCCCAGTGTTTTTAATGCCACCAGCTGTTGTAACAGTCTCCAACAGTTGCAACAGTCACCAAAAATGTTGTAACGTCACCCAGCTGTTGTGCAGTCCCTAAGTTGAAAAGTCACCAAAAGTTTGAAAAAGTACCTAACTCTTGTAACAGTCACCCAGCTTTTTAAACAGTCACCCGCTGTTGTAACTCACCCGCGTTAAAACTTCACCCAGCTGCGAAACAGTACCCAGCTCTTCTAACAGTACTCCCCTTTGTGAAGTCACCCCTGTTGTCTTATTCGCTGTTGTAACGTCCCCCAGGTTGTAATACCCCACCCAGTTTTTGAAACAGTCATCCAAAGTTGCAACAGCACCAAAATGTTGTAACGTCCCCGCTGTTATAGCAGTACCTAAACTGTTGTAACTCACCTAACGTTGAAAAAGTACCTAACTCTTGAAACAGTCACCCAGCTGTTAAACAGTCACCCAGCGGTTGTAACTTTCACCCAGCTGTTGTAACATACCAGCGTGCAACAGTCACCAGCTCTTCTAACAGTCACTCACTGTTGTGCAGACCCGCTGTTGAAACGTTATTCGGCTGTTGTAACAGTCACCCAGCTGTTTAATAGCCCCAAGCTTTTGTAACAGTCATCCAACAGTTGCACAGCCCCAAATGTTGTAACAGTAAACCCAGTGTTGTAATACCACCCAGCTTTTTGTAACAGTCATCCAACATTGCAACAGTCACCAAAATGTTGTAACGTCCCCCAGCTGTTGTAACGTCACCGCTTTTTGTAGCAGTCACCTAACTGTGTAACATCCCCTAACTGTTGTAAAAGTCACCTAATTCTTGTAACAGTCACCCAGCTTTTGTAACAGTCACCCAGCGTTGTAACAGTCCCCGTGTTGTAACAGTCACCCAGTGCTGCAACAGTCACCCAGCTTTCAACTCACAAACCCTGTTGGACGTCCCCAGCTGTTGTAACATTTTTCAGCTGTTTAACAGTCCCCCAAAGCTGTTGTAATAGCCACCCAGCTGTTGTAACATATCCAAAACAGTTGAAACAGTCCCAAAATGTTGTAACAGTCACCCCGTTTATAGCATCACCAAATGTTGAAAACAGTACCTAACTGTTGTAAAAGTCACCTAACTCTTGTAACAGCCCCACCCCTGTTGTAAATACCCAGCTTTTTGTAACAGTCACCAGCTGTTGTAAAGTCCCCAGTGCTGCAACAGTCCCCCCGCTTTTAACAGTCACTCACCTTTGGACGCCCCCCGCTGTTGTAACAGTTTTTCATTTTGTAACAGTCCCCCGTTTGAAATTCCCACCAAGCTGTTGTAACACACCAACAGTTGACAGTCCCCAAAATTGTTGAAACGTCACCCAGCTTTTGTAGCAGTCCCCTAACGTTGAAACAGTCCCCTAACTGTTGAAAAAGTCCCCTAATCTTGTAACAGCACCCAGTGTTGTAACAGTCACGCTGCTGTTGTAACGTCCCCCAGTGTTGTAACAGTCACCCGTTTTTGCAAATCAACCATCTTTGGAAACAGTCACCTAGCTGTTGTAACAGTCACCCGTGTTGAACATCACCCACTGTTGTAGAATCCCCCGCTGTTTGTAACAGTCCCCAGCTGTTGTAAAGTTCGCTGGTTGTAACAGTCACGGCTGTTGTAACATCACTCAATGTGGTAAACAGTCCCCCAGCTGTTGTAAAGTTACTCACCTTTGGTTGCAACGTCATTAACTTTTTGTAACAGTTCACCCAGCTGTTGTAATAGTCACCCTGCTTTTTGAACGTCCCCTAGCTGTTTTTTAACAGTCACCCAGCTGTTGTAACAGTCCCCAGTGTTTAACAGCCCATTTAAACTGTTGAAAACAGTCCCCCACTTTTTGTAATGTCCCCTGCTTTTTGTAACTCACCTAGTTTGTAACATCACCCGTGTTGTAACAGTCCCCAGCTGTTTAACATCCCCTAGCTGTTGAAACTCCCCCCAGTGTTGTACGTCCCCCAGCTGTTGTAACAGTCATCTGTGTTGTAACATACCTAACGTTGTAACAGTACCCACTGTTGTTTAATCCCCCTCTGTTGTAACAGTCACCTAACATTGTAACAGCACCAGTTTTTGTAAGTGTATTAGCTTTTGTAACAGCCACCTAACTGTTGTAACAGTCCCCAACTGTTTTAACAGTACCAACTATTGTACATTTCCCCAGGTGTTGTTACAGTACCCAGCTGTTGTAACAGTAACCAGTTTTGAAAACAGTCACCAGCTGTTTTTACAGTCCCCCAACTGTTGTAAATCCCCCACTTTGTAACAGCCACCCAGGTTTTTGAAACAGTCACCCAGTTTTGTAACAGTCACCCAACTGTTGTAAGAGTTACCCACCCCTTTTGTAAAAAGTCCTCAGCTGTTGAACAGTCCCCAGCTTTGTAACAGTCACCCAACTGTTGAAAGAGTTACCCACCCTTGTAACAGTCACTCAGCTGTTGTAAACAGTCCCCAGCTGTTGTAAACAGCCCCCCGCTGTTTTTAACTCACCAGCTGTTGTAAGTCACCCATTGTTTCAATCCCCCAGGTGTTGTAAGTACACAGTGTTGTAATCACACAGCTTTGGAAAGCCCCCCGCTGTTGTAAGTCACCCACTGTTGAAAGTCCCCACTGTTTTAAAGCACCCAGCTTTTGTAAGCCCCCAAGGGGCCCCATCGTTGTAAGCCCCCCCAGTTTTGTAAGTCCCCCACGTGGACGGCTCCCTACCAAACTAGCGGTTAAATGTTAACCCCTGCCGGCCCCCGTACCAGGGGTACGCCCCAAAACCATTTGGGGGGGATGCTGAGCCGGCCTTAAAAAGCATAAGTCCCAGAATCCTTACGGTTTACACTACTGGCAGTAGGGTATTCGTCTGACATTTTAAGTATATCTCGGGTTCTATGGTTTTGAAAAAGCGCTCACCGCAGCTCACTGAGTATGAGGGCCCTCGTTACTTGACGGCCGATTCGGTGAACTAGCCATGGTGTGTTCTGCAAGTAGTATTCCCGGGGGCCCACCTTGGGGGTGTGGCAACGGGCTTGGAGGCGGCGCAGTGCTCACCAGACCACTTTACGGTGTGCTTCTCTGGCCTTAGAGAGTTTTACGGACACCAGGGAGTACAATTGTAAAAAAGTAATTTATTCGGGTTACACAAAAATTTTTCATAGAATTATCATACATAGCAGCTATTGTAGAAAAGGGGTTATCCTAGGTTCTCTACACAAATGCTGCTAGTTGATAATTTATGTAACTGTATTTGTGTATACCTGAATAAACTTACTTACTTACAATTGTACTCCCTGGTAGTCTGTAAAACTCTCAAGGCCAGAGGGGGTTTTGCGGACTCCCCCGCCTACATGGTCAACTGTGGGGCCGATCTTGATGGTTGTAGTGTGACCTGACTGGGCTGGGACCGTAGTGTGACACTGAAGGAAGTATGCCGGAGTGTAACACTGAAATAAGCTATAGGACCGTAGTGGAACACTGAAAAGAAGGGGGCGTGTGCCCGGGAGATGGAGTGTCGTGTGCGCAGAGAAAAAGATGAAATGCACGGTCGAGGGGCGTCACAACTTGATAGTGTCGAGTGACACGGCGTCAAAAGAATGGAAGAAGCAATTGATTATAATTTTTGTACAAAAATAGTTATTTATTTATTATTTTAGCAATGTATATTATTGTAAAAATTATATGTTAAATGTTAATATATGTAAATATATATGTATTTTATTTTATAGATTATTGTATAATAGTTAATATATTTTTATATATATTTTATTATGTAATATATGTATTTATATGTATATTTTTGTTTTAAAATTATGTAATATATATTTTTGTATATATATATGTATATATTTTGTATATATATGTATTATATTTTTTAATATGTAATATATGTTTAATTGTAATTATGTATATTTGTATAATTTTAATATGTATTTTTGTATTTTAATATATGTATATTAGTATATATATGTATTATAGTATTATATATGTATATTTTATTATATATTTTTTGAAAATAATGTATATATATGTATATATATATATGTTATATATTGTATTATATGACACGTAGGTCTGAGAAAGTTGTAGCCTGTGGTAGGGGTTATGAGTTATTATTTATTTTTTTAAGATACTAATAATGTAAGTATATACGTATTAAAATCCTCTGGGCCAAAGTTTGCGTTTTTTATGATATTAAAGATAATTTATTTTAATGTTTATGTTCCCCAATTTTATATTACGAATTTCCCTTGGGTTATTTTAAAACCAGCTTTGTAAATCACCCAGCTGTTGCAACGTCACGCTGCTTTTTAACAGTCACCATGTTGTTACGTCGTGCGCTGTGGTAAGTCACCCGCTGTTGCAATACGGTAGTGCTGTTTTTAACAGTCACCCCGCTGTTGTTAGTTGCAGCGTGGAAGTCACGCTGCGTTTTAACAGTCACCCAGGTTTTAGTCATGCAGCTGTGGTAAGTCACCCAGCTGTTTAACAGTCAACGAGTTGTTGTAACAGTCCGCTTCTGTTGAACAGTACCCCGCTGACAAGTCACCCAGCTGCTGTAACGGTCAGTGTTGTAACGTCACCCCGCTGGTAAAAGTCACGCTTCTGTTGTAACATCACCCAGCACAAGTCCCCCAGTGCGTAACGGGCACGCTCTGTTGTAACGTCCGATGCTGTTGTAACAGTCACCCCGCTGTTTTAAAAGTCAAAAGGTACTGGAAAGTACCGATCCTTATATTTTTCCCATACTGATGATCTGGAAAAATTTCCCGGGGAGAGTTCCCGGGGGTCAAGCCCCCGCGGCCCCGGGTTTTGCCCGGCCTCTGCCGATATTTATTCTTCAATATTTTTCTTTATTTTAAAATTTACGTAAAAGATGTCCACGTTGAAAATTTAAAAAAAATACTGATTACTTTTTCGTGGGGTAATAAAAGAGCGGGAAGGGTTTCATGATACTATATTGTACTCTGAGATGAAAAATGACAGGGAACTTCCAGGAGTTTAAATGACAGGGAACTTCCTGGGCTTTTTAAATAAAAGACAGGGAAAATTCCGGGGCTTATAGCGACAGGGGAATTCCCGGGGTAAGTAATGACAGGGAACTTCCTGGGGGTTAGTAATGAAGGGAACTTCCCGGGGTTTGTAAGACAGGGAACTTCCAGGGGTTTAGTAATGCAGGGGAACTTCCTGGGGGCTTATAATGACAGGGAATTCCTCGGGGTTAGTAATGACAGGAAATTCCTGGTATTTGTAAAGACAGGGAACTTCCTGGGGTTAATAACGACAGGGGAAATTCCTGGGGCTTAATAACGAAGGGAACTTTTCCCGGGGCTTTAAAAGGGGCCCGGGAACTTCCCGGGGCTTAGTAATAAGGGAACTTCCTGGGGTTAGTAATGAAGGAATTCCCGGGGTTAGTAATGACAGGGGAATTCCTGGGGGTTAGTAATGACCGGGGAAATTCCCGGGGCTTAGTAAGAAGGGGAAATTCCCGGGGCTTAATAACGACGGGGAAATTCCGGGGCTTAAAAACGCAGGGAAAATTCCCGGGGCTTAGTAATGACAGGGGCTTCCCGGGGTTAATCGCCAGGGAACTTCCTGGGGCTTAGTAATGACAGGGAACTTCCTGGGGCTTAGTAATGACAGGGAACTTCCTGGGGCTTAGTAATGACAGGGAACTTCCTGGGGCTTAATAACGACAGGGAACTTCCTGGGGCTTAGTAATGACAGGGAACTTCCTGGGGCTTAGTAATGACAGGGAACTTCCTGGGGCTTAGTAATGACAGGGAACTTCCTGGGGCTTAGTAATGACAGGGAACTTCCTGGGGCTTAGTAATGACAGGGAACTTCCTGGGGCTTAGTAATGACAGGGAATTTCCTGGGGCTTAATAACGACAGGGAACTTCCTGGGGCTAAGTAATGACAGGGAACTTCCTGGGGCTTAGTAATGAAGGGAACTTTTCCCGGGGTAATAACGACAGGGGGAAATTTCCCGGGGGGTTAGTAATGACGGGAACTTCCTGGGGCTTAATAGCGCCAGGGAAAATTTCGGGGGTATAAAGCAGGGAACTTCCCGGGCTTAGTAATGACGGGGCTTTCCCGGGGTTAGTATGCGGGAAATTCCTGGGGGTTAGTAATGACAGGGAACTTCCTGGGGCTTAATAACGACAGGGAACTTCCTGGGGCTAAGTAATGACAGGGAACTTCCTGGGGCTTAGTAATGACAGGGAACTTCCCGGGGGTTGTAATGCAGGGAAATTCCTCGGGGTTGAATGAAAAGGGAACTTCCCGGGGCTTGTAATGACAGGGAACTTCTGATGTTTGTAATGACAGGGAAAATTTCCCGGGGCTCAGTAAAAACGGGAATTTCCTGGGGCTTAATAACGACAGGGAACTTCCTGGGGCTAAGTAATGACAGGGAACTTCCTGGGGCTTAGTAATGACAGGGAACTTCCTGGGGCTTAATAACGACAGGGAACTTCCTGGGGCTTAGTAATGACAGGAACTTTCCCGGGGCTTAATTTGCGCCAGGAAAATTTCTGGGGCTAAGTAAGCAGGGAAATTTCCCGGGGCTTAGTAATGACAGGGAACTTTCCCGGGGTTAGTAAAGACGGAACTTCCCGGGGCTTAGTAAGAAGGGAAATTCCCCGGGGCTTAGTAATGACAGGGAATTTCCTGGGGCTTAATAACGACAGGGAACTTCCTGGGGCTAAGTAATGACAGGGAACTTCCTGGGGCTTAGTAATGACAGGGAAACTTCCTGGGCTTAATGCAGGGAAAAATTTCCGGGGCTTTGTAATGACAGGGAATTCCTGGGGCTTATAAGACAGGGAATTTCTGGGGTTAAAAACCCACAAGGAACTTCCGGGGGTTAGTAAAAGAAGGGAACTTCCCCGAGGCTTAGTAATGACGGGAACTTCCTGGGGCTTTTTTGACAGGAAATTTCCCGGGGGGTTAGTATTTACAGGGGAAATTTCCTGGGGCTTAGTAATGCAGAGAATTTTCCCGGGGCTTAATAACGACAGGGAACTTTTCCCGGGGCTTAGTAATGCTGGGAAATTCCGAGGTAATACGACAGGGAACTTCCTGGGGTTAATAAGACAGGAACTTCCGGGGCTTAGTAATGACAGGGAATTTTTGGGGCTTAATAACGACAGGGAATTCCTGGGGTTAGTAATGACGGAAATTCCCGGGGGTTAATAGCGAAGGGAACTTTTGGGGCTAGTAAGAAGGGAATTCCCGGGGCTTAGAAAGACAGGGAAAATTCTGGGGCTTAGTAAGGGCAGGGGGAAATTCCTGGGGTTTTTAATGACAGGGAACTTTCCCGGGGCTTATAATGACAGGGAACTTCCTGGGGCTTGTATGACAGGGGGAAATTTCCCGGGGCTTAGTAAGACAGGGAACTTCTGGGGGGTTAGTAATGAAAGGGAACTTCCTGGGGCTTAGTAATGACCGGGGGAAATTTCCCGGGGCTTAGTAATTCGGGAAATTCCGGGGGTTAATAACACAGGGAACTTCCCGGGGCTTAATAACGACAGGGACTTCCCGGGGCTTAGTATGAAAAAGGGGAAATTCCCGGGGGTTAAAAAGCGCCAGGGGAACTTCCCCGGGGTTAGTAAAGACAGGGAAATTCCCCGGGGGTTTTGTAAGAACAGGGAACTTTGGGGCTTAGTAATGACAGGGAAATTCCTAGGGGTTTTTAACGACAGGGAACTTTCCCGGGGTTTAGTAATGACAGGGGAAATTCCTCGGGGGTTAGTAATGAAAGGGAACTTCCTGGGGCTTTTTAAGACAGGGAACTCCTGGGGCTTGTAATGACAGGGAATTCCTGGGGCTAGTAATGACAGGGAACTTTCCCCGGGGCTTAGTAAAGAAGGGAATTTCTGGGGGTTAATAACGACAGGGAACTTCTGGGGTAAGTAATGCAGGGAACTTCCGGGGGGTTAGTAATGACGGGAAAATTCCCGGGGGCTTAATAAAAACCCGGGAACTTCCCGGGGCTTGTAATGACAGGGAATTCCTGGGGCTTAATAGCGCCGGGAACTTTTTGGGGCTAAGTAAGAAGGGAACTTCCCGGGGTTAGTAATGACAGGGAACTTCCTGGGGCTTAGTAATGACAGGGAACTTCTGGGGGTTTTAATGAAGGGGCTTCCTGGGGCTTAATAACGACAGGGAACTTCCCGGGGGTAAGTAATTTACAGGGAACTTCTGGGCTTAGTAATGACAGGGGAAATTTCCCGGGGCTTTAATGACGGAAAATTCCCCGGGGTTAGTAAAGACAGGGAACTTCCTGGGGCTTAGTAATGACAGGGAACTTCCTTTTCTTGTAATGCAGGGGAAATTCCCGGGGCTCGTAATGACAGGGAATTTCCTTGGCTTAATAACGACAGGGAACTTTCCCGGGTAAGTAATGACAGGGAACTTCCGGGGGGTTTGTAAGACAGGGAACTTCCCCGGGGCTTAATAACGACAGGGAATTTTTGGGGCTAGTAATGACAGGGAATTCCTGGGGTTTAAAACGCCAGGGAACTTTCTGGGGTAAGTAATGCAGGGGAAATTCCCGGGGGTTAGTAATGACAGGGAACTTCCTGGGGGGTTAGTAATGCAGGGAACTTCCTGGGGGTTAGTAATGACAGGGGGAATTCCTGGGGTTAGTAATGAAGGGAATTCCCGGGGCTTAATAACGACAGGGAACTTTCCCGGGGCTAATAATGACAGGGGAAATTCCTGGGGTTAGTAAGACAGGGAACTTCCCGGGGGTTAATGACAGGGAAATTTCCGGGGGCTTAGTTGACAGGGAACTTCCTGGGGGGTTTGAATGACAGGGAATTTCCCGGGGCTTAAAAACGAAAAGGGAACTTTCCCGGGGTTTTAATGAAGGGAACTTCCCGAGGCTTAGTAAAAGACGGGAAATTCCTGGGGTTAGTAATGACAGGGAACTTCCTGGGGCTTAGTAAGGGCGGGAATTCCTGGGGCTTAGTTTTAAAGACAAAAAATTTCCCGGGGGTTAATAACGAAGGGAACTTTCCCGGGGCTTAGAATGATGGGAACTTCCCGAGGCTTAATAGCGACGGGAACTTCCTGGGGCTTTAAAAGCAGGGAATTCCTGGGGCTTAGTAAAGAAGGGAAATTTCCCGGGGGTTAATAACGACAGGGAACTTCCTGGGGCTTAGTAATGACAGGGAACTTCCTGGGGCTTAATGGCAGGGAACTTTCTGGGGCTAAGTAATGACAGGGAACTTCCTGGGGCTTTGTAATGAAGGGAATTCCCGGGGCTTGAAGACAGGGAACTTCCTGGGGTTAGTAATACAGGGAACTTCCTGGGGCTTAGTAAGACAGGGAACTTTGGGGGTTGTAAAGAAAGGGAAATTCCTGGGGTTTTGTAATGACAGGAACTTCCCGGGGCTTATAATGACAGGGAACTTCCTGGGGTTGTAAGACAGGGAACTTCCCGGGGTAGTAGGAAAGGGGAATTCCTCGGGGTTTGTAATGACAGGGAACTTTGGGGCTTTGTAATGCAGGGAACTTCCCGGGGCTTGTAGGGACAGGGGAATTTTTTCCTCGGGCTTTGTAATGACGGGAATTCCTGGGGCCCCAGTAATGAAGGGGAACTTTTCCAGGGGGCTTTGTAATGAAGGGAACTTCTGGGGCTTTGGATGAAGGGAATTCCAGAGACTTAAATAAGGGAACTAGAGATATAAGACAGGGGAAATTCCAGAGACTTACTAATGACAGGGGAACTTTTTTAACTTCTTATGACAGGGAACATCCGGACTTTCTAATGACAGGGAACTTCCTGGGGCTTTGTGATGACAGGGAACTTTGACACTTTTCTAATGAAAGGGAACTTCCCGAGACTTTTCTAATGACAGGGAACTCAGATCTTACTAACGACTAGGAACTTCCTGAGACTTACTAACGACAAGGAACTTCCTGAGATTTACTAACGACAAGGAACTTCCTGAGACTTACTAACGACTAGGAACTTCCTGAGACTTACTAACGACAAGAAACTTCCTGAGACTTATATCGACTATAAACTTCCTGAGACTTACTTACGATAGGAACTTCTGAGACTTACTAACGATAGGAACTTCCTGCGACTTACTAACGGACTAGGTACTTCCTGAGATTATAACGACTAGGAACTACTGAGATTACTAACGACTAGAGGAACTTCCTGAGACTTACTAACGACTAGAACTTCTGAGACTTACTAACGACAAGGAACTTTCATGAGACTTACTAACGACAGGGAACTTCCTGAGACTTACTAACGACTAGGAACTTCCTGAGACTTACTAACGACTAGGAACTTCCTGAGACTTACTAACGACTAGGAACTTCCTGAGACTTACTAACGACAGGAACTTCCTGAGACTTACTAACGACAAGGAACTTCTGAGCTTACTAACGACAAGAAATTCCTGAGGATTACTAACGAACAAGAAAATTCCTGAGACTATAACCGACAAGAAACTTCGCGACTTACTAACGGACAAGGAAACTTCATGTGACTTACTAACGACAAGAAACTTCCTGAGACTTACTAACGAATAAGGAACTTCCTGAGATTTACATAACGACAAGGAACGTCCATGAGACTTTACTAGCGAAAGGAACTTCTGAGGATTTACTAATGACAGGGTACTTCCTGGATTAATAACGACAAGGTAACTTCCTGGAGACTTACTAACGACAAGGAACTTCTGAGCTTACTAACGATAGAATTCCTGAGACTTACTAACGACTAGAAACTTCTGGAGACTTTACTAACGACAAGGGGAACTTCTGAGACTTACTAACGGATAGCAACTGCCATGAGGACTTACTATCGACTAGGAAAACTTCCTGAGATTACTAACGATAGAAACTTCCTGAGACTTACTAAACGACCTAGGGAACTTCCTGGAGACTTACTAACGACAAGGAACTTCCTGAGACTTAACTAACGACAAGGAACTTCCTGAGACTTACTAAACGACTAGGGAACTTCTGAGAATTTACTAACGACAAGAAACTTCCTGAGACTTACTACGTACTAGAAACTTCCTGAGACTTACTAACGACTAGGAAACTTCCTGAGACTTTCTAAACGATAGGAACCTTCCTGAGGAACTTACTAACGACTAGGAAATCCTGATGACTTAATAACGACTAGGAACTTCCTCGGACTTACTAACGACTAGGATCTTCCTGAGACTTACTAACGACTAGGGAACTTCCTGAGCTTCTAACGACAAGGAACTTCTGAGACTTACTAACGACAAGGAACTTCCGGTGACTGACTATAACGACTAGGACTTCCTGGAGACTTATATGACTAGGATCTTCCTGAGACTTATCTAACGACAAGGACCTTCTGAGACTTACTAAACGACTAGGACTTCCTGAGACTAACGGACAAGGAACTTCTGAGACTTACTAACGGACTAGGAACTTCCGGAGACTTACTAGAATAGGAACTTCCTGAGACTTACTAAGACAAGGAACTTCCTGAGTTTACTAACGACAAGGAACTTCCTGTGACCTTTACTAACGACATAGAAACTTCCTGAGATTACTACGACAGGGAACTTCCTGAGACTTACTAACGACAAGGAACTTCCTGAGATTACTAACGACAAGGACTTCTGAGACTTACTAACGACAAGAACTTCCTGAGCTTACTAAAGTCTAGAAACTTCTGGACTAACTAACGACCAGGAACTTCCTGAGACTTACTAACGACAAGGAACTTCCTGTGACTTTCTAACGACAAGGAAACTTACTGAGACTTACTAACGGACTAGAAAATTCTGAGCTTACTAAACGACATGGAACTTCTGAGACTTATAAGGACTTAGAACTTACTGGACTTACTAACGACAAGAACTTCTGGAGACTTACTAACAACAAGGAACTGCTGAGGACTTACTAACGACAAGGAACTTCCTGAGACTTACTAACGACAAGGAACTTCCTGAGACTTACTAACGACTAGGAACTTCCTGAGACTTACTAACGACAAGAAACTTCCTGAGACTTACTAACGACTAGAAACTTCCTGAGACTTACTAACGACTAGGAACTTCCTGAGACTTACTAACGACTAGGAACTTCCTGAGACTTACTAACGACTAGGAACTTCCTGAGACTTACTAACGACTAGGAACTTCCTGAGACTTACTAACGACTAGGGGGGGTGGGGGAAACTTCCTGAGACTTACTAACGACTAGGAACTTCCTTAGAGTCTTACTAACGACAAGGACTTCTGAGACTTACTAACGACAGGAACTTCCTGATGGGTTTTTGTAAAATAATTTCCTTACTAACGACTAGGAACTTCCTGAGCCTTATAATGACTAGGAAACTTCCTGAGACTTACTAAGACAGGACTTCCTGAGAGTATTTACTAACGATTAGGAACTTCCTGAGACTTACTAACGACTAGGAACTTCCTGAGGACTTATAACGTTAGGATCTTTCTGAGACTTACTAACGATCTTTAGGAACTTCCTGGACCTTACTTAACGTGACAAGGAACTTCTGAGACTTACTAACGACAATGAAAAACTTCCTGAGACTTACTAAAAACGACAAGGAATCTTCCTGAGTCTTATACGAACAAGGATCTTCCTGAGACTTTACAACGACAAGGAACTTTTCCTGTGCACTTACTATCGGACAAAGAAATTCCTGAGACAAACTAACGTCTAGAAACTTCCTGAGACTACTAACGACAAGGAACCTTCCTGGACTACGAACGGCAAGGACTTCCTGAGACATATAACCACTAGAAACTGCCTGCGCTTATAACGACTAAGGAACTTCACCTGAGACTTACTAAGGACTAGAAACTTACTGCAGACTTACTAAAACGACTAAGGAACTTCCTGAGACTTACTAACGACTAGGAACTTCCTGAGACTTACTAACGACTAGGAACTTCCTGAGACTTACTAACGACAAGGAACTTCCTGAGACTTACTAACGACTAGAACTTCTGAGACTTACAAACCCACTAGAAACTTCCTGAAACTTACTAACGACAAGGAACTTCCTGAGACATTACTAACGACAAAGGAACTTCTGAGACTTACTAAGGACTAAAAACTTCCTGAGACCTTATAACGACATGGAACTTCCTGTGACTTACTAACGACAAGGAACTCTTCCTAAGACTTACTTAACGCAAGAACATCCTGAGACTTACTAACGAAAAGAACTTCCTGAGACTTACTAACCACTAGAAACTTACTGAGACTTACTAACGACATGGAACTTCCTGAGACTTACTAAGACTAGAAACTTCCTGAGACTTACTAACGACAGGAACTTAACTGAGATTACTAACGACCTCTAGGAAACTTCCTGAGACTTATACGACTAGGGAACTTCCTGAGACTTACTAACGCCAAGGATCTTCCTGAGACTTACTAACGACTAGGAAACTTCCTGAGGACTTACTAACCGCTAGAAACTTCTGGACTTACTAACGACAAGGAACTTCCTGAGACTTACTAACGACAAGGAACTTACCTGTGACTACTAAGGAACTAGAAACTTCTGAGATTACTAACGACAAGGAAATTCCTGAGACTTACTAACGAACTAGAAACTTACATGAGAATTACTAACCACATAGAAACTTCTGAGACTTATAACGACAAGGAACTTCTGAGCGCTTATAAGGACTCGAAACTTCTGAGACTTATAGCGACAAGGAACTTCCTGAGATTTCTAACGACAAGGAAACTACCTGAGACTTACTAACGACAGAAACTTCATGAGACTTTACTACTCTAGAACTTCCTTGGACTACTAACGACAAGAACTTCCTGAGACTTACTTAACGACAAGGAATTCCTGAGTCTTATTCTATCGACAAAGAAACTTCCTGAGACTACGACCCACTAGAAAACTTCTGAGATTACTATCGACAAGGAACTCCCTGGACTTACTAACCACTAGAAAACTTCCATGAGACTTTTCTAACGACAAGGAACTTCCTGAGACTTACTAAGGACTAGAAGAAACTTCTGAGACTTACTAACGTCAAGGAACTTCCTGAGACTTACTAACGACTAGGACTTCCAGTGGGACTTACTAACGACTAGGAACTTCTGAGACTTACTAACGACAAGGAAACTTCCTGAGGAGTACTAACGACAAGGAACCTCCTGAGACTTACTAACCACTAGAAACTTCCTGAGACGTAACTAACGAACAAGGAAACTTTCTGTGACTTACGCAACGACACAGGAATTCCTCGAGACTTACTAAAGGACTAGAAATTCCTGAGACTTATAACGACAAGGAACTTCCTGAGACTCTTACTAACGACTAGGAATTCCTGAGACTTACTAACCATAGAAAGAAACTTACTGACGACCGCCCCCTTAATAACGACAGGAACTTCCTGGACTTACTAAGGACTAGAAACTTCTAGAGTACTAACGACAAGGAACTTCCTGAGTCTTATAACGACAGGAACTTCCTGAGACTTACTAACGCAAGAAACTTCTGAGACTTACTAAAAGTCTAGAAACGTCCTGTGACTTACTAACGCAAGGAACTTCTGAGACTTTACTAACGACAAGGAACTTTCCTTGAGGAACTTACTAACGACAAGGAACTTCTGAGACATACTAACCACTAGATACTTCTGGACTTACTATCGACAGGAACTCTGAGACTTACTAAGGACTAGAAACTTCCTGAGGCGTTACTAACGACAAGGAACTTCTGGGACTTACTAAGACTAGGATAAGCTTCCTGAGACCCTTTTTTAACTAACGACTAGGAACTTCCTGAGGACTTATATCGACAAGGATACTTCCTGAGACTTTACTAACGACTAGGGAAACTTGTGAGAGACTTACTAACCACTAGAAACTTCCTGAGACTTACTAACGACAAGGAACTTCCTGAGACTTACTAACGACAAGGAACTTCCTGAGACTTACTAACGAACAAGAGAACTTCCTGGAGGGACTTACTAACGACTAGGAACTTCCTGAGACTTACTAATGACTAGGAACTTCCTGAGACTTACTAACGACAAGGAACTTCCTGAGACTTACTAACGACTAGGAACTTCCTGAGACTAACGACAAGGAACTTCCTGAGATTACTAAAGGACTAGGAACTTCCTGAGACATAACTAAACGACTAGGAAACTTCTCTGAGACTTACTAACGGACAAGGAACGTCCTGAGACTTATAACGACAAGGAACTTCCTGAGACTTACTAACGACAAGAAAACTTCACTGGAAAGGAACTTACTACGACCAAGCGAACTTCCTGAGACTTATAAACGACAAGGAACTTACTGAGAACTTACTAACGAACAAGGAACTTCCTAGTGACATTAATAACGAACAAGGAAACTTCCTGAGACTTACTAACCACTAGAAACTTCCTGAGACCGGTCTAACGTACAAGGAACTTCCTGAGACTTACTAAGGACTAGAAACTTCCTGAGACTTACTAACGACAAGGAACTTCCTGAGACTTACTAACGACTAGGAACTTCCTGAGACTTACTAACGGATAGCGAATTTCTTCCTGAGAACTTACTAACGACAAGGAACTTCCTGAGACTTACTAACGACAAGAAACTTCCTGAGACTTACTAACGACTAGAAACTTCCTGAGACTTACTAACGACAAGGAACTTCCTGAGACTTACTAACGACAAGGAACTTCCTGGACTGAATAACGACAAGAAACTTCATGGTACTACTAACGTCTAGAAACTTCCTGAGACTCTTACTACGACAAGGAACTTCCTGAGACTTACTAACGACAAGGAACTTCTGAGAATTACTAACGACAGAGGAACTTCCTGAGATTACTAACCACTAGAAACTTCCTTAGTACTTTACTAACGACAAGGAAACTTCCTGAGACTTTCTAAGGCCTAGTACTTCCTGAGACTTACTTAACGGACAGGAAACTTCCTGAGACTTACTAACGACTAGGACTTTCCTGAGACTTACTAACGACTAGGAATTTCCTGAGATTACTAACGGACAAGGACTTCCTGAGGAATTCTAACGACTAGAGACTTCCTGAGACTTACCTATCCACTAGAAACTTCTGAGACTTACACGACACGACAAGGGAACTTCCCTCGAGATTACTAAACGACAAGGAACTTCCTGAGGACTTACTACTCGGACAAGGAACTTCCTGAGGACTTACTAACGACTAGGAACTTCTGAGACTTACTAATGGACTAGGAAACGTACCTGTGGGGAACTTACATAACGAACAAGGAACTTCCTGAGACTTACTAACGACTAGGAACTTCCTGAGACTAACGACAAGGAACTTCCTGAGACTTACTAACGACTAGGAACTTCCTGAGACTTACTATCGCTAGGAAAATCTGAGACTTACTAACGACAAGGAACTTCCTGAGACTTACTAACGACAAGGAACTTCCTGAGACTTACTAACGACAAGGAACTTCCTGAGACTTACTAACGACAACAAGGAAACTTCTGAGACTTACTAACGACAAGGGAACTTCCTGAGACTTATAACGACAAGGACTTCCTTGAGACTTACTAACGACAAGGAACTTCCTGAGGAGCCTACTAAACACTTAGAAACTTCATGAGACTTTCTAACGACAGGAACTTCCTGAGACTTACTAAGGGACTAGAACTTCCTGAGACTTACTAAACGAAAAGGAACTTCGGAGAACTTACTATCGACTAGGAACTTCCTGAGACTTACTAACGGGACTAGGAACTTCCCTGAGACTTACTAACGTCAGGAACTTCCTGAGACTTACTAACGACAAGGAACTTCCTGAGACTTACTAACCACTAGGAAACTTCTGAGACTTACTAAACGACAATGGAACTTCCTGAGACTTACTAACGAATAGGAGCACTTCCTGAGACTTACTAAACGACTAGGAACTTCCTGAGACTTAAACTAACGATAGGAACTTCCTGGAGACTTACTAAACGGAATAGGAATTTCCTGAGACTTACTAACGACAAGGAACTTCTGAGACTTACTAACGACAAGGAACTTCTGAGACTTACTAACGACTAGGACTTCCTGAGCTATTACTTAATGACTAGGACTTCCTGAGACTTACGAAACGACAAGGAACTTCCTGAGACTTACTAACGACTAGGAACTTCTTGAGACTTACTAAACGACTAGGAACTTCATGAGACTTATAACGGATAGGAAACTTTCTTGAGAATTTAATAACGACTAGGAACATCCTGAGAATTACTAAGACAAGGACTTCCTGAGACTTACTAACGACAAGAAACTTCTGAGACTTACTAACGCACAAGGATTCCTGAGGAATTACTAACGACAAGGAAATTCCTGAGCACCTTTCTAACGACAAGGAACTTCCTGAGACTACTAACGACAAGAAACTTCAATTGAGACTACTAAACGTCTAGAAATTCCTGAGACTTAACTAACGACAAGAAACTTCCTGAGACTTATATCGACAAGGAACTTTCCTGAAGACTTACTAACCACTAGAAACTTCCTGAGACTTACTAACGACAAGGACTTCTGAGACTTACTAAGGAATAGAAACTTCCTGAGACTTACAACGACAAGGAAACTTCCTGAGACTCTAACGACTAGGAACTTCCTGAGACTTACTAACGATAGGAACTTCCTGAGACTTACTAACGACAAGGAACTTCCTGAGACTTACTAACGACTAGGAACTTCCTGAGACTTACTAACCACTAGTTAGAAAACTTCCTGAAACTTCTAACGACAAGGAACTTCCTGAGACTTTCACTACCATAGTACAAGGAAACTTCCTGAGATGAGACTTACTAAGGACTAAAACTTCCTGAGGACTTACTAACGACCAAGGAACTTCTGAGACTTACTAACGACAAGGAACTCCTAAGACTTATACCGACAAGGAACTTCCTGAAGACTTATAACGACAAGGAAACTTCCTGAGACTTACTAACACTAGAAAATTCCTGAGACTTACTAACGACAAGGGAACTTCGTGAGGACTTACTAAGGACTAGAAACTTCTGAGGACTACTAACGACAAGGAACTTCCTGAGACTTACTAAACGACTAGAACTTCCTGAGGACTTACTAAGATCTAGGGAACTTTCCTGGAGATTATAACGACAAGGAAAACTTCCTGAGACTTACTAAGACTAGGAACTTCCTGAGATTACTAACCACTAGAACTTCCTGAGATCTACATCGACAAGGAAACTTCCTGAGACTTACTAACGAAAAGGAAACTTCTGAGATTACCTAAGGACTTAGAAAATACCTGAGACTTACTACGAACAAGGAAACTTCCTGAGACTTACTAACGACTGTAGGAACGTTGTTCCTCTCCTGGTGAAATTACTAAACCACTAGAGAGAAATTGTGTGGGTGTAGGATGGAGAGCGGACGACTAGAGTGGATTCACTCGCTTTATCTGAGAGTAAGGACTAGAATTCTCTTCCTGGAGACTAACGACAAGGAATTCTTAGATGGGGCTGCTCTTTGTAGTGTAGAGAGTGTGTGTGAGAGTGCTGTCACTGGACTTACTAACGACAAGAAATTCCTGAGACTTACTAACGTCTAGAAACTTCCTGAGATTATAACGACAGAACTTCCTGAGACTTACTAACGACAAGGAACTTTCCTTGAGACTTACTAACGCTCACAAGTGAACTTCATGAGACTTACTAACCACTAGAAACTTACTGAGACGTCTAACGACAAGAAACTTCCTGAGATTACTAACCACTAGGAAACTTCCTGAGACTTTCTAACGACAGGAACTTCCTGAGACTTACTATAGGACTAGAAACTTCTGGAGACTTAATTACGACATGGGAACTTCCTGAGACTTACTAACGACTAGGAACTTCCTGATGACTACTAACGACTTGGAACTTCCTGAGACTTACTAACGAAAGGAACTTCCTCGAGCTTACTAACGACAAAGGAAACTTCATGAAGATTACTAACCACTAGAAGGAAACTTCTGAGACTTACTAACGACAAGGAACTTTCTGAGACTTACTAACGACAAGGAACTTCTGAGACTTTCTAGACTTGAATAACTGCCTGAGACTTACTAAACGACAAGGAACTTCCTGAGACTTACTAACGACTAGGACTTCCTGATGAGACTTACTAACCACTAGTAAAAACTTCTGAGGACCTTACTAACGAAAAGGAACTTCCTGAGACTTACTAAAGGACTAGAACTTCCTGAGAGTTATTACTAACGACAAGGAACTTCATGAGACTTACAACGACAAAGGAACTTCCTGAGGACTTATAACGACAGAAAACTTACTAGAGACTTAATAAAGTCTAAAACTTCTGAGACTTACTAACGACAAGGAACTTCTGAGACTTAACTAACGACAAGGGAACTTCCTGAGACCTTACTTAACGACAAGGAACTTCCTGAGACTTACTAACCACTAGAAACTTCACTGAGACTTACTAACGACAAGGAACTTCTGAGACTTACTAAGGACTAGAAACTTCCTGAGACTTACTAACGACAAGGAACTTCCTGAGACTTACTAACGACTAGGAACTTCCTGAGACTTACTAACGACTAGGAACTTCCTGAGACTTACTAACGGGACAAGGAACTTCTGAGACTTACTAAACGGACTAGGAACTTTCCTGAGATTACTAACCAATAGCAACTTCCTGCGACTACTTAACGGAAAGGAACTTCTGAGACTTACTAACGACAAGGAACTTCTGAGACTTACTAACGACAAGGTACTTCCTGAGACTTTACTAACGACTAGGAATTCCTGAGACTTACTAATGATAGGAACTTCCTGAGACTTACTAACGACAAGGAACTTCCGAGACTTACTATCGACTAGGAACTTCCTGAGGACGAACGACAAGGAACTTCCTGAGACTTACTAACGACTAGGAAACTTCCTGAGGACTTTCTAACGACTAGGAACTTCCTGAGACTTACTAAGGACAAGGAACTTCCTGAGAACTTGCTAACGACAAGGTAACTTCCTGAAGACTTACTAACGACAAGAAAACTTCCTGAGATTACTAACGACAAGGAACTTCTGAGGACCTTACTAAACGACAGGAAACTTCTGTGATTACTAACGACAAGGAACTTCTGAGACTTACTAACGACAGGAACTTTCTGAGACTTACTAACCACTTAGAATCTTCCTGAGACTTTCTAACGACAAGGAACTTCCTGAGACTTATTAAGGACTAGAACATTCCTGAAGGACTTACTAACGACAAGGGAACTTCCTGAGACTTACTAACGACTAGGAACTTCCTGAGACTTACTAACGACTAGAACTTCCTGAGACTTATAACGACAAGGAAACTTCCTGAGACTTACTAACGAAAGGAAACCTTCCTCCCCCGGACTTCCTAACCACTAGAAACTTCCTGAGACTTCCTAACGACAAGGAACTTCTGAGACTTTACTAACGACAAGGAACTTCACTGAGTCTTTAATAACGGGACAAGAAACTTCTGAGACTTACTAACGTCTAGTAACTTACATGAGACTTACTAAGACAAGGAACTTCTGGAATTTCTACGACAAGGAATTCCGAGACTTACTAACGACCAAGAACTTCTGAGACTTACTAACCACTAGAAACTCCTGAGACTTACTAACGAAACGGAACTTCCTGAGATTACTAAGGACTAGAAACTTCCTGAGACTTATAACGACAAGGAACTTCCTGAGACTTACTAAACGACTAGGAACTTCCTGAGAATACTAACGACTAGGAATTTCCTGAGATTACTAACGACATGGTAACTTCCTGAGACTTACTAACGACTAGGGAACTTCCTGAGACTTACTAACCACTAGAAAATTCCTGGACTTTAAACGACAAGGATCTTCATGAGATTACTAACGACAAGGTAACTTCCTGAGACTACTAACGACAAGGAACTTCTGAGACTTTTCTAAACGACTAGGAAACTTCTGAGACTTACTAATGACTAGTCACTTTCCTGAGACTTACTAACGAAAAGGAACTTCCTGAGACCTTACTAACGACTAGGAACCTTCCTGAGACTAACGACAAGGAACTTCCTGTGACTTACTAACGACTAGGAAACTTCTGAGACTTATATCGATAGGAAACTTCTGAGACTTACTTAGACAAGGAACTTCCTGAGACTTAACTAACGACAAGGAACTTCCTGAGAACTTACTAACGACATGAAACTTCCTGAGACTTACTAACTACATGGACTTCTGAGACTACTAACGGACAAGGAACGTCCTGAGAATTACTAACGACAAGGAAACTTCCTGAGTCTGACTAACGACAAGGAACTTCTGGGACTTACTACCATAGAAACTTCCTGAGACTTTCTTACGTCAAGGAACTTCCTGAGATTATAGGACTAGAACATTCTGAGACTTAATTAACGGACAAGGAACTTCCTGTGACTTACTAACGACTAGGAACTTCTCGAGAATTTCTAACGACTAGGAACTCCTGAGACTTACTAAGACAAGGATAAAAACTTCCTTGAGACTTATCTAACGACAAGGAACTTCCTGAAGACTTTTACTAAACCACTAGAAAACTTTCCTAGTTACTAAGACAAGGAAATTCCTCGAGACTTACTATCGACAAGGGAACTTCCTGGACTTACTAAGGATAGAAACTTCCTGAGATCTTACTAACGACAGAACTTGGACTTACTAACGACTAGGAACTTCCTGAGACTTACTAAACACTAGAAATTTCTGAGACTTACTAACGACAAGGAAACTTCCTGAGACTTACTAAGGACTAGAAAACTTCAGAGACTTACTAACGACAAGGAAACTTCCTTGAGACTTTATAACGAAAGAACTTCCTGAGACTTACTAACGGCAAGAAACTTTCCTGGAATTACTACCGTCTAGATATTCCTGAGACAGTTCTAACGTCAAGGAACTTCCTGAGACTTATAACGACAAGGAAATTCCTGAGACTTACTAACGACAAGGAACTTCCTGAGACTTTACTAACTCTAGAACTTCCTGAGACATCTAACGACAAGGAACTTCCTGAGACTTACTAAGGACTAGAAACTTCCTGAGACTTACTAACGACAAGGAACTTCCTGAGACTTACTAACGACTAGGAACTTCCTGAGACTTACTAACGACTAGGAACTTCCTGAGACTTACTAACGACAAGGAACTTCCTGAGACTTACTATCAGACTTACCGGGAACTTCTGTGACCACTTCTCTAACCAACTAGAAACTTCCTGAGACTTACTAACGACAAGGAACTTCCTGAGACTTACTAACGACAAGAAACTTCCTGAGACTTACTAAGGACTAGAAACTTCCTGAGACTTACTAACGACAAGGAACTTCCTGAGACTTACTAACGACTAGGAACTTCCTGAGACTTACTAACCACTAGAAACTTCCTGAGACTTACTAACGACAAGGAACTTCCTGAGACTTACTAAGGACTAGAAACTTCCTGAGACTTACTAACGACAAGGAACTTCCTGAGACTTACTAACGACTAGGAACTTCCTGAGACTTACTAACGACTAGGAACTTCCTGAGACTTACTAACGACAAGGAACTTCCTGAAAACTCACAATCTGAAAATAGACAAAATAACATCAAATTTCTGTGTTTATGTAAATGATAATGTGAACGAGCTTATTCAGTTAGTTTATATAGTTGTTTATATAGTTGTTTATATAGTTGTTGTAGTTAACTGGAGTGTGTGTGTGTGTGTGTGTGTGTATGTGTGTGTGTATGTGTGTGTGTATGTGTGTGTGTGTGTGTATGTGTGGTGTGTGTGTGTGTGTGTGTGTGTGTGTGTGTGTGTGTGTGTGTGTGTATGTGTGTGTGTGTGTATGTGTGTGTGTGTGTGTGCATGTGTGTGTGTGTGTGTGTCTGTGTGTGTGTCGTGTGTGTGTGTGTGTGTGTATGTGTGTGTGTGTGTGTGTGTGTATGTGTACTCACCTATTTGTACTCACCTATTTGTGGTTGCAGGGGTCGATTCATAGCTCCTGGCCCCGCCTCTTCACTGATTGCTACTAGGTCTTCTCTCTCCCTGCTCCATGAGCTTTATCATACCTCGCCTTAAAACTATGTATGGTTCCCACCTCCACTACGTCACTTTCTAGGCTATTCCACGGGTTGACTACTCTATGACTGAAGAAATACTTCCTAACATCCCTTTGATTCATCTGAGTCTTCAACTTCCAATTGTGACCTCTTGTGTCTGTGTCCCATCTCTGGAACATCTCGTCTTTGTCCACCTCATCTATTCCGTGCAGTATTTTATATGTCGTTATCATGTCTCTCCTGACCCTCCTCCTCTTCAAGGGGGGCTCCTTGGCGTGGTGAAGAGGCTCTTGGTCTGAGAAATTAGCCTGTCGGTCTTCTTCCTCAGACCGAACCTAATTACCCCCCATTCTCCCCTCCCCTATCCCATCCTCCTCATCCTCCCCTTTTTTCCATTCCTCCTCCTCCTCCCCACCCCTCCCTTTTGCCCTTCCTCTTTTTGGCCTTTGGGATTTCTCCCACAGGCGCGCTAGTTCCTAGGTAGGGGAAAGGCCCACCGGGGGTCCTTCCATTCCGTTGAGGTTCTTGGGCGGTGGCGTAGTTTTGCCTTTGGAATCTGGATTGCCTGGGAATGCCCCCGATCCCTCTCCGTATCCCGGAGTAGCTTTGGGTGTCTTTGGGGCGACGGTTGTATCTCTGGAAGCCACCTTTCGGATTTCCCGGGGGGTGGTGGCCGAAGAGGTATGCTTTGTGGCGGATATCCGGCCGCCCTCTCTTTTGTCCACCGAGGTAGCCCCGGCAGATGTGAGGTTGCTATCCAAATTGCGGGTTTACTGGCAGAAGGGTAGGGAAATGGCACGGGTTCCATGCTGCATCTTGCTACTAGCGGTGCTGAAGTCCCTTTGGGCACAGAGGGAGATTTCCGGCCCTTTCGTTCCTCCTGGGAACTATTCCTCCCCGCTCCCCCCTTTTTTATTCTTTTTTTTATTTTATTTTCTTTTCTTCTTTCTTTTTTTTTCTTAAAAACAAAAAGCAAAGGAGTAACCTAACCATGGAGAACCCAATCCATGAACCCACTACCCCCGGGCCCCTTCTTGATACCGCACCCCATTCTGCCCCCTGCCTTTTTTTAGACCACTCTTCGGATACCCTGAGCCCCTGTACCTCTTGCTGGTGCTGTTTCCCTCACCCACTTCGGGTTTACCGGGCTTCGACTGACTCCTTCGATTTGTCTGAACTCCACTCTCCTTTGACTATGCTTCCGGCTTCTCCCTCTACGGTACGGCAATTTTCGAATCGCCCGCCCATTTCACGTCGGACCAACTCGGGTCCTACTCCTAAACGCCAACGTCAATCTCCTGATGATGCTCCTTCGTTACCTTCCCATTCACTCGAAAAGACCGACACATCAAGCACTCCCCTCTCCACGCTCAGTTTCGGACCACACAATGGACTAAATTCTTTACTTTAAGACCGACTTCTTCTACCTACCTTTCCGACCATAGAAATTGGCAAAGCGCTCCTGCGTCATGTTGAAAGAAAATTTTTCATTTAAATGCTCTCAAGAGCGGTATGCGCATCGTCCTGTCCAGAATGCTACCCAAGCTCATGATCTTTCTCTCCTTTCGAATATCGATACTACTCCTATCACTATTGAAAAACATCTTTCTCTCAATTCTTGCAGTGTACTGTCATTCTGCCCCATACCATAGTCCAACAGAATTTCCAGTCATGTGGCAATGACATTTTTGAACAGCTGGAACTCCAGGATCCCCCATCCTCAAAGTAGACACTTATGTCCTTCTTGCCCGGGGCAGAGACGTTACCCTTGCAATGTGGCTCGTTTAACTTTTGACAGCCGAGAACTCCCGTCCTCTGTATATGTCGCGGGACATCGGTTACAAGTTCGAAAGGTGATACCTACACCGCAACAATGTAGAAATTGCTGGCGTTTTGGTCACCCAGCGAAATATTGCAGATCTATGGCCGAATGCCCAGTCTGTGGTGCCGACGACCATTCAAAACTTCTTAAGTCACCTCCATCTTGCCTTAATTGTAATGAAGCTCACCCTTTGTACTCCCGCCATTGCCAGGTCTACTTGAATGAACGTGAAATCTGTTGCCTCAAAGAGGCAGAAGGTCTCCCTTATGCTATGGCAGTTACTCATCTCCGCCTCCAAGGGAGACTACCCCGTGTTTCTTATTCTCGTGTTTCCAAACAGCCCCCCACTTCTGGGGTCCCATCTTCTGCAGCCTCCTCTGTTGTTACCCCTCCTATAGCCATTCCGGCATCTAATCCTTTTGCTGTCCTTGGCTCTGACGTCCCGACTACAACTCAGTCTGTTCTCACATCTTCGCGTCCTTCCTCACAAGCCCCAGTATCGACAAGACCTAATACCAATCGCCCATCTACTTCTCAGAAGTCCAAAAAATCCACATTGCTCAAATCTTCTTTGCCCCTTCCTTCCCTTCTTCCACCTCCACACTTTACCTTTCCAGTCTCTGTACCTAGTTCTTCCCCTCTCTCTGGCTCTATTACAAGTGTGGAGATTCACCCTCCTCCTCGTACTATGCCTTCCACCCCCGTCCCCTCCCAAGTTTCCCCTCTTCTGCCACCTCCCAGGTTTTCTGCCTCTTCTGTCCCCCCCACACTTCCCATCTCCAGTCCCTTACACTCTCCTCCCCCTCTACTTTGGTACAGTCCATTACTGTCCCCAATCTTTACTCACCCTCCTCCTTCTATCTCCAATATGGTCTCCCAAAACATCTTTGAATTCAGAAACACTTGAAGCCATTTCAGAATATATTGCAGAGACAAACCTTCAATGGACACAGATTCACTTCCTGTTGCTTCTCTTCCCTCTCCCTATCTTCACAACCCCATTCTTCGCAACGCTCCGTTCCTTCGCTACTTGAACGCCCTTCCCCAATGCCACCACACGTTGACTTTTCTAACCCCCTCTAGTCCGTAATGCCTTTACCTACAGATTCCTGGTATTTTCTTCATCGCCAATCATGGCCTATTTACAGTGGAATATCGCGGCCTCAGGGTAATCGGGGGGACTTCAGATGTTGCTTTCCCAATTTTCCCCTGTTGGTGCTTGCTTACAAGAACCAAAATTACACTCGGCTGTCTTCCAACCTATCTCAGGCTATAATTTATTGTATTTTTCGATCCTTCTCAGATGGGAAACCCTTTAATGAAAGTGCCCTTCTTCTACCCCAATGATATTCCGTACTGTCAGCTATTTGTTCCATACCTCGCTGCATTACACTGCGCCCGTATCCACTTGAATAAGTGGTTTACAATATGTTCTTTATATCTCTCTCCTTTCTCGAGCATTTTCTATCCCAGACTTTGCCTTTCTTGTTTCAAACCTACCACCACCACTTCTGTTACTTGGTGATTTTAAAAGCCCACCATTTCCCTGGGGGAGGTCTCATTGTGACTCACGTGGCATCCATTGGAGGGTTTTCTCGCCTCTCACCCCCCCATGTTTTAAAAACGGGGACTCCCACCCATTTTGATCCCCCCGTACTCATACTCTCTCTTTCATCGATCTATCAGTCTGCTCTTCCTCCACTGCACTAGACTTCACCTGGGCTGTTCTACCGGACTTACATGACAGTGATCATTTTCTGATCATTCTTACTTCTCCTTCCTATTCAAACCACCTTTCCGTAGCCCCGCTGGCAATTTGATCGGGCAAATTGGGATCTTTTTCTCACCTTCACTGCTTTTAGTGAGGTTCCTTTTTTCATCCTCCCTTGATAGCTCCTACACATCTTCTCGACGTCAGTTTATACCGCAGCTTCCATTCTATACCCCAAACCTCAGGCAGCATTCTCAGAATGCGTGCCTTGGGGTCTCCTGCTTGTGCTCATGCAGTACGTTTGAAAAAGGCTGCATTGGGCAGGTACCGGTACAATAGAACCACTGAGAGACTTCCTTGATTTTAAGCAGAAGCGTGCGATCACTCGCCGTGTCATCCGTGAAGCTAAACGCACTTTTTGGCGAGACTATGTTTTTCCCCCCATCACCTCTGTTTCTTCTATGAGTGCAGTCTGGAAAAAAGTGAGGAAATTGAGTGGTAAATACTCTCCTGACCCGGCTCCTGTTTTTACGGGTCGCGGTGTTGATGTAGCAAACCCTCTCGACGTTGCCATTGAACTTGGCACACATCTGGTCGTATTTCCCGTGGGCTCCATCTATGCCCCTCGTTTCTTTCCTCAAAGTCTGCCAGAGATTAGTACCCTTGGGCTTTCTTTCTCTCAAGAAGAACAGATAATGTCCTTTTACACTTCAAAACTGGAGGCAACGTTTCTCAGCTTGCCGACATCGGCAGCTGGGCCTGACGGCATTCATAAATTTGTATGTTACAACTTTACATCGGTCAGCCCTTGGGAGTCCTCTTACACCTCTTCAAACTTATTTGGGCACAAGAAGTTCTTCCCCAGCTGGAAATCTGCCATTGTTCTCCCTTCCGCAAACCGGGTACTACAGGGCATGATGCCCCCACTATCGTCCCCCTCGCTCTTACTAGTGCAGTTTGCCAAAATGATGGAACGTCTCGTAAATCGACGTTTAATGGGGTATTTAGAGACATACAACAGTCCCCCCCCCGCTAGTCAATATGGCTTTCGTAAGGGTCGTTCTACCATAGACCCCTTACTTTCGCTTGGGAAAAATAAAGTTTGTAATGCCTTTGCGAATAATCACTCAGTTAAATTTCCATATTTTTGACCTTGAAAGGCCCTATGACACAACTTGGAGGGATAATATTTTGGCCCAGGCCCATTCCTTAGGCCCCGAGGCAATCTACCACCTTCCTTAAGAACTTTTTAACTGACAGACATTTCCGTGTTCGAGTCAATAAAGTTCTTTTCCCCGGGCTTCGCCAAGCTGAAAGGGGTCCCTCAGGGATTGTTCTAAGCACAACACTTTTTCTCCTTGCTAAAAAATGAAATTTTGGGCCCCTGTTCTTCCACCCAATATTTGGTCATCACTCTATTTATGACTTCGCTATTGCTTGTGCAGGTGCTTTACTGTCATCTTAATTGCCAGTTTCTCTCCAGCATGCGGTCGACCGTGTTTCCACTTGGGCCACCACGCATGGGTTTAAATTTTCAAGAAACCCAAAAACTCACCAAATTACTGTCACTAAAACGCTCTGTTATCTCCGATCATCCTTTGTATCTCTATGGCTTCCGTATCCCCGAACGTGATACAGTCAGGTTTTCTAGGCCTTCTCTTTGACCGTAGTTTATCCGGGAAACCTCACATTACCTCTCTGAAGGCAACTTGTCACAAACGGCAAACCTTCTTAAAACCCTTGCTCACTTTCCTGGGGAGCTGATCTTCGAACTCTGCTTCGCCTACATTCAGCCCTCTTTTATCGAAACTCGATTATGGTGACCAATTTTTTTCCGCGGCCTCTCCTGCTACTCTCTCTAGCCTTAACTCTATCCATCACCCAAAGGGTTACGTTTGTGCCTTGGTGCTTTTCGCTCTTCCCCCTTTGAGAGCCTCTATACAGAAGCGAATGTTCCATCCTTGTCTGATCCGCCGTGATGCCCATTGCCTTCGCTACTATTACCTCTCACGATCTACACAATCCTTCCATTTATAGAATGGTCACCGATATAGTAGACAATTTTTTATTCGTTCACCGCCCCTGTTTGCTCCGTCCCTTTTCTCTTCGCCCATTCCCCTCTGTCTTCACTTCAGTTACCACCTTTATATGTTCATGTAGCATCTCACTTTTCCCTACTCCCCCTGGAAGTTCCAGCTGTTCGGGTCTGTTCTTTCTCACTCTCCCTTGCTCGAAAGCCAACTGCCTACAGTGGCTTCCCGCTCTCTTTTTCTTGATCAAATTCCACTCCCATTCTCATGCCACCGCTGTGTACACAGATGGCTCTAAGTCTTCAGACGGCGTCGATTCGCAGCAGTGGGTTTTCCCGGGCAGCATCGTGCGGGGCATTTACTATCTTCAGCTAGCATTTTTACTGCTGAAAATGTATGCCATTCTTGGAGCACTTATTCGTACGCATCTATGCCTGTGTCAAACATTTGTAGTAGTCTCAGACTCCCCTTTGTGTTCTACAGGCTATACGAAAATTTGATACATCTCACCCCTAGTTCTCCGTATCCAACTTTGGCTACACCGTATCTCTACCAAACATAAAGATATTGTTTTTTGTTGGGTCCCTGTGTCATGTCGACATACAGGGCAATGAACAGGGAGACACTGCTGCGCGGTCCCGCAGTACATGACCTACCAATTTCCTATCGAGGTGTTCCAATTCCCGGACTATTTTGCTGCAATGCTACCCACCTTCGCACCCGTTGGCAACAACGTTGGGCAACTCTGCTTGGTAACAAACTTCATTCTATTAAACCGAGCATAGGTTACTGGCCGTCTTCTTTTCATCAGTGCCGAGGTTGGGAGACCACTCTCTCCCGGGCCTTCGCATTGGCCACAAATCATCTTACCCCATGGTATCTCAAAGGGGAGGCACCCTGTTCCTCTCTGTGAGCAGTGTCAAGTTCCAGTATCGATTAGCCACATTCTGTTTGACTGCCCTCCTATCAACGAGCCAAAGCAGAATTTACCTCCAACGTCCCCCTTTGTTCTACTACTCTCTCTTTACCCTTTCCCCTTTTTGCTTGATGGACCCTCCTTTTAAACCGACTCTCTCATTGACTTCTTGACAACGACTGATTTAAACCCCCACAAACTCTGATGATACTTTTCGCACTCCCCTCAGCCCTTTCTAGTTCAGTCTCTGCTGCCCTTACCCTTTCACCATCCACTACCCCGCTGTTATCCGTAACCTATTACTCATCCATCTCCCTTTTGCCACCTGATGCCCTCGCTTCCTTCCTGCCCTGCAGCGCTGTATAGTCCTTGTGGCTTAGCGCTTCTTTTTTTTATTATAATAATAATCCTGACCCTCCTGTCCTCCAGTGTCGTCAGGCCGATTTCCCTCAACCTTTCTTCGTAGGACAATCCCCGTATCTCTGGGACTAGTCCTGTTGCAAACCTTTGCACTTTCTCTAATTTCTTGACGTGCTTGACTAGGTGTGGATTCCAAACTGGTGCTGCATACTCCAGTATGGGCCTGATGTAAATGGTATACAGAGTCTTGAAGGAATCCTTACTGAGGTATCGGAATGCTATCTGTAGGTTTGCCAGGCGCCCGTATGCTGCAGCAGTTATCTGATTGATGTGCGCCTCAGGAGATATGCTCGGTGTTATACTCACCCCCAGGTCTTTTTCCTTGAGTGAGGTTTGCAGACTTTGGCCATCTAAACTATATTGTGTCTGCGGTCTTCTTTGCCCCTCCCCAATCTTCATGACTTTGCATTTGGCAGGGTTAAACTCAAGGAGCCAGTTGCTGGACCAGGCTTGTAGCCTGTCCAAGTCTCTTTGTAGTCCTGCCTGATCCTTATCCGATTTGATTCTTCTCATTAACTTCACATCATCCGCAAACAAGGACACTTCTGAGTCTATCCCTTCCGTTATGTTATTCACATATACCAAGAACAGCACAGGTCCTAGGACTGACCCCTGTGGAACCCCGCTTGTCACAGGCGCCCACTCTGACACCTCGTCACGTACCATGACTCGTTGTTGCCTCCCTGTCAGGTATTCTCTGATCCATTGCAGTGCCTTTCCTGCTATGTGTGCCTGATCCTCTAGCTTTTGCAGTAACCTCTAGTGAGGAACTGTGTCGAAGGTCTTCTTGCAGTCCAAAAAAAATGCAGTCGATCCACCCCTCTCTCTCTTGTCTTACTTCTGTCACCTTGTCATAAAACTCTAGTAGGTTTGTGACACAGGATTTTCCCTCCCTGAAACCATGCTGGTTGTCAATTATACACTTGTTTCTTTCCAGGTGCTCCACCACTCTCCTCCTGATGATCTTCTCCATGACCTTGCATACTATACACATTAGTGATACAGGTCTGTTGTTTAGTGCCTCATGTCTGTCTCCCTTTTTAAAAATTGGGACTACATTTGCCATCTTCCATACCTCGGGGAGTTGCCCAGTTTCAAATGATGTGTTGAAGATCTTTGTTAATGGTACACACAATATCTCTGCTCCCTCTTTAAGGACCCACGGAGAGATGTTGTCTGGTCCCACAGCCTTTGAGGTGTCAAGTTCGCATAGCAGCTTCTTCACCTCCTCCTTGGTTATATGTACCTCATCCAGCACTTGCTGGTGCACCCCCCTGCTCTGATTTCCTGGAGTCCTACTGGTTTCCACTGTAAATACTTCTTTAAATCTCGTGTTGAGCTCCTGACATACCTCCCGGTCGTTTCTTGTGAATTCCCCATCACCCTTCCTCAGTCTGATTACCTGGTCCTTGACTGTTGTTTTCCTCTTGATGTGGCTGTACAACAGCTTCGGGTCAGTCTTGACTTTCGATGCTATGTCATTTTCGTATTGCCGCTGAGCCTCCCTTCTTATCTGTGCATATTCGTTTCTGGCTCTTCGGCTAATCTCTTTATTTTCCTGAGTTCTCTGTCTTCTGTACCTTTTCCATTCTCTAGTTCACCTAGTTTTTGCCTCTCTACACCTTTGGGTGAACCAAGGACTCGTTCTGTTCTTCCCATTATTTCTGTTTCCCTTGGGAACAAACCTCTCCTCTGCCTCCTTGCATTTTGTTGCGACATAGTCCATTTCTTGTACTGGTTTTCCTGTCAGTTCCCTCTCCCACTGAATGTCTTGAAAGAAGTTCCTCAAGCCTGAGTAGTTCCCCCTTTTGTAGTTTGGTTTTTCCCACCCTATTCCTGCTGTGTGTGTGTGTGTGTGTGTGTGTGTGTGTGTGTGTGTGTGTATGTGTGTGTGTGTTTGTATGGAAAGTATTATAGACTGCCGCGTGCGCTGTATAGCCCTTGTGGCTTAGCGCTTCTTTTTGATAATAATAATAATAATATTGACTGCCGCACCTACTGCCTTCAGTTCCCTTGATAACATTATCTCGTGATGTCATGCTTGCAAGTTGCTGTGTTGAGCTTATCTGTGGGTGACGTCTGTTGCTGTGATGAGCTCATCTGTGGGTGACGTCTGTTGCTGTGATGAGCTCATCTGTGGGTGACGTCTGTTGCTGTGTTGAGCTCATCTGTTGGTGACGTCTGTTGCTGTGTTGAGCTCATCTGTGGGTGACGTCTGTTGCTGTGTTGAGCTAATCTGTGGGTGACGTCTGTTGCTGTGTTGAGCTCACCTGTGGGTGACGTCTGTTGCTGTGTTGGGCTCATCTATGGGTGACATGCACTGTTGTATTGGATCCAGTCACTTGCTGTGTTGGATCCAGTCACTTGCTGTGTTGGATCCAGTCACTTGCTGTGTTAGATCCAGTCACTTGCTGTGTTGGATCCAGCCACTTGGTGTGTTGGATCCAGTCACGTGCTGTGTTGGATCCAGTCACTTGCTGTGTTGGATCCAGCCACTTGCTGTGTTGGATCCAGTCACGTGCTGTGTTGGATCTAGTCACTTGCTGTGTTGGATCCAGTCACGTTCTGTGTTGGATCCAGTCACTTGCTGTGTTGGATCCAGTCACTTGCTGTGTTAGATCCAGTCACTTGCTGTGTTGGATTCAGTCACTTGCTGTGTTGGATCCAGTCACTTGCTGTGTTGGTTCCAGTCACTTGCTGTGTTGGATCCAGTCACTTGCTGTGTTGGATCCAGTCACTTGCTGTGTTGGTTCCAGTCACTTGCTGTGTTGGATCCAGTCACTTGCTGTGTTGGATCCAGTCACTTGCTGTGTTGGTTCCAGTCACTTGCTGTGTTGGATCCAGTCACTTGCTGTCCTGAATCCATCCACTAACTGTGTTACCTGGAATCTTCGTGGACGGTATTTCGGGGATCAACTCCCTCACGGCCCGGTCCACGACCAGGTCTCCCGGTGGATCAGGGCCTGGTCAACCAGTCTGTTACTGCTGGCCGCACGTAGTCCAACGTACGACCCACAGCCCGGCTGATCCGGCACCGACTTTAAGTATCTGTCCAGTTCCCTCTTGAAGGCAGCCAGGGGCCTATTGGTAATTCCCTTTATGCTTGGTGTGAGGCTGTTGAACAGTCTTGGGCCCCGGACACTTATGGCGTTTTCTCTTAGTGTACCAATGGCGCCCCTACTTTTCACTGGGGGTACTTTGCACCGCCTGCCCAGTCTTTTACTTTTGTAGGGAGTGATTTCTGTGTGCAGATTCGGGACCATCCCTTCTAGGATTTTCCAAGTGTAGATTATATATCTCTCTCGCCTGCGTTCCAGCGAGTACAAGTCAAGTGCTGCCAAGCGTTCCCAGTAATTAAGGCGTTTGATGGCACTTATATGTGCAGTAAAGGTTTTCTGTACACTCTCTAGACCTGCAATAACTGCTTTGAACGGAGATATTAATGTACAGCAGTATTCCAGCCCAGAGAGAACAAGTGATTTGAAAAGGATCATCATTATCTTGTCATCTCTCGCTTTGAACGTTCTCATTATCCATCCTATCATTTTTTTTGCAGTTGTGATCGTGGCACTGTTGTGATCCTTGAAAGTGAGATCCTCAGACATTACCACTCCCAGGTCCCTCACATTTTTTTATCGCTCTACTGTGTGATCAAGAGTTGTAGTATACAGAGTAGTTAGAATTAGTCTTCATTGAACATCAAACTACACCTGAATAAACTTAGTTACTAGACAGTTTCTGTGGAACACTTCCCGCTGTCTGGTTCACAGTTGAGTGCCAGCGACCGTGATGGTCTACACAAGCCTCAATCTTCAACTACTGAAAGGAAAGTTGACTGTCAACTCTACATGTCTGAGTTATTACTGAGAGTTATTACCTAGTGGAAAGTTAATACTTAGAGTTATTACCTTCGCTTGGAAATAACTTTTAGTCATTAAGAGTTATTACGTGGTAATGACCCAGGAAGAGTTATTAAGTTAGGTAATATTAATACAAGAGTTATACTGGAGTGGAACAAGAGCTGCCGTCCCCTTTCTCGGATCAAACCTAACTTTCTCCTATTTTCCATGAACAACAATAATAATAATAATAATAATAATAATAATAATAATAATAATAATAATAAAATAATAATGATAACTAACAATAATAATAATACTTAATAACAACAGTAATAACTAATAATAATAAAAATTAATAATAACAGTGATAACCAATAATAATAATAATTAGCAATAACAGCAGTAATAACTAACAATAATATAACTATGTTAGAGTTATTATATATTATCCTCAAACATCAAATGAAATTCCATAGCAACTTGAGTATATATAACCCAGGTTAATATAACATAACCGACCGTCAAGGAAGAATAGCAAGATTATAGATCTATAACATAACAGTTAGGCCGTCCTGGCGAGAATTATACACATAGATCGTCCTGGATAACTAGGCAAGGAACACACATTGAGCCAGGAGCCTCTTAGACTATTACAACGTAATAGAATAATAGAAGGTAATAGAATAAGAGTAGAAGATAATAGCTTGGGGAGGGGGGGGGGAGTATTTAGAGCCAACATGCTGCTTATGGTAAGTATTAAAAAATTCTGAAATGTAATTAAGAGAGGAATTACAGTAATTCCTCTAATTAGGACAATTACGTCACTGATTATGGTAATGTAACCTTCGCCCTATTATCGTCATTACTGCAGTAATAACAAGACACCAGTAATGTACTCCAACACCATAAGAATATATATATATATATATATATATATATATATATATATAATATATATTATATATATATATATATATATATATATATATATATATATATATATGTATATATATATACATATATGTATGTATGTATGTATGTGTGTGTTTGAACATAAAAACATAAGAAAGAAGGAACACTGCAGCAGGTCTACTGGCCCATGCGAGGCAAGTCCAATTCTCCTACCGGCTTAAGCCAATGCCTGAACCTAGTCAGGTCACGTCACGTTCACGTTCACGCCGGTACTCTCCCGGTCCGGGTCGTTTCCAGATGGTAACCCGGCCTTGGCTTCCTGCCTTGGGAGTATCTGAGACCTATGTCTGCCATGGGAGGAGGTACAAGTACCTCCTCATCCTTTGGGACCAACTGTCCCCAGGCCTAGCCCCATTCCCCGCCCTCACGGAGCTCCTAGGGAGAAGCCAGGCCTCTGGTCTGCCATCTTCCCCGCCCCAGGGGTTCTGGTGGGAATAACAGTCTCGTGAGTTGCAAGTGGGAGCAAGCTCTGGCCCTGTGTGTTTGTATATCACAGTATACCTTTGAGTGGACTGGGCTTTCAAGCGAGCTGAGGCAAGATAACAGATCTTAGCTTGTATGTAAGCTGAGGCAGGATAACAGATTTTAGCTTGTATGTAAGCTGAGGCAGGATAACAGATCTTAGCTTGTATGTAAGCTGAGGCAGGATAACAGATCTTAGCTGTATGTAACCTGAGGCAGGATAACAGATCTTAGCTTGTATGTAAGCTGAGGCAGGATAACAGATCTTAGCTTGTATGTAAGCTGAGGCAGGATAACAGATCTTAGCTTGTATGTAAGCTGAGGCAGGATAACAGATCTTAGCTTGTATGTAAGCTGAGGCACGATAACAGATCTTAGCTTGTATGTAAGCTGAGGCAGGATAACAGATCTTAGCTTGTATGTAAGCTGAGGCAGGATAACAGATCTTAGCTTGTATGTAAGCTGAGGCAGGATAACAGATCTTAGCTTGTATGTAAGCTGAGGCAGGATAACAGATCTTAGCTTGTATGTAAGCTGAGGCAGGATAACAGATCTTAGCTTGTATGTAAGCTGAGGCAGGATAACAGATCTTAGCTTGTATGTAAGCTGAGGCAGGATAACAGATCTTAGCTTGTATGTAAGCTGAGGCAGGATAACAGATCTTAGCTTGTATGTAAGCTGAGGCAGGATAACAGATCTTAGCTTGTATGTAAGCTGAGGCAGGATAACAGATCTTAGCTTGTATGTAAGCTGAGGCACGATAACAGATCTTAGCTTGTATGTAAGCTGAGGCAGGATAACAGATCTTAGCTTGTATGTAAGCTGAGGCAGGATAACAGATCTTAGCTTGTATGTAAGCTGAGGCAGGATAACAGATCTTAGCTTGTATGTAAGCTGAGGCACGATAACAGATCTTAGCTTGTATGTAAGCTGAGGCAGGATAACAGATCTTAGCTTGTATGTAAGCTGAGGCAGGATAACAGATCTTAGCTTGTATGTAAGCTGAGGCAGGATAACAGATCTTAGCTTGTATGTAAGCTGAGGCACGATAACAGATCTTAGTTTGTATGTAAGCTGAGGCAGGATAACAGATCTTAGCTTGTATGTAAGCTGAGGCAGGATAACAGATCTTAGCTTGTATGTAAGCTGAGGCAGGATAACAGATCTTAGCTTGTATGTAAGCTGAGGCAGGATAACAGATCTTAGCTTGTATGTAAGCTGAGGCAGGATAACAGATCTTAGCTTGTATGTAAGCTGAGGCAGGATAACAGATCTTAGCTTGTATGTAAGCTGAGGCAGGATAACAGATCTTAGCTTGTATGTAAGCTGAGGCAGGATAACAGATCTTAGCTTGTATGTAAGCTGAGGCAGGATAACAGATCTTAGCTTGTATGTAAGCTGAGGCAGGATAACAGATCTTAGCTTGTATGTAAGCTGAGGCAGGATAACAGATCTTAGCTTGTATGTAAGCTGAGGCAGGATAACAGATCTTAGCTTGTATGTAACCTGAGGCAGGATAACAGATTTTAGCTTGTATGTAAGCTGAGGCAGGATAACAGATCTTAGCTTGTATGTAAGCTGAGGCAGGATAACAGATCTTAGCTTGTATGTAAGCTGAGGCACGATAACAGATCTTAGCTTGTATGTAAGCTGAGGCAGGATAACAGATCTTAGCTTGTATGTAAGCTGAGGCAGATAACAGATCTTAGCTTGTATGTAAGCTGAGGCAGGATAACAGATCTTAGCTTGTATGTAAGCTGAGGCAGGATAACAGATCTTAGCTTGTATGTAAGCTGAGGCAGGATAACAGATCTTAGCTTGTATGTAAGCTGAGGCACGATAACAGATCTTAGCTTGTATGTAAGCTGAGGCAGGATAACAGATCTTAGCTTGTATGTAAGCTGAGGCAGGATAACAGATCTTAGCTTGTATGTAAGCTGAGGCAGGATAACAGATCTTAGCTTGTATGTAAGCTGAGGCAGGATAACAGATCTTAGCTTGTATGTAAGCAGAGGCAGGATAACAGATCTTAGCTTGTATGTAAGCTGAGGCAGGATAACAGATCTTAGCTTGTATGTAAGCTGAGGCAGGATAACAGATCTTAGCTTGTATGTAAGCTGAGGCAGGATAACAGATCTTAGCTTGTATGTAAGCTGAGGCAGGATAACAGATCTTAGCTTGTATGTAAGCTGAGGCAGGATAACAGATCTTAGCTTGTATGTAAGCTGAGGCACGATAACAGATCTTAGCTTGTATGTAAGCTGAGGCAGGATAACAGATCTTAGCTTGTATGTAAGCTGAGGCAGGATAACAGATCTTAGCTTGTATGTAAGCTGAGGCAGGATAACAGATCTTAGCTTGTATGTAAGCTGAGGCAGGATAACAGATCTTAGCTTATACGTAAGCTGAGGCAGGATAACAGATCTTAGCTTGTATGTAAGCTGAGGCAGGATAACAGATCTTAGCTTTATGTAAGCTGAGGCAGGATAACAGATCTTAGCTTATACGTAAGCTGAGGCAGGATAACAGATCTTAGCTTGTATGTAAGCTGAGGCAGGATAACAGATCTTAGCTTGTATGTAAGCTGAGGCAGGATAACAGATCTTAGCTTGTATGTAAGCTGAGGCAGGATAACAGATCTTAGCTTATACGTAAGCTGAGGCAGGATAACAGATCTTAGCTTGTATGTAAGCTGAGGCAGGATAACAGATCTTAGCTTGTATGTAAGCTGAGGCAGGATAACAGATCTTAGCTTGTATGTAAGCTGAGGCAGGATAACAGATCTTAGCTTGTATGTAAGCTGAGGCAGGATAACAGATCTTAGCTTATGTAAGCTGAGGCAGGATAACAGATCTTAGCTTATACGTAAGCTGAGGCAGGATAACAGATCTTAGCTTGTATGTAAGCTGAGGCAGGATAACAGATCTTAGCTTGTATGTAAGCTGAGGCAGGATAACAGATCTTAGCTTATACGTAAGCTGAGTTAATGTTGTGACGATAATATTGATAAATATTTCGAAGAGAATGAACCCATTATTGTTGCATTAACAAACAACATTAACAAACAACATTAACAAACAACATTAACAACAACACTAACAGTAACAACAACAATAAGAACAATAACTACAACAATAACAACTACAACAACAACAACAACACGTCACAGACATAACATAGGCTTCAGGAACCTTTTCCAAATAACAAAACAGTAAATAAAAAGAGACAGGCTGGTGTTCTTGTCGCCATGAACATAAAAACAGAGATAGATAAACACACACCAACAACAACAGCCTTATTATCTAAACAAGGAAGTCCACTGGAGGTGTAGAGAGAATATCCGATAGCTTTTTCCTATCTGTGGCAAACCCAGCCTGTGTATATCTGTAGCAAACCCAGCCTGTGTATGTCTGTAGCAAACCCAGCCTGTGTATATGTGTAGCAAACCCAGCCTGTGTATATGTGTAGCAAACCCAGCCTGTGTATATGTGTAGCAAACCCAGCCTGTGTATATGTGTAGCAAACCCAGCCTGTGTATGTCTGTAGCAAACCCAGCCTGCGTATATGTGTAGCAAACCCAGCCTGTGTATATCTGTAGCAAACCCAGCCTGTGTATATGTGTAGCAAACCCAGCCTGTGTATATGTGTAGCAAACCCAGCCTGTGTATATCTGTAGCAAACCCAGCCTGTGTATATCTGTGGCAAACCCAGCCTGTGTATATCTGTAGCAAACCCAGACTGTGTATATCTGTGGCAAACCCAGCCTGTGTATATCTGTAGCAAACCCAGCCTGTGTATATGTGTAGCAAACCCAGCCTGTGTATATGTGTAGCAAACCCAGCCTGTGTATATGTGTAGCAAACCCAGCCTGTGTATATGTGTAGCAAACCCAGCCTGTGTATATCTGTGGCAAACCCAGCCTGTGTATATCTGTAGCAAACCCAGCCTGTGTATATCTGTAGCAAACCCAGCCTGTGTATATCTGTAGCAAACCCAGCCTGTGTATATCTGTAGCAAACCCAGCCTGTGTATATCTGTAGCAAACCCAGCCTGTGTATATGTGTAGCAAACACAGCCTGTGTATATCTGTAGCAAACCCAGCCTGTGTATATCTGTGGCAAACCCAGCCTGTGTATATGTGTAGCAAACCCAGCCTGTGTATATGTGTAGCAAACCCAGCGTGTATATCTGTAGCAAACCCAGCCTGTGTATATCTGTAGCAAACCCAGCCTGTGTATATCTGTAGCAAACCCAGCCTGTGTGTATCTGTAGCAAACCCAGCCTGTGTATATCTGTAGCAAACCCAGCCTGTGTATACGTGTAGCAAACCCAGCCTGTGTATATCTGTAGCAAACCCAGCCTGTGTATATCTGTGGCAAACCCAGCCTGTGTATATGTGTAGCAAACCCAGCCTGTGTATATCTGTAGCAAACCCAGCCTGTGTATATCTGTAGCAAACCCAGCCTGTGTATATCTGTAGCAAACCCAACCTGTGTATATGTGTAGCAAACCCAGCCTGTGTATATGTGTAGCAAACCCAGCCTGTGTATATCTGTAGCAAACCCAGCCTGTGTATATGTGTAGCAAACCCAGCCTGTGTATATGTGTAGCAAACCCAGCCTGTGTATATCTGTGGCAAACCCAGCCTGTGTATATATGTAGCATACCCAGCCTGTGTATATGTGTAGCAAACCCAGCCTGTGTATATGTGTAGCAAACCCAGCCTGTGTATATGTGTAGCAAACCCAGCCTGTGTATATGTGTAGCAAACCCAGCCTGTGTATATGTGCAGCAAACCCAGCCTGTGTATATCTCTAGCAAACCCAGCCTGTGTATATATGTGGCAAACCCAGCCTGTGTATATCTGTAGCAAACCCAGCCTGTGTATATGTGTAGCAAACCCAGCCTGTGTATATCTGTAGCAAACCCAGCCTGTGTATATATGTAGCAAACCCAGCCTGTGTATATCTGTAGCAAACCCAGCCTGTGTATATCTGTAGCAAACCCAGCCTGTGTATATCTGTGGCAAACCCAGCCTGTGTATATGTGTAGCAAACCCAGCCTGTGTATATGTGTAGCAAACCCAGCCTGTGTATGTCTGTAGCAAACCCAGCCTGTGTATATGTGTAGCAAACCCAGCCTGTGTATATCTGTAGCAAACCCAGCCTGTGTATATCTGTAGCAAACCCAGCCTGTGTACATATGTAGCAAACCCAGCCTGTGTATATCTGTAGCAAACCCAGCCTGTGTATGTCTGTAGCAAACCCAGCCTGTGTATATGTGTAGCAAACCCAGCCTGTGTATATCTGTAGCAAACCCAGCCTGTGTATATCTGTAGCAAATCCAGCCTGTGTATATATGTAGCAAACCCAGCCTGTGTATATGTGTAGCAAACCCAGCCTGTGTATATCTGTAGCAAACCCAGCCTGTGTATATCTGTAGCAAACCCAGCCTGTGTATATATGTAGCAAACCCAGCCTGTGTATGTCTGTAGCAAACCCAGCCTGTGTATGTCTGTAGCAAACCCAGCCTGTGTATATGTGTAGCAAACCCAGCCTGTGTATATCTGTAGCAAACCCAGCCTGTGTATATCTGTAGCAAACCCAGCCTGTGTATATGTGTAGCAAACCCAGCCTGTGTATATCTCTAGCAAACCCAGCCTGTGTATATCTCTAGCAAACCCAGCCTGTGTATATCTCTAGCAAACCCAGCCTGTGTATATCTGTAGCAAACCCAGCCTGTGTATATTTGTGGCAAAAGAAGGGATGGACAGTTAAGAAATCAATATATTCAATTAAAGAGAGATATAAAAAAAAGGAATAGGAAAAGCAAATGGGGGTTACGAGGCTAAAGTTGCAAGGGATTCGAAGACTAACCCAAAAGGGTTCTTGCAGGTATACAGAAGTAAGATTAGGGACAAGATAGACCCACTTAAGAGTAACTCTGGACAGATCACTGACAGTGATAAGGAAATGTGTGAAATTATCAACACTTACTTTCTCTCAATTTTTGCTCAGAAAGATACTAGCGAAATTCCAGAAATATTAAATTATATAGAACAGGACGATAGTAAACTGTGCACTATTGGGGTAACTAGTGACATGGTTCTCAGACAAATAGAGAAATTAAAACCTAACAAATCCCCAGGTCCCGATGAACTGTTTGCAAGGGTGTTAAAGGAATGTAAAGAGGAACTTAGCATACCTTTGGCTAATCTTTTCAACATATCACTACAAACTGGTATAGTGCCAGACAAGTGGAAAATGGCAAATGTATTACCTATTTACAAAACAGGTGACAGGCCCTTAGCTTCGAACTATAGACCAATAAGCCTTAGCTCCATAGTGAGAAAATTTATGGAATCAATAATTGCCGAGGCAATTCGTAGCCATCTTGACAGGCACAGACTGATTAATGAACCTCAACACGGTTTTAAAAATGGGCGTTCCTGCCTTACGAATTTACTAACTTTCTTCACTAAGGTATTTGAGGAGGTAGATCATGGCATTGAATATAATATTGTGTATATGGACTTCAGTAAGGCTTTCAATAGAGTTCCACATCAGAGGCTGTTGAGAAAACTTAAGGCACACGGAACAGGAGGCATGGCTGACAAATAGGCAGCAGAGAGTTTTCATAAATGGGGAGAAATCAGAATGGGGGCACGTCACAAGCGGTGTTCCTCAGGGGTCAGTGTTGGGCCAGTTGTTGTTCACAATTTACATAAACGACATAGATGAGGGAATAAATAGCGACATAAGCAAATTTGCTGATGACACCAAAATAGGCCGTCCAATTCATTCTAATAACGACATTAGAGCACTCCAGAATGATTTGAATAGACTGATGCAGTGGTCGGAGAAGTGGCAGATGCAGTTTAATATAGACAAATGCAATGTTCTAAATGTTGGACAGGAAAATAACCATGCCACATATAAACTAAATATTGTAGATCTTAATATTACTGATTACGAAAAGGATATAGGAGTTCTGGTTAGCAGTAATCTGAAACCAAGACAACAGTGCATAAGTGTTCGCAATAAAGCTAACAGAATTCTTGGCTTCATATCAAGAAGTATAAATAATAGAAGTCCTCAGGTTGTTCTTCAACTCTATATATCCTTGGTTAGGCCTCATTTAGATTATGCTGCTCAGTTCTGGTCACCGTATTACAGAATGGATATAAATGCTCTGGAAAACGTACAGAGGAGGATGACAAAGATGATCCCATGTATCAGAAATCTTCCTTATGAGAATAGACTGAGGCCCTGAATCTGCACTCTCTAGAAAGGCGTAGAATTAGGGGGGATATGATCGAGGTGTATAAATAGAAAACAGGAATAAATAAAGGGATGTAAATAGCGTGCTAAAAATATCTAGCCTAGACAGGACTCGCAGCAATGGTTTTAAGTTGGAAAAATTCAGATTCAAGAAGGGTATAGGAAAGCACTGGTTTGGTAATAGAGTTGTGGATGAGTGGAATAAACTCATGAGTACCGCCATAAAAGCACTGCGTACCTTGTCATAAGGTTCGTAGGTTCGAGTCTCCTTCAGCTATATATATTATATATATATATATATATATATATATATATATATATATATATATATATATATATATATATATTATATATATATATATATATATATATATATATATATATATATATATATACAGAGAGAGAGGTGGAAAAGTGAAGTCTGATGAATGATGATGACTCGTGTGTTGATGACCTCGTTATACTCATAACTCTGTAGTTAGTGAACCATGAGTAGTGTCGAGCTGTAGTAGTTGACTGTGTCAGCACAGCTTGATTGTGTCAGCACAGCTTGATTTTGCCAGCACAGCTTGATTGTGTCAGCACAGCTTGAGAGTGTTAGCACAGCTACAGCTAGAGAGTGTCAGTACAGCTAGAGAGTGTCAGCACAGGCCAGCGCGTTAACCACTGGACCAGCGGACTCTAATAAGATTCATACAACCAGGTATATTACTCATCACCATGGGAAGGCTAGCATGGGCCACCACTATCACCACGAATGCAGGTTTTTACAGAGAAGTCCCACACCGGCGTGAGTGTGGCATACTCTAGGTAGAGCAGCACATGAGACACTTACAGTCCCTCACAACAAAAGTGACCCCCAGCTTAGACACAGCAAAACACAGCGTCTGATAAGCTAAGGTTGTCAACACTACGTCTGTAGAGCTGGCAAATGTGGAGTAACTAGATGGAATGTGTCGGTACAAGTATTTTGTACGACGTTATCATATCCTCCCTATCCCTCCTGTTCTCAGGTTGAGTGCCCTTTAACCTCTCCTCATAGGATATACCCCTTTTCTCCAGGACCAGTCTTGTTAAAAACCTCTGCACGGTCTCCTTGTAACTTGATCATGACTGTGACCAGATATACTTGGAGTTCATTACCTTTTTAACTTGTTCAGCTATCAAAACTTTGGGGTCCAGTCCCTGGAACCATTATGTACCTCTGTAATATTTTGACTTCCGCCCACAGATGGGTATTGGGTGCATAATAAACATATTAAACTAACTTTCTCCAATTTCTTTCTAAAGGAATGCTATACACTTCTGAATACAGGATAACGTCATTCCAAGACTTGTATTTACTTTCATCCTAAAATGTTCCCTCACTCAGTGAATGGGTCAATGCAATGGTGAGTGTTAAAGTAATGCATGTGAAGGTAACGAGGCATGTAAGAAACACAAATGTACAACCGAAGTTGAAAATTAAAACATTCAGACAGCAGAGATTTTTAAGTGTCAGGAAATGGAAAAGAATGGCAAGAAATATTAAGAATATATCAGCAGCAGCGAAGAATTATCCTGGAGTGCAAACACTGACGGCCTCTCCAGGGCCTCATGTTAAATCTAATAATAAAAACAAAATCCCTCCAGCACAACAACAATTATATCAGTTTTCTTTGTAAACATTCAGTATCTGAAGCCGAGAAACAACAAAATACCGTTCATCAGTAGCCTTCTGACTGAGATGCTGTGTGTGCAGCCTTGATGGAGACCCAGGTAACAGCCTGCTCTGACAGTGAAGGCTGGACTCCTCGCCATCATCCTTAATCTGATGCTTATTAAAATGGTATAAAATACCGACAGGTTGTTAGGTAAGACACATATGCAACAGTTAGGTATCTTTATTTTGAAACGTTTCGCCTACACAGTAGGCTTCTTCAGTCGAGTACAGAAAAGTTGATAGAAGCAGAAGATACTTGAAGACGATGTAATCAGTCCATCACCCTTAAAGTTTTGAGGTGGTCAGTCCCTCAGTCTGGAGAAGACCATTGTTTCATTCTATGGAACAATGCTCTTCTCCAGACTGAGGGACTGACCACCTCAAAACTTTAAGGGTGATGGACTGATTACATCGTCTTCAAGTATCTTCTGCTTCTATCAACTTTTCTGTACTCGACTGAAGAAGCCTACTGTGTAGGCGAAACGTTTCAAAATAAAGATACCTAACTGTTGCATATGTGTCTTACCTAACAATTAATCTGATGCTACCGGAAACAAAAGACAGAAAGAGAAAAGTTGGCATGTATGTTAAACAGTCACTCTTATACATTGAGTTAAGACCATGAGTGATGTCATCGACACTCAAAATCTAGTTATTGTGTTTATATAAGAACCAACAGACAAACTTCGCAGCAGTTCCAAGACAAAATACTGAACACTGAACCTTGTCTTGAAAAGTCTGTCAAACCCGGTTACAAATATTTTATTAAGAACAACAAGCATTTCCAGAGGATAAGATCGATGATCTAGACACAAGTCATTAGGAAAGAGGAGGAGGAGAAGGCGCAGGTTGGTGAGGGAGAGGCGCGCCCTCTGTAGGCGAAGACGACAAATAACAGAACTGCTTCAAGACAGCAGACTTTCTGAAGAACGAAAGCTAACAATGGCAAGAGAAATGGATCATTATATGTGATAACAAGAGGCTTGGCAGACGGTGAAGGATATCCCAAGTGAAGAAGTAAGATAGCAATAAATACACTGAAAGAGAACTCAAAAGGTGTAAAGGGACCACGACTGTTCAAACCTTCCCTTCATGTTTAAGAGACATCACCAACACAACTCTGTCTTCAATAGGAAACTCGACAAATTTATAAAATCAGTTGCCGATCAACCTGGCTGTCGTGTATGTGTTGGGCTGTTGACAGCCGGTACCAACAGTCTGAACGATCAGGCCAGGAACCAGGAGGCCTGGTCTAGGGACAGGCCACGGGGGGGGGGATGACCTCTGGAGGTGAACACAGGTAACCTACAGGGCCTTGTCACCCCTGTATCTCACCACCACCCCCTACCTGCTACCACCCCCCTTGCTTGCTACCACCCCCCTGCCTGCTACACGCCCGTGACTGCTACCACCCCCTGCCTGCTACCACTCCCTGCCTACTACCACCCTCCAGCCGGCTACCACCCACTGCCCGCTACCACCCCCTCATGGCTACCACCCCCTGCCTGCTACTACCCCCTGCCTGCTACTACCCCCTGCCTGCTATTACCTCTTGCTTGCTCCCACCTCTACTTGTTACCATCATTGCCTGCTACCACTCCCTGCCTATTACCACCCCTATGCTTACTACCACCCTTCTACCTGCTACTACCCCCTGCCTGCTGCCACCCCCTGCCTGCTAACACCCCCCTGCCTACTACCACTCCCTGCTTTCTACCACCCCCTGCCTGCTGCCACCCCCTGCCTGCTAACACCCCCCTGCCTACTACCACTCCCTGCTTTCTACCACCCCCCCTTCTTACTACCACACCCCTGCCTGCTACCTCCCCTCTTCCTTTTACCACTCTCCCCCGGCCTGCTACCACCCCGTGCCTGCTACCATCCCCTGCCTGCTACCAACCCCTGCCTACTCCCACCCCCTGCCTGCTACCACCCTCTGCCTGCTACCACCCTGTTTGTTACCACCCCCAGCCTGCTACCACTCCTTCCTGCTTCCACACCCTGCTTACTCCCACCCCCTGCCTGCGACGACCCTCTGCCTGCTACCACCATGCTTGTTACCACCCTCCTGCATACAACCACCCCCCTGCCTGCTATCACCTTCTGCCTCCTGCCACTCCCTGCCTACTACCACCCTCTGCCTGCTATCACTCCCTGCCTACTACCACCCTCCTGCCTGCTACCACTCACTGCTTGCTACCACCCCCTGCCTGCTACCACCCCTGCCTGCTACCACCTCCTGCCTGCTACCATCCCCTGCTTGCAACCACCCCCTACCTGCTACCACCCCCTGCCTGCTACCACCCCTGCTTGCCACCACCCCCTGCATCCTACAACCCCCTGCCTGCTACCACTCCCTGCCTGCTACCACCCCCTGCTGCTACTAACCCCTGCCTGCTACCACCCCCTGCTTGCTACCACCCCCTGCTTGATACCACCCCCTACTTGCTACCAGCCCCTGCTTGCTACCACTCCCTGCCTGCTACCACCCCCTGCCTGCTACCACCCCCTGCCAACTACCATCCCCTGCCTGCTACCACCCCCTGCCTGCACCACCCCCTGCTGGCTATCACCCCCTGCCTGCTACCACCCCCTGCCTGCTACCACCCCTGCTGGCTATCACCCCCTGCCTGCTACCACCCCCTGTCTGCTACCACCCCCTGCTTGCTACCACCCCTGCCTGCTACCACCCCTTGCCTGCCACCACCCCCTGCCTGCTACCACCCCCTGCCTGCTACCACCCCTTGCCTGCTACACACCCCTGCCTGCTACCACCCCCTGCCTGCTACCACCCCTGCTTGCTACTACCCCCTGCTTGCTACCACGCCCTGCTTGCTACCACCCCGCCTGCTACTACCCCTTGCTGCTACCACTCCCTGCCTGCTACCACCCCCTGTCTGCTACCACCCCCTGCTTGCTACCACCCCTTGCCAACTACCATCCCTGCCTGCTACCACCCCCTGCTGGCTATCACCCCCTGCCTGCTACCACCCCCTGCCTGCTACCACTCCCTGCTTGCTACCACCCCCTGCCTGCTACCACCCCTTGCCTGCCACCACCCCCTGCCTGCTACCACCCCTGCCTGCTACCACCCCTTGCTGCTACCACCCTCTGCCTGCTACCACCCCCTGCCTGCTACCACCTCCTGCTTGCTACTACCCCCTGCTTGCTACCACGCCCTGCTTGCTACCACCCCCTGCCTGCTACCACCCCTTGCCTGCTACCACCCCCTGCCTGCTACCACCCCTGCCTGCTACCACCCCCTGCTTGCTACCACCCCCTGCCTGCTACCACCCCTTGCCTGCTACCACCCCCTGCCTGCTACCACCCCTGCCTGCTACCACCCCCTGCTTGCTACCACCCCCTGCCAACTACCACCCCCTGCCTGCTACTACCCCCTGCCTGTTACCACCCCTTGCTGGCTATCACCCCCTGCCTGCTACCCACCCCTGCCTGCTACCATCCCCTGCTTGCTACCACCCCTGCTTGCTACCACGCCCTGCTTGCTACCACCCCCTGCCTGCTACCACCCCTTGCCTGCTACCACCCCCTGCCCGCTACCACCCCCTACCTGCTACCACCCTTGCCTGCTACCACCCCCTGCCTGCTACCACCCCCTGCCTGCTACCACCCCCTGCCTGCTACAACCCCCTGCTTGCTCCCACCCCCTGCTTGCTACCACTCCCTGCCTGCTACCACCCTTCTGCCTACTGCCACCCCCTGCCTGCTACCACCCACTGCTTGCTACCATCCCCTGCTTACTACCACCCCCTGCTTGCTACCAGCCCCTGCCTGCTACCACCCCTGCTTGCTACCACCCCCTGCTTGCTACCACCCCCTGCTTGGTACCAGCCCCTGCCTGCTACTACCCCCTGCCTGCTACTACCCCTGCCTGCTACTACCCCCTGCCTGCTACTACCCCCTGCCTGCTATTACCTCTTGCTTGCTACCACCTCTACTTGTTACCAATCATTGCCTGCTACCACTCCCTGCCTATTACCACCCCTATGCTTACTACCACCCTTCTACCTGCTACTACACCCCTGCCTGCTGCCACCCCCTGCCTGCTAACACCCCCTGCCTACTACCACTCCCTGCTTTCTACCACCCCTGCCTGCTGCCACCCCCTGCCTGCTAACACCCCCTGCCTACTACCACTCCCTGCTTTCTACCACCCCCCCTTCTTACTACCACACCCCTGCCTGCTACCTCCCCTCTTCCTTTTACCACTCTCCCCCGGCCTGCTACCACCCCCTGCCTGCTACCACCCCCTGCCTGCTACCACCCCCTGCCTGCTACCACCCCCTGCCTGCTACAACCCCCTGCTTGCTCCCACCCCCTGCTTGCTACCACTCCCTGCCTGCTACCACCCTTCTGCCTACTGCCACCCCCTGCCTGCTACCACCCACTGCTTGCTACCATCCCCTGCTTACTACCACCCCCCTGCTTGCTACCAGCCCCTGCCTGCTACCACCCTGCTTGCTACCACCCCCTGCTTGCTACCACCCCCTGCTTGGTACCAGCCCCTGCCTGCTACTACCCCCTGCCTGCTACTACCCCCTGCCTGCTACTACCCCCTGCCTGCTACTACCCCTGCCTGCTATTACCTCTTGCTTGCTACCACCTCTACTTGTTACCATCATTGCCTGCTACCACTCCCTGCCTATTACCACCCCTATGCTTACTACCACCCTTCTACCTGCTACTACCCCTGCCTGCTGCCACCCCCTGCCTGCTAACACCCCCCTGCCTACTACCACTCCCTGCTTTCTACCACCCCCTGCCTGCTGCCACCCCCTGCCTGCTAACACCCCCCTGCCTACTACCACTCCCTGCTTTCTACCACCCCCCCTTCTTACTACCACACCCCTGCCTGCTACCTCCCCTCTTCCTTTTACCACTCTCCCCCGGCCTGCTACCACCCCGTGCCTGCTACCATCCCCTGCCTGCTACCAACCCCTGCCTACTCCCACCCCCTGCCTGCTACCACCCTCTGCCTGCTACCACCCTGTTTGTTACCACCCCCAGCCTGCTACCACCTCCTTCCCTGCTTCCACACCCTGCTTACTCCCACCCCCTGCCTGCGACGACCCTCTGCCTGCTACCACCATGCTTGTTACCACCCTCCTGCATACAACCACCCCCTGCCTGCTATCACCTTCTGCCTCCTGCCACTCCCTGCCTACTACCACCCTCTGCCTGCTATCACTCCCTGCCTACTACCACCCTCCTGCCTGCTACCACTCACTGCTTGCTACCACCCCCTGCCTGCTACCACCCCTGCCTGCTACCACCTCCTGCCTGCTACCATCCCCTGCTTGCAAACCACCCCCTACCTGCTACCACCCCCTGCCTGCTACCACCCCTGCTTGCCACCACCCCCTGCATCCTACAACCCCCTGCCTGCTACCACTCCCTGCCTGCTACCACCCCCTGCCTGCTACTAACCCCTGCCTGCTACCACCCCCTGCTTGCTACCACCCCCTGCTTGATACCACCCCCTACTTGCTACCAGCCCCTGCTTGCTACCACTCCCTGCCTGCTACCACCCCCTGCCTGCTACCACCCCCTGCCAACTACCATCCCCTGCCTGCTACCACCCCTGCCTGCCACCACCCCCTGCTGGCTATCACCCCCTGCCTGCTACCACCCCCTGCCTGCTACCACCCCCTGCTGGCTATCACCCCCTGCCTGCTACCACCCCTGTCTGCTACACCCCCTGCTTGCTACCACCCCCTGCCTGCTACCACCCCTTGCCTGCCACCACCCCCTGCCTGCTACCACCCCCTGCCTGCTACCACCCCTTGCCTGCTACCACCCCCTGCCTGCTACCACCCCCTGCCTGCTACCACCCCCTGCTTGCTACTACCCCCTGCTTGCTACCACGCCCTGCTTGCTACCACCCCCTGCCTGCTACTACCCCTTGCCTGCTACCACTCCCTGCCTGCTACCACCCCCTGTCTGCTACCACCCCCTGCTTGCTACCACCCCTTGCAACTACCATCCCCTGCCTGCTACCACCCCCTGCTGGCTATCACCCCCTGCCTGCTACCACCCCCTGCCTGCTACCACTCCCTGCTTGCTACCACCCCTGCCTGCTACCACCCTTGCCTGCCACCACCCCCTGCCTGCTACCACCCCCTGCCTGCTACCACCCCTTGCCTGCTACCACCCTCTGCCTGCTACCACCCCCTGCCTGCTACCACCTCCTGCTTGCTACTACCCCCTGCTTGCTACCACGCCCTGCTTGCTACCACCCCCTGCCTGCTACCACCCCTTGCCTGCTACCACCCCCTGCCTGCTACCACCCCCTGCCTGCTACCACCCCCTGCTTGCTACCACCCCTGCCTGCTACCACCCCTTGCCTGCTACCACCCCCTGCCTGCTACCACCCCCTGCCTGCTACCACCCCCTGCTTGCTACCACCCCCTGCCAACTACCACCCCCTGCCTGCTACTACCCCCTGCCTGTTACCACCCCTTGCTGGCTATCACCCCTGCCTGCTACCACCCCCTGCCTGCTACCATCCCCTGCTTGCTACCACCCCCTGCTTGCTACCACGCCCTGCTTGCTACCACCCCCTGCCTGCTACCACCCCTTGCCTGCTACCACCCCCTGCCCGCTACCACCCCCTACCTGCTACCACCCCTTGCCTGCTACCACCCCCTGCCTGCTACCACCCCCTGCCTGCTACCACCCCCTGCCTGCTACAACCCCTGCTTGCTCCCACCCCCTGCTTGCTACCACTCCCTGCCTGCTACCACCCTTCTGCCTACTGCCACCCCCTGCCTGCTACCACCCACTGCTTGCTACCATCCCCTGCTTACTACCACCCCCTGCTTGCTACCAGCCCTGCCTGCTACCACCCCCTGCTTGCTACCACCCCTGCTTGCTACCACCCCCTGCTTGGTACCAGCCCCTGCCTGCTACCACCCCCTGCTTGCTACCACCCCATGCCTGCTACCACCCCCTGCTTGCTACCACCCCCTGCCTGCTACCACCCCTGCTTGCTACCACCCCCTGCCTGCTACCACCCCCTGCTTGCTACCACCCCATGCCTGCTACCACCCCCTGCTTGCTACCACCCCCTGCCTGCTACCACCCCCTGCTTGGTACCACTCCCTGGCTGCTACCACCCCCTGCTTGCTACCACCCCCTGCCTGCTACTACCCCCTGCTTGCTACCACCCCCTGCTTGCTACCACCCCTGCTTGCTACCACCCCCTGCTTGCTACCACCCCCTGCTTGCTACCACCCCCTGCTTGCTACCACCCCCTGCTTGCTACAACCAACTGTCTGCTACCACCCCTGCTTGCTACCACCCCCTGCTTGCTACCACCCCCTGCTTGCTACCACCCCTGCTTGCTACCACCCCCTGCTTGCTATCACCCCCTGCTTGCTACCACCCCCTGCTTGCTACCACCCCCTGCCTGCTGCTAACCCCCTGCTTGCTACCACCCCCTGCTTGCTACCACGCCCTGCTTGCTACCACCCCCTGATTGCTACCACCCCCTGCCTGCTACCACCCCCTGCCTGCTACCACCCCTTGCCTGCCACCACCCCTGCCTGCTACCACCCCCTGCCTGCTACCACCCCCTGCTTGCCACCACCCCTGCTTGCCACCAACCCCTGCTTCCTACCACCCCCTGCTTGCCACCACCCCCTGCCTGCTACCACCTCCTGCTTGCTACCACCCCCTGCCTACTACTACCCCCTGCTTGCTACCATCCCCTGCTTGCTACCACCCCCTGCTTGCTACCACCCCCATCCTGCTGCCACCCCCTGCTTGCTACCACCCCCTGCTTGCTACCACGCCCTGCTTGCTACCACCCCCTGATTGCTACCACCCCCTGCCTGCTACCACCCCCTGCCTGCTACCACCCCTTGCCTGCCACCACCCCTGCCTGCTACCACCCCCTGCCTGCTACCACCCCCTGCTTGCCACCACCCCCTGCTTGCCACCAGCCCCTGCTTCCTACCACCCCCTGCTTGCCACCACCCCCTGCTTGCTACCCCCCCTGTTTGCCACACCCCCTGCCTGCTACCACCCCCTGCTTGCCACTACCCCCTGATTGCTACCACCCCCTGCTTTCTACCACCCCCTGCTTGCTACCACCCCTGCTTGCTGCCACCCCTGCTTGCTACCACCCCGTGCCTGCTACCACCCGCTGCTTGCTACTATCCCCTGCTTGCTACCGCCCCCTGCTTGCCACCACCCCCTGCTTGCTACCACCCCCTGCTTGCTACCACCCCCTGCCTGCTACCACCCCCTGCTTGCTACCACCCCCTGCTTGCTACCACCCCCTGCTTGCCACCACCCCCTGCTTGTTACCACCCCTGCTTGCTACCACCCCCTGCCTCCTACCATCCCCTGCTTGCTACCACCCCCTGCTTGCTACCATCCCCTGCCTGCTACCACCCCGTGCTTGCTACCCCCCCTGCTTGCTACCACCCCTGCTTGCTACCACCCCCTGCCTGCTACCATCCCCTGCTTGCTACCACCCCCTGCTTGCTACCACCCCCTGCTTGCTACCACCCCCTGCTTGCCACCACCCCCTGCTTGCTACCACCCCCTGCTTGCTACCACCCCCTGCTTGCTACCATCCCCTGCCTGCTACCACCCCCCTGCTTGCTACCATCCCCTGCTTGCTACCATCCCCTGCTTGCTACCACCCCCTGCTTGCTACCGCCCCCTCCCTGCTACCACCTCTCATCCCCCCCCTCATTCCTATTTCAGAGGTAAATTGTTAAAGGAACGGAGGTTAATCTTATTTGATGCCCTCAAAGGGAATCATCAAATGCGAGTTTTCGTGTTGAGGGCGAACCATTATCAGAGGGAAAAGTTAAGCTTCAATATACGTATATAAGAGCCAAGTTAAGCTTCAACATACGCTTATATGAGTTAAGCTTCAATGTAGCCTTCATGAAAGTCCAGTGTAATAAGCTTAGATTTATTCTCACAAGGGTCTAGAATTAAGCTTGAGTACATCCTCGTAAGAGTACAACTCATCTGGTCAGCTTTAATAAGCTTCCAGTGCTGCCTTGTTTACCTCGGATCAAACAATGTTGAGTTGTTTATCTCGGATCAAACAATGTTGGTGACCATCCTTCTAGGGTAGTATAGTGATCCATGTGGACAGTTCAACTGGACGAGCCGAGGCCAGTCTTGTGTCGGTGACACCATCTTCACTAGACGAGCCGAGGCCAGACTTGTCTCGGTGACACCATCTTCACTAGACGAGCCGAGGCCAGACTTGTCTCGTTGTCTCGGTGACACCATCTTCACTAGACGAGCCGAGGCCAGACTTGTCTCGTTGTCTCGGTGACACCATCTTCACTAGACGAGCCGAGGCCAGACTTGTCTCGTTGTCTCGGTGACACCATCTTCACTAGACGAGCCGAGGCCAGACTTGTCTCGTTGTCACGGTGACACCATCTTCACTAGAGCCAAGTTGGAAAAATTCAGGTTGAGGAAGGATATAGGAAAGCACTGGTTTGGTAATAGAGTTGTGGATGAGTGGAACAAACTCCCGAGTACAGTTATAGAGGCTAAAACGTTGTGTAGTTTTAAAAGTAGGTTAGATAAATACATGAGTGGGTGTGGGTGGGTGTGAGTTGGACGTGACTAGCTTGTGCTGCTGGGTCTGGTACCGTGCTCCATCCTTGAGTGGAGGTGACCAGACTGGATGGGTCATTGGGCTAATCCGCGGAGGAAACATGGACCTGCTCCGCATGGGTCTGTGGACCTGTTGCAATATTTCTTTTTACTTATGTTCTTATGAACATATCTGCTCGGACTTCCTCTCTTTTATGCAACATTGCAAGCTTCTGATGTGTTGATTGCAACACAAAGGCCTAGAGCTATCATTCAACTTCCTCCAGTGATTTTTTGCATTTTGTAACGTTTTTTCTCCATTATTGCACAATATATATATATATATATATATATATATATATATATATATATATATATATATATATATATATATATATATATATATATATATATATATATATATATATATATATATATATATATATATTTCTCGTTACATATAGCTATATTTATTGAGTTGCTCGCTTTTAATTCATTTATCTGTTTGTTTATATACATAGTTATCATTCATTTGTAATTATCTATGAAGGATTTTGAGATGATGGTAATATATATTTGATGTGTCAAGAGAGAATCATGATTCACAATACATGGTTCTCTAAAATGTTTTAAAACTGGTATGTTAGTGTGGGACCTTCATGGCTGCACCTGAAACATTCTGGGAAATGTCTTCTGGGTTAATCTCTGTGATGGCGATATTCCAGACATATTTTTCCAGCTTTCGTTTAATGTATTTTGTCAGTATATCTTTCTTTCCTTCGCGTTTTATGTGAATAATAATAAAATAATAGTTTGCCCTTTTCTTCCCCTCGGTGAAAATAACATCAAAATTCTCCCGTATTAAACAATTTATCAAGATTTGCAAGAATTATATGGTAATAAAAATAATTATTTTCCCGGTGGTCAGCCTTAATAAACTCAAAGGTAATTCCCGGAAACCAAAAATAATAATGCTTTTGAAGATATTATTTTTTGAAAGGTTTGCCGCATTTTTAATTTATACAAATTATTTTGCAGTGACATGTCAGTCTTATTCGTAGTGAAATGAGGTGTTAGGTGAGGTGAAGTTACGTTGTAGTCGGACACTGGTCACCAGGCTGTCACCTGCGCATGTTACTGTGTGACGTTTGTCAGTGGTGAACTGCACTCACACTGTAACTGACCACAGTCACACTGACCACAGTCACACTGTAACAGTATGAGTGATCACTAGGGTCCAAGGGCCCTCCACACACTCCAAGGGGCCCTCCACAGCCTTATCCTTCGCATCTAGACAGTTTCCAAAATGCTTCTCAAGTTTACCAAGCATGGTGCGTCTCTCTCGTTGTCACGCCCAGGATGCTGCTCCACGCTGTACAGAAACTAATGAACCACCAGAACTCGCAGTTAAATAAGCAAAGCATAAATAAGAACGAGCATTGAGAGGCGATTTCATGATGACTTCTGAGAGACACCGGCCACCGTGACCAGAGGGCCACAGTGATCAGAGGGCCACCGTGATCAGAGGGCCACAGTGGCACCAGTAACGTAAACACAAGACGGCTGGGAGGCTCCAGCACAAGACAGACAACCTAAAACTCTGCCTATTAAATCGAGTTGTATTAGCAAACAGGAAATATGGAGCAAACACGCAAAGAATATCCCGGTGAAGGTGTTTGTAGGCCACAAATGATGGAAGTGTGTACACGCGCGAAGGGAAAGTGGCGGTGGGAAAGGAACCTGACTTTCACTTTCAGAACATTTATAGTGAGGTAGTGGATGTTTGTGTGATGGTCACGACCTGATGCAGATCGTTGGCTTAATGAAGAGTAAGCTTAACAGAATCAGTGCCCTTAACGAGTGTCAGAGCCACGAGCAGCAGTCCTTCATCCACTCTGCCCCGCTCCCCGGCCTTCATCTGGGTCATGTTGGGCATCTCCAGCCCCTGCCCAGGGAGACCAGGCTCCTCCAGCCCCTGCCCAGGGAGCCCAGACTTCTCCAGCCCCTGCCAAGGAAGCCCAACCTTCTGCAGCCCTTGGCCGTGGACCACAGCCTGTTGGAGCCGCTGGCCAGGGAACCTATCCTCCTGCCACTGCAGTAAGTACAGTGTTGTGTTGATGGTGTTAACCTGGACCAACTTTAGAGTGAGTGTTGTGTTGAATATAAGATTTATTATACACTAACCAAGGAACAATTATGGTTCTAGTTTCAGGTCAGGTTTTGTGACCCAGGATTAACTATCATAGCTGTTTATTGTGAACTAACACCACTGGGGTCTCCACACAGGCTGCGACTCAACCTGACGACACTGGAGGACAGGAGAGATAGGGGGGACATGATAACAACTTACAAAATACTGAGAGGAATTGACAAGGTGGACAAAGACAGGATGTTCCAGAGATTGGACACAGCAACAAGGGGACACAGTTGGAAGTTGAAGACACAGATGAATCACAGGGATGTTAGGAAGTATTTCTTCAGCCACAAAGTAGTCAGGAAGTGGAATAGTTTGGGAAGCGATGTAGTGGAGGCAGGATCCATACATAGCTTTAAGCAGAGGTACGATGAAGCTCATGGTTCAGGGAGAGTGACCTAGTAGCGACCAGTGAAGAGGCGGGGCCAGGAGCTTGGACTCGACCCCTGCAACCTCAACTAGGTGAGTACACCTGCCAACCTACACCTAGGCACCTGTTGCTGTTAGGTGAATGTAGACAGCGGGTGTAAGAAGATTTACTCATTTACATTAAGTCGTGAATCCATTCTTGATTCCTTCAGTTGTGGGTTAAACACTTTACCCTGCAGTTGTACGCTATCAAAGAAAATTTTAACATGTGTGTCCTGGAAATGCAACTATGGAGTAAATGATGGTGAAGGGTTTTTTTTTTTTGGAGGTGGGGAGGATCACCCTGCCCTGCTGGACAACTGATGATGTGTGTAATTTATGTGGACTTGTGTGCATTTATTCTGCGTACACACACACACAAACACACACACACACGCATACAGGATCCAGTAGCGATCAGTGAAGAGGCGGGGCCAGGAGCTGAGTCTCGACCCCTGCAACCACAATTAGGTGAGTACAATTAGGTGAGTACACGCACACACACACACACACACACACACACACACACACACACACACACACACACACACACTGCACACTGCAGGCCTCATCCAGCAACTGGCTCCTGGAGTTCAACCTCACCAAGTGCAAAGTCATGAAGATAGGGAAAGGGCAAAGAAGACCGCAGGCAAAGTACAGTCTAGGGGCTCAAAGACTACAAACCTCAATCAAGGAAAAGGGTCTTGGAGTGAGTATAGTACCGAGCACATCTGAGGTGCACATCAATCAAATAACTGCTGCAGCATATAGACAACTAGCGAACCGAGGAATAGCATTCCGACATCTCAGTAAGGAGTCGTTCAGGACCCTGTACACTGTGTACGTTAGGCCCATATTGGAATATGTAGCATCAGTTTGGAATCCATACCTGGCCAAGCACGTCAGGGAACTAGAGAAAATGCAAAGCTTTGCAACGAGACTAGTCCCAGAGCTTAGGGGTATGTTCTACGAGGAGAGGTTAAGAGAACTCGACCTGACGACACTGGAGGACATGAGGGATAGGGGGGACATGATAACGACATATAAAATACTGAAAGGAAACGACAAGGTGGACAGAGACAGGATGTTCCAGAGATGGGACACAGAAACAAGGGGTCCCAATTGGAAGTTGAAGACTCAGATGAGTCAAAGGGATGTTAGGAAGTATTTCTTCAGTAACAGAGTTGTCAGGAAGTGGAATATTCTGGAAAGTGACGTAATGGAGGCAGGATCCATACATAGATTTAAGAAGAGGTATGATAAAGCTCATGGAGCAGGGACAGAGTGGAACTAGTGGCGACCAATGAAGAGGTGGGGCCAGGAGCTATGATTCAACCTCTGCAAGCATAATTAGGTGAGTACACACAGACACACAGACACATACTTATCAAGGGCCTGTGAAAATAATGTGAGAAATCACGAAAGCGCTTGGAAGTTCACTATTTTTTCCACAGTGGTTGTTGTGCATATTGTGATATCACCTGTTTACTGTGACTTTATTGTATATATATATATATATAATATATATATTATATATATATATATATATATATATATATATATTTATATATTATATATATATAATATATATATATATATATATATATGTCGTGCCGAATAGGCAGAACTTGCGATCTTGGCTTAAATAGCAACGTTCATCTTGCCATATAGGACAAGTGAAAATTTGTGTATGCAATAATTTCGCCAAAATCATTCTGAACCTAACGAAAAAAATATATTTCACTGTGTTAGTTTAGTATTAAATTATTGTAAACAAATCTAAAATATATCTTTAAACGTATATGAGAAAATTTTAGAAAGGACTTAATTTTAAATGAGTTCTTGCTAATTGACAGTTTTACATATTCGGCACGACATATATATTATATATAATATATATTATATATATATATATATATATATATATATATATATATATATATATATATATATATATATATATATATATATATATATATATATATATTGTTTGGTAGAAATTCGTGCAGGGATTTCTTCAAAACTTGTCTAGGCGACAGACACGTCTTCCACTTGTGGTTTTGTCCACTGGTGACTCCGCCTACCACTGCTCCACCATGAGTGTATAACCTTCATCTCCGCGAATATGCAGCACTTTTGTCAAGATTGATGGACTGAAAACATCGACTCCAAGCTAAGGGACTGATTACCTCAAACTCCTCCTCTCCTTATACCTTCCTGCTTTTTTATAAGACTGACGAAGTCACAGTGTGGCGAAACGTTTCCTCATGAATGATACCCAAGTGTTGCACATGTGTCTAATTTATCAACTTGTCGGTTCTTTTAACCATTTATCTGCATTTGTGTTTATCTCCCCAACTTATTATGGACTTCCAGGCGCGTCTTATATGCTACAAGATACACTTCAACATACCTTTCTAAATTAATAAAATTAAAAACTAGGTTAATCTAAATTTTCTGAAAATGGTAGGTAAGACACATAGGCAGGAGCCTACTGTCTGTACTCGACTGAAGAAGCCTACTGTGTAGGCGAAACGTTTCGTAATAAAGTTGCCTATGTGTCTGACCTACCAACCTGTTGGTATTTTTCTGAAAATGTTGAGGAATGGAAGATAAAAATTAATATTTCCTAAACGACTTTAGGAAACTGAGTAAAAAATTTTTTTGATGATTTGAGATTATTGTTTAAATTCTGATATACCATGGGAGTGGCGTCCACCAGAGTGGCGTCCACCAGAGTGGCGTCCACCAGAGTGGCGTCCACCAGAGTGGCGTCCACCAGAGTGGCGTCCACCAGAGTGGCGTCCACCAGAGTGGCGTCCGTCAGAGTGGCGTCCACCAGAGTGGCGTCCACCAGAGTGGCGTCCGTCAGAGTGGCGTCCACCAGAGTGGCGTCCGTCAGAGTGGCGTCCACCAGAGTGGCGTCCACCAGAGTGGCGTCCACCAGAGTGGCGTCCACCAGAGTGGCGTCCGTCAGAGTGGCGTCCACCAGAGTGGCGTCCACCAGAGTGGTGTCCACCAGAGTGGCGTCCACCAGAGTGGCGTCCACCAGAGTGGCGTCCACCAGAGTGGCGTCCACCAGAGTGGCGTCCACCAGAGTGGCGTCCGTCAGAGTGGCGTCCACCAGAGTGGCGTCCGTCAGAGTGGCGTCCACCAGAGTGGCGTCCACCAGAGTGGCGTCTACCAGAGTGGCGTCCACCAGAGTGGCGTCCGTCAGAGTGGCGTCCGTCAGAGTGGCGTCCACCAGAGTGGCGTCCACCAGAGTGGCGTCCGTCAGAGTGGCGTCCAGCAGAGTGGCGTCCACCAGAGTGGCGTCCGTCAGAGTGGCGTCCACCAGAGTGGCGTCCACCAGAGTGGCGTCCACCAGAGTGGCGTCCACCAGAGTGGCGTCCACCAGAGTGGCGTCCACCAGAGTGGCGTCCACCAGAGTGGCGTCCGTCAGAGTGGCGTCCGTCAGAGTGGCGTCCACCAGAGTGGCGTCCGTCAGAGTGGCGTCCGTCAGAGTGGCGTCCACCAGAGTGGCGTCCGTCAGAGTGGCGTCCACCAGAGTGGCGTCCACCAGAGTGGCGTCCACCAGAGTGGCGTCCACCAGAGTGGCGTCCGTCAGAGTGGCATCCACCAGAGTGGCGTCCACCAGAGTGGTGTCCACCAGAGTGGCGTCCACCAGAGTGGCGTCCACCAGAGTGGCGTCCACCAGAGTGGCGTCCACCAGAGTGGCGTCCACCAGAGTGGCGTCCGTCAGAGTGGCGTCCACCAGAGTGGCGTCCGTCAGAGTGGCGTCCACCAGAGTGGCGTCCACCAGAGTGGCGTCTACCAGAGTGGCGTCCGTCAGAGTGGCGTCCGTCAGAGTGGCGTCCGTCAGAGTGGCGTCCACCAGAGTGGCGTCCAGCAGAGTGGCGTCCACCAGAGTGGCGTCCACCAGAGTGGCGTCCACCAGAGTGGCGTCCACCAGAGTGGCGTCCGTCAGAGTGGCGTCCACCAGAGTGGCGTCCACCAGAGTGGCGTCCAGCAGAGTGGCGTCCAGCAGAGTGGCGTCCAGCAGAGTGGCGTCCAGCAGAGTGGCGTCCAGCAGAGTGGCGTCCGTCAGAGTGGCGTCCGTCAGAGTGGCGTCCGTCAGAGTGGCGTCCACCAGAGTGGCGTCCACCAGAGTGGCGTCCACCAGAGTGGCGTCCGCCAGAGTGGCGTCCACCAGAGTGGCGTCCACCAGAGTGGCGTCCACCAGAGTGGCGTCCACCAGAGTGGCGTCCACCAGAGTGGCGTCCGTCAGAGTGGCGTCCAGCAGAGTGGCGTCCAGCAGAGTGGCGTCCACCAGAGTGGCGTCCACCAGAGTGGCGTCCACCAGAGGGGCGTCCACCAGAGTGGCGTCCACCAGAGTGGCGTCCACCAGAGTGGCGTCCACCAGAGTGGCGTCCACCAGAGTGGCGTCTACCAGAGTGGCGTCCGTCAGAGTGGCGTCCACCAGAGTGGCGTCCACCAGAGTGGCGTCCACCAGAGTGGCGTCCGTCAGAGTGGCGTCCACCAGAGTGGCGTCCACCAGAGTGGCGTCCACCAGAGTGGCGTCCACCAGAGTGGCGTCCACCAGAGTGGCGTCCACCAGAGTGGCGTCCACCAGAGTGGCGTCCACCAGAGTGGCGTCCAGCAGAGTGGCGTCCAGCAGAGTGGCGTCCGTCAGAGTGGCGTCCGTCAGAGTGGCGTCCGTCAGAGTGGCGTCCGTCAGAGTGGCGTCCACCAGAGTGGCGTCCACCAGAGTGGCGTCCACCAGAGTGGCGTCCGCCAGAGTGGCGTCCACCAGAGTGGCGTCCACCAGAGTGGCGTCCGTCAGAGTGGCGTCCACCAGAGTGGCGTCCACCAGAGTGGCGTCCACCAGAGTGGCGTCCACCAGAGTGGCGTCCACCAGAGTGGCGTCCACCAGAGTGGCGTCCACCAGAGTGGCGTCCACCAGAGTGGCGTCCACCAGAGTGGCGTCCACCAGAGTGGCGTCCAGCAGAGTGGCGTCCGTCAGAGTGGCGTCCGTCAGAGTATCGTCCGTCAGAGTAGCGTCCGTCAGAGTGGCGTCCACCAGAGTGGTGTCCACCAGAGTGGCGTCCACCAGAGTGGCGTCCGCCAGAGTGGCGTCCACCAGAGTGGCGTCCACCAGAGTGGCGTCCACCAGAGTGGCGTCCACCAGAGTGGCGTCCGTCAGAGTGGACGCCACAACACTGGTCAGATATAAGGGACAACGTCAGAGTGGACGCCACAACACTGGTCAAATATAAGGGACAACGTCAGAGTGGACGCCACAACACTGGTCAGATATAAGGGACAACGTCAGAGTGGACGCCACAACACTGGTCAGATATAAGGGACAACGTCAGAGTGGACGTCACAACACTGGTCAGATATAAGGGACAACGTCAGAGTGGACGCCACAACACTGGTCAGATATAAGGGACAACGTCAGAGTGGACGCCACAACACTGGTCAAATATAAGGGACAACGTCAGAGTGGACGCCACAACACTGGTCAGATATAAGGGACAACGTCAGAGTGGACGCCACAACACTGGTCAAATATAAGGGACAACGTCAGAGTGGACGCCACAACACTGGTCAGATATAAGGGACAACGTCAGAGTGGACGCCACAACACTGGTCAGATATAAGGGACAACGTCAGAGTGGACGCCACAACACTGGTCAGATATAAGGGACAACGTCAGAGTGGACGCCACAACACTGGTCAAATATAAGGGGCAACGTCAGAGTGGACGCCACAACACTGGTCAAATATAAGGGACAACGTCAGAGTGGACGCCACAACACTGGTCAGATATAAGGGACAACGTCAGAGTGGACGCCACAACACTGGTCAGATATAAGGGACAACGTCAGAGTGGACGCCACAACACTGGTCAGATATAAGGGACAACGTCAGAGTGGACGCCACAACACTGGTCAAATATAAGGGGCAACGTCAGAGTGGACGCCACAACACTGGTCAAATATAAGGGACAACGTCAGAGTGGACGCCACAACACTGGTCAGATATAAGGGACAACGTCAGAGTGGACGCCACAACACTGGTCAGATATAAGGGACAACGTCAGAGTGGACGCCACAACACTGGTCAGATATAAGGGACAACTACCCCTCTGGGGGACCGACAAAACCATATGAAATAACGCCAAAAAAAAAATATTTTAACGTTTCGCTCGAGCTTTATCAAAACTCTATTTAATCGAAACGTTTCAGCAATAAAAAAAAAAGGTAAGACACATATGCAACAGTTAGACAACTTTATTCCGAAACGTTTCGCCTACACAGTAGGCTTCTTCAGTCGAATACAGAAAGTAGGCAGGGACAGTAGAGATGTGAAGACGATGTAATCAGTCCATCACCCTTGTAGTCGTAGAATTTGAGGTTGTCAGTCCCTCGGCCTGGAGAAGTTCAGTTCCATAGTCAGGAACTATCTGAAGATCAAGCGTCAGTGCGGAGACTTAAATGCTGTCGGAAGGAGAGGTGCAGAGTAGTAGTAGTAGTAGTAGTAGTAGTAGTAGTAGTAGTAGTAGTAGTAGTAGTAGTAGTAGTAGTGGTAGTGAGAATGTAACCACTGAGAGGTCATGTCCCTCTCAGATCCAACACTTCTCACTTGAAAAGCTTGTCCAAGGTGTTTTCTGTACCAAGATGCCATGTGTTGCAGTGTCTGACAAGATGAACATCAAAATGGTATACAATACCGACAGGTTGTTAGGTAAGACACATATGCAACAGTTAGACAACTTTCTGTATTCGACTGAAGAAGCCTACTGTGTAGGCGAAACGTTTCGGAATAAAGTTGCCTAACTGTTGCCTATGTGTCTTACCTACCAACCTGTCGGTATTTTATACCACTTTAATGTTCATTATGTCCTTGTACTGATAAATCCACTGGATGGCGAAACGTCTACACATAAAGATACCCAGATGTTGCACATGTCTTAATTCGTCATCTTAAAGATACCCAGATGTTGCACATGTCTTAATTCGTCATCTTAAAGATACCCAGATGTTGCACATGTCTTAATTCGTCATCTCGTAGCCAGCTGAGCGGTGACCATCACCACCACTACTCGACATTCTCCTCCATATAACCCTTCAACCAGCTGTGATTTGACTACCAAAGTGAGGCACTGCATCCCACAATGATTTTCGGCAAACCTGACATGTGACCTGCCAGGTCTGGTGATGTATACGTCAGGTTATATGATTGAAGGGGAATCAGAGAGCGAGGTGACCCGACTCTCCTCCTTCCAGCACACAACGCCGTGACTAAAACATTGACAATGGATACCACAAACGGAAATATAAATGACTTAACTAGTAGGAGTTACTCTTCGATCCCATGGTAGATGATTCAACTTACTCTTCGATCCCATGGTAGAGGATTCAGCTTACTCTTCGATCCCATGGTAGAGGATTCAGCTTACTCTTCGATCCCATGGTAGAGGATTCAGCTTACTCTTCGATCCCATGGTAAAGGATTCAAGTTACCCTTCGATCCTATTGTAGAGGGTTCAAGTTACCCGTCGATCCAATTGTTGAGGATTCAAGTTACTCTTCGATCCCATTGTAGAGGATTCAACTTACTCTTTGATTCCATTGTAAAGGATTCAAGATACACTTCGATCCCATTGTAGAGGATTCAAGTTACACTTCAATTCCATTGTAGAGGATTCAGCTTACTCTTCGATCCCATGGTAGACGATTCAAGTCACTATTCGATCCCATGGTGGAGGATTCAAGCTACTCTTCAGTCTTATACTAGAGGATTGAGGCTACACTTCGATTCCATTGTAGAGGATTCAAGTTACTCTTCGATCCCTTACTATACCTGGAGAGGGTTTCGGGGGTCAACGCCCCCGCGGCTCAGTCTGAGACCATGTCTTGTGGTGGAGCAGGGTCTGATCAACCAGGCTGTTACTGCTGGCTGCACGCAAACTGACTTACGAACCACAGCCCGGCTGGTCAGGTACTGATTTTAGGTGCCTGTCCAATGCCTTCTTTAAACGTTTGGACCGTTTACGGGTTAAGACAGTCAGGGGTCTATTGGTAATCCCCCTTATGTATGTTAGGAGGCAGTTGAACAGTCTTGGGCCCCGGACACTTATTGTGTTGTCTCTCAGTGTACTCGTGGTGCTCCTGCTTTTCATCGGGGGAATGTTGCATTTTCTACCGAGTCTTTTGCTTTCATACGGAGTGATTTTCGTGTGCAAATTTGGTACTAATCCCTCTAGGATTTCCCAAGTGTATATTATCATGTATCTCTCTCGCCTGCATTCCAGGGAATACAAATCAAGGGACTTCAACCGTTCCCAGTAATTTTGGTGCCTTATCGCAATAATGTGTGCCGTGAAAATTCTTTGTACACAGGTCAGCAATTTCACCTGCCTTGAAGGGGCAGTTAGTGTAGAGCAGTATTCCAGCCTAGAGAGAACAAGCGACTTGAAGAGAATCATCATGGGCTTGACATCCCAAGTTTTGAAGGCTCTCATTTTCCATCCTATCATTGTCCTAGCGGATGAGGTAGATACATTGTTGTGGTCTTTGAAGGCGAGATCATCTGACATTATCACTCACAGGTCCTTCACATTACTTTTTCACTCTATTGTCTGGTTAGAATTTGTTGAATGCCCTGATACAGTTTTAATTACCTCAAGTCTCTCGTATATGAGTAGTTGAAATTTCTCTTCATTGAACTTCATGTTGTTGTGAGTGGCCCATTTGAAGATTTGGTTGATGTCCGCTTGGAGTCTCGCAGTGTCTTCGATGGAGGTCACTGTCATGGTGATCCGGGTGTCATCCGCAAAGACACGGAGCTGTGGCTTACATCTCTGTCTATGTCAGATATGAGAATGAGGAATAGGATGGGAGTAAGTACTGTGCCTTGTGGAACAGAGCTTTTCACCGTAGATACCTGGAACTTTACTCTGTTTACTATTATTCTTTGTGTTCTATTTGTCAGGACGTTATAGCTCCATATATATTATATATATATATATATATATATATATATATAATATATATATATATATATATATATATATATATATATATTATATATATATATATATATATATTTTAAAATATTATATATATATATATATATATATATATAATATATATATATAAATATCAACTATTCCTGTTATTTTTTATCAGGCATTTTGTGCACTATTACACCGTGGTCGCACTTGTTGATGGCTTTTGCAAAGCCTGTGTATTCCAAATCTGCATTTATCCTCTAGAAGGTTGAAGGAATGTTGAAAGAAGGTTGAAGGAAGGTTGAAAGAAGGTTGAAAGAAGGTTGAAGGAAGGTTGAAGGCAGGTTGAAGGAAGGTTGAAGGAAGGTTGAAGGAAGGTTGAAGGCAGGTTGAAGGAAGGTTGAAGGAAGGTTGAAGGAAGGTTGAAAGAAGGTTGAAGGAATGTTGAAGGAAGGTTGAAAGAAGGTTGAAAGAAGGTTGAAAGAAGGTTGAAAGAAGGTTGAAGGAATGTTGAAAGAAGGTTGAAAGAAGGTTGAAGGAAGGTTGAAAGAAGGTTGAAGGAAGGTTGAAAGAAGGTTGAAGGAATGTTGAAGGAAGGTTGAAAGAAGGTTGAAAGAAGGTTGAAAGAAGGTTGAAAGAAGGTTGAAGGAATTTGAAGAAGGGTTTAAAGAAGGTTGAAGGAAGGTTGAAGAAGGTTGAAAGAAGGTTGAAAGGAAGTTGAAAGAAGGTTGAAAAAAAGGTTGAAAAGGAAGTTGAAGGAAGGTTTAAAGAAGGTTGCAGAAGTGGAATATCTGGAAATTGAACGTAATGGAGGCAGATCCATACATTTAAGAAGAGGTATGATAAAGCTCATGGAGCATGACCAGGGTGGAAACTAGTGCGACCATTAAGAGGTGGGGCCAGGACTATGATTCAACCTCTGCAAGCATAATTGGTGAGTACACACATACCCCACAGACACATACATGATCAAGGCCTGTGAAAATCATGTGAGAATCAAGAGCGCTTGGAAGTTCAACTATTTTTTCCACAGTGGTGTGTTGTGCATATGGGAACACCTGTTTACGTGATCTTTATTGTATATATATATATATATATAGTTATATATATATATATATATATATATATATAATATATATAAAATATAAATATATATATATATAATTATATATATCTAAATATATATATTACTCCGAATAGGGCAGAACATTGCGTCTTGGCTTAAATAGCAACGTTCAACTGCCATATAGGACAAGTGAACATTTGTGTATGCAATAATTCGCCAAAATCATTCTGCACCTACAAAAAAATAATTTCACAGTGTTATTTTAGATAAATATGTAAACAATCTAAAATATATCTTTAAACGTATATGAGAAATTTTTAGAAAGGACTTAAATTTTAATCTGATTCCTTGCTAAGTGACCAGTTTTACATATTCGCACGACATATATAAATATATATATAGACATATAATATATATCAATATATATATATATATAATATATATATAAAAATATATATAGAATAAATAATATATATAGAATATATAAATATATACTTATAAATATAGATATTTTTGGTAGAAATTCGAGCAGGGATTTTCTTCAAAACTTTCTAGCGACAGACAACTTCTTCCACATGTTGTTTTGTCCACTGGTGACTCCGCCTAACACTGCTCCCACCATGAGTGTATAACCTTCACTCCGCTAATATGCAGCGACTATGGTTCAAGATTGATGGACTGAAAACGTCGTACTACTCCAAGCTAAGGGACTGATACCTCAAACTCCTCCTCTCCTATAAACCTCCTGCTTTTTTATAAGACTGACGAAATCACAGTGTGGCCGAATCGTTTCCTCATGAATATACCCAAGTGTTGCACATGTGTCTAATTTTATCAAACTTGTCGGTTCTATTTAAAGACCAGTTAACTGCATTGTGTTTATCTCCCAACTCTATTATGACTTCCAGGCGCGTGCTTATATCTACACGATACACTCAAAACATACCTTTCTAAATAATAAAAATAAAAACACGTTTAACTAAATTTTCTGAAAATGTAGTAAGACACATAGGACAGGAGCCTACTGACTGTACTCGACGAAGAAGCCAACGTGTAGGCGAAACATATCGTAATAAAGGTTGCCATGTGTCTGACCTACCAACACTGTTGTATTTCCTGAATGTTGAGGATGGAAGATAAAAATAATTCCTAAACGACTTTTAGGAAACTGAGTCAAAAATTTTTTTTTGATATTTGAGATTATTGTTTAAATTCTGATATACCATGGGAGTGGGCGTCACCAGAGTGGCGTCCACCAGAGTGCGTCCACCATAGTGGCGTCCACGCAGATGGGCGTCCACCAGAGTGGCGGTCCACCAGAGTGGCGGTCCACCAAGTGCGTCCGTCAGAGTGGCGGTCCACCAGAGTGGCGTCCACCAAGTGGCGTCCGTCAGAGTGCGTCCCACCAGAGTGCGTCCGACCCCCCCCCCCCACCCCCCAAGTGCGTCCACCCCAGAGTGGCGTCCACCAGAGTGGCTCCACCAAGTGCGTCCCACCAAGTGGCGTCCGTCAGGAGTGGCTCCACCAGAGTGGCGTCCACCAGAAGTGGTTGTCCACCAGAGTGCGTCCACCAGATTGGCGTCCCAGAGTGTCGTCCACCAGAGTGGCGCCACCAGAGTGGCTCCCCAGAGTGCGTCCGTCAGATGGGCGTCCAACCAGAGTGGTCGTCCGTCAGAGTGGGCGTCCCACCAAGGGCGTCACCAAGAGTGGCGTCTACCCAGAAGTGCGTCCACCAGAGTGGCCTCCGTCAGAGTGGCGTCCGGCAGAGTGGCGTCCACACCGATGAGGCGTCCACTTCAGAAAAAAGTGCGTTCCCGTCCAGAGTGGCGTCCAGACAGAGTGCGTCCACCAGAGTGGCGTCCGTCAGAGTGGCGTCCACAAGATGGTACGTCCACCATGAAGTGGCGACCACCAGAGTGACGTCCCACCAAGTGGCGTCCACCAGAGTGCGTTTCCACCAGAGTGGCGTCCACCAAGTAGGCGTCCGTCATGAGTGCGTCGTACAAGTGGCGCCACCAGAGTGGCGTCCGTCAAGTGGCGTCCGTCAGAGTGCGTCCACCCAGAGTGGAGTCCGTCAGAGTGGCGTCCACCCAGAGAGCGTCCACCAGAGTGCGTCCACCAGAGTGTCGTCACCAGAGTGGCGTCCGTCAGAGTGGCATCCACCAGAGTGGCGTCCACCAGAGTGTGGAGTCCACCAAGTGGCGTCCTCCAGAGTGGCGTCCCACCAGAGTGCGTCCCACCAAGTGCGTCCCACCAGAGGGGCGTCCACCAAGTGGCGTCCGACAAGTGGCGTCCACCAAGAGTGGCGTCCGTCAGAGTGCGTCCCACCTAGTGCGTCCACCAGAGTGGCGTCCTACCAGAGTGGCGTCCGTCAGAGTGGCGTCCGTCAGAGTGGCGTCCGTCAGAGCTGGCGTCCACCAGATGGCGTCCAGCAGAGTGGCGTCCACCAGAGTGGCGTCCACCAGAGTGGCGTCCACTCAGAAGTGGCGTCCACCAGAGCGGCGACCTCCAGAGTGCGTCCACAGTGGCGTCCCACCAGAGTGGCGTCCAGCAGTAGAGTGGCGGGTCCAGCAGAGTGCGTCCACAGGTGGCGTCCCAGCAGAAGTGGCGTCCAGCCGAGTGGCGTCAGTCAGAGTGCGTCCGTCAGAGTGGCGTCGTCAGAGTGGCGTCCACCATAGTGGCGTCCACCAGAGTGCGTCCACCAGAGTGGCGTCCCGCCAGAGTGGCGTCCACCAGAGTGGAGTCCCACCAGAGTGGCGTCCACAAGTGGCGTCCCCCAGAGTGGCGTCCCCAAGTGGCGTCCGTCGAGTGGCGTCCAGCAGAGTGCGTCCATCAGAGTGGCGTCCACCAGAGTGGCGTCCACCAAGAGTGACGTCCACCAAGGCAGCCACAGATGGCTTCCACCCAAGAAAAGGGGGGGGCGTTCACCAGAGTGGCGTCCACCAGAGTGAGCGTCCCCCAGAGTGCCGTCTACCAGAGTGGCGTCCGTCAGAGTGGTCGTCCCACCAGAGTGGCGTTCCCACCAGAGTGGCGTCCACCAGAGTGGCGAACCCGTCAAGTGGGCGTCCACCAGAAGTGGCGTCCACCAGAGTGGCGTCCACCCAAGGCCGTCCCCCAAGTGGCGTCCTCACCAGAGTGGCGTCCACCATAGTGGCGTCCACCCAGAGTGGGCGTCCACCAATGGCGTCCACCAGAGTGCGTCCCACAGAGTGGGGGGGGGGGGGGGGGGGGCGTCCACAGAGTGGCGGTCCGTCAGAGGGGCGTCCGTCCAGAGTGGCGCCGTCAAGTGGCGGCCGTCAATTGTCGGTCCACCAGAGTCGGCGTCCACCCGCAGAGTGGCGTCCCATCCAGAGTGGCGTCCGCCAAGTGCGTCCACCAGAAGTGGCGTCCACCAGAGTGGGCGTCCGTCAGAGTGGCGTCCCACCAGAGTGGCGTCCACCAGAGTGGCGTCCACCAAGTGGCGCCCACCAGAGTGGGCCGTCCATCTCAGAGTCGTTCCACCAGAATGGCGTCCCACTCAGAGTGCGTCCACCAAGTGGCGCCACAGAGGCGTGCCAGCAGAGAGGCGTCCGTCAGAGTGGCGTCCGTCAGAGTATCGACCGTCAGAGTAGCCGTCCGTCGAGTGGCGTCACCAGAGTGTGTCCACCAAGTGGCGTCCACCCAGTGGCGTCCGCCAGATTGGCGTCCACCACAGTGGCGTTCCACCAGAGTGGCGTCACACCAGATGGGCGTCCACCAAGTGGCGTCGTCAGAGTGGACGCCACAACACTGGTCAGATATACGGGACAACGTCCATTGTGAACGCCACAACACAGTCAAATATAAGGACACGTCCAAGTGACGCCAACCATACACTGGTCAGAAATAGGGGACAAAACCGTCAGAGTGGACGCCACAACACTGGTCAGATATAAGGGACAACGTCAGAGGACGTCACAACACTGGTCAAATATAAGGGACAACGTCCAGAGTGGACGCCACAACACTGCAGAATAAGGGACAACTCAAGTGGACGCCACAACACTGGCACACAATATAAGGACAACGTCAGAGGTGACGCCACAACACTGTCAAGATATAAGGACAACGTCAAGTGGACGCCCAACACTGGTCAAATATAAGGACAACGTCATATGGACGCCACAACATGTCAGATATAAGGGACAACGCAGAGTGACGCCAAACACCTGGTCGAATATAAGGACAACGACAGAGTGACGCCTCAACACTGTCCAATATAGTGACACGTCAGAAGTGCACATCCACACACTGGTCAAATATAAGTGCAACGTCAGAGTGGACGCCACAACACTGGTCAAATAAAGGGACAGACGATCAGAGTGGACGCCACAACACTGGTCAGATATATAGGGGACAACGTCAGAGTGGACCCAACACACTGGTCAGATATAAGACAACGCAGAGTGGACGCCACAACACTGGTCAGATATAAAGGACAACGTCGAGTGGACGCCAAAAAAAAAAAAAATATATTAAAAATATAAAGGGGTGGGGTGTGGGGGGGGAGGGGTATAATAAAAAAAATATATATAGGTTTGGTGGGTATTTTATATGGGTTTGATTTATAATTATATATATTTTTATTTTGTTTTTTTTTTTTTTGTGGGTTTTATTATAGGAATTGTTAAGGATTAGTATGTTGTAAATATAAAGATTTGTGTTGTATTAATGTGGTAAAATATGTCACTGGCAGATATCAGGGACAACCGTCTGTGTGAACAAATATCGGTCAGAGATAAGGACAACTCAGAGTGGACGCCACAACACTGGTCAGATATAAGGTACAACGTCGAGGGACGCCACAACTCTGGGTCAATATAAGGACAATCAACGTCAGAGGGTCGCCACAACACTGCAGATATAAGGACAACGTCAGATGGACGCCACAACACTGGTCAGAGATAAGGACAACGTCAAGTGAGCGCCACAACACTGTCAGATATAAGGACAGACATACCCCACTAGGACCGACAAAACACATATGAAATAAACGCCAAAAAAAAAATATTTTACGTTGCGCTCGACTTTATCAAACTCTATTTAATCGAAACGTCAGCAATAAAAAAAAAAGGTAAGACACATATGCAAAAACAGTTAGAACAACTTTATTCCGAAACGTTTCGCCTACACAGTATGGCTTCTTCATCGAATACAGAAAGTAGCAGAACAGTAGAGATGTGAAGACAATGTAATCAGTCCATCACCCTTGTATCGTAGAATTTTGAGGTTGGTCAGTCCCTCGCCTGGAGAATTCATTCCATAGTCAGGAACTAGCAGAAGATCAAGCGTCAGTGCGGAGACTTAAATGCTGTCGGAAGAGAGGTGCAGAGTATAGTAGTAGTAGTATAGTATAGTAGTAGTAGTAGTAGTAGTAGTAATATTAAGTAGTAGTAGTATGTAGTAAGTAGTGTAGAGTATAAGTGGTAGTGAGAATTAACCACTGAGAGTCATGTCCCATCTATCAGATCCAACAGCTTCTCACTTGAAAAGCTGGTCCAAGTGTTTCTCGTACCAGATGCCATGTGTTGCAGTGTCTGACAAGATGAACATTTTCAAAATGTATCAATACCGACAGGTTTGTTAGGTAAGCACTATATGTCAACAGTTAGACAACTTTCTGTATTACGACTTGAAGAACCTTACTGTTAGGCAAACTTTCGGAATAAAAGATTTGCCTAACTGTTATGCCTATGTGTCTTAAGGCTACCACCTGTCGGTATTTTATACCCACTTTTTAATGTCATTATGTCCTTGTACAGATAAATCCACTGGATGGCGAAACGTCTACACATAAAGATTCCCAGATGTTGCAACAATGTCGTTAATTCGCATCTAAAGATACCCCAGATGTTGCACATGTCTTAATTCGTCATCTTAAAGAAACCCAGATGTGCACATGTCTTAATTCGGTCATCTCAAAGATACCCAGATGTTGCTCATGTCTTATTCGTCATCTCGTAGCCAGCTGGCGGTGAACATCACCACCTCTCTATCTCTCTCTGACATTCTCCTCCATATAACCCTTCAACCAGCTGTGATTTTGACTACCAAAGTGAGGCAAACTGCATCCCACAATGATTTTCGCAACCTGACATGTGGACCTGCCAGTCTGGTGATGTATAACGTCGAGTGAGACGAAGATTGAAGGGGAATCAAGAGCGAGTGACCCGACTCTCCTCCTTCCTGCACACACGCCGTGACTAAAAATGACCAAGATACCACAAACGGAAATAATAAATGACATAACTAGTAGAGTTACTCTTCGATCCCATGGTAGATGATTCTCAACGTACTAATCGATTCCATGGTAGAGGATTTCAGTTTTTCTTTACTCTTCGATCCCATGGTAGAGGATTTCACTACTCTTCGATCCCATGGTAAAGGATTCTGCGTACTCTGTCGATCCCAGGTAAAAGGAATCAAGTTACCCTTCGATCCATGAAGGGGTTTCAAGTTACCCGGTGTCTCCCCGGTCTTCCAATTGTTGAGATTCAAGTTACTCTTCGTCCCATTGTAGAGATACACATAACTCTTTGATTCCATTGTAAAGGATTCAAGATACACTTCGATCCATTGTAGGAGAGGATTCAAGTTCACTTCATTTCCATTGTAGAGGATTCAGCTTACTCTTCGATCCCATGGTAACATTCAAGTCACTATCGATCCATGGTGAGGATTCAAGCTACTCTTCATCCTTATACTAGAGGATTGAGGCTACACTTCGATCCATTGTAGAATCAAGTACCTTCGATCCCTACTATTACCTGGAGAGGTTTCGGGGTCAACGCCCTCGCGCTCAGTCTGAGACCATGTCTTGTGTGGAGCAGGTCCTGATCAACCAGCTGTTAACTCTGCAGCACGCAATCTGACTTACGAACCAAAGCCCGGCGGTCAGGTACAGATTGTTTTAGGGTGCCTGCCAATGCTTCTTTAAAACGTTTGGGACCGTTTACGGTTAAGACAGTCAGGGTCTATTGAGTAATCCCCCTTATGTAGTTAGGAGGCAGTTGAACAGTCTTGGCCCCGACACTTATTGTGTTGTCTCTCAGTGACCTCGTGGTGCTCTGCTTTTCATCGGGAGCTGTTTCATTTTCCTACACGAGTCCTTTTGCTTTCCATTACGCGGAGGGATTTTCGGTGCAAATTTGTACTATCCTCTAGGATTCCCAAGTGTATATTATCATGTTGCTCTCCTCGCCTGGCATTCCAGGGAAGGTAAAAACAAGGACTCTCAACGCGTTTCCCATACTTTTGGTGCCTTAGCGGCAGTAATAGTGGCCGTAAAATGTCTTGGTACACAGGTCAGCATTTTCAGCCTGCCTTGAAGGGCGTTAGGGTAGAGCAGTATTCCAGCCTAGAAGAACAACGCTTGAAGAGAATCCATCATGGGCTTGACATCCATTTTTGAGGCTCGTCATTTCCATCCTATTCATTGTCCTACGGATGAGGTAGACTACATGGTTGTAGTCTTTGACGCGAGAAGTCATCTAAATTTATCACTCCAGTCGCTTCAACATTTACTTTTTCACTCTAATTGTCTGGTTAGAAATTTGTTGAATGCCCTGGATACGGAGTTTAATTACTCAAGTCACTCGTAATGAGATTGAACTTTCTACTTCATTGACTTCATATATGGTGGTGAGTGGCCCATTTGACGATTTGGTTGATCTCCGCTTGGATCATCGGCATGTCTTTCACGATGGAGGACACTGTCATGGAGAACCGGGGTGTCAATCCGCAAAGGAAGACACGAGCTGTGGCTTACATCACTGTACATATGATCAGATCGTGAGATGAGGGAGTAGGATAGGAGTAAGTACGTGGCCTTGTGGAAGCTGAAGATGTTTATCAACCATACCTGGAACTTTACTACTGTTACTTATTATCTTTTGTGTTCATTTGTCCAGGACGTTATAGCTCCATATATATATAATAAATATATATATATTAATATATATAGAATATATATATATAGATATATTTTAGGGATAATTTTGTTATCAGAGTTAATGAATATATTTAGTTATATATATATTTAATATGTATATATATATATATATATATATAATATATATATATATATATATATATATATATATATATACTTTAGATATAGAGATATATATATATAGATAAATATAATTATAAATATTATATATAATATCAACTATTCCTGTTATTTTTATCTGGCATTTTGTGCACAATATTTACAGCGTGGTCGCACTTGTTAATGGCCTTTTGCAAAGCTGGTATTCCATAGACTGCAGTTTATCCTCTAGAAGGTTGAAGGAATGTTGAAAGAATGTTGGAAGAAAGGATTGAAAGAAGGTTGACAAGAAGGTTGATGAAGGTTGAAGGCAGGTTGAGGATGGTTGAAGGAAGGTTGAAGAAGGTTGAGGCAGGTGTGAATGAAGTTGAAGTGAAGGTTGAAGTATAGGTGAAAGAAGTTGAAGGAAGTTGAAGTTGAAGGAAGATTGAAAGAAGTTAAAGAATTGGAAGAAGGAGTAGAAGGTTGAAGAAGGTGAAAAGGTTGAAGAAGTGTTGACAGAAGGTGAAAGTAGGTTGATAGGAAGTTAGAGAAGTTGAAAAAGGTTGAAGAAGGTGAAGAAGTTTGAAGTGTGGAGTTGAAAGAAGTTTGTCCCCAAAATACAAAACCCCCATTACCACTCGGGCCCCCCTTAAAACTTTTTTCCCCCGCGGGCGGCAAACCATTTGGGCGATCCCAAAACAACCCCACCCCCCCAGACAACCCCCGGATATCAGTAGGAACCATTCTACAGCAAATATGCAACGAAAACGCCGTTGATCAAGAAAACGGCCCACAGAGGCCCCAAATTCATCCGCCCTACTTGTATGTCCTAACAAAAATGCTTTCAAAGGCTGTGTAAAAACGCCTTATTTTGCCAATAAAGTTAGAATCCAAACCTAAAAAAGCGTCAAAAAGCTGGGGACCTTAACCTTGTAAAAAACCCTGTAAAAAAAAAAAAAAAAAAAAAAAGAATTTGAAGGAAGGTTGAAGAAGGTTGAAAGAAGGAAAAAAAGGGTTTAAAGGGAAGGTTAAGGAAGATTGAAGGAAGGTTAAGGGAAGGTTTAAAGGGAAATTTGAAGGAATTTGAAAAAAGGTTGAAGGAAGGTTGAAGGAGGTTGAAGGAAGGTTTTAAGGCAGGTTAAGGGGTTAAAGGGGGTTAAAAGGAAGGTTAAAGGGAAGGTTAAAGGAATTTGAAGGAAAGGTTAAAGGGAAGGTTAAAGGGAAAGGGGTTGAAGAAGGTTAAAGGGAAGGGTTAAAGGAAAGGGTAAAAGAGGTTAAGGGAAGGGTTTAAGGAAGGGTTTTAAATTAAGGGGGTTAAAGGGAAAGGGTGAAGGGAAAGGGTTAAAGGGAAAGGTTAAAGGGAAAGTTGAAGGAGGTGAAGGCGGGTTAAAGGGAAGGTAAAGGAATTTGAAGGAAGGTTAAGGGCCCGGTTAAAGGGAAGGGTTTTAAAGGAAGGTTGAAGGGAAAGGTTTTGGGGAAAGGGTTTAAGGGAAGGTTAAAGGAAGGTTTGAAAAAGGGTTTAAGGCAGGTTAAGGGAAAGGGGTTGAAGGAAGGGGAAAGGGAAAGGGTGAAGGCATTTTAAGGGAAAGGGTGAAAAGGTTAGGAAGTTAAAGGGAAGGTTGAAGGAATTTTTAAAGGGAAGTTAAAGGGAAGGTTAAAGGGCGGTTGAAAAAAGGGTTAAAGGGGTTGAAGCAGGTTTGAAGGGAAAGGTTAAAGGAAGGTTGAAGGAAGGTTAAAGGGAAAGGGTTAAAAAGGGAAGGTTGAAGGAATTGAAGGAAGGTTGAAGGAAGGTTGAGGAAGGTTGAAGGCATTTAAGGCAGGTTAAAGGGCGGTTAAAGGAAGGTTAAAGGAAGGTGAAGGAAAGGTTGAAGGAGGTTAAAGGGAAGGGTTGAAGGCAGGTTAAAAGGAAGGTTAAGGAAGGTTTAAGGCAGGGAAGGGCGGTTAAAGGAAGGTTAAAAGGAAGGTTGAAGGGTTAAGGAAGGTTGAAGGCAGTTTAAAGGGCAGGTTAAAGGGAAGGTTAAAGGGAAGGTTAAAGGGAAGTTGAAGAAGGTTTAAAGGGAAAGGGTTTGAAGGAAGGTTTGAAGGAAGGTTAAAGGGAAAGGGTTTGAAGAAGGTTTGGAAGGAAGTTGAAGGAAGGTTGAAGGAAGGGTTGAAGAGTTAAAGGGAAAGGTTGAAAAAGGGTTGAAGAAGGGTTGAAGGCGGGTTTTAAAGGGAAGGTTAAAAGGAAGGTTGAAGGAAGGTAAAGGGAAGGTTAAAGGGAAAGGGTTGGGGGAAAGGGTTGAAGGCGGGTTGAAGGAATTAAGGAAAAGGTTAAGGAAGGTTGAAGGCAGGTTAAAGGGAAAGGTTGAAAAGGTAAGGAAGTTAAAGGAAGGTTGAAGGAAGGGTTGAAGGAAGGGGTAAAGGGAAAAGGTTGAAGGAAGGTAAGGCGGGTTTTAAAGGGGAAGGTTGAAGGAAGGTTAAAGGGAAGGTTGAAGGCAGGTTGAGGAAGGTTAAAGGGAAGGGTTTAAAAGGAAGGTTGAAGGGAAGGGTTAAAGGGAAGGTTAAAGGGAAAGGGTTAAAGGGAAGGGTTAAGGAAAGGGTTGAAGGAAGGTTAAAGGGAAAGGTTGAAGGCAGGTTAAGGGCGGGTTAAAGGCAGGTTGAAGGGAAGGGTTGAAGGAAGGTTAAAGGGAAAGGGTTTTTGAAGGAAGGTTAAGGGAAAGGGTTAAAGGGCGGGTTAAAGGGAAAGGGTTAAGGAAGGTTTAAGCAGGTTGAAGGCATTTTGAAGGAAAGGTTGAAAGAAGGTTAAAGGGGGTTGGGGAAGGGTTAAGGAGGTTTAAGGCGGTTAAAGGGAAAGGGTTTAAGGAATTTTGAAGGAAGGTTGAAGGAAGGTTGAAGAGGTGAAGGAAAGGGTTAAGGGAAGGTTGAAGGAAGGTTAAAGGGAAGGTTAAAGGGAAAGGGTTGAAGGAAGGTTAAAGGGAAAGGTTAAAGGGAAGGTTGAAGGCGGTTGAAAAAGGTAAGGGAAAGGTTAAAGGGAAAGGTTAAAGGGAAGGTTGGGGAAGGGTTAAAGGGAAGGGTTGAAAAAAGGGTTAAAGGGAAAGGTTAAAGGGGAGGTTGAAAAAAGGTTAAAGGCAGTTTGAAGGAAGGTTTGAAGGAAGGTTGAAGGAAGGTTGAAGGAAGGTTGAAGGAAGGTTGAAGGAAGGTAAAGGAAAGGGTTAAAGGGAAAGGTTAAAGGGGGTTTGAAGGCAGGTTAAAGGGAAGGGTTGAAGGAAGGTTAAAGGGAATTTTGAAGGAATTTAAAGGAAAGGGTTAAGGGTTGAAGGGGGTTGAAGGAAGGTTGAAGGCGGGTTTTAAGGCGGGTTAAAGGGCGGGTTTAAAAAAAGGTTGAGGAAGAGAGGAGGGTGGCCCAGTCTTGATAAAATACAGCCCCTACCTCAGCTAATATAACCCCACCACACTTACCTCACTCAACATTTAACTGAAAAATTTTCCCACCATAGTTCTCTCAGTAGAAAACTGTTTAAAGTATAATGCTAGACTGTCGGCTAACCTTCTGTATTCTGTAGTTATACTTTACCCAGCCGTTGCTAACTTTTTAGCTTACTGTCCGTTACCCCTGTCAGCTATATTGCAGCTAGAAAGAAGATAGACGTCAGCTATACGTCAATTAGTGTCAGCTTTCCCTGAAAACTAAATTAAACCCTAAATTTTTTCTTTGAATTCTTGCATCTATTTTTATATATAAAATAATTAAAATAATTTTATTTAATATAAATTTTTATATATATATAATTAAATTATTATATATTATATAAAAAATATATAATTATATATATATATATATATATATAAAAATTATATATATATATATTTGCCGGGCTGCTTGTTAAGGTAGGCAGTCTGCTCCCGCTATCCCTTCCCCCCCCCCTTTTCCCCCCCCTTTCCCCCCCCCCCCCCCCCGAAAGGTGAGTGGGGGCTCCCGGGGCAAACAGTAATCATTTACCACACTCCCACCAACAAAATAAAAGCCTCTGCTCCTTTCTGTGGTATTGGGTTTAAGCTTCATTTTTTACCAAAAATAAAATTTTTTCCCTTTTAGTTTTTTAAAATCCCCATAACTTTTAGAAATCACCACTTTTTTTTAAATATCTTACACTTATCAGGAGAGGATTCTTAAGCGTGGGACCTGTCTCTCTTTCCGCTTGGAATGACAATCGGGGTCACCTGCCCAACCCAACGAAAGTGTTGAAGGAGACGACTGAAAACAGTCTTGGGATCACCTTATAACTACTACCTGATTAATTGTACAGGGCCAACCCCCATCTTTTTTTGGTAAAGAACCTGATTCCTGCATCTGGAGACTATTCAAGGCTAAACCTTTTGGGAAGAAAGTCGTTGGGTTGTCACTAACACCTTTACCCCCCCACTCACAACAAAGGCACAATTTCTACAAGACGGTGTCAACTCCACCAGGGGCACCCCAGTATCACTGAAAAATTAGCGTTGAATTCAAATGTCATTTTTTTTTCCTTTTTTTATTTTTTTTTCAAGTAGGATACACCCCATGCTTCATGTTTTTTCTTTTCATTAATAAATTAAAGTGTTTATTTTGTGAATTATTATTTCTTTTGTATTCATTAAAATTTTTCCCGAGGAGGAACCAGCCTTGTAATACTGTCTGAAATTGTTAAAAAGGCGAGTAAGTTTTTACAAGGTTTTGAAATTTTTATTGCATTTTTGGATTTAGAAAAGGGGAAAATGATAGATGGATAGGGGCAATGTGGCGATGTTGGAATACATGGAAAAGGGAAAAGTTACTAAAATCGTGAAGAGTTTTTTATGAGGATAGTGAGGTCAGGTAGGGGGTGTAGAAAGGGGGAGAATACTTCCCGTAAAAAATAGGTCTTAGACAGGATGTGTAATGTCACCAAAGGTTGTTTAAATATTTATAATGGGGTTGAAAAAAAAGTAAAGCTAGGGTGTTGGGGGGAGGGGGGGGATTAAATTATGGGGAATCAAATACAAAATAGGAATTGACACAGTTTCTTTTTGCGAGATACGGCTTATGGAGATTCTAAAAAAAATTTGCAAAAAGGTTTGTGATGATTTGAGAATGTGTGTAAAGGTAAAAGTTTTAAAGGAACAAGAAAAGAGTAAAGGGGATGAGGGTATCAAAAGATTTAATAAAGAAAAATGATATCAAAATTGGGGGGGGGGATATGGAAAAAATGAAGTTTTTGATATTTGGGAGTTGACGTGTCGCGGGTGGGTTTAGAAGGTGAGGTTAACAAGAATTGATGAGGGAAAAAGGGAGTGGGATTGAGGAAAATTGAGTCAAAAAAGTTATCAATGGGGGCAAAGATGGAAGTATGAAAGTAAAAGGGGACCAACACCCTTTTATGGGGTGAAAACTTTGGGGGGTTTGGGGGCGTGGGGTTGCCTTCTAAGGGGAAAGTGTGGTGTAAATATATGAGAAAATTCGGAGTGTGGAAATTGAGAAGGATGGGTTTAAAAAAAGTATTTTTCAGAGGGCTGAAAGGGGTTGTTAGGGGGTTTTGGTCTTTTTAGAGAATGGATCAAAGTAGAATGACATGGAGAGCATATAAAAGTGGGGAAGGGAAGGGGGAGTAGGGGCCGTCCCGGGTTTAAGGAAGGGGTAAGGGAGTTCGTGGGCGAGGGGGGTTGGGCTTCCCCAAACGTGGAGCGGTTAGATAGGAGTGAATGGAAAGAATGATATTTGGGGCCTGACGATCTGTTTGGGGTGTGAGAGGGGAATATTTAGTGAAGGGGTTCAGGGGAAACCGGTTTTTTTATATACCGGGCTTGATTGGAAATGGGGAAGTACATGCCCCGCACTTTTAAAAGGGGGGTTTGGGAAAAATTGCAGTTTGGGGGATAGTTGTGTATCTTAAACAATATGCTTCTAAACTGTTGTATTTTTAGCACCTCTGAACAAATGTAATGTTGAGTGAAATGAAAAGTGTTTAATATGATGAAATATTTTCTTTTTTGGGGTTTTCTTTCTTTTTCTTTACCCTGCCGGTGGGAGTGGGCCCATTGTTAAATATATATATATATATTTTTATATATATATAATAATATATATAATTATATATATATATATTAAAAATAAAAAATTATAATAATATATATATATAAATATATATAATATCCGCAAAGGAAGGTACACACAACCCCAAAACCCCTAAGAAGAGGCGGGGGGCCCGGGGGCATGAACGACCCCTTTTAACCACAAAATGTATACAAAAAGAGTACACTCAAACTAAACAAAATATTAAAGCACTTTTATTCTAAATTTTAACTCAGATGAAAAAAACTCTGAAAATAATATATATTTCAGCCCCAAATGGTGTCGTCTTCGGTAGATGTACAACCTAACTTAATGTTTATTTACACACATAAACAAAGTGCCTGAGGTACAGCAATGTTGTGTTGAGAGTGTGGTCAGGAATGTAAGTGTGAGTGCAACTACCTCGCAGGTAGCTCGTTGCACGAGTAACAACAACAGGTTTGCCAAGTGTAGGAACTACCCGTGGCTTGGTTGACAACGCACTCGCCTCACACGTTATGTGTCCCTGGTTCAATCCCTGGCATGGGTGAAGACGTTGGGCATGGTTACTTACACCTGCTGTCTCTGTTTACCTAGCAATAAGTAGGTACATGAGTGTTAATCAACTGGTGTGGGTAGCATCCTGGGGGACAAGATTAAAGGACCCAAATATCTTTCTTCGGTTTTCCTGGGTGGCTAACCCTCCGGGGCTAAAAATCCGAAGTAAATCTTAACTCTTATCTGGTCCCCGTGTAGCTAATGGCGTACTCACCTAATTCTGATTGCAGAGGTCGAGTCATAGCTCCTGACGGTGAAGTACATTTTAACAGTTTGGCCTCTGCTTAGGCCTTTTCTCCTTCGTGGATTTCATAATTACCGTGCTACCTGTAGGGACCTCGGGAAGCTGTAAGGAGAGTCTCTTGACATTACTAATTTAATTCGATTTTAACTAATGCTGATTATTTTAACTTGGTATAAGAGTATTTGTGCTGAGTTGTATTCGTCTTTGTAGTGTTAATTGTTAATTTTATCTTTTGTGTGTGTGTGTTGTATAGATTTTTTTATTGACACGCGAGGTGAGTGACCTGAACCAGCATGCACTATACATACAACTACCGCTAAATTACAGAACTGGTGGGACTCGAACCAATGGCAGGCAAGCCCTGAAACTCGCAAGCCAGTGTGTTACCAACTGAACCACACCGACCAGATAGATTCATCTGGCTAAGTATATTTCTGCACACTAGAGGGAGGTTAACATGGGCGGCACCTTGACCACAAATGCAGGATTTTACACCAGTGTGGTGTCCCTTCAAGGGAGGTTCCTTTACGCTGGTGAGGGCTCTTCATCTAGGGAATTGGATCTGTGCTCCAGTTCCCTGAACTGAGATTGAAAACTTTCCACCCCCCCCCTCACATTCGCTGTATAATCCTACGGATTTAACGCTCCCCCATGATTAATAATTACTAACCAGTGTGCTATATACTGAACCAGTGGGTAACACGCTGCTCTCTGAGTTTTGGAGGTCACCTGCGATGGGTTCAAGTCCCAGCCGTTTATGTCATTGGTTTGTAAGTGTTATTATAGTTTCATGAGGTTGTTGTTGTTGTCGCTGCTCCTTCTACTCTCCTCCTCCTCCATGAGTCGACTTTAATACTTAATAAAGCCCAATCGTGAGTAAAATGTTACGTCAGTTTAGATCTCTTCCGTTAAATGTCTTGTTTGAACCACCAGGTCCACTGCTGGAATATGAGAGCTGGTATGTACTGCTTCACGTCGAATATTGAAATTCCATCAGGCTTCCATTGTTCTTGTGAAATACTGTAGCTACTTGTATTGGCTATGAGAGACGATTCAATTATTTTCCATTGTTACTGTTGACATGTTGGAAGACGGCTCAACTTTCTTGCCCTTAACGAATTGACATCTTGAGGTGGTCGATCCTATTCGATGACGTCCTTCCACTCTGACCTGCAGTGTTTATATGGAATCTGATACACTCCTGGTGGAGTGTTTGTCTTTCTTGGAAAATATAAATTTCCTGTATTATTGAGATAGAATCGGATCGTGTTCGTTACATCGTTGAATCGGTTAACTGTCCCTTGTTGGACGGGTATCCCCTCAAGGAAGGTTCCTTGATGTTGGTGAGGGGCTCTTGATTTAGGGAATTGGATCTGTGCTCCAGTTCCCCGAATTAAGCCTGAATGCCTTACACATCCCCCCCCCAGGTGCTGTATAATCCTCCGGGTTTAGCGCTTCCCCCTTGATTATAATAATAATAATGGACGGGTATCACGAGCTGTGATTTGTTAGAGAGGATTGAGTTCTTTATATTAACACCTGTACTCTGAAGTTTGGTATTTCCTGCACAAGCTTTGACCAGCTGCATGTCCCGGGTGCTCGCAGGACGAGGTTTAACACTGTTCTGGTTAATTTACTCTGACATTAACAGTGGGAGGGTTTGCTGTAAATTGAAAATTCGACCTAATCATTATTTTTTTTTTTTTTTGGAGACGAGCATATCTAGGAATGGCAGTTAATTATTCGTTTGGCATTGAATTATAGTCCCATATGATGAATATATCATCTTGATATCTGTACCAGATCATGTCTGGTGTTGATGATGCTGGGAACGATCAATCTTCTATAATATACCATAAAAAAATTAAAGAATACAAGAGTGGACTATCTATCCGGCAGCCGGATTTGTTGGGTGAATTTATTTTTTGATCAAGAAAACATTAGTGGCTACTTATAATTTTATGAGTGCTGATATTTTCATGGGGAAAAGTTGGAATTCATATCGATGTAGAAGTAATTTTTGTTACCATGGAGTTCAGAATATTGTCAACAGGAACTCTGGTGGAGAGACCAGCAGCATCCTGGTTCAGCTGGTTGTTTTCTCAGGTTGATTTATCTGATTATTTACAGTGTTACACTGAGAGCCATCATCTCCAGTAGTGAACCACGTTCAGTGTTACACTGAGAGCCATCATCTCCAGTAGTGAACCACGTTCAGTGTTGCACTGAGAGCCATCATCTCCAGTAGTGAACCACGTTCAGTGTTACACTGAGAGCCATCATCTCCAGTAGTGAACCACTTTCAGTGTTACACTGACAGCCATCATCTCCAGTAGTGAACCACGTTCAGTGTTACACTGAGAGCCATCATCTCCAGTAGTGAACCACTTTCAGTGTTACACTGAGAGCCATCGTCTCCAGTAGTGAACCACGTTCAGTGTTACACTGAGAGCCATCATCTCCAGTAGTGAACCACGTTCAGTGTTACACTGATAACCATCATCTCCAGTAGTGAACCACGTTCAGTGTTACACTGATAACCATCATCTCCAGTAGTGAACCACTTTCAGTGTTACACTGAGAACCATCATCTCCAGTAGTGAACCACGTTCAGTGTTACACTGAGAGCCATCATCTCCAGTAGTGAACCACGTTCAGTGTTACACTGATAACCATCATCTCCAGTAGTGAACCACTTTCAGTGTTACACTGAGAGCCATCATCTCCAGTAGTGAACCACTTTCAGTGTTACACTGAGAGCCATCATCTCCAGTAGTGAACCACGTTCAGTGTTACACTGAGAGCCATCATCTCCAGTAGTGAACCACGTTCAGTGTTACACTGATAACCATCATCTCCAGTAGTGAACCACTTTCAGTGTTACACTGAGAGCCATCATCTCCAGTAGTGAACCACTTTCAGTGTTACACTGAGAGCCATCATCTCCAGTAGTGAACCACGTTCACTGTTACACTGAGAGCCATCATCTCCAGTAGTGAACCACGTTCAGTGTTACACTGATAACCATCATCTCCAGTAGTGAACCACTTTCAGTGTTACACTGATAACCATCATCTCCAGTAGTGAACCACTTTCAGTGTTACACTGAGAGCCATCATCTCCAGTAGTGAACCACTTTCAGTGTTACACTGAGAGCCATCATCTCCAGTAGTGAACCACTTTCAGTGTTACACTGAGAGCCATCATCTCCAGTAGTGAACCACTTTCAGTGTTACACTGACAGCCATCATCTCCAGTAGAGTCATTTTCATACAAATTAGCTAAATGGTCAAGTTAACTTCTTTCTTCTGCAAGATTTGCCAGTCAAATCTAGCTCATTCACACCTCGAGAGTGTCTGTATAACAGCCCTTCACGATCCTTCAGTGCTTCCCCTCTGTATCCTCCACGCAGGACTGCAGGCTCGGGACTCCGACCATGATCAACACTTCCCTCACCAAACAAATCAGTTCTTAGTTCACTCTTGTTGGGATGATGTTAGCAACACATGCCTGATGCTTCTCTTAATCACAGACATCATTGTTATTGTCAAGACAGTCCAGATGGAGCCTGGTGAAGGCATCTTACACAGTCAAAATATGACATAGTTACAATATGTCTGCCTCACTCAGTGACGCCTGGTTCTCTCTTTGTCTAACAACTTTTTATTGCCTCTATCTTATACTTACCTCGTTATACTCACCGCACCGGAAATCTCGTTACACTCACCGCACCGGAAATCTTGTTACACTCACCGCACCGGAAATCTCGTTACACTCACCTCACCGGAAATCTCGTTACACTCACCGCACCGGAAATCTCGTTACACTCACCGCACCGGAAATCTCGTTACACTCACCGCACCGGAAATCTCGTTACACTCACCTCACCGGAAACCTCGTTACACTCACCGCACCGGAAATCTCGTTACACTCACCTCACCGGAAACCTCGTTACACTCAACGCACCGGAAACCCCGTTACACACACCGCACCGGAAACCTCGTTACACTCACCGCACCGGAAACCTCGTTACACTCACCGCACCGGAAACCCCGTTACACTCACTGCACCAGAAACCTCGTTACAGTCACTGCACCGGAAACCTCGTTACACTCACCTCACCGGAAACCTCGTTACACTCACTGCACAGGAAATCTCGTTACACTCACCGCACCGAAAACCTCGTTATACTCACTGCACAGGAAATCTCGTTACACTCACCGCACCGGAAACCTCGTTACACTCACTGCACAGGAAATCTCGTTACACTCACCGCACCGAAAACCTCGTTATACTCACTGCACAGGAAATCTCGTTACACTCACTGCACCGAAAACCTCGTTATACTCACTGCACAGGAAATCTCGTTACACTCATCGCACCGGAAACCTCGTTACACTCACCGCACCGGAAACCTCGTTACACTCACCGCACCGGAAACCTCGTTACACTCACCTCACCGGAAACCTCGTTACACTCACCGCACCGGAAACCTCGTTACACTCACCGCACCGGAAACCTCGTTACACTCACCGCACCGGAAACCTCGTTACACTCACTGCACCGGAAACCTCGCTACACTCACCGCAAAGGAAACCTCGTTACACTCACTGCACCGGAAACCTCGTTACACTCACCGCATCGGAAACCTCGTTACACTCATCGCAAAGGAAACCTTGTTACACACACCGCACCGGAAACCTAGTTACACTCACTGCACCGGAAACCTCGTTACACACACCGCACCGGAAACCTCGTTACACTCACTGCACCGGAAACCTCGTTACACTCACCGCACCGGAAACCTCCTTACACTCACCGCACCGGAAACCTCGTTACACTCACCGCACCGGAAACCTCGTTACACTCACCGCACCGGAAACCTCGTTACGCTCACTACACCGGAAACCTTGTTACACACACCGCACCGGAAACCTCTTTACACACACCGCACCAGAAACCTCGTTACACACACCGCACCGGAAACCTCGTTACACTTACCGCACCGGAAACCTCGTTACACTCACCGCACCGGAAACCTCGTTACACTCACCGCACCGGAAACCTCGTTACACTCACTGCACCGGAAACCTCGCTACACTCACCGCAAAGGAAACCTCGTTACACTCACTGCACCGGAAACCTCGTTACACTCACCGCATCGGAAACCTCGTTACACTCACCGCACCGGAAACCTCGTTACACTCACCGCACCGGAAACCTCGTTACACTCACCGCACCGGAAACCCCGTTACACTCACTGCACCAGAAACCTCGTTACAGTCACTGCACCGGAAACCTCGTTACACTCACCTCACCGGAAACCTCGTTACACTCACTGCACAGGAAATCTCGTTACACTCACCGCACCGAAAACCTCGTTATACTCACTGCACAGGAAATCTCGTTACACTCACCGCACCGGAAACCTCGTTACACTCACTGCACAGGAAATCTCGTTACACTCACCGCACCGAAAACCTCGTTATACTCACTGCACAGGAAATCTCGTTACACTCACTGCACCGAAAACCTCGTTATACTCACTGCACAGGAAATCTCGTTACACTCATCGCACCGGAAACCTCGTTACACTCACCGCACCGGAAACCTCGTTACACTCACCGCACCGGAAACCTCGTTACACTCACCTCACCGGAAACCTCGTTACACTCACCGCACCGGAAACCTCGTTACACTCACCGCACCGGAAACCTCGTTACACCCACACCGCACCGGAAAACCCGTACACTCACTGCACCGGAAACCTCGCTACACTCACCGCAAAGGAAACCTCGTTACACTCACTGCACGGAAACCTCGTTACAACTCACCGCATCGGAAAACCTCGTTACACTCATGCAAAGGAAACCTTGTTACACACACCGCACCGGAAACCTGTTACACTCACTGCACCGGAAACCTCGTTACAACACACCGCACCGGAAACCTCGTTACACTCACTGCACCGGAAACCTCGTTACACTCACCGCACCGGAAACCTCCTTACACTCACCGCACCGGAAACCTCGTTACACTCACCGCACCGGAAACCTCGTTACACTCACCGCACCGGAAACCTCGTTACACTCACTACACCGGAAACGTTATCACCACTGTTACCACCACGAACGTAACACGCACCGGAAACCTCTTTACACCACCGCACAGAAACCTCGTTACACACACCGCACCGGAAACCTCGTTACACTCACCGCACCGGAAACCTCGTTACACTCACCGCACCGGAAACCTCGTTACACTCACCGCACCGGAAACCTCGTTAAACTCACTGCACCGGAAACCTCGCTACACTCACCGCAAGGAAACCTCGTTACACTCACTGCACCGGAAACCTCGTTACACTCACCGCATCGGAAACCTCGTTACACTCACCGCACCGGAAACCTTGTTACACACACCGCACCGGAAACCTCGTTACACTCACTGCACCGGAAACCTCGTTACACACACCGCACCGGAAACCTCGTTACACTCACGCACCGGAAACCTCGTTACACTCACCGCACCGGAAACCTCCTTACACTCACCGCACCGGAAACCTCGTTACACTCACCGCACCGGAAACCTCGTTACACTCACCGCACCGGAAACCTCGTTACGCTCACTACACCGGAAACCTTGTTACACACACCGCACCGGAAACCTCTTTACACACACCGCACCAGAAACCTCGTTACACACACCGCACCGGAAACCTCGTTACACTCACCGCACCGGAAACCTCGTTACACTCACCGCACCGGAAACCTCGTTACACTCACTACACCGGAAACCTTGTTACACACACCGCACCGGAAACCTCTTTACACACACCGCACCAGAAACCTCGTTACACACACCGCACCGGAAACCTCGTTACACTCACCGCACCGGAAACCTCGTTACACTCACCGCACCGGAAACCTCGTTACACTCACTGCACCGGAAACCTCGCTACACTCACCGCAAAGGAAACCTCGTTACACTCACTGCACCGGAAACCTCGTTACACTCACCGCATCGGAAACCTCGTTACACTCACCGCACCGGAAACCTCGTTACACTCACCGCACCGGAAACCTCGTTACACCCACCGCACCGGAAACCTCGTTACACTCACCGCACAGGAAACCTCGTTACACACACCCCACCAAGGAAGCTAAAACACGTTGAAACCGTTGACACACCTGATACAGCAAAGCTGTTCCACCCACCTGACGACACGACCGTCAGGTGACCTGGCGACACGACCGTCAGGTGACCTGGCGATACGATGAACGGGTGACCTTCGTGTGTGAGAAGTGATCAATGTCCCAGGAACAAAAGGTGTTTACTGACGTCTCTCTTAACGACTAGTGTTTACTTACGTCTCTCTTAACGTCTAGTGTTTACTGACGTCTCTCTTAACGTCTAGTGTTTACTGACGTCTCTCTTAACATCTAGTGTTTACTGACGTCTCTCTTAACATCTAGTGTTTACTGACGTCTCTCTTAACGTCTAGTGTTTACTGACGTCTCTCTTAACCAGTTGTCAGAATTCCTTACCAAGGTTTAATTCACGACGCTATGACATGTCAGGCTCATCCTGGAGTACACAGCACCAGCATGGAACCCTCACCTTGTCAAACATCTCAAAAAAATTGAAAACGTGCAAGGGTTGGCAACGAGACTAGTCCAAGAGCTGTGGTTCTATCCTGTAATCTCATGTTAGAGGATAGAACCATTGGAGACATGACAACGACATTCAAAATAATTAGAGGAATTGATTGAGTGAAGTTTTAAATACAGAAAATTCACGGGTATGTCAGGAAGTATATCTTCAGCCTCAGAGGGATCAGGAGTAGACTGACCTGAATAACCAAGTGGTAGGGACAGAATCTACACGCATCTTTAAGAATGGGTATGAATTATGACAGAAATCACGAAGTTATGAGAGATTGAAACCAGCAGCTGCTGGTTAGGAGGCGGGGCCAAGATCTGAGACTCAAGCTGTGCAACCTCGAGTACAAGCAGCACACACACAACCCCGAGTACAAGCAGCACACACACAACCCCGAGTACAAGCAGCACACATACAACCCCGAGTACAAGCAGCACACACACAGGACGTGGTATCATGATGACAGAAGTGCACTCAGTAAAGGTCAGACTTCTATATCTATAACATGACTGTCAGAAATTCAACATAACAACGCTCTCTCTCTCTCTCTCTCTCTCTCTCTCTGTCTGTCTGTCTCTCTCTCTCTTTCTCTCTCTCATACAACGACTAAATAAGCAATAAAAATATAGGTTAAATACCCAGAGAGGTGTTGCTAGTACCTCAGTTCTGGTATTAAAGTGAGAATAAAGATTGTAAATAGTCTATATTAGATCCTTAACTCATAATGTTTTCCCGTGTGAGTAATAACTTGCAGTTCGTGCAAACTGAAACCCTCGGAATTATTCTGTGTCGTCCTAAATCTACTAAGGTGTAGGACTCATCTGTAAAAACCTGCATTTGTGGTCACAGTGGTGGCCCATGCTAACCTCCCTATAAGTAAGTAAGTAAGTAAGTAAGTTTATTCAGGTATACACAAATACAGTTACATAGAATTATCATACATAGCAGCATATGTGTAGAGAACCTGGGATAACCCAAAAAAGTCAGACAGAGTAACTTATTTCCATTGGGGTCCTTTTACCTTATTATTATAATATAAAGGTTATAATATTTTCTTATTATTCTATAATGAAGATAACATCTTATTATCATACTAAAAAGACTATCTACTACACGAGGGTCATTAAGACTATCTACTACACGAGGGTCATTAAGACTATCTACTACACGAGGGTCATTAATAGGAATATGGTAAAATTTACACGTATGTTAGCTAAAAAATAGAAAATCATTCCCCTCCCTTTCTGTAGCTACATTCATCAGACACCTTTTGGCACTCTTCTTGAACTGGTTCACGCTATGACTGGCTTTGACATGTGCGGGCAGTCTGTTCCATTCCTTTATTGCTGTACAATAAAAGGTGTTTGAAGCCTGGCCACTGACTGTGGGTACTACAAAGTTGTGCTCTCTCCCCCTAGTACTATGATTGCTGCGGTTCCCAACCTTGACAAAACTGACAGCAAGATATTCTGGACATTGTTTGTGAGCAATTTTATAAACATGATTTAGCTTCAGTTGTTTTACTCTGTCTTCAACATTCAGCATATCCAACTGCTGTAATTCATCCTGGCCTACATGTTCTCTTGGTCCCAGCCCCAGGATGAATCTTACGATTTTGTTCTGGGTGATTTGCAGTCTATCTTTCAGTTTTTTTGTCAAGGCCGAGTACCAAGAAGAGCAAGCGTAATCCATATGACGTTGTATAAGGGCTAGATATAGGGTCCCGCGAGCCTCAGTAGGTAGACACTGTGCTTGTCTATACAGGAACTTCAGTCTGGCATTCGCTTTCTTTACTACACTGTTCCCTATCAAGTCTCCTAACATGCATGGGTCAAAGGGGATTCCCAGATATTTTACTGATGAAACCAAAGTGATGGGCTCCCCATTACATTGAACATATAGTGTATAACAATATACCTGGTTGGATGAATCTTATTAGAGGCAGCTGGTCCAGTAGTTGACGCACTGGCCTGAGTTTTACGACTAACTTGCCATGGGTTCAAGTCCCATCCGTTCCGTGGTTTGTTTGCAATAGTGTTACTACGATTTCGTGAATCACATTTATGTATGGAGTCTCGGACCCATTATACATTTCTGTAAGCTTTTAACTGAAAGTTAAGACACTTGTTCAACATCTGGGTATCTTTATTGTAGACGTTTCGCCCTCCAGTGGCTTTATCAGTACAGATTCTTGGACATAATTAGAAAACAGAAGACCTAGATACAAAAGATGAGGTAATCAGTCCCTCAGCCTTGGAGGTGGTGTTTACAGCACCATAGTTGTAGAGATTGTATACCTGTCTTGCACAAGCTTTTAACTGCCGCCCACAGGATGGGTACTGGGTGCATGATACTGTTATCAATCTATGTGAAGGGAGATCCTGGGACACGCCTCAAATTAGTAAATTATCGTCTCCAAGATTGTTTGTCGCCAGTAAATGTTCTGAGCGTCACGAGTCGAGGTTTTAATATAGTTGACAGAAGACAAGCTGAGGTGTAATGATAGTATCAACAAGTCATGGTGCAACAGTAAACACAAATACAGTATAATGCGATCCTTTATTGACAAGGGTTCTCCCCACACAGTGAGCTTATCAAGTCACAAACAGATCTGTGAAAGTTAAGAAACATGTGCAACATCTGGGTATCTTTATTGTTGACGTTTCGCCAACCAGTGGCTTTATCAGTACAGATTCTAGGACATAATTAGAAGACATTAGAACTATATACAAAAGATGAGGTAATCAGTCCCTCAGCCTTTGAGTTAGTGTTCACAGCATGGTGGTGGTGGAGATTCTGGAGCACAGGCAAGAAGACTGGCGGTTATATAGGCGTCAGTGGACAAGGACGTGTAGCAGACGAGGGTATAGTTACTAGTAGGTGGGATTCCCCAGTGGAAGTAGGTCCTACCCAAAGGGATGGGATGGGTTAGTTGTAGCAGCCGTGAAGAAGGTTTTGTTGATGTCATCTGAACCAAGATTCCAGATCTACCTGGGTGAGGAGTACGTGAGTGTTAATAGTGTGGAGAGTCAGATGGAGAATGTTGGGCAGGTTGTAGGAAACACGGACCTGCAAGGGACCTGCAGGTCTCAGCAAGGTACCTGCAGGTCCATCTCTAATAGAACCTACCTCTAATACACCTGTTGTCCCTTTTCGCCTAGCAGTAAATAGGTACCTGGGTGTTAGTCACCTTACACCTGTTGTTGTATTAGAGACGGACCTGCAGGTACCTTGTAGGTCCGTCTCTCCTACTTGATAAGCTCACTGTGTGGGCGAAACGTTGTCAGTAAAGGATCGCATTATACTGCATTCGCGTTTATTTTCCCTGGCCCGTGGCCTGGTGGCAAAAGCTCTCGCTTCACACAGTGACTGTCCGGGCTCGATTCCTGGCGAGGGTAGAAACATTGGACGTGTTTCCTTACACCGGTTGTCTATATTCACCCATCAGTAAAATGGGTACCTGGGTGTTAGTGGACTGGGTCACATCCTGGGACAAAATTGACCTAATTTCCCTAAATGCTCTGCATAACAAGGGGCTTTCTATATAGTAGTATGTCACTGATGTCAGCTATGGTCTGTATACCTTGTACATGTACTGGTAGAAATAATGATATTATTATTATTATTATTATTATTATTATTATTATTATTATTATTATTATTATTATTATTATTATTATTAGATTATTTTATCTCTAAGAGTCATGGTGAACTTTCTCTGGATTCCTTCTCATATTGGTTTCAAATACATGATAGTCCTATAGACCTGGTAAGGACATATGCCCTGGGAGAGGAAATAGATTATAATTTTGAGCTGGTCACTGTTTCGAAGACAATATAGAAAACAAAATTTCAGCTGAAATTCATAGACTTGAAACAAAGCAAGAGTGAACCAGTCAATCCATCTATCACCACTCTGTCATGCAGGAAGAGTCACGTGTCCAAATAAGATCATTAGACTCTGGCTCCGTTAAGAGCCACGTAAGTTCCTACGTCTTCTAATAACATTTTCAATTTTCCACTATAATCTACCATGTCCATAATTAATATATCATTTGCTTTATCTATTTCGTAAGGTGAAGTCCAGGATCTTGACTTAATTCATGGTATAACTTAACAAATCTGAGCGAAGCTCAGACCTCCACAACACAATTGTCCTCAAAGATTTGTTTAGTTATACCATGAATTTAGTAAAGCTCCTGGACTTTATCTTACGAAACAAAGAAAATGATATATAAATTATAGACAAGGTAGATTATAGTGGAAAAATGAACATGTTATTAGAAGACGTAGGAACGTACGTGGTTCTTAAGCTTCCAACTTGTACGAGAGTTTGTACCATCTGTTGTTACTCTCTTAAGAAAATGTAAATTTGATCGAGATCTTTCTCAGACGCTGCATCGTTGTGTATTTGATAGCCAGACATGTTTTAAGTAATGTTACTTGATGCACAAGTAAGTAAGTTTGTTCAGGTATACACAAATACGGTCACTTAGATTATCACACATAGCAGAGTTGTGTCAAGGAAGAATAATGTGTTGTAATCGTGGGTTAAATTTTTGGATAACTCTTCACACATATTTAATTGGTGACGTTATTTGAGTAGTGTGTCCCGAGGGCTCTCCGGGCCCCTAATGGACCGGGCCACCGGGGGCATTGACCCCTGGAACACCCTCCAGGTACTTAGACTCAACCAGTTGGTTGTCTTACTAAAAACCCACCATCTCTTGTTTGGAATAAATGCTGAGGATATTTTCCCTTTCGTTAAAATGCGTTACTATATATGGACATTCATATAGAACGAATTACATATTTTATTAAGTTTATCGTGAATAACTAACTTCAATTATATTTTTTTGCCTTCTTATGATAATTTTTCCAAAGTGACGGTAAATTAGACAGGAAAATGAAGTTGACAGTTGTTTTACCTTCCATGGTTTTTATGAGATAAACAGAGAATGCGTCAGCTGATAGGCTTCAAACTTTTGTATTTTACAGACCAAAATGTGGTATTCTTTTCTTGTGGTAACTTGAGAATGTGACTGTTAGTTCTGTTACACTTAGAGGAATATTGGTACTTAGAGGAGTATTGGTACTTAGAGGAGTATTGGTACTTAGAGAAATATTGGTACTTAGAGAAATATTGGTACTTAGAGGAATATTGGTAATTAGAGAAATATTGGTACTTAGAGAAATATTGGTACTTAGAGGAATATTGGTACTTAGAGGAATATTGGTACTTAGAGGAATATTGGTACTTAGAGGAATATTGGTACTTAGAGGAATATTGGTACTTAGAGGAATATTGCTACTTAGAGGAATATTGGTACTTAGAGGAATATTGGTACTTAGAGGAATATTGGTACTTAGAGGAATATTGGTACTTAGAGGAATATTGGTACTTAGAGGAATATTGGTACTTAGAGGAATATTGCTACTTAGAGGAATATTGCTACTTAGAGGAATATTGGTACTTAGAGGAATATTGGTACTTAGAGGAATATTGGTACTTAGAGGAATATTGGTACTTAGAGGAATATTGCTACTTAGAGGAATATTGGTACTTAGAGGAATATTGGTGCTTAGAGGAATATTGGTGCTTAGAGGAATATTGCTACTTAGAGGAATATTGGTACTTAGAGGAATATTGGTGCTTAGAGGAATATTGGTACTTAGAGGAATATTGGTACTTAGAGGAATATTGCTACTTAGAGGAATATTGCTACTTAGAGGAATATTGGTGCTTAGAGGAATATTGGTGCTTAGAGGAATATTGCTACTTAGAGGAATATTGGTGCTTAGAGGAATATTGGTGCTTAGAGGAATATTGCTACTTAGAGGAATATTGGTGCTTAGAGAAATATTGGTGCTTAGAGGAATATTGCTACTTAGAGGAATATTGGTGCTTAGAGGAATATTGCTACTTAGAGGAATATTGGTACTTAGAGGAATATTGGTACTTAGAGGAATATTGGTGCTTAGAGGAATATTGGTGCTTAGAGGAATATTGGTACTTAGAGGAATATTGGTACTTAGAGGAATATTGCTACTTAGAGGAATATTGGTGCTTAGAGGAATATTGCTACTTAGAGGAATATTGCTACTTAGAGGAATATTGGTACTTAGAGGAATATTGGTGCTTAGAGGAATATTGGTGCTTAGAGGAATATTGGTACTTAGAGGAATATTGGTACTTAGAGGAATAACACAATTATTGATCTGTGTTGGTACCAGGTTGCCAGAGTTTTTTTATTATTAAATTGTTTATTTTCTGCGCGATAACTTGAAAACGCCTCTTCCGAACGTCTTCAAACTTACAACATGATGCATAAAAGACTCGCCATGGGTTCAACCCCCACCCGTTCCCTGGTTTGTGAGTTTAGGTAAACTTGAGAATGCCGCTTCTGATCAGCTTCAAACTCCCACCACATGTGTTAGTTTGCACCTGTTGTCTCTCGTCACCTAGCAGTCAGTAGGTACCCCGGGTGTTAGTTTGCACCTGCTGTCTCTCTTCACCTAGCAGTCAGTAGGTACCCCAGGTGTTAGTTTGTACCTGCTGTCTCTGTTCACCTAGCAGTCAGTATGTACCCCGGGTGTTAGTCAGTTTGTCCCTGCTGTCTCTGTTCACCTAGCAGTCAGTAGGTACCCCGGATGTTAGTCAGTTTGTCCCTGCTGTCTCTGTTCACCTAGCAGTCAGTAGGTACCCCGGATGTTAGTCAGTTTGTACCTGCTGTCTCTGATCACCTAGCAGTAAGTAGGTACCCCGGGTGTTAGTCAGTTTGTACCTGCTGTCTCTGTTCACCTAGCAGTAAGTAGGTACCCCGGGTGTTAGTTTGTACCTGCTGTCTCTGTTCACCTAGCAGTAAGTAGGTACCCGGGGTGTTTGTCAGTTTGTACCTGCTGTCTCTGTTCACCTAGCAGTAAGTAGGTACCCCGGGTGTTAGTCAGTTTCTACCTCCTGTCTCTGTTCACCTAGCAGTAAGTAGGTACCCCGGGTGTTAGTTTGTACCTGCTGTCTCTGTTCACCTAGCAGTCAGTGGGTACCCAGAGTGTTAGCCAGTTTGTACCTGCTGTCTCTCTTCACCTAGCAGTAAGTAGGTACCCCGGGTGTTAGTTTATATCTGCGGTCTCTGTACACTTAGCAGTCAGTAGGTACCCCAGGTGTTAGTCAGTTTGTACCTGCTGCTTTTATTCACCTAGCAGTAAGTAGGCACCCCGGGTATTAGTCATTTTGTACCTGCTATCTTCGTTCACCTAGCAGCCAGTAGGTACCCCGGGTGTTAGTCAGTTTGTACCTGCTGTCTCTGTTCACCTAGCAGTCAGTAGGTACCCCGGGTGTTAGTCAGTTTGTACCTGCTGTCTCTGTTCACCAAGCAGTGAGTAGGTACCCCGAGTGTTAGTCAGTTTGTACCTGCTGTCTCTGTTCACCTAGCAGTAAGTAGGTTCCCCGGGTGTTAGTCAGTTTGTACCTGCTGTCTCTGTTCACCTAGCAGTAAGTAGGTACCCCGGGTGTTAGTCGGTTTGTACGAGCTGACTGTTCACCTAGCAGTAAGTAGGTACCCCGGGCGTTAGTCAGTTTGTACCTGCTGTCTCTGTTCACCTAGCAGTAATTAGGTACCCCGGGTGTTAGTCAGTTTGTGCCTGCTGTCTCTGTTCACTTAGCAGTAAGTAGGTACCCCGGGTATTTGTCAGTTTGTACCTGCTGTCTCTGTTCACCTAGCAGTAAGTAGGTACTCCGGGTGTTGGTCAGTTTGTACCTGCTGTCTCTGTTCACCTAGCAGTCAGTGGGTACCCCGGGTGTTAGTCAATCTGTACCTGCTGTCTCTGTTCACCTAGCAGTCAGTAGGTACCCCGGGTGTTAATCAGTTTGTACCTGCTGTCTCTGTACACGTAGCAGTCAGTAGGTACCCCGGGTGTTAGTCAGTTCGTACCTGCTGTCTCTCTTCACCTAGCAGTAAGTAGGTACCCCGGGTGTTAGTCAGTTTGTACCTGCTGTCTCCGTTCACCTAGCTGTCAGTAGGTACCCCGGGTGTTAGTCAGTTTGTACCTGCTGTCTCTGTTCACCTAGCAGTCAGTAGGTACCCCGGGTGTTAGTCAGTTTGTGCCTGCTGTCTCTCTTCACCTAGCAGTAAGTAGGTACCCCGGGTGTTAGTCAGTTTGCACCTGCTGTCTCTGTTCACCTAGCAGTAAGTAGGTACCCCGGGTGTTTGTCAATTTGTACCTGCTGTCTCTGTTCACCTAGCAGTCAGTAGGTACCCCGGGTGTTAATCAGTTTGTACCTGCTGTCTCTGTACACGTAGCAGTCAGTAGGTACCCCGGGTGTTAGTCAGTTCGTACCTGCTGTCTCTCTTCACCTAGCAGTAAGTAGGTAGCCCGGGTGTTAGTCAGTTTGTACCTGGTGTCTCCATTCACCTAGCAGTAAGTAGGTACCCCGGGTGTTAGTCAGTTTGTACCTGCTGTCTCCGTTCACCTAGCAGTCAGTAGGTACCCCGGGTGTTAGTCAGTTTGTACCTCCTGTCTCTGTTCACCTAGCAGTCAGTAGGTACCCCGGGTGTTAGTCAGTTTGTGCCTGCTGTCTCTCTTCACCTAGCAGTAAGTAGGTACCCCGGGTGTTAGTCAGTTTGTACCTGCTGTCTCTGTTCACCTAGCAGTAAGTAGGTACCCTGGGTGTTAGTTTGTACCTGCTGTCTCTGTTCACCTAGCAGTAAGTAGGTTCCCCGGGTGTTAGTCAGTTTGTACCTGCTGTCTCTGTTCACCTAGCAGTCAGTAGGTACCCCGGGTGTTAGTCAGTTTGTGCCTGCTGTCTCTCTTCACCTAGCAGTAAGTAGGTACCCCGGGTGTTAGTCAGTTTGTACCTGCTGTCTCTGTTCACCTAGCAGTAAGTAGGTACCCTGGGTGTTAGTTTGTACCTGCTGTCTCTGTTCACCTAGCAGTAAGTAGGTTCCCCGGGTGTTAGTCAGTTTGTACCTGCTGTCTCTGTTCACCTAGCAGTAAGTAGGTACCCCGGGTGTTAGTCAGTTTGTACGAGCTGACTGTTCACCTAGCAGTAAGTAGGTACCCCGGGCGTTAGTCAGTTTGGACCTGCTGTCTCTGTTCACCTAGCAGTAAGTAGGTACCCTGGGTGTTAGTTTGTACCTGCTGTCTCTGTTCACCTAGCGGTAAGTAGGTACCCGGGTGTTAGTCATTTTACACCTGCTGTCCCTGTTCACCTAGCAGTAAGTAGGTACCCGGGTGTTAGTCATTTTACACCTGCTGTCCCTGTTCACCTAGCAGTAAGTAGGTACCCGGGTGTTAGTCATTTTACACCTGCTGTCCCTGTTCACCTAGCAGTAAGTAGGTACCCGGGTGTTAGCCATTTTACACCTGCTGTCCCTGTTCACCTAGCAGTAAGCAGGTACCCGAGTGTTAGTTACTCGGCAGGAGATGCAACATTCCCCCGATAAAAAGAAGGGGCGCCACGAGTACACTGAGAGACAACACTGTAAGTGTCCGGGGCCCAAGACTGTTCAAGTGCCTCCCAGCATACATGAGGGGGATTACCAATAGACCCCTGACTGTCTTCAAGAAGACACTGGGCTGGCACTTAAAGTCAGTACCTGACCAACCGGGCTGTGGTTCGTACGTCAGCTTGCGTGCGGCCAGCAGTAAGAGCCTGGTTGATCAGACCCTGATCCACCATTAGGTCTGGACTCAGACCGGGCTGCGGGGTCGTTGACCCCCGAAACCCTCTCCAGGTAAATTCCAGGTAAACCTTACACCTGCTGTCCCCGTTCACCTAGCAGTAAGTAGGTACCCGGGTGTTAGGGTGTTAGTCACCTTGTGCCTGCTGTCTTTATTTACCTAGCAGTAAATAGGTACCTAAGTGTTAATCACCTTACACATGCTATCTTTGCTCACCTAGCAGTAATTAGGTACTCATGTGTTAGTTACCTTACACCTGTTGTCCCTGTGTTACCTTACACCTGTTGTCCCTGTTCCCCTTTCAGTAAGTAGGTACACGAGTTTTAGCCGACTGTTGTGGATTGCATCCTGGGGGAGACAGGATTATAGGCTTCCAATAGAATTAAGCCAGACTGATGACATGGCTTTACTGGCTTATCCTGGTTACTAAGCCTCTGAGTTCATAAATCAGACATAATCGTCGTTTTGATCTCCAGCTGTTGAATTTCTTAGGAGGGTTGGGGTGTAGCTCATGGGTCCCTTGGAGGCGTTGAGACGCAGTTCTGCGTCAACAGGGTTTTGAAGATCGCCTACTTGGCCTCTTACGTGGGTTGTGGTAGAAGGGGCTGAGGTTATATGATAAAGGACAGACCTCCCTGGGGTCGTGCACTGATTGCAACATGTATGGTTCTCGTAACACCCCAGAAAAATAAGTCACAATGTGTGACTTTTTTATTAACTCTAGGTCAAATCTACTAAATTTATCACCAATATATACCCAAAACTATTATTTTTTTTAGGAACCATTGTACAATGGTGGGATTAAGCGCTTAGTTTTGATTGTAATATTAATATTCAATGATGTAAGAGTCTGTCAAAACCATGTATAGAGAGTCTGAGTAAAAGATTTTATTGAGATGAATAACCCAGAGGGTTAGTAACTCAGATGTTGCCTCTCAAGTGAACATGGGCAACTGGTAAGAAAATATGTCTAAGAGGATATTATAAGTGACAGCTTTACCTCTCCTAGGTGCTAGCGATCACATGCTCCTGAGTTTATTATACCTTGTGAAATTACAGCGGTGAAGCAGCATGGAAAGGACGGAAGAAACTAAACTTATAAAGAAGGGACTACAAAGGCATGAGGCATTTCCTGTATGAAGTGCAGTGAGAAAGAGAACTAGACGGAAAGACAGTGAATGAAATGATGGAATATATGGACAAAAAGTGCAGGGAGGCAGAGGAGAAGTTCGTATTAAGGAACAACCAAAACAATAGGAAGACCATAGAGAGAGCCCATGGTTTACCCAGAGGAGTAGAGAGGTCAAAGCCAAATGTATTAGAGCATGCAAAAAATATAGAAGGCAAAGGACTCAGGAAAACAAGGAGATAAGCCGGAGATTCAGAAACGAATGTGCATGTATAAGGAGAGAGGCCCAGTGGAAATTTGAGGATGGCATAGCATCAAAAGCCAGATCAGACTCAGAGTTGTTATATAGTCACATCAGAAGGTAAATAGTCAGGGATTAGGTAATCAGGATAAACAAGGAAGGTGGGAACCTCACAGAGAATTACCAAAAGTCTGTAAAGAGCTTAGCACCAGATTTACAGAAATTTTCTCATAGTAGCCAGAAAAGATCCCTTCAAACCGAGGCAAAAAGAGTACACCAGCAAGTGTTGCACACACAATGTACACAACCGGAGAGGTGAAGAAACTGTTTAAAGGTGGTGGCACCAGATAATATATCTCCATGGGTCCTGAGAGAGGAAACAGAGGTACTGTGTGTGCTGATGGCAACAATCTTCAACATTTCTATCGAAACAGTAACAGCCAGAGGTGTGGAAGACAGCAAATGTAGTCCCAATTTTTAACTTTAAAGAGACAGACAGGCAGCACTGAACTACAGACCAGTGTTACTGACACGTACAGTATGTAAAGTTATGGAGAAGATTATCAGGACAAGGGTGGTGGAGCACCTAGAAAAAAAATGGTACCAACAATACCACCAGTCCGATAACATTCTTCTTTGCAAATATACAGGGTCTAAAGCCAGCAACAAACAACAAAATACCTTTCATCCGTGGACTGCTTGCAGAGGCAAAGGCAATGTTCGCGGCTTTCACTGAGACCCACATAAAGGATCACTTGGACAACGAAATATGGATCCCAGGTTACAACCTATACAGATGTGACAGAGTGAACAGGCAAAAGGGGGGGGGGGGGGTTGGCCTGTACATTGCAGAGTCACTTGTTTGCACAGAACTGCTTAATGCCTCAAATGATGTAGTGGAAGTTTTAGCAGTAAAGGTCGAGAACCAAAACCTAGTCATTGTGGTAGTCTACAAGCCTCCGGATGCAACATCCCAGCAATTCCAGGAACAGCTGTTAAAAATTGACCACTGTCTGGAAAATCTTCCAGCTCCTGCACCCAACATCTTGCTCCTGGGGGATTTCAACTTAAGGCACCTAAAATGGAGGAATATAGCAAATAATATTGTTGCAGTAATAACACCAGGAGGCAGCTCTGATGAAAACTCACACTCACACGAGCTTTTAAATCTCTGCACAAAATTCAATTTAAACCAGCAAATAATAGAGCCTACTAGACTGGAGAATACTCTAGACCTCATCTTCACTAACAATGATGATCTGATAAGAAATGTCACCATATCAAAAACAATATACTCAGATCACAACATAATTGAGGTTCAGTCATGTATGCGCGGAGCCCCAGACCGACATAATGAGAATAGTCACGAGGGAGCATTCACCAAATTCAACTTCAATAACAAAAACATAAAGTGGGACCAAGTAAACCAAGTCCTAACCGATATAAGCTGGGAAGATATACTAAGCAACACAGACCCCAACTTATGCCTAGAACAGATTAACTCGGTGGCACTCGATGTATGCACAAGGCTTATTCCTCTAAGAAAAAGGAGGAGTAGATGTAAAATAAAAAGAGACAGGCGCTCTCTTTACAGGCGACGGAAAAGAATAACAGAGCGGCTAAAAGAGGTCAATATATCTGAAATGCGTAGGGAGAAACTGGTCAGAGAAATAGCAAGCATCGAACTTAAGCTAAAAGAATCCTTTAGGAGTCAGGAATCGCGGGAAGAACTAAAAGCCATAAATGAAATCGAAAGAAACCCAAAGTATTTCTTCTCCTATGCCAAATCAAAATCGAGAACAACGTCCAGTATTGGGCCCCTACTTAAACAAGATGGGTCCTACACAGATGACAGCAAGGAAATGAGTGAGCTACTCAAGTCCCAATATGACTCAGTTTTTAGCAAGCCGCTAACCAGACTGAGAGTCGAAGATCAAAATGAATTTTTTATGAGAGAGCCACAAAATTTGATTAACACAAGCCTATCCGATGTTATCCTGACGCCAAATGACTTCGAACAGGCGATAAATGACATGCCCATGCACTCTGCCCCAGGGCCAGACTCATGGAACTCTGTGTTCATCAAGAACTGCATGAAGTCCCTATCACGAGCCTTTTCCATCCTATGGAGAGGGAGCATGGACACGGGGGTCGTCCCACAGTTACTAAAAACAACAGACATAGCCCCACTCCACAAAGGGGGCAGTAAAGCAACAGCAAAGAACTACAGACCAATAGCACTAACATCCCATATCATAAAAATCTTTGAATGGGTCCTAAGAAGCAAGATCACCACCCATCTAGAAACCCATCAGTTACACAACCCAGGGCAACATGGGTTTAGAACAGGTCGCTCCTGTCTGTCTCAACTATTGGATCACTACGACAAGGTCCTAAATGCACTAGAAGACAAAAAGAATGCAGATGTAATATATACAGACTTTGCAAAAGCCTTCGACAAGTGTGACCATGGCGTAATAGCGCACACAATGCGTGCTAAAGGAATAACAGGAAAAGTCGGTCGATGGATCTATAATTTCCTCACTAACAGAACACAGAGAGTAGTCGTCAACAGAGTAAAGTCCGAGGCAGCTACGGTGAAAAGCTCTGTTCCACAAGGCACAGTACTCGCTCCCATCTTGTTCCTCATCCTCATATCCGACATAGACAAGGATGTCAGCCACAGCACCGTGTCTTCCTTTGCAGATGACACCCGAATCTGCATGACAGTGTCTTCCATTGCAGACACTGCAAGGCTCCAGGCGGACATCAACCAAATCTTTCAGTGGGCTGCAGAAAACAATATGAAGTTCAACGATGAGAAATTTAAATTACTCAGATATGGTAAACATGAGGAAATTAAATCTTCATCAGAGTACAAAACAAATTCTGGCCACAAAATAGAGCGAAACACCAACGTCAAAGACCTGGGAGTGATTATGTCGGAGGATCTCACCTTCAAGGACCATAACATTGTATCAATCGCATCTGCTAGAAAAATGACAGGATGGATAATGAGAACCTTCAAAACTAGGGAGGCCAAGCCCATGATGACACTCTTCAGGTCACTTGTTCTATCTAGGCTGGAATATTGCTGCACTCTAACAGCACCTTTCAAGGCAGGTGAAATTGCCGACCTAGAAAATGTACAGAGAACTTTCACGGCGCGCATAACGGAGATAAAACACCTCAATTACTGGGAGCGCTTGAGGTTCCTAAACCTGTATTCCCTGGAACGCAGGAGGGAGAGATACATGATTATATACACCTGGAAAATCCTAGAGGGACTAGTACCGAACTTGCACACGAAAATCACTCACTACGAAAGCAAAAGACTTGGCAGACGATGCACCATCCCCCCAATGAAAAGCAGGGGTGTCACTAGCACGTTAAGAGACCATACAATAAGTGTCAGGGGCCCAAGACTGTTCAACTGCCTCCCAGCACACATAAGGGGGATTACCAACAGACCCCTGGCAGTCTTCAAGCTGGCACTGGACAAGCACCTAAAGTCAGTTCCTGATCAGCCGGGCTGTGGCTCGTACGTTGGTTTGCGTGCAGCCAGCAGCAACAGCTTGGTTGATCAGGCTCTGATCCACCAGGAGGCCTGGTCACAGACCGGGCCGCGGGGGCGTTGACCCCCGGAAGTCTCTCCAGGTAAACTCCAGGTAATACATGACAACCACCACAGCTTCAGGGATGGAAAATACTGTGTCACAAACCTATTGGATTTCTTCAGGTTAAGAGAAGTAGAACAGGAGAGAGAGAGAGAGAGAGAGAGAGGGGGGGGGTGATGTGCAGACTGCATTTTCTTAGACTGCAAGAAGGCTTGTGACACAGTACTCCATAAGAGACTGGTACAAAAGCTAGAGGAGCAGGGAGGAATAACAGAAAAAACACTACAGTGGATCAGGAAATACCTGACAGGAAGGAAACAAGTGATGGTACATGACGAAGTGCTGGAGTGGGCGCATGTGACGAGTGGGGTTCTGCACGGTTCATTCCTAGAGCCGGTGCTGTTTCTTGTATACGTCAATGATATGACAGAAAGGATAGAGTCACTGGAGTGCGATAAAATTAATGAATTTAGAAACAACTCACTCAGAAGTGTTCAAGAAATGGCTAAGTATTTTATCCACAGTGGTATATTACAGACCATTCTGGAGAAATACCCTGACTTTGCTAGCTGTAAATAAAGCATTACCACATGTGTGTGTGTGTGTGTGTGTGTGTGTGTGTGTGTGTGTGTGTGTGTGTGTGTGTGTGTGTGTGTGTGTGTGTGTGTGTGTGTGTGTGTGACTCAACAATCAATATTTGCACCAATAACTCACTACAGTTGTGACCGGGTGTGGAAGTGTGAATTGCTCATTACTCTAAAATTTGTTCATGACTGTAGCCATGTATAAACGTAAGTAACCATTCTTACAGTAAAGTAAAAGGACACAAGTGCAACTAATGTGACATTTATTGTGGCAACGTTTCGCTCTCCAGGAGCTTTATCAAGCCATTACAAACAATACATGGACACAGAGGGTATATAAAGGCTCAGAGTGAGGTGCAATACTAGTGAGGTAACATTTCGATGTTCACTAGTGGTAGTAGTAGTAGTAGTAGTAGTAGTCGTAGTAGTGGTAGTGACAAAAGTAATACAATATGATAGAGCAATTAATTCGTACAAGAGTAAAAGGATATAAAAGCTATTACTTGGGTAACATAAAAATAGGTTGGACAAATATAGACAGGAAAGAGGCAGCTTGTTTCAGTGTTCACTCTCTGTAATGTGCTTTGTGTAGTATAACAGGAGAGACTATGTGATGGCAGGGTTTACTGTTTTCAGGAGGATTCTTGCTAAGACTTCGGAGATGGTGAAGCTGCCGTTGTTTTGTTTAATTGTATTCGAAACAGCGATCAGTGCTGATTCGAGGCACTTGCGTCTGCGGAAATTAGTTTCTTTGATCACTAATTGGGCGTCTCTGAATTTCATGAGATGATTGGTGGAATTTCGGTGTTGTACGCAGGCGTTGTTCAAGTTATCGTTCCTACATGCGTAAATGTGTTCATTGAGGCGGGTGTCGAGGTTTCTTGCTGTTTCACCTACGTAAATCTTGTCATAGCCTCCACAGGGTATAGTGTAAACTCCTGCATTGACTGGTTCGTGGTGCTTGGATTGTGTCCTGGTTAGATCCTTTATTGAAGTGCTAGAAGCGATGGCGACTCTGGTGTTAGCTTGTGAAAGTACTTTTGAGGCGTTCAGTGCAACCTGGCTGTTGGGAAGAATTATAACTTTGTTGGGAGTGGTGTTGATGCGTGGAGAATTAATGATCTGAAGAGCTCTTTTCTTGCAGTCTTTGATGAAAAAAGAAGGAAAATGTAACTCAGTGAATGTTTGGTGAATATATGTACATTCCTCGTCAAGAAACTCAGGACTGCAAATTCGGTATGCTCTTAGGAAAAACCCGATGATGATGCCTCTTTTGGTCTTGGTATCTTGGTATCCAGTCAGGGTACCAAGACCAAAAGAGGCATCATCATCGGGTTTTTCCTAAGAGCATACCGAATTTGCAGTCCTGAGTTTCTTGACGAGGAATGTACATATATTCACCAAACATTCACTGAGTTACATTTTCCTTCTTTTTTCATCAAAGACTGCAAGAAAAGAGCTCTTCAGATCATTAATTCTCCACGCATCAACACCACTCCCAACAGTTATAATTCTTCCCAACAGCCAGGTTGCACTGAACGCCTCAAAAGTACTTTCACAAGCTAACACCAGAGTCGCCATCGCTTCTAGCACTTCAATAAAGGATCTAACCAGGACACAATCCAAGCACCACGAACCAGTCAATGCAGGAGTTTACACTATACCCTGTGGAGGCTATGACAAGATTTACGTAGGTGAAACAGCAAGAAACCTCTACACCCGCCTCAATGAACACATTTACGCATGTAGGAACGATAACCTGAACAACGCCTGTGTACAACACCGAAATTCCACCAATCATCTCATGAAATTCAGAGACGCCCAATTAGTGATCAAAGAAACTAATTTCCGCAGACGCAAGTGCCTCGAATCAGCACTGATCGCTGTTTCGAATACAATTAAACAAAACAACGGCAGCTTCACCATCTCCGAAGTCTTAGCAAGAATCGTCCTGAAAACAGTAAACCCTGCTATCACATAGTCTGGAGAGGTTACAGGCCTGGTATGAAAAATGGCTCCTAAAGTTTAACATCACCAAATGCAAAGTTATGAAGCTTGGGGAAGGGCAAAGAAAGCCGCAGACAGAGTATAGGCTTAACCTGGAGTTTGCCTGGAGAGAATTCCGGGGGTCAACGCCCCCGCGGCCCGGTCTGTGACCAGGGGGGAAAGGCTGCAAACCTCACTCAAGGAGAAGGACCCTGGGGCGAATATCATACTAAACATATCTCCCCCAGGCGCAAATCAACCAAATAACTGCTGCAGTTCATGCGCTTCTGGCAGTTCCAAGAATAGCGATTGAACGTCTAAGGAAGGAGTCATTCATGACACTGTAACACCGTGTATGTCAGACCCATATTGAAATACGCAGCTCCAGTATGGAACCCACACCTGGTCAAGCACATCAAGAAACTGGAGAAAGTGCAGAGGTTTGCAACAAGACTAGTCTCGGAGCTAAAGGGATATGTCATGAGAAGTTAAGGGAACTCAACCTGATGACGCTGGAGGACTAGGGGGATATGATAACGACGTACAAAATATCAAGAACTGACAAGGTGAACAGGGACAGAATGTCTGAGAGATGGGAAATAGGAACGAACGAACACAACTGGAAGTTTAAAACTCAGAATAAAAATAGAGATGTTTGGAAGTATTTCTTCAGTCACAGAGCTGTCAGGAAGCGAAACAATCTGGAGTGAGAAATGGTATGGTGACACCAACAAGATGTGGAAAAAGACACATGTACAGTTCAGGACATTTATTAAAGGAAACGTTTCGCCACTAGTGGCTTCTTCAGTCCTAATACACCACTACTTGGGGTGGCCCGGTGGCCTGGTGGCTAAAGCCCCGCTTCACACACGGAGGGCCCGGGTTCGATTCCCGGCGGGTGGAAACATTTCGACACGTTTCCTTACACCTGTTGTCCTGTTCACCTAGCAGCAAATAGGTACCTGGGTGTTAGTCGACTGGTGTGGGTCGCATCCTGGGGGACAAGATTAAGGACCCCAATGGAAATAAGTTAGACAGTCCTCGATGACGCACTGACTTTCTTGGGTTATCCTGGGTGGCTAACCCTCCGGGGTTAAAAATCCGAACGAAATCTTATCTTATCTTATCTTACTTGGAAAAGACCCGGGCCGGAAAAATACCGGCGAATAAAATAAAAAAAAAAAGTCCAAATACAGAGATAACTAAGAAAAAGAGTATATATAGTGACGCACTGGAGAGTGAAATGGTAGAGGCACAATCCATACATAGCTTTAAGAAGAAGTACGACAGGGCTCTTGAAGTCGGGAGAGTGGACTTGGTAGCGGGCAGCTACCAAGGAGCTGTAAATCGACCCCTGCAACCACATATAGGAGAGTACCCACCCCGGGCACAAACCCAGTTCCCTTGGTTGCTAGCCCGAGGCGCTACCACTGAGTAACGGAGCCAACAACTGGTTAATTAAACCGCTGAATAAACAAACAGTTGAACTACTTTGCAAATTAAACAACTAATTAAAAACAGACAAGAGAGCTGTTATCTTATCTTACGTCATATTATAGGTTGATGCACCATGCAGGCTGTGATTCACAAAATTTAACAGCCAGGTACCTATTTCCTGCTAGGTTACCAGGGGCTAGACATAATGCCGAAGTTAAAACTCTTGACCAGTTGTATCACTGAGAATTTCAGTTGGCAGAAGCAAAATGTGGAAGTTTAAAGCTGAAAATACTCTGGCCGAGGTATGTGGCACTGCCCTACCTTGCTACCTTCATGTTGCTTTAACAACCCTCAGTCTCAGTAACTAGATACTCTCCTCTTTCTAGCTTCCAGCCTGATTACCTACCATCCCAGAGGAACTATGTGAACCTTGCGGGTTTAGTGGTTCATCGAGATAACAGTAATAATAGTAAGAACTCTGGCAACTGTGTGGGATCAGTGTGTGTGCCAAGCTCTCCTACACTGCCACACAACACTACTTAAATACTGTATAAATATACAATATTTTAGCATATTGTGGCAGTTGAGGATTGTTGTTACATTAGTTGGTGTCAAACTGCCAGACATGAGGGGTTGTAAATGGATGTATTAAGGTAGTGAGAGTGTGTTGTAAGGCAGCAGTGCTCTGATACACACGAGTAACCTCCATCATTCACGCTGTCTACACTCGTACTTGCGCACTTCAGTCTTAACACTGGTATAGTGCGCACATTTCGCTCTACCCTGCCATCACCATCGATGACGATATCCCATCATTGTTTCCCCGGGACGTTCGCCATACATAATTAAGCAGTTAATTACCATTCATCATGACCTAATTCCTGTTCTGCGTATTTCAACGGTCTGAGGAAGACCGGTCACTAACTCTGCCTTTTGAGTCTACTGGGGTTTCAGGCGTGGAACTTTAACTCACTTCACTGTGAACTTTTTTTTCTCTCTACGTTTCTCTTCTCGAAGGGAACTCTTCTTCCCTTTCCAATTCTTGCCAGTGTTGGGGCGCTGTTTCTCTGCTAGAGACTGGGAAGCCAAGCTCAATACGGCTCAAGCAATGCTGGCCCTATAAACCCCCAACAAAGAAAGAAAGAAAGGAAAAAGAAAGTTGTCACTGCATCACTACACTTGTGGTGACAGTGACGCACTCCAGCTACGTTACTACACTGTTGTGGTGACAGTGACGCACTCCAGCTACGTTACTACACTGTTGTGGCGACAGTGACGCTCTTCTGCTACGTTACTACACTGTTGTGGTGACAGTGACGCACTCCAGCTACGTTACTACACTGTTGTGGTGACTGACGCACTCCAGCTACGTTACTACACTGTTGTGGTGACAGTGACGCACTCCAGCTACGTTACTACACTGTTGTGGCGACAGTGACGCTCTTCTGCTACGTTACTACACTGCTGTGGTGACAGTGACGCACTCCAGCTACGTTACTACACTGTTGTGGGGACAGTGACGCACTCCAGCTACGTTACTACACTGTTGTGGCGACAGTGACGCACTCCAGCTACGTTACTACACTGTTGTGGCGACAGTGACGCTCTTCTGCTACGTTACTACACTGTTGTGGGGACAGTGACGCACTCCAGCTACGTTACTACACTGTTGTGGTGACAGTGACGCACTTCAGCTACGTTACTACACTGTTGTGGCGACAGTGACGCTCTTCTGCTACGTTACTACACTGCTGTGGTGACAGTGACGCACTCCAGCTACGTTACTACACTGCTGTGGTGACAGTGACGCACTCCAGCTACGTTACTACACTGTTGTAGTGACAGTGACGCTCTTCTGCTACGTTACTACACTGCTGTGGTCACAGTCACACTCCTACATCACTGCTGTGGTGACAGTGACACTTTTATATCACTGCTATGGTGACAGTGACACTCCTACATCACTGCTGTGGTGACAGTGACACTCCTACATCACTGCTGTGGTGACAGTGACACTCCTACATCACTGCTGTGGTGACAGTGACACTCCTACATCACTGCTGTGGTGACAGTGACACTCCTACATCACTGCTGTGGTGACAGTGACACTCCTACATCACTGCTGTGGTGACAGTGACACTCCTACATCACTGCTGTGGTGACAGTGACACTCCTACATCACTGCTGTGGTGACAGTGACACTCCTACATCACTGCTGTGGTGACAGTGACACTCCTACATCACTGCTGTGGTGACAGTGACACTCCTACACCACTGCTGTGGTGACAGTGGCACTCCTATATCACTGCTGTGGTGACAGTGGCACTCCTACATCACTGCTGTGGTGACAGTGACACTCTTACATCACTGCTGTGGTGACAGTGACACTCCTACACCACTGCTGTGGTGACAGTGACACTCCTATATCACTGCTGTGGTGACAGTGGCACTCCTACATCACTGCTGTGGTGACAGTGACACTCCTACATCACTGCTGTGGTGACAGTGACACTCTTACATCACTGCTGTGGTGACAGTGACACTCGTTATAAGCTGGTGAACATCTTACAAGTCACTGGATGGAGATGCAGGACGATGAACCTGAGTGAGTATGGAAATAACTCGATCTTGGTGTTCTGGTGACCAAGGCTGCCTTCTCCAGGTGACCCAGGCTGCCTTCTCCAGGTGACCCAGGCTGCCTTCTCCAGGTGACCCAGGCTGCCTTCTCCTGGTGACCCAGGCAGCCTTTCCCTGGTGACCCCAGGCTGCCTTCCCCTGGTGACCCAGGCAGCCTTTCCCTGGTGACCCCGGGCTGCCTTCCCCTGGTGACCCAGGCAGCCTTTCCCTGGTGACCCCAGGCTGCCTTCCCCTGGTGACCCCAGGCTGCCTTCCCCTGGTGATCCAGGCAGCCTTTCCCTGGTGACCCCAGGCTGCCTTCCCCTGGTGACCCCAAGCTGCCTTCCCCTGGTGACCCCAGGCTGCCTTCCCCTGGTGACCCAGGCAGCCTTTCCCTGGTGACCCCAGGCTGCCTTCCCCTGGTGACCCCAGGCTGCCTTCCCCTGGTGACCCCAGGCTGCCTTCCCCTGGTGACCCCAGGCTGCCTTCCCCTGGTGACCCCAGGCTGCCTTCCCCTGGTGACCCCAGGCTGCCTTCCCCTGGTGACCCCAGGCTGCCTTCCCCTGGTGACCCCAGGCTGCCTTCCCCTGGTGACCCAGGCTGCCTTCCCCTGGTGACCCCAGGCTGCCTTCCCCTGGTGACCCCAGGCTGCCTTCCCCTGGTGACCCCAGGCTGCCTTCCCCTGGTGACCTCAGGCTGCCTTCCCCTGGTGACCCCAGGCTGCCTTCCCCTGGTGACCCCAGGCTGCCTTCCCCTGGTGATCCAGGCTGCCCTTCCCTGCTGACCTAGGCTACCTTACCCTGGTGACCCAGGCTACCCTTCCCAGCTGACCCAGGCTGCCTTCCCCTGCTGACTCAGGCTGGCCTTCCTTGCCTGTCCAGGCTGCCTTCCTTGCTGTCCAGGCTGCCATCAACTGGCAGTCCAGGTAACCTTTCCCTGGCAGTCCAGGCATCCTTCTTGACTGTCCAGACTGCTTCTCACTGGCTGTCCAGGCTGCATTTCCCTGGCAGCCGAGGATTCCTTCCCATGGCAGTCCAGGCTGCCTTTCCCTGGCTGTCCAGGCTGCCTTCTTGGCTGTCCAGACTGCCCTCCTGGCTGTTCAGGCTGCCTTTTCCTGGCTGTCTAACTGGCCTTTTCCTGGTTGTCCAGGCTGCCTTCCACTGACAATTCAGGCTGCTTTCCCCTGGCAGTCCCCTCAAGGAAGGTTCCTTGATGCTGGTGAGGGGCTCTTGATCTAGGGAACTGGATTTGTGCTCCAGTTCCCTGAACTGAGTCTGGAATACCTTCCATCTCCCTCCCCACAGGCGCTGTATAATTCTATGGGTTTAGTGCTCCCCCATGTTTATAATTATCCACTGGCAGTCCAAGTGGCCTTTTCCAGGCAGTTCAAGCAGCCTTTCCCTGGCATTCCAGGCTGCCTTTCCCTGGTAGTCCAGGCTGCCTTTCCCTGGCAGTTCAGGCTGCCTTTCCCTGGCAGTTCAGGCTGCCTTTCCCTGGCAGTTCAGGCTGCCTTTCCCTGACAGTTCAGGTAGCCTTTCCCTGGCAGTTCAGGTGGCCTTTCCCTGGCAGTCCAGGCTGCCTTTCCCTGGCAGTCCAGGCAGGCTTTCCCTGGTAGTCCAGGTGACCTACACCTGGCAGTCCAGGCTGCCTTTCCCTGGCAGTCCAGGCTGCCTTTCCCTGGCAGTCCACAGTCTTTCCCTGGCAGTCCAAACAGTCTTTCCCTGGCAGTCCAGGCAGCCTTTTCCTGGCAGTCCAGGTGGCCTTTTCCTGGCAGTCCAGAGGGCCTCTCCCTGGCAGCCTAGGAGTTTTATTCTTGTTTAATTAATGGATGTTTTTTACAGATTGTTTTAAATTTCTGGTGTTTTACGTACAGCCTCTCCTCACTTAGCGATGTACTCATTTACTGATGCCTTGGGCTTAAGATGGGCTCTCTGACCAGTATGCATACCTAAATAATGTATATTAGAGCTGGTTTCCTCTATTCTGTTTATTACAATATTCAGTACATTACTGTATGAACATTTAAGAATATACAAGAATTGTTATAATAATAGTGCAAAGGTCACATTAAAACAATATCAGAGATGGTTGATACAAACCCACTGCCATTATAGTGTGCTTCTCAGCAATGAATTCATTTACCGACATGGTCTTAGGAGCAGAACTCCGTCGTTAAGTGAGGAGAGGCTGTATTGTACTGTATATTATTATAGGATTACAAAGTAACAAATTTTAAAGATTTAACCAAGGATAACCCAACAAAGTAAAAAAGACATGTGCTTTTACTGTGGTCATATTTGCCCATGAGAAGACTTTAATAATCTTACAGAAGAAGTCATTTTATTGAGATTTTATACTCTTATATGGGTGTGAAACTTGGGCTGCAAATGCTGCAGTGAGGTGTCTGGAGGCAGTGGAGATGTCCTGTCTAAGGGCAATGTGTGGTGTAAATATTATGCAGAGAATTCGGAGAGTGGAAATTAGGAGGTGTGGATTTACTAACAGTATTAGGCAGAGGGCTGAAGAGGGGTTGTTGAGGTGGTTGGGTTATTTAGAGATAATGGATCAAAGTAAAATGACTTGGAGAGCATATAAATCTGTAGGGGAAGGAAGGTGGGGTAGGTTGGAGGGAGGGGGTAAAGGAGGTTTTGTGGGAGAGGGGCTTGGACTTCCAGCAAGCATGTTAGATAGGAGTGAATGGAGACAATTGGTTTTTGGAACCTGACGAGCTGTTGGAGTGTGAGCAGGGTAATATTTTATGAGGGGATTCAGGGAAACCGATTAGCTGGACTTGAGTCCTGGAAATGGGAAGTACAATGCCTGCACTTTAAAGGAGGGGTATGGGATAATGGCAGTTTGGAGGTTGACTTTTAAGCTGTCGTATCTGAGCGCCTCTGCAAAAACAGTGATTATGTATGAGTGAGGTGAAAGTGTTGAATGATGATGAAAGTATTTTCTTTTGGGGGATTTTCTTTCTTTTTGGGTCATGCTGCCTTGATGGAAGACAACCGATGTGTTGAAAGAAAAAACATAAGGAGGGGTGGAGATATGTTAGTTTTTGAACTGTGATATCGGCATGCCTCTGGCAAGACATTGGTAGAGTGAGTGATGATGAAAGTGTTTCTTCTTCTTTTGGGTCACCCTGCTTCGGTGGAAAATGGCTGATATGTTAAAAAAAAAAAAACTACAGTAATTTAAATTTTGGTGATAATTGTATACAGTAACTTAATTAAAAATAGTCCTAGAATAATGCAATAAGCAAGTAAGTTTATTTAGGCACAGGTACATATAATTACAATTATTATACATAGTGTAAATTACCAAGAATAACCCAAAAAATGTCAGACAAACTGACTTATTTCCATGAGGGGTCCTTGTAATATCTTATTATTTTAACCCTAAAAGTTAAAACAGCTAAGTAACTCAACTGTGTGAAAATCAGTTACAATAAAAGGTGATATACTAGAAATAAGGCAACTTGAGTGATTAACATTAACGAGAGGATCGCTTACAATAATAAGTACACGATTGTTGGCTATACAAGAAATCACTCTCCTCCCTTTCTATACATTCATTCTTAGGTACCTTTCTGTAGCTTTATTCATTTGGTACCTTTCTGTAGCTTCATTCATTAGGTGCTTTTTCGCTCTCTTCTTGAACTGGCTCATGCTAGGACAGGCTTTACATGTGCAGGCAGTCTGTTCCACTCCTTTATTTGTTTATTTAGTTTTTATTATTTTTATTGCTGTACAATAAAAATAGTCAGACAGTGATTATCTTAAGCTTACAAATACTGTCCATTTTGTGATTACTGTTTTTACCTGCTAATGTGAGATAATATTACTGTGGTGCTATGGTCATAATATGGATGGAATAACATCTCCCAGTTTATTCACTAGCCGTTGCAGCCTACCTTAACCTAATCTCATCCAATAAAAGCTGTGATTTAACCAAATGTAATGTAACATAGCCCATCCTGGTATACAGTAGGGCCCCACTTATACAACAGGTTAGGTTCCAGGCTACTGCCTTAAAGTGGAAATCGCCTTAAAGAAGAACGCCATTTTTTCCACTTATAAATGCATATAAATGCCAGACAACAAGTTTACACTAACCAATATTAAGTTAGTAATAGAACTAGGCATTAAAAAAAATAAAAAGTAAAATACATACACAGTACATTCATTACTTACCATAAAATATTTGTAGTCTTAATGTAGGACGAGAGGTGAGTAATACTTATTTGTAGGAAGTCAGGTGTAGGTAGCCCTGGCTCCCCATCCTGAACTTAATATACGATATTTAAAGCAGCCCAGAGAGATAAAGTACACATACAGTACATTCATTATTTACTTTAAATTATGTGTAGTCCTAATGTAGGATGAGAGGTGAGTAGTATTTATTTGTAGGAAGTCAGGTGTAGGTAGTCGGTAGATGTAGCCCACCTGGGCTACACCTACCTACATAGCTATACTATGATATTTAATGCAGCCCAGAGCCATGTTATTACCATTGACATACCTTGTTCAACGAGTTTAATCATTTCTAACAACTACCTTTAGATGCCATCATAAATGAAGGGAGAAGTAATGAATAATTCATGCTGAGAATTATAAACAAAAGTGGAGTGTTAAGGGGAGTGACTGGGCCAAATGCAGATTTATACACCTTTTCTCTGGTGCTGGACCAGAGAAAACATAATGTTTTCCCTCCGCCTGGCTACCACACCTCTATAGCATATAAACATAGTATGTTTATATGCTGTGTAATGTGTTTCTTATATAATTTTGAAGAAAATGTCGTAGATGGATTAATGAAAATGTCTATATTAGTGTAAAATAAGACATTTAATGTGCCCAGGAGTGATTATTATTATGTACACTATTATTAGTATTACTATGGCGTTAAGACTAAAGGGACACTTTTAGTGATTTTAATGTATACCGGCATGCCAGCACAGTGTGTAAGTATATTTAGGTATGGATACACGTAAGTATTATTATCATCAAAGTACATATAAAATATGCAATAACTTTGAAACACTTGAAATTTTGGAAAGTTTCCAGACATAGTAGAGAGATGTGCTCATGGAGAATGTAAACAAACCGGGTGGGGCGAGCCACATTAGAAAGACAAGTTTTCGTACAGCGAGTTTTGGTCATACAGTGGACCCCCAGTATTCGATATTAATCCGTTCCTGAGAGCTCATCGAATACCGAAAATATCGAAAACTGAATCGATTTTCCTCATAAGAAATAATGAAAATCAAATTAATCCGTGCAAGACACCCAAAAGTATGAAAAAAAAAAATTCACTACATGAAATATTAAGTTTAATGCAATAGAATAATTACAGTAACAATAAAATAATTGACACTTACCTTTAATGAAGATCTGGTGATGATTGATGGGATGGAAGGAGGGGAGAGGTGTTAGTGTTTAGAAGGGAAATCCCCTTCCATTAGGACTTGAGGTAGCAAGTCCTTTTCCAGGGTTACTTCCTTTCTTCTTTTAATGCCACTAGGACCAGCTTGAGAGTCACTGGACCTCTGTCGCACAACAAATCTGTTCATAGAGCTATGTACCTCCCGTTCCTTTACGATTTGTCTAAAATGGCCACAACATTGTCATTGTAATAGCTGTGTTAGGGTGATTTTCATCCATAAAGGTTTGCACTTCAACCCACTGTGCACACATTTCCTTAATTTTTGAAGTAGGCACAATGTATTCCACAACTGGTATAGGCTTCTCAGGGTTAGCCCCAAACCTTTCAAAATCTTTCTTAATTTCCATACTAATTCTCACCCTTTTTACCACAGGGTTGGCACTAGAAGCTTTCTTGGGGCCCATGGTGACTTATTTTGCAGAAACAAGCACCAAACACAGTGATAATATGGATAATATGGAATGTACCGAATGTATCCTTAGATGCGCGCACACTGGCTGGCTTGTAAACACTGGCACACAAGGGGCAGTTCAGGCCACATGTGGACAGGTCTCGTACGAATCGTATCGAATACGGGGTTTTCAATCGAATACCAAGGAAAAATTTTTGTGATATAATGCATCGAATACCGGATTTATCGAATACCGATGCCATCGAATACCGGGGGTCCACTGTAATTTGAAAATCACTGTATTAGTGAGATGCTGTAAAGCGGGGCCCTGCTGTATAGCTTTGTTCCTAAGCCTTAGAGTATTTGGCTCACAACTGAAAGGACCCTGATTAAATATCTGGTGGGGTGAGATGTAGAGAGGCACGTCTTCTAACATGTGAATAAAATACAACTTGCAGTTTGTTTGTCCACAGTGGTATTTATTGAAATGATGTTTTGTCCACTATGGCATTTATTGAGATGATTTTTTTTTTCTGCTATGGCATTTATTGAGATGTTTTTTTTTTTCCACTATGGCATTTATTGAGATTATTTTTTTTCCACTATGGCATTTATTGAGATGATGTTGTTTCACTATGGCATTTATTGAGATGATGTTTTTTCCACTATGGCATTTATTGAGATGATGTTTTGTCCACCAACTACTTATCACTACACTGGTATACAAGTTTCATAACATTAGCAGCAATCACTGTATGTACTGTATGGTAGTCAAGGACCCCAGTGGCTATAAGTCACTGTTTGGCTGTTTTTGGGTTATCCTAGGTAATTTACACCTCTTACCATATACGATAATTTGTGTAGCTGTATTTGTGTGTATCTGTACCTAAATAAACTTACTTGGATAGTACAGAGTGCATGTTGGTATTAAGCTTATCTCATGTCAGGCATTTAGATAAGTTATCTAGATGTGTCACTTTGGATAACATTGATAAGTTAGTAAAGGTTGATAAGTTCATATACTGATCCATTAGTACCACACCAAGAGTTTTTGTTACACCTACAGTAAGTTCTCTTATAAAGCTTCTCTGTTTGGTACAGTTTTTGTTACACCTACAGTAAGTTCTCTTATAAAGCTTCTCTGTTTGGTACAGTTTTTGTTACACCTACAGTAAGTTCTCTTATAAAGCTTCTCTGTTTGGTACAGTTTTTGTTACACCTACAGTAAGTTCTCTTATAAAGCTTCTCTGTTTGGTACAGTTTTTTGTTACACCTACAGTAAGTTCTCTTATAAAGCTTCTCTGTTTGGTACAGTTTTTGTTACACCTACAGTAAGTTCTCTTATAAAGCTTCTCTGTTTGGTACAGTTTTTTGTACATGTGACTGAGCTATGAGCCATCACTTTTATCTGTAAAAGTTGCAAGGTTTAACGCTTCCTTTTAATTAGAATAATAATAATATAAAGGTTGCAGATAGCAGAATTCTTTAGTGCAGGCAGTCGTGCATGCTAGTGTTTACAATGGAGTAATACATTGCTTGGCTTCATATCAAGCAAAGTTACAGAAGTTCCATGGATATATTACAATTTTGTTTTTCAATGGAAGACCTCAGTTTGATAGTTCTATGACTATTACAGCATTGTTTATCACTAGAAGACCCTCACTTTGATAGTTTCATGACTGTTGCAACTCTGTTTCAGTTTGGTAGTTTTATGACTGTGTCGGCGTACAAGTATATGTGTTGACCCATAATATTTTGAGGTGTAAATTCGGGTTTAGGCCTGTATTAGCCTGATAGTTTGACTCCCCCTTTTTCCTATGTTTGACTCTACTAATTTAAAATTTCACAATTTTCACATCTTAGTCTTTCATTTTATTTTTGTCCTTGTTTCAGTAAATATAAAGTCTCAAACTATTCAGTTAGAATTTTTGTTACTTGACTGTTTTAAATGTGGTGAGCAACTGACCACTGTAGCGTAACTTTGAAATGCTTAACATCACTTTCAATGGAAAGCCTGATAGCCTGTTGGATCCAGTGTCTTGGTTGTTGTCCAGTGTGTGTTTACATTTATGACAGGACAGACTTTGTACTCCTCATAGGAGACTAATGGACCAAGTCAGACCGAAACATCATCATAATTTTCCTTCTCCTGTGTGGAGGTTATACATATGTGAATTGTTCCAGTCATGGTATTGCCATTTTATTTTTAATACCCCTCTTTTTTAGGTATTATTTTTTATAAAGCATACCGTTCTTTTTATTAAAAACATGTGTCTGGGCAACAAAAATAAAACAAGTAAGAAATAGCAAATGAAACTTGCATCCATGGTAAAAGTGACGGTACTAGAATAATAGCATCAGTAGGCTAGAGGTGTCACTTCCCTCCTTTGGTAATGTGCAATGGCCTTACTTTCATGTCTGCTGTGTATCAGCAACTTTTATACTCAGTGTATTAGTGGACCCTTAGTTTTGGACAGATTTTTTTTAATGCTTAAAAGGACGACTCGTATGCTGGCATATACGGTATATTACAACTTCATTTTTCATTGGAAAGCCCCTGTTTAAATTACTGGGTATGCAGGGCAATTCTAGTTTCCATAATAGTATTGTTATCATTATACGTACCTATATGTATGACGAAACTCCTTGGAAAACTGGGAGATAATCATATTTGATCCAAGAAAAAGGAGAGTTGCTCTAGTACCTCAGTTCAAGAGCCCTTCACCAACATGGTCTCCATATTACAGAAGAGTTTTCAGGTCACCCTGCCTAGGTGGGAAATGGCTGGTGTTAATAAAAAAAATTATAAGCGGGTGGAAAAACGTAAGGAGAGAGATGACAACGTTAGTCCGTTATATCTTGAATCTTTTTCCCTTTTTTTTATTACTATGATTGGTTGGGAGTACTAAATTTACACTTTTACAAGGTATAGAATTAGTGAGGCTATGAATGAAGTTTACGGAAGGAAAATAGGATTGTTGCACATACAGTGCTTGAGTATAACTATATGGCATATACGTATAGGTATTATTATTATAATCACAACTGAGTGCTAAACCCACATGGGTTATACAGTGCTGCACATATATAGGTAGACTTCTTAATTTTTGTTACATTCTTAATTTTTCATGCATCTTGTATGAGGTTTCCCCAAGTTTGTAAGGAACATTAAAAGGGGTTGAATGGATTTTGATGTGAAATGAATTTTAGCAGAACTTGAAAAAGTGCAAACAACTTAATCAGCAGTGCCAAAATCTTCACAGTATACTTACACGCCAAAAACAGTAGTACGTAGTTAGCACAAACACTTGATTAATATAAAAATAAAAAATGAAAGAACACTGCACTATACCTAATTGTTTATGCTAGGCAAGCACTGCTGGCACCCTGCCATTACAATATAACACAAGGAGAGGTGCACTGTGGTAGGCTTGCTGACCCATGCTAGGCAGGTCTTACTCATGCATCCATTGCATAAGAATAGAGGTGTACTGCTGTAGGTTCACTGGTGTGTTCTAGGCAGTCCTTACTCATAGCCAGCATATGTTTATATGATGGAAATTGTTGAAGACCTATTGGTTTATTATTTATATTATGTTTGTTGGCACAGTTATCCATGTTCAGTATGTATGTGTGGGCAGATGAGGATAGGGAATACAGTGGGGATGGCCATAGTAATATGGATTTAGAGACAATTGGGTAGTACCCTTTTTCTCTTCTCTCTACCCTGGCTCTGCTTATATTCTCACCTACCCACAGTTACTTCAACACTTCAATACACCATAATAAACTGACCATTTATATTTGTTGACATTATCCCTTGAGTCACATTTTATATTAAACCAAAAAGAGAGAGAACCTTTCAGTATTGAAGATGAGAAGTTTGGGAAAGGAAGCCAACCCTTGAAATCTGCGGTGATCTACCATTGTACAGTATTGTCTACAGATCATGGGAAGAGGATAGTGCAAATGAAATTATACTGGATATTATAAAATTTATTGATTTATTTAAAGTAAAATATGGTGTGTCATTGATTTGATGCACTAGAGAAGTAGGAATCTACTGTGATGTATGTCCACAAGTATTACTCATGAATAGGACAACCTTGACCTCCTACTTGTTTTTACTAAAAACTGCTCTTAGTAACTCAACCTGTATTATGGAGTACAGTAGAAGCCCCATGTCCACAGATTTGATTTCCACGGTTTCAGTTATCCACAATTTACCACTGCCCAAAAATACTAAATAGAACACAGCATTAAAGTCACCTGTATAATATCTGAAATACTAGAACCTCTCTAGCAAATGTTGGATGAGCTGAAAAGAAACAACTCCCTATCACAATGTTTTTCCAAAAGATTGAAAAACAAGCAAATGTCCACTATTGACGATCCCCAACTATCAACATTGTAATGTCTTATTGCGCTTAATTTATCAGTTAAACTTACCACTGGTGTGTATGTAAATGAAAAATTATTTATATATAGGGGTCACTACTATCTGCAGTTTTGGGCATCCGTGATGGGTTTTGGAACATATCACCCTCGGATACAGGGGAGACTACTGTATACAGTAAATAAAGGCTTACACTGTATAATATTTGTGCACCTCGGGATTACGTGATACTGTAGTACTGGTACAGTATTTGCCTTCTCTAATAATTTTTCACAATTGTGCATTGTGCAGTAAGGCTCATACTAGGATCCAGTGGCAGAGCTCCACGATAGGTGAAAGTTCTGTAGTACTTTTTTTCAAGTTCAGTAGGATACATTGAATATTCATGTGTTTTACAAAAGCAGTTCTGGATACTATTAAAAAAAATGGTTACACTTGCATTTACTTGCCATTTAAGGCCCTTTTAAAAATTCCTATGCTTTATTTATTATACTAAGGACAATTATTTCTGCTGTATTCCTTGTGATATAATGTGTGAAATTTTTATTATAGTGTACTACTGTACATTTAATGCAGTTAAGTTAGGTATTCATCTTTTTGCTGTGTAATATATAGTTAAAATTCCTTTGACAAAGGATGAACATATAGCTTTTAAGCTCTGTATAACCTTTTTTTTTTTTTTCTGGCAACAAGTGTGGGTCAGCCATACTGAATGATGAGGGTTGGTGCCAAGAAGTGCGATATTCAGCACAGTATTGCACTTATTTTTGAAATTAGCATGGGTACTTATTTTAAGGGTATTCTTGTCTTATGCTTCTTAAATTTGTGCAGGCAGCATAAACTACCATTTAAATATTTTAATACAATATTGATCTTTCACCTCCTATTTTATTTTAAATCTTCCAGCTTCCTAATAATTCTTGCAACTATTCAAAAAATTGTTGCATTGAGTTACCTTTTGACTTCCACACACTTATAATCTTTAAATATTGTATTGCATTGCCCTTAAGTTGACTATGACCATGTGATAATCTGGTAACAACATTAACCATCACTAAGTACAGATATTGATACTAGGCTCTTGCTTATGGCTTGTAATTAACATTGAAAAAGCAAGGCTGAAGCCTCTTGTGATCTCGTGTGTTTTTCATCAGCTTCAAATCAATGTAAAATATCCAGTTTGATGTTATAAGTTGTGGTCTTGCTTTTTTTATCTTATACCACTGACTATTTGCTAGTCTATTGACTGGGATTTGCCTTTAAATAGCATTTAACATGAGCACAACTATCTAAGCAAGATCTTGAGTGACACAAGTTTTATTTTGTCACAGCAACCATGTTGAGGGTACAAATATTAAGTAAATTTACATCACTGAAAATGTAGTGGGACAGTAGTGGAAGAGGGGTATGTCAGCATTGTTAACCTGTAAAATGTCAGCAGTACAATATACTGTATGTGTAATTTTAATATCTAGGTAAGTAATGAGTCCTATGAATTGTCACATCAGTTTAGCAAGATGGTGTTTCTAATAATTATGTTATCTTCTTGCAGGCGAATTGTGCCAGCGAGTCGTACAGAGGGCCAGCGGACTGTCAGTGCGCCAGCGTCAACCCTCGGCCCATCTCTTGCTGCAGCTGCTGTCAACCGGCAACAGCATCAACCACAAACCCATCTTCAGCCCCATCAACATTCATTCTCTCAACCTAACCATTCTCAAAGTGTACCTGCAGCTACATCCACTAGCACCTCCATGACCACGGCCACCACAAAGCCACACACCCTCTCCAGAAGCATGTCTCGAAAGGAACAAGTTAAAGCGTAAGTAACATGAGCATTTTATTTTTCATAAGGCATACAGTGTTTTAGATAAAACACATGATTCTTCCTACTGCCTAGGTAGCATGAAGAATCATGTTGAATATAACATAAGAAACACAGACATCATAGCAGAGCATATTGATGACTATGTAGGCATTACCAACATTTTCGAGTCCAAAGTGAATTCCAAGTGAATTCCATGCTGTCTAGGCATTGATTGAGATGGACAGTGGTAGGCAGTGCAAAATCAAATCATATCAAATCAAATCAAAGTTTATTCTCTATAAGGATTACAATGCGGGGTTTACAGATTTTGGTTATTGTGTGGTTTACATGTAATAAAATACTAATTACAGAGGGGACCACTAGAACACCTAGCATGGCTAGGCATTTCGGGCAAACTTAGATTAATTCTTAACCCTAAATTATTACAAACTATGGAGTAAGTTGACTAAATACTAAGTGACTAAATACTAGTTTGTGAGTTTAGCAATGTGAATGCTTTTGTTTTGGCACAATACATAGTTTCTATAATGGAGTATCACAGACAAACTTATGACTAGTTAGGAATCATTATTTTAAGATTAAGATACGTATTTCTGTGCTTATAGTCAAATGAGTGAGTGAGTGTAAGTGTGAACCACCAGGTGGTTTACATGTAGTTAGTTGACGGGGTGTATCAGGGAGATAAGATGTTTTCTAACGGTAGTTTTGAAGGTGATGAATGTGTCTGCAGTTCTAGAGTTTTCAGGTAGGGTGTTCCAGATTTTAGGGCCTTTGACATACATTGAATTTTTGTAAAGGTTTAGTCGGACACAGGGAATGTCTGTAGGTCCTGTCACAACTATCAAGAAAGCATTTGAGGTCAAGGTTAATATTGGAATTTAAGGTCCTGTATATGTAGATTGCATAGTAGTAAGTGTAGATGTTCTGAACAGGGAGTAAGTTTAGATCTATGAAGAGTTGGGGGGGGTGTTGCCAGGGATGGGATTTAGTGATTATTCTTACTGCGACACTCAATTCTGCACAAATATCCAAGCTTCCAGAGAGATAACATGAGTATCCAGTATTACTCATTGCATTCATAGGATTATGGTAGTATCACCCAACTGCAACTTTAGAAAAGATGTTTGTCATAATTAACACAAAAGGGGCGAATGTCATTGATAAAGGCAGGGTATCAAAGGAACTCAGTAGAACTAATTTAAAGCCCACAACTAATGTGACCAAGAAGAATATAACCAACCAGTGCTAAGAGCAAGTTTAGATGGAGGGCCAAGGATGGTCCTGGCAGTATGGAGTGGATACATAGTATTGTGTATCCCCAGAGACAGCTGGAAATAGTGTGAAGATCTGAAGTTGGATAAGGAGAAGACTTGCTGGAAGGTAGGTGTGTGTTGTTTATGTAAGATGATACATAGTCCAGTATATGGCACTGCTTAGGGTAACCAATTATCGCACAACCATAAAAATAATGAGGATATGGTGTGAATCACCAACTTGATACAAGAGCAAACTACAAATGAAGGTGTAGTTGCACTTTCTGGAAGATTTGTTAGTGTACGTGAAGGAGAGCAAGGCACAGAGAATACATGAATACATGAAGCCAAAATCTTTGTGGAGTGGATATTCTGTATCAACAAAGGGTGTTGAGAGGTGTAAAGAGGTAGTGTGCACATAGATTTATTCCAGTGGGAAGCCTCTGGACATCAAAGGTTAGACCCAGCCAGAGCTGAGTATATAGTTCAGTGCCCAAAGATTATTGGAGTAATGTCCAGCAGCAGCAGAAGTTCATAAGGAAGAATGAGTGTGTTCTGTGAGGGTGGGAACCCAAGGTGAAGAAGTCTGTTCTGTGCAAAATTGAGGTATACTGACCATTATCTTCGAACACCCACCAGATCATCAAGAAAAGGATTGGGAAACTTAACCTTGTCAAATGTATAGAGTAAGCCTCCAGGATGATGGATCTGGAAGGAAGAAATGTAATACTGGAAACATGCAAATACTAGAGACCAATTAAATATATCAGTGAGGTTTCCATTCTGTAAAAGTGGTATATATGCATTGTTGATGAATTGCAAGAGTGGAAGAGATTTCTGGGAACACTAAGAGGTACTATCTAAAGAGGAAATTAATAATGATGTCACTGTTGATTGTGTCAACCACTTTGAAAAAAAAAAGGGTTATGTGATAGAGCTGTACTTGAATGTTAGATGAAGCTTGAAACATGAATGAGATGGGCATTGCAAGGGACCAACCACTAAAGTGTTCTTTGCTAGTCCTCGTGGATCCAATCTGAAACTGAGGAAAAGGAATATTTATTTACCCCAACCCCATACAGAAGGGAGGAGAACTGTCCATAACACTGTGTATTGCAGTGAGACAGAAGGTCTCTGTAGAGAAGCAGTCTTCCAGGACAGGATTACTTGTTTACATTTAGTGGGAGACATGGCAAGCAATCACCAGTGGAATTCACAGGGAGTCCAGCTTTTACAAAGGGAGTGAGACTCATCCATGCTTGTATAAAGAACGAGAATGACTAGTAAACCCAATCTTTTTAATGACCTTAAGGAATAAAGAGTGCTGACAAAGTTGATTGTGGTCATAGCTCATTCTGTATGTAGTAGTTTCTTATATGTGGATTACAGGTGGGTTGTTTTGAATTTGTATGGCGGTAATTACTTTCGTCTTTAAAAGACATTGGGGTTCTTTTCTCCCTCCTACCATCTATTGTCCACATTAGAAACTAGAAGCTGTAGATCAGCCTGTGTTTGCAAATTCTGTGTTGATTTCTCACATGCAGTTTATAGCAAATTTTTCAGTTTAGGTTAGATTTGGTTTGGTTTGATTTGATTGTCATCTATTAATAAAATTTAGCCAATTATAAGATACCACAGTGCTAATAAATGAGAGATTACATAAAATAGAGGCAAAAAGTTTTGAAGCACAAATAGAAAAAGTGACCCACAGAGTGTATTGTACAATGCACGGTCAGATAATCACTATTTAAGGCTCATGAACAGTTGCCCATTTGTCTTAGCAACAGTGGAATATTGACTGTTATGGTGGAGAGGCATCTCTTTACTGCCTTGAGGCAAGCACATTCTCCATCAGAGATTTCCAGCATACATTATGTATTTCATGGAAGTTGACCAAACTTCAGTCCTGGCAGAACAAGGACTAACCATGTACTGTTATGTGGGTGTTCCAGGAGGTCCAGAGGGTATCCTGGGTCTGTTATTTATGTGAACTCCTCCAGCTTTACCTTTTCCCTGGGACATATTTGGAATAAAGTTTATGTAATAGAGAGTTCCAAGACTGAAAGATAAAGGAGGAAGTGTAGAATAAATACAGTGAAAAGTAGGAGTGTCAAGAGAACTATTAAGGAGCACTGTCATCATCCAAGATCTCTCTTCAGCTTTACTGAACTTCTTGTGTTCAAACCTATGAACTCTGACAAAGGAAAAAAAGTGTATGGACCCGGTGGTGGCGCTGGACCTCAGCCTTGCTGAAGCAAATATAAGAAGCATTTTCATGATGGTTAAGTCTTAAAGAGGGACCAGACAAGTTCCTCTAGGAGGTGCCCAGTCGGCCAAGCTGTAATGGCTATATGGGCCTTTGAGTTCCTGGCAGCAATAGCCTAGCTGATCAGGTGGTTATTAAGAAAGCATATCTTCATTCTGGATAATAAGGTATCCCATAGCTCAATTGCTAGCACACTTAGTTCACACACTAAGGTCCAGGGATCGATCCCTAGTATGGGTGGAAACATTAAGATGTGTTTCCTTAAGACACCTCCTGTCCTTAAGACACCTCCCTGTTCACCTGTCAGTAAAATAGGTACCTGGGTGTTAGTCGACTGGTGTGGGTCGCATCCTGGGACAAAATTGCCTGAAATGCTCTGCATAACAAGGGGCTTTCTACATAGTAGTATGTCATTGATGTCAGCTAGGCCTGTATATCTTGTACATGTACTAGTAGGAATAAAGATTATTATTATTATTAAGGGTAGGTCAACTCAAAACTGGCCACAGATATGTCATACTTGAAGGTTACCTGAAGGTTTCCTGAAGACAGTTCCAAGAATTTCCACCTCTATGGCCTGGTCCCAAACCAGGCCTCTTAGTTACTGACCTGATTAACCAGGCTGCTGGTGGTAGCTGCACACCATCTAGTGTAAGTACCACACCCTGGCTGATCAGGAACTAACTTGTGGAACTTGCCCAGTTCCCTCTTGAAAGCTAGGCACCTGTTGGTAATTCATCCCATGTATGAAGGGAGGGTGTTAAAGTTTTGATTCCTTAACATTTAATAAGTCAGTTTCTTTAGTGTACTCATCTCTGCCTTCCATTATAAGTACTGAATTTTGCACCATCTGCTGAGCTTCTTGCTCTTGCAGGTAGTTAATTTGGTGTGCAGATTTGGGACCAATTCCTTCAGCATTTTCCAGGTGTACAGTATACTTCAGGAAGTACCTGACTGAATTTATATGGGCAGCAAAGCTTCTTTGTGCATTTGCAGTTTTGCAGTTTTGTATTTCCTAAAATGGGTTGTCAGTGTGCAGCAGCAGTATTTCAGTACAGAGAAAACAAAGTGATCTGAGAATATCATCATTGGCTTGGCATCTCTTGTTTTGAAGGTTCTAGTTAATCTGCCTGTCAAGTTCCTTGCTTATGTAATAACAACACTTATGTGGTCTTTGAGTGTAAGACCTGACATTATCTGTTGAATGGTTTGAGTTTGTGTTATTCTTTCTTTCAGTTTTTATAATACATGCTGATCATCACTAATCCACCACCATCAGGACCTGTAGAGTGCCAGATTAGTGATTTGTGCTGAATTACAGAGTGGTTAGGGTAGAATACACTTAGCCTAACGGCGATATTTATGCATCAGCGATTTCACCCACTTTATGCCCTGTTTTTGGCCCATTCCATTGTTCCAGTCTACCAAACTCATAGCTATTTTACTAGTGTATTCTTTCTATTCTGTAGACTGAGTACAAGAAACTGCCTATTTACCTATTTCAGCTACCCAGTAAAGTGGTCAGAAATTGGTAATTTATCTAATTTCACACACTTTTCAAGAGATGCCAATTTCAAAATAGGGTCCAGAATAACTCAAGAAATTATAATGACATGATTGCGAACCATGCCACAGGAAAGGATAGAACCCGTGATCAGAGAGTTTTATGACTCTCTGATTGTGGTTTCTATCCCTGCCTGTGGTATTGTTTGGAGGGTCCAGAATAAACAATGCAGACATTCCTGGCACTAAAATAACATTTTCTCTGTTCATTAGTCACATCTCCAGGTCCCTCTTATATTACACTTGCTTTCCATTTTGAATTTTTATTCACACAACAAATAGAAGATTTACTGTTATGTAGACTACTGCATTATTGCAATAATTGTATAAATAATGTCAAGTCATTCATGACTGTGTATTAGACTGGCCAGTTGGACACATATTGGACAGTAACGTCATTTGTTTACTTTTGAACATTGGCGAATATCAAACATTTTCACTAGTTCAAGCTCAATTTCTAGGTGCTTTCTGTCATGAATCCAATCAAAATCATATCTATTTCTGTAATATATCTTCCATTCTATCAAATGAGACCAAAAATGTGAGAATACAACCATAAGATCCATATGAAAATAGACCACAAAGTCGGTTTTACACCATAAACACAGTTGCAGTTTTTTCTACTTATGCACTGTGTGCTGCAGGATTTTTTTTATATAGTGCACACTTACCACACAGACCTATTCTTTCATATGTAGGCTCAAACTTATCAGTCACAGCTGAGTGAGCTGAGATCTTGGCAACCAACAGTGGCTTCAAAGCCACCTTATCTTTTATGGACAATGTACGGTGTAGGTGCTTTACACAACGAGAAGCATTTCTTTTATTCATTGGAACCATGGCTTGGACTAAAAGTGAGCAGGTTATAACAATAAATGGAAAAAAAGAAATTGGTGTGACTTATGTAGCAAGTAGCGCCACCAAACAGTAGCGGCTGGTTGGTGTGGCGACCCCCAGAATACTGAAATTATGCTAGCTGAAATTAGTGCCGGATTACTGATGGAACCAGATTACTGATTGCCGGATTAGTGATGGCTGACCTGTAATGACATACTAATAATATCTTTATTTCTACATGTATAAAGTATACATAGGCGTAGCTGACATCAATAACATACTACTACATAGAAAGCCGCTTGTTATGCAGAGCATTTATGGTGAATTAGGTCAGTTTTTGTGCCAGGATGCAACTCACACCAGTTGACTAACACCCAGGTACCCATTATTACTGATGGGTGAACATAGGCAACTGGTGTAAGAAACATGCCCAATGTTTCTACCCTCACTGGGAATTAAACCCAGACCCTCAGCACGTGAAGTGAGAGCTTTTGCCACCAGGCCATGGGCCACCAAGTTTAAAGTTTTGGCTTGTTTTATACTCCAATTCCATATTTTGTTCAATTTTTCTAAAGGAAGTAGCTGGAGTTTGTCCTCCTTGAATATCCTAGATGTAGTAACCAAGTAAACTTTGAGTATTGACTAAAGTTATGAAATCTTGATTGAGATAGATGCTGAATGATAGACAGTACAGTACTTATTATGGACTATTATTATTGATTTCAGAGTCCCAGTATTTAAAAAATGACACTATTACTTGAGTTATAATTTTTTTTGTTGTGATCTGTTGTCAGTGGTTAGAGACAAGTATGAGCATATTTTCCTTAGTGTTGAGGCACAGTCATCTCTGTTATAAAGCTCTTTATAGGACATTTTTAATATATGCAGTTGAAAAAGTGTAATTTTGAACGTACTTTTTAGCTGCATTTATAAAAATAATTCCTCTATATAGAGGAGCTTCACAGAGAGTTGACTGTACTTGCATAGATATAATGCAGATACTGCATTAGTTCCATTGTAATTATCTAATCATGTGATCTATCTCAGGGTCTCTGAGCAGTCACAGAAGTAAGTTAATCTTCATATTCTCTCTGCCATCCCTCAGTGTGCTCTGCAATTTCATCCCCATTATCTTGATATGCCTTCATAATAAACTGACATTCCATTCCTTACTATGTTTTATAGCATCCCGCTCCTGACTGTAACATGGCATTCCATCCTAGACTGTATTATTGTATTACATTTCTGACTGTGTATTGCAGTATTTCCTTTCCTGATGGTGATATCTGATACTTAATTTTCTTTTACCCTCACTTTGTTTTTATTCCACCTTAATTTGTGCAATTTTTATTCATGGAATGTGCGCTGTGATATTTAATTCTCTGAATGTGTCCTCTGATGTTTCTCTGAATGTGTGTTCTGATACGTCTCTGAATGTGTGTTCTGATATTTCTCTGAATGTGTGCTCTGATATTTCTCGGAATGTGTGTTCTGATATTTCTCTGAATGTGTGCTCTGATATTTCTCTGAATGTGTGTTCTGATATTTCTCTGAATGTGTGCTCTGATATTTCTCTGAATGTGTGTTCTGATATTTCTCTGAATGTGTGTTCTGATATTTCTCTGAATGTGTGCTCTGATATTTCTCTGAATGTGTGTTCTGATATGTCTCTGAATGTGTGTTCTGATATTTCTCTGAATGTGTGCTCTGATATTTAATTCTTTGAGTATGTGGTGTGATAATTAATTCCCTGAATGTGTGCTGTGATATTAAATTAGTTAATTGTGTGCTGTGGTATGTAATTACCTGATTGTGTGTGGTGGTGTTTAATTCCTTGACTTTTATATTTTACCTTGATATGGCTGCTTTTTTCATTAAACCCTCAAGATTTGTATTCTGATAATTTAATCTGCTGTTGCTCAGGAGATAATTGTTTACTCACATCTGCTTTATTTTGGCCTCGTTCTGTCCTTGGTCTGAATTTAAGAGAATCTCCAGGTTTTACAAGAACTATAATTTGCATTTGCTTTGTTTATGGTACATACATTCTTTTTTATATTACAAGAGGGTAGAATAATGTATGTCTTAGCAGGTAGTTAAATTAACCAGTAGAAGAGGGGTTCATGGAAGTACTATATTCGTACAGTACTTGTGTGATACATGCCATTCATTATCAGATGATTGATTATTCAGCGTATGATGTTATCCGGTATTCTTGTTTGGTCCAGTGAATAAAGAATAAAAATTGTATTTTTTTTTTTTTTTTTTTTTTTGCAAAGGTTACAATGTGTAATTACAAGTTAGGTTTGTTAAGTACAGAGAAAGCCACTATCATGCTGGGGCATTTCAGGCAGGCTAATCCTAGTACATAATAACTACTTAAATCTAGAGTGGTTAACTTTTTAATAAATCTTTATTTAATCTTAATATTAATGCCAGGTAGTCAAGGTGGAGATTTATAAGAATAATAATCTTGAAGTTGTACATAATAAAAACAATATTACAAATAATAGTTCAATCAGTAATATTTCATGGATTGGCAGATGTTTAATAGACTAGAGGTCATATAATATAATATTTGAGAGAGTTGCTTCAAACTGATTAGAAGTTGTTTTGGCTTGAGAGATGAGATGATTTTTAAGCATAGCCCTAAATTTTTGTGTAGTCAGGGGATCCTTTACTGGTTCTGGTAGTGAATTCCAGATCTTCGGGCCCTTTATGTGCATTGCATTTTTGCATATTTTATTTTTTTTTACTTTTTTTTTATGTCTTTGCAAACAGTACATTGAGATTTTATATTTACAATAGTGGGTTGCAATGCAAAGAGAGCCTCTATTATGCCTAGGCATTATGGGCCAACTTAACATTATTGACTTACAGACTACTTAACACTAAGGATTTTATCATAGTTGTATAGTAGAACAGTAATTATTTTATAGTTGAACAGTAGATTATTAATTATAAGTGAATTACATTTGTATAAGACAAAGGATATATTCATATGGTCTAAAATGCTTATTGTGGAAAACAATGGTTCAATTATATTCCTGTCAACAATGGATAAAAGTTTCAAAGTGATTGTTGAAGTTATGATGTGGGAGTACATAGGTGAGTATGTGTGTACTGAGTATTTAGCGTTTAGTCTGAGGTGATTAAGTGGCTTTTGAGAAGTCTTAAACTGATTTTCAGACTGGGTTACTTTAATATCTTCCGGTAAAGAATTCCATATTTTAGGGCCCTTTATGTGCATAGAGTTCTTACACAGTGTGATAAGGACACGAGGTATATCAAAAAGAGATGTGTGTCTTGTATTGTGGTCATGTGTCCTGTTTAAGTTGGTGAGGAGAAGTTTGAGTGGAGGGTTCATATTTGTGTGTATTGTTCTGTGTATGTAGTAGGCACACGAATAAGTATGGATGTTCTTAATGGTGAGCAGATTCAGACTTTTGAAAAGTGGTGGAGTGTGCTGGCAGGAGTGGGAATTCGTTATCATTCTTACTGCTGCCTTTTGCTGGGTTATGAGGGGTTTTAGGTGATTGGATGTTGTTGATCCCCATGCACAAATTCCATATGTAAGATAAGGGTATATGAGTGTATGGTACCATGCCAGGAGAGCTGATTGTGGAACGTAGTACCTTATCTTTGATAGTATGCCTTCAGTCTTGGAGATTTTCTTGGTGATTTGTTGTATGTGTGTCTGGAACTTAAGGCTACTGTCAAGGTGGATACCTAGGAATTTTCCCTCTGTGAGTCTTGTGACTGATGATCCATTTAGCGTTATGTTAATCGGATCATTTGCAGCTTTGTTTCCAAACTGAATGAAATAGGTTTTATCAGTACGTATTCAGGGTAAGTTTTAGTCATCATCCAGGCAGGTATTTTCTGCAATTCGGCATTACTATGTTTGCTAGTATGACTGTGTATGAGTGGGAAAAGACATATGTAGTGTCATCTGCAAATAATATGGGTTTGAGTAGCTGTGATGCATTTGGTAGATCATTGATGTAGATGAGAAAGAGGAGTGGTCCAAGGATGCTTCCTTGTGGGACTCCTACTGTGATTGGTTGGGTGGAAGAGTTTGCATCATTTGCATACACATATTGAGCTCTGTTACTAAGGTATGATTTTAGGTAGTTGAGGGAGTGGCCTCTGATACCATAGTGCGTTAATTTGGAGTACAGCAGTTCATGGTCGACTGTATCGAAAGCTTTATGTAAATTAATGAAAATGCCCAGCGGGACTTCTTTCTTTTCAAGTGCGGTATATATATTAGTTCTAGCATGTGTATGATAGCATTATTCATCCTTTTATTATTCCTGAATCCAAACTGACAAGGGTTTAATATGTTGTGTGAGACGAGGTAGGAATAGATCCGTCTATGCATTAATTTTTCAAAGATTTTAGAGAGCAGTGGTAAGTTAGATATTGGTCTATAGTTATTCAAGTCAGCTTGGTCACCTCCTCTGTAGATCGGAGTGACCCTCGCTATTTTGAGGATTGTTGGGAAGGTATATGATTCAATGGATTTGTTAAAGAGCGTTGCAATAATTGGTGACAATACTTGAGAAGCTTTTTTGTACATAAAAGCAGGCAAGCTGTTTATGTCTCCTGCCTTGTTTTTAAGGGTGTTTATGATGAGTGTAACTTCTATGGGGTTGGTTGGAGCTAGGAATAGCGTATTTGGGTAGGTACCTATGAGGTAGTAATAAAGTTGGTAGAATTACCGACAATATGTAAAGGAAAAGGACACAAATGCAACTAATGTGACATTTTTATTGTGGCAACGTTTCGCTCTCCAGGAGCTTTATCAAGCCGTTACAAACAGTACATGGACACAGAGGGTATATATAGGCTCAGAGTGAGGTGCAATACTAGTGGTAGTAGTAGTAGTAGTGAGATCAGTTGTAGTAGTAGTAGTAGTAGTAGTAGTAGTAGTAGTAGTAGTAGTAGTAGTAGTAGTAGTAGTATTAGTAGTAGTAGTAGTAGTAGTAGTAGTAGTATTAGTAGTAGTAATGCAATATGTAGAACAGTTGACTCGCACAAGAGTAAAAGGACATAAAAACTATAACTTGGGTAACACAAAAATAGGTTAGACAAATATTTCTATTGGAGTCTGGATAGAGAAGGTGTTTCAGTTTAATGTGCTATGTGTATTATTAACAGGAGAGACTATGTGATGGCAGGGTTTACTGTTTTCAGGAGGATTCTTGCTAAGACTTCAGAGATGGTGAAGTTGCCTTTGTTTTGTTTAATTGTATTAGAAACAGCTATTAGTGAAGATTCAAGACACTTGCGTTTGCGGAAATTGGCTTCTTTGATCACTAATTGGGTGTCCCTGAATTTCATGAGATGATTGGTGGAATTTCGGTGTTGTACACAGGCGTTGTTCAAGTTATCGTTCCTACACGCGTAAATGTGTTCATTGAGGCGGGTGTCGAGGTTTCTTGCTGTTTCACCTACATAAATCTTGTCGCAGCCTCCACAGGGTATAGTGTAAACCCCTGCGTTGACTGGTTTGTGGTGCTTGGATTTTGTTCTGGTTAGGTCCTTTAATTCTTCCCAACAGCCAGGTTGCACTGAATGTTTATAAAGTACTTTCACAAGCTAACACCAGAGTCACCATCGCTTCCAGCACTTCAATAAAGGATCTAACCAGAACAAAATCCAAGCACCACGAACCAGTCAACGCAGAGGTTTACACTATACCCTGTGGAGGCTGTGACAAGATTTATGTAGGTGAAACAGCAAGAAACCTCGACACCCACCTCAATGAACACATTTACGCTTGTTGGAATGATAACTTGAACAACGCCTGTGTACAAAACCGAAATTCCACCAATCATCTCGTGAAATTCAGGGACGCCCAATTAGTGATCAAAGAAGCCAATTTCCGCAAATGCAAGTGTCTTGAATCTTCACTAATAGCTGTTTCTAATACAATTAAACAAAACAAAGGCAGCTTCACCATCTCTGAAGTCTTAGCAAGAATCCTCCTGAAAACAGTAAACCCTGCCATCACATAGTCTCTCCTGTTAATAATACACATAGCACATTAAACTGAAATGCCTTCTCTATCCAGACTTCAATAGAAATATTTGTCTAACCTATTTTTATGTTACCCAAGTTATAGTTTTTATGTCCTTTTACTCTTGTGTGAGTCAGCTGTTCTACATATTGCATTACTACTACTAATACTACTACTACTACTATTACAACTGATCTCAATACTACTACTACTACCACCACTAGTACTGCACCTCACTCTGAGCCTATATATACCCTCTGTGTCCATGTACTGTTTGTAACGGCTTGATAAAGCTCCTGGAGAGCGAAACGTTGCCACAATAAAAATGTCACATTAGTTGCACTTGTGTCCTTTTACTTTACATACCTATGAGGTAGTCTGATGGACGGGTGTTTAATCTTGGTATTTTGTTCGCTAGATTTTTACCTATGGTGGAGAAGAAAACATTGAGTCTGTTTGCTGTTTCAGTAGGTGTGAGTAGGAGTTCATCTGATTTTGTTAGATTGATTGTTTTGTTTTTGGATAACTTTTTATTTCCAAGAATTTCAGATAGAGTTTTCCAGGTTTTTTTCATATCACCTTTGATGTTATGTAGTCTGTTTTCATAATACAATTTTTTAGATCTTCTTATCAGGCTGGTAAGTGCTGATGAGTAACGTTTAGACTGTTCTCTAGTTATTATACCCATTCTATACTGTTTTTCATATTTTTGCTTTGTGTTAATGGATTTGAGGATGCTTGGTGTTAGCCAGGGATTATTCAGTCTCTTTGCCATGATCTGTTTAGTTTTATTACCTGGAGAGTTTACCTGGAGAGAGTTCCAGGGGTCAACGCCCCCGCGGCCTGGTCTGTGACCAGGGGGCAGTGTTTCTTATAGAGGCTTTGGGCTTTTTTTTAGAAAATTATTTATACATTCATTCATATCTGTATATGTTTTGAGCTCATTTTGCCAATCAATGTTATTCATAGCTGCTATAAAGTTGTTAACTGCTGTCTCGTTATGTAGTCTGAAGGTTACTTTAGTGATGTCTTGTGGCAGTTTGCCCAGGTTAGTTATGAGAAAGGTTTTGTAGTAGTCTGTAGTGTTGTCTGTGATTATGCCTGATTTTAAAGGGGATATGGTGTTTGTCCAGATGTGGTCTATTAAGGAGATGCTTGTGTCGGTGATTCTTGATGGTTTAGATATTGTTGGTAGCAACAGGCAGTTACTCATTGTGTTTGTGAATTTGGTTACTTGTGGGTCCTGGTCGTGTAGTATATTTATGTTGAAATCTCCTGTTAGTAGTAGGTGGTCTTTATTCATGTGTGCATCAGTAATTATGTTTCCTAGTTTTTCACTAAAGTGGTAAATGTTTGACTGTGGTACTCTGTATATGTTTATAATTGTGAAGGGTTTTTGCAGGTCTTTTGATTTAAATTTGGCTATGATATATTCTCCATGTTCATCCCTTGTGCAGGATTTGTCGATGCATTCGAGATGATTTGAGTAGTATATAGCTGTTCCTCCCCCTTGCTGGTCTGTTCTACAGTTGTGTATGACCATGTAGCCAGGAATGGTATAGACATCTGTAATATCAGGCTTAAGCCAGGTTTCTGTGAGTGTGATGATTGATATATTGGAATGAAGGGAACTGAGTAATGCTGTGAGGTCATCATAATGTTTGCTCAAGGATCTGATATTGTAGGTAAAGATGGTTATGTTATTGTTTCCACTGAGTAATGTCTTTGCTTGGTCTGCTGTATAGTAATTACAGTTACTGTTTGATTCATGTATTTCATTTAGTAAAAAGTTTACATCACGATCTATGCCTGTAATCATAGGATGAGAGTAATTTTACAAAGTAGATTCTCTGAGTAAAATAATTTTTTTTTTTTTTTTATTATCACACCGGCCGATTCCCACCAAGGCAGGGTGGCCCGAAAAGGAAAAACTTTCACCATCATTCACTCCATCACTGTCTTGCCAGAAGGGTGCTTTACACTACAGTTTTTAAACTGCAACATTAACACCCCTCCTTCAGAGTGCAGGCACTGTACTTCCCATCTCCAGGACTCAAGTCCGGCCTGCCGGTTTCCCTGAATCCCTTCATAAATGTTACTTTGCTCACACTCCAACAGCACGTCAAGTATTAAAAACCATTTGTCTCCATTCACTCCTATCAAACACGCTCACGCATGCCTGCTGGAAGTCCAAGCCCCTCGCACACAAAACCTCCTTTACCCCCTCCCTCCAACCCTTCCTAGGCCGACCCCTACCCCGCCTTCCTTCCACTACAGACTGATACACTCTTGAAGTCATTCTATTTCGCTCCATTCTCTCTACATGTCCGAACCACCTCAACAACCCTTCCTCAGCCCTCTGGACAACAGTTTTGGTAATCCCGCACCTCCTCCTAACTTCCAAACTACGAATTCTCTGCATTATATTCACACCACACATTGCCCTCAGACATGACATCTCCACTGCCTCCAGCTTCTCCTCGCTGCAACATTCATCACCCACGCTTCACACCCATATAAGAGCGTTGGTAAACTATACTCTCATACATTCCCCTCTTTGCCTCCAAGGACAAAGTTCTCTGTCTCCACAGACTCCTAAGTGCACCAATCACTCTTTTTCCCTCATCAATTCTATGATTCACCTCATCTTTCATAGACCCATCCGCTGACACGTCCACATCCCAAATATCTGAATACGTTCACCTCCTCCATACTCTCCCCCAATCTGATATTCAATCTTTCATCACCTAATCTTTTTGTTATCCTCAATAACCTTACTCTTTCCTGTATTCACCTTTAATTTTCTTCTTTTGCACACCCTACCAAATTCATCCACCAATCTCTGCAACTTCTCTTCAGAATCTCCCAAGAGCACAGTGTCATCAGCAAAGAGCAGCTGTGACAACTCCCACTTTGTGTGTGATTCTTTATCTTTTAACTCCACGCCTCTTGCCAAGACCCTCGCATTTACTTCTCTTACAACCCCATCTATAAATATATTAAACAACCACGGTGACATCACACATCCTTGTCTAAGGCCTACTTTTACTGGGAAAAAATTTCCCTCTTTCCTACATACTCTAACTTGAGCCTCACTATCCTCGTAAAAACTCTTCACTGCTTTCAGTAACCTACCTCCTACACCATACACTTGCACATCTGCCACATTGCCCCCCTATCCACCCTGTCATACGCCTTTTCCAAATCATAAATGCCACAAAGACCTCTTTAGCCTTATCTAAATACTGTTCACTTATATGTTTCACTGTAAACACCTGGTCCACACACCCCCTACCTTTCCTAAAGCCTCCTTGTTCATCTGCTATCCTATTCTCCGTCTTACTCTTAATTCTTTCAATTATAACTCTACCATACACTTTACCAGGTACACTCAACAGACTTATCCCCCTATAATTTTTGCACTCTCTTTTATCCCCTTTGCCTTTATACAAAGGAACTATGCATGCTCTCTGCCAATCCCTAGGTACCTTACCCTCTTCCATACATTTATTAAATAATTGCACCAACCACTCCAAAACTATATCCCCACCTGCTTTTAACATTTCTATCTTTATCCCATCAATCCCGGCCTGCCTTACCCCCTTTCATTTTACCTACTGCCTCACGAACTTCCCCCACACTCACAACTGGCTCTTCCTCACTCCTACAAGATGTTATTCCTCCTTGCCCTATACACGAAATCACAGTTTCCCTATCTTCATCAACATTTAACAATTCCTCAAAATATTCCTTCCATCTTCCCATACCTCTAACTCTCCATTTAATAACTCTCCTCTCCTATTTTTAACTGACAAATCCATTTGTTCTCTAGGCTTTCTTAACTTGTTAATCTCACTCCAAAACTTTTTCTTATTTTCAACAAAATTTTGTTGATAACATCTCACCCCACTCTCTCATTTGCTCTCTTTTTACATTGCTTCACCACTCTCTTAACTTCTCTCTTTTTCTCCATATACTCTTCCCTCCTTGCATCACTTCTACTTTGTAAAAACTTCTCATATGCTAACTTTTTCTCCCTTACTACTCTCTTTACATCATCATTCACCAATCGCTCCTCTTCCCTCCTGCACCCACTTTCCTGTAACCACAAACTTCTGCTGAACACTCTAACACTACTTTTTAAACCTACCCCCATACCTCTTCGACCCCATTGCCTATGCTCTCATTAGCCCATCTATCCTCCAATAGCTGTTTATATCTTACCCTAACTGCCTCCTCTTTTAGTTTATAAACCTTCACCTCTCTCTTCCTGATGCTTCTATTCTCCTTGTATCCCATCTACCTTTTACCTTCAGTGTAGCTACAACTAGAAAGTGATCTGATATATCTGTGGCCCCTCTATAAACATGTACATCCTGAAGTCTACTCAACAGTCTTTTATCTACCAATACTAATCCAACAAACTACTGTCATTTCGCCCTACATCATATCGTGTATACTTATTTATCCTCTTTTTCTTAAAATATGTATTACCTATAACTAAACCCCTTTCTATACAAAGTTCAATCAAAGGGCTCCCATTATCATTTACACCTGGCACCCCAAACTTACCTACCACACCCTCTCTAAAAGTTTCTCCCTACTTTAGCATTCAAGTCCCCTACCACAATTAACTCTCTCACTTGGTTCAAAGGCTCCTATACATTCACTTAACATCTCCCAAAATCTCTCTCTCTCCTCTGCATTCCTCTCTTCTCCAGGTGCATACACGCTTATTATGACCCACTTCTCGCATCCAACCTTTACTTTAATCCACATAATTCTTGAATTTACACATTCATATTCTCTTTTCTCCTTCCATAACTGATCATTTAACATTACTGCTACCCCTTCCTTTGCTCTAACTCTCTCAGATACTCCAGATTTAATCCCATTTATTTCCCCCCACTGAAACTCTCCTACCCCCTTCAGCTTTGTTTCGCTTAGGGCCAGGACATCCAACTTCTTTTCATTCATAACATCAGCAATCATCTGTTTCTTGTCATCCGCACTACATCCACGCACATTTAAGCAACCCAGTTTTATAAAGTTTTTCTTCTTCTCTTTTTTAGTAATTGTATACAGGAGAAGGGGTTACTAGCCCATTGCTCCCGGCATTTTAGTCGCCTCATACGACACGCATGGCTTACGGAGGAAAGATTCTTTCCACTTCCCCATGGACAATAGAAGAAATAAAAAAGAACAAGAGCTATTTAGAAAAAGGAGAAAAACCTAGATGTATGTATATATATATATGCATGTGCGTGTCTGTGAAGTGTGACCAAAGTGTAAGTAGGAGTAGCAAGATATCCCTGTTATCTTAGCGTGTTTATGAGGCAGAAAAAGAAACCAGCAATCCTACCATCATGCAAAACAGTTACAGGTTTTTGTTTCACAGTCATCTGGCAGGACGGTAGTACTTCCCTGGGTGGTTGCTGTCTACCAACCTACTACCTCAAATAATATTGGAGTTATATTGAATCTACAACTAGACTTTCCTGTAACCACAAACTTCTGCTGAACACTCTAACACTACATTTTTAAACCTACCCCATACCTCAATGGGGTCAAAGAGGTATGGGGTAGGTTTAAAAATGTAGTGTTAGAGTGTTCAGCAGAAGTTTGTGGTTACAGGAAAGTGGGTGCGAGAGGGAAGAGGAGCGATTGGTGGAATGACGATGTAAAGAGAGTAGTAAGGGAGAAAAAGTTAGCATATGAGAAGTTTTTACAAAGTAGAAGTGATGCAAGGAGGAAAGAGTATATGGAGAAAAAGAGAGAGGTTAAGAGAGTGGTGAAGCAATGTAAAAAGAGAGCAAATGAGGAGTGGGTGAGATGTTATCAACAAATTTTGTTGAAAATAAGAAAAAAGTTTTGGAGTGAGATTAACAAGTTAAGGAAGCCTAGAGAACAAATGGATTTGTCAGTTAAAAATAGGAGAGGAGAGTTATTAAATGGAGAGTTAGAGGTATTGGGAAGATGGAGGGAATATTTTGAGGAATTGTTAAATGTTGATGAAGATAGGGAAGCTGTGATTTCGTGTATAGGGCAAGGAGGAATAACATCTTGTAGGAGTGAGGAAGAGCCAGTTGTGAGTGTGGGGAAAGTTCGTGAGGCAGTAGGTAAAATGAAAGGGGGTAAGGCAGCCGGGATTGATGGGATAAAGATAGAAATGTTAAAGCAGGTGGGGATATAGTTTTGGAGTGGTTGGTGCAATTATTTAATAAATGTATGGAAGAGGGTAAGGTACCTAGGGATTGGCAGAAAGCATGCATAGTTCCTTTGTATAAAGGCAAAGGGGACAAAAGAGAGTGCAAAAATTATAGGGGGATAAGTTGTTGAGTATACCTGTAAAGTGTATGGTAGAGTTATTATTGAAAGAATTAAGAGTAAGACGGAGAATAGATAGCAATGAACAAGGAGGCTTTAGGAAAGGTAGGGGGTGTGTGGACCAGGTGTTTACAGTGAAACATGTAAGTGAACAGTATTTAGATAAGGCTAAAGAGGTCTTTGTGGCATTTATGGATTTTGGAAAAGGGTTATGACAGGGTGGATAGGGGGGCATGTGGCAGATGTTGCAGGTGTATGGTGTAGGAAGTAGGTTACTGAAAGCAGTGAAGAGTTTTTACGAGGATAGTGAGGCTCAAGTTAGAGTATGTAGGAAAGAGGGAAATTATTTCCCAGTAAAAGTAGGCCTTAGACAAGGATGTGTGATGTCACCGTGGTTGTTTAATATATTTATAGATGGGGTTGTAAGAGAAGTAAATGCGAGGGTCTTGGCAAGAGGGGTGGAGTTAAAAGATAAGAACAAACACAAAGTGGCAGTTGTCACAGTTGCTCTTTGCTGATGACACTGTGCTCTTGGGAGATTCTGAAGAGAAGTTGCAGAGATTGGTGGATAAATTTTTGGTAGGGTATCAAAAGAAGAAAATTAAATGAATACAGGAAAGAGTAAGGTTATGAGGATAAAAAAGATTAGGTGATGAAAGATTGGATATCAGATTGGAGGGAGAGAGTAGGGAAGAGGTAAATGTATTCAGATATTTGGGAGTGGACGTGTCAGCGGATGGGTCTATGAAAGATGAGGTGAATCATAGAATTGATGAGGGGAAAAGGGGAGTGGTGCCCCTTAGGAGTCTGTGAGACACAGAACTTTGTCCTTGGAGGGGAAAGAGGGGAATGTATAGAGTAAGTTTTTACCAACACTCTTAATGGGTGCGAAGCATGGGTGATGAAAGTTGCCAGCGAGGAGAAGGCTGGAGGCAGTGGAGATGTCATGTCTGAGGGCAATGTGTGGTGTGAATATAATGCAGAAAAATTCATAGTTTGGAAGTTAGGAGGAGGTGCGGGATTACCAAAACTGTTGTCCAGAGGGCTGAGGAAGGGTTGTTTTAGGTGGTTCGGACATGTAGAGAGAATGAAGCGAAACAGAGGGGACTTCAAGAGTGTATCAGTCTGTAGTGGAGGGAAAGGGGGGGTAGGGGTCAGCCTAGGAAAGGTTGGAGGGAGGGGGTAAAGGAGGTTTTGTGTACGAGGGGCTTGGACTTCGAGCAGGGCATGGTGAGCGTGTTTGATAGGAGTGAATTGAGACAAATGGTTTTAATACTGACATGCTGTTGGAGTGTGAGTAAAGTAACATTATGAAGGGGTTTTTAGAGAAACCGGCAGGCCGGACTTGAGTCCTGGAGATGGGAAGTACAGTGCCTGCACTCTGAAGGAGGGGTGTTTTAAAGTTGCCCGTTTAAAAACTGTAGTGTAAAGCACCCCTTTTGGCAAGACAGTGATGGAGTGAATGATGGTGAAAGTTTTTTTTTTTCGGGCCACCCTGTTTTTGGCGGGGCCACCCTGCCTTGGTGGGCCACCCTGCCTTGGTGGGCCACCCTGCTTGGTGGGCCACCCTGCCTTGGTGGGCCACCCTGCCTTGGTGGGCCACCCTCCCTTTGGTGGGAATCGGCCAGTGTTTACCTGGAGTTTACCTGGAGAGAGTTTCGGGTCAACGCCCCCGGGGCCCGGTCTGTGACCAGGCCTCCTGGTGGATCAGCGCCTGATCAACCAGGCTGTTGCTGCGGGCTGCACGAAACCAAGTACGAGCCACAGCCCGGCTGATCAGGAACTGACTTTAGGTGCTTGTCCAGTGCCAGCTTGAAGACTGCCAGGGGTCTGTTGGTAACCCCCCTTATGTGTGCTGGGAGGCAGTTGAAACAGTCTCGGGCCCCTGACACTTATTGTATGGTCTCTTAACGTGCTAGTGACACCCCTGCTTTTCATTGGGGGATGGTGCATCGTCTGCCAAGTCTTTTTGCTTTTGTAGTGAGTGATTTTCGTGTGCAAGTTCGGTACTATCCCTCTGGATTTTCCAGGTGTATATAATCATGTATCTCTCCCTCCTGCGTTCCAGGGAATACAGGTTTAGAAACCTCAAGCGCTCCCAGTAATTGAGGTGTTTTATCTCCGTTATGCGCGCCGTGAAAGTTCTCTGTACATTTTCTAGGTCGGCAATTTCACCTGCCTTTAAAGGTGCTGTTAGGTGCAGCAATTTCCACCTAGAAGAACAAGTGACCTGAAGAGTGTCATCATGGCCTTGGCCTCCCTAGTTTTGAAGGTTTCCATTCTCCATCCTGTCATTTTTCTAGCGATGCGATTGATACAATGTTATGGTCCTGAAGGTGAGATCCTCCGACATAATCACTCCCAGGTCTTTGACGTTGGTGTTTCGCTCTATTTTGTGGGCCCGAATTTGTTTTGTACTCTGATGAAGATTTAATTTCCTATGTTTACCATATCTGAGTAATTGAAATTTCTCATCGTTGAACTTCATATTGTTTTCTGCAGCCCACTGAAAGATTTGGTTGATGTCCGCCTGGAGCCTTGCAGTGTCTGCAGTGGAAGACACTGTCATGCAGATTGGGTGTCATCGCAAAGGAAGACACGGTGCTGTGTCTGACATCCTTGTCTATGTCGGATAGAGGTTTGAGGAACAAGATGGGAGCTGTACGGGTGCCTTGTGGCAGAGTTTTTCACCGTAGCTGCCTCGGACTTTACTCTGTTGACGACTACTCTCTGTGTTCTTATGAGGAAAATTATAGATCCATCGACCGACTTTTCCTGTTTTTTCCTTTAGCGCGCATTTGTGCGCTATTACGCCATGGTCACACTTGTCGAAGGCTTTTGCAAAGTCTGTATATATTACATCTGCATTCTTTTTGTCTTTTTAGTGCATTTGGACATTGTCGTAGTGATCCAGTAGTTGAGACAGACAGGAGGGGACCTGTTCTAAACCCATGTTGCCCTGGTTGTGTAACTGATGGTTTCTAGATGGGTGGTGATCTTGCTTCTTAGGACCCTTTCAAAGATTTTGTGATATGGGATGTTATGCTATTGGTCTGTAGTTTTTTGTGTTGCTTTACTCCCCCCTTTGTGGAGTGGGGCTATGTCTGTTTTTTTTTGTAACGGGGGGACGCCCCCCGTGTCCATGCTCCCTCTCCATAGGATGGAAAAGGCTCGTGATAGGGCTTCTTGCAGTTCTTGATGAACACAGAGTTCCATGAGTCTGGCCTGGGCAGAGTGCATGGGCATGTCATTTTTTCGCCTGTTTCGAAGTCATTTGGCGCAGGATAACATCGGATAGGCTTGTGTTAATCAAATTTTGTGGCTCTCTCATAAACAATTCATTTTGATCTTCGACTCTCAGTCTGGTTAGCGGCTTGCTAAAAACTGAGTCATATTGGGACTTGAGTAGCTCACTCATTTCCTTGCTGTCATCTGTGTAGGACCCATCTTGTTTAAGTAGGGGCCCAATACGGGACGTTGTTCTCGATTTTGATTTGGCATAGGAGAAGAAATACTTTGGGTTTTTTTTCGATTTCATTTATGGCTTTTAGTTCTTCCCGCGATTCCTGACTCCTAAAGGATTCTTTTAGCTTAAGTTCGATGCTTGCTATTTCTCTGACCAGTGTCTCCCTGCGCATTTCAGATATATTGACCTCTTTTAGCCGCTCTGTTATTCTTTTCCGTCGCCTGTAAAGGGAGCGCCTGTCTCTTTCTATTTTACATCTACTCCTCCTTTTTCTTAGAGGAATAAGCCTTGTGCATACATCGAGTGCCACCGAGTTAATCTGTTCTAGGCATAAGTTTGGGTCTGTGTTGCTTAGTATATCTTCCCAGCTTATATCGTTAGGATTTGGGTTTACTTTGTCCCACTTTATGTTTTTGTTATTGAAGTTGAATTTGGTGAATGCTCCCTCGTGACTAGTCTCATTTTGTCGGTCTGGGGCTCCACGCATACATGTCTGAACCTCAATTATGTTGTGATCTGAGTATATTGTTTTTATATGGTGACATTTCTTATCAGATCATCATTGTTAGTGAAGATGAGGTCTAGTGTATTCTCCAGTCTAGTAGGCTCTATTATTTGCGGGTTTAAATTGAATTTTGTGCAGAGATTTAAAAGCTCGTGTGAGTGTGAGTTTTCATCAGAGCTGCCTCCTGGTGTTATTACTGCAACAATATTATTTGCTATATTCCTCCATTTTAGGTGCCTTAAGTTGAAATCCCCCAGGAGCAAGATGTTGGGTGCAGGAGCTGGAAGATTTTCCAGACAGTGGTCAATTTTTAACAGCTGTTCCTGGAATTGCTGGATGTTGCATCCGGAGGCTTGTAGACTACCACAATGACTAGGTTTTGGTTCTCGACCTTTACTGCTAAAACTTCCACTACGTCATTTGAGGCATTAAGAAGTTCTGTGCAAACAAGTGACTCTGCAATGTACAGGCCAACCCCCCCCTTTTGCCTGTTCACTCTGTCACATCTGTATAGGTTGTAACCTGGGATCCATATTTCGTTGTCCAAGTGATCCTTTATGTGGGTCTCAGTGAAAGCCGCGAACATTGCTTTTGCCTCTGCAAGCAGTCCACGGATGAAAGGTATTTTGTTGTTTGTTGCTGGCTTTAGACCCTGTATATTTGCAAAGAAGAATGTTATCGGACTGGTGGTATTGTTGGTACTGGGGGGGATTTTTTTTCCGGCATTAGTATCTGTATCTGTTGGTTTGGAGTGGAGGCCATCGACTGTGGTTCCACTCCAGGAATGACTGGATTTGGTGTACGATTTCTGCCATTTCCTGCCAGTTTTTTTTCCTTCCTGGCACTAAAAAACCTCTCCCTCTTGAGTGGCTGTGGCTACCCAGGTTTTCCCATGGCCTGGATGTTTTGTATCTTTTTGTCCCCTTTAGATGGTATGCCTGGCAATTAAGTTATAGCACAGTCTTTCCTGTACTGAAGAGGTACACATTTCAGGGTGAAAAAGCTTACAGGAAGGGAGTTTGCATTTTCCTTTTTGTCATATGGGCATGGCATTTTCTAGGGTGGTCATAGTTGCATGTCCCATCTGTTTTTCCAGATTTCCCATGCCAGCAGATACCAAGTGCATAGTATGTGCACAGGCTTGTTTCCGCTTGCCTTGGGTTTCTGTGACTGTATTCCCTGTTGGTGCATGTTTCCCTGTCTTACTTCTATCCTCCCCAGCACCAACAATGGAGCTCCCACCAGTTGTTTTTGGTAATTTTTCCTCACTATTGCTATTGGAGTCCTCTTGTTTGCTATTTCCTGCGGTATTTCTAGTTTGCAATATTGGTTTATCTTATCTTTGACTACACTTGTTTCCCTACTATGGGCTCCCGTCCCTATGAGGTCATTTATATGTATCCTTCCTGCGTATAATTCCCGACTACCTGGACAAAATCTCCAGCTTCACCATTACTGTCTCCCAGGACAGTATCTCCAGCTTCACCATTTCTGTCTCCCAGGACAGCACACTCCAGCTTCACCATACTGTCTCCCAGGACAGCACTATCAGCCCCACATTTACTGACTACCAGGACATCACCTCCAGCCTTACAGTTTGTGACTACATGGCCAGTATCAAGGGCAGTACCATTCAGCCCAGACTTTTTATGTTCCCATCTGATGTAGAAAGCTTCCAGGTTTTCTATGAAAGCAGCTTTGATGTTGTCCTCTTTTAATACCCTTGTGATTTTAGTCCACAGATTTTCCTCATTTGGGCATACCCAAAAACACTTCTCTGTTTTAATACTGCTTGTAGCTAGTTCTGGGATATCTGCACAAGGGGCGTGACACCAATTTCCCAAAAATGACAATTTATCCATGTGGAAGCCCGTTTGTTTGACTGACCACAGACTACACACAGCTTCATAATGATTTGAATGGTTGATTTACTGCAATTCTACTAGCAACCTCTTGAATATTATATTAATAACCTTAAATGAAGCTCTAGCTATTTGTATTTCTGTTTCTAACTCTTTTTGTATATTGGACAGCTTACCGTCACGTTCCTGATTTTTAATGTTTGTGTTTATAAGGGCGCCTACAACCCCATCCGTTTACAGTCTGCTTTATTGTCCAACGAAACCGTTTGAAACCAGTCCCGGGTTCGGACCAGTCAAGGGTTCAGACCAGTCAAGGGTTTGGACCAGTCGATCTGCTCTGATCAGTGGGTCACTTATTTAAAACATACTGGTCGGTGATTTGAGCTAACACATGAAGGATCTACTGGAAATTATCTACCCGAGTAATATGTGATTTGACTGATACAAAAGTATAACTTGCGTGTTGAAGAGCCGGTGATATCTGGCAGCTCCTACAATGACGAACGGTCGACCTCCTTGTTTATCAATCGCTGTATCTGGCTTTTCTATTTTTTTTTTTTTTTTCCGTCTCCACCACAATAAATGCTATATTATCACTATAGTTGACTGGTGCAAATTTTGGAGGAAGGACGCTTTTTCTGTAGTAATAATTACTTCTCGTTGTGTATATTGCGACCGCTGGTAACTACAGGTTATATGAAATTCACAGTAACGTCTCGTATTTCAAGAAAAAGAAACTAATGAAAGTCACTCCACTCCACTAAGTACCATTATAATACTGGTTAGTTGCTACTACAACACTGTATTCTGCTATTCACTGGTATCACTAGATTATATGCGAGTACACTAGCAAGCCAGGAAGATTATTAAAAAACAGCTGACCTGTGGTAAGTTTCTGGCGACTTCTGGCACCTGCCTCTATAGGCTTATCACTTCATTTACAAATTCACTGTTTTCAAATGACACTTTAGCCTTTATCATCAATATACTAGGGAGCCGCTGTAGTATACACTATACACTATGTATACTCAATGTTATCAGGGAGACTTTCTTTCCTCTGACACAAAAAGTTCAATTATTATTATTTTTTTTTCCACACGGGACACAGGCCTATGATTCCCCTCTGGCAGTAAACTCTGCTAGGTAGTGCACACTAATTCTCCTTTTTTGACTCAGTATATAATGTTTTCCGCCCAAGATTGGTTCCAGGCGCTAGAGGGATGTATCGTATAGGATTGATGACACAAATTAAAGTTCTAGCACGTAAGAGCGACCGTGAAAACACGAGATAACCCGGAGCACAACGAGGCACGCTGACACGCATAGATAGGTCTAGACTTATGAATAAGACTCTGTAATTATTCTAAAACTTGTAAAAATTTAAAAGAAAAAGGGATTATTACAGTACAGATAATTCAGTTATACAATTAAGCATCTAATAGCACCTTAATTATTTTAACAAATGTGAGTTATGAACTACGGTATTAAAAACAAAATCAGTAGCACCTGAGGTAGTCAGTAGCACCTGAGGTAGTCAGTAGCACCTGAGGTAGTCAGTAGCACCTGAGGTAGTCAGTAGCACCTGAGGTAGTCAGTAGCACCTGAGGTAGTCAGTAGCACCTGAGGTAGTCAGTAGCACCTGAGGTAGTCAGTAGCACTGAGGTAGTCAGTAGCACCTGAGGTAGTCAGTAGCACCTGAGGTAGTCAGTAGCACCTGAGGTAGTCAGTAGCACCTGACGGTAGTCAGTAGCACCTGAGGTAGTCAGCAGCACCTGAGGTAGTCAGTAGCACCTGAGGTAGTCAGTAGCACCTGAGGTAGTCAGCAGCACCTGAGGTAGTCAGCAGCACCTGAGGTAGTCAGCAGCACCTGAGGTAGTCAGTAGCACCTGAGGTAGTCAGTAGCACCTGAGGTAGTCAGTAGCACCTGAGGTAGTCAGTAGCACCTGAGGTAGTCAGTAGCACCTGAGGTAAATCCAGTAGCACCTGAGGTAGTCAGTAGCACCTGAGGTAGTCAGTAGCACCTGAGGTAGTCAGTAGCACCTGAGGTAGTCAGTAGCACCTGAGGTAGTCAGTAGCACCTGAGGTAGTCAGCAGCACCTGAGGTAGTCAGCAGCACCTGAGGTAGTCAGCAGCACCTGAGGTAGTCAGTTAGCACCTGAGGTAGTCAGTAGCAACCTGAGGTAGTCAGTAGCACCTGAGGTAGTCAGTAGCACCTGAGGTAGTCAGTAGCACCTGAGGTAGTCAGCAGCACCTGAGGTAGTCAATAGCTCCTGAGGTAGTCAGTAGCACCTGAGGTAGTCAGTAGCACCTGAGGTAGTCAGTAGCACCTGAGGTAGTCAGTAGCACCTGAGGTAGTCAGCAGCACCTGAGGTAGTCAGTAGCACCTGAGGTAGTCAGTAGCACCTGAGGTAGTCAATAGCACCTGAGGTAGTCAGTAGCACCTGAGGTAGTCAGTAGCACCTGAGGTAGTCAGTAGCACCTGAGGTAGTTAGTAGCACCTGAGGTAGTCAGTAGCACCTAAGGTAGTCAGTAGCACCTGAGGTAGTCAGTAGCACCTGAGGTAGTCAGTAGCACCTGAGGTAGTCAGTAGCACCTGAGGTAGTCAGTAGCACCTGAGGTAGTCAGTAGCACCTGAGGTAGTCAGTAGCACCTGAGGTAGTCAGTAGCACCTGTGGTAGTCAGCAGCACCTGAGGTAGTCAGCAGCACCTGAGGTAGTCAGTAGCACCTGAGGTAGTCAGTAGCACCTGAGGTAATCAGTAGCACCTGAGGTAGTCAGTAGCACCTGAGGTAGTCAGTAGCACCTGAGGTAGTCAGCAGCACCTGAGATAGTCAGCAGCACCTGAGGTAGTCAGCAGCACCTGAGGTAGTCAGCAGCACCTGAGGTAGTCAGCAGCACCTGAGGTAGTCAATAGCACCTGAGGTAGTCAGTAGCACCTGAGGTAGTCAGCAGCACCTGAGGTAGTCAGCAGCACCTGAGGTAGTCAGTAGCACCTGAGGTAGTCAGTAGCACCTGAGGTAGTCAGTAGCACCTGAGGTAGTCAGTAGCACCTGAGGTAGTCAGTAGCACCTGAGGTAGTCAGTAGCAGCTGAGGTAGTCAGTAGCAGCTGAGGTAGTCAGTAGCAGCTGAGGTAGTCAGTAGCACCTGAGGTAGTCAGCAGCATCTGAGGTAGTCAGTAGCACCTGAGGTAGTCAGTAGCACCTGAGGTAGTCAGTAGCACCTGAGGTAGTCAGTAGCACCTGAGGTAGTCAGCAGCACCTGAGGTAGTCAGCAGCACCTGAGGTAGTCAGCAGCACCTGAGGTAGTCAGTAGCACCTGAGGTAGTCAGTAGCACCTGAGGTGTCAGTAGCACCTGAGGTAGTCAGTAGCACCTGAGGTAGTCAGTAGCACCTGAGGTAGTCAGCAGCACCTGAGGTAGTCAGCAGCACCTGAGGTAGTCAGTAGCACCTGAGGTAGTCAGCAGCACCTGAGGTAGTCAGCAGCACCTGAGGTAGTCAGTAGCACCTGAGGTAGTCAGTAGCACCTGAGGTAGTCAGTAGCACCTGAGGTAGTCAGTAGCACTGAGGTAGTCAATAGCACCTGAGGTAGTAGCACCTGAGGTAGTCAGTAGCACCTGAGGTAGTCAATAGCTCCTGGAGTATTTTAATAAATGTGACTATATGGACAAGAGGGAAAAAAAAAAATATTAAATCTTAAATCTCCTGAAAGTTGCTCTTTAACTGCTGTTAGAACTAGGAGTATAGCAATTACTGAATAAAGGGCAGTACAGTGTGTTGGTATATAGAGAATTATTTCAGGAGAATGTAAAAAGGGACTAAATTAAGTAGTGGTAAAAACATCGCTTAAATAGATTGACACCATATGAAATTAATCTGAGAGTAAGATTTGCCTTATAACATAAAGTTTGAGCAATTAATATCACTAAAGAAATATTATATGAGGTAGTTGATACTAGTTAGTGGAAGATGGTACAAGGAATTGCACTGTAGTGTTATAGGAGCATACACTAGTTTGTTATTTGTAGTTTAGGAGCAAAGGGAAAATTAGGTAAGATTCTTCTTCTTTCTTTCAACGTACCAGCCATATCCCACCAAGGCGGGGTGGCCCAAAAGAAAAAACTAAAGTTTCTCCTTTTAAATTTAGTAATATATACAGGAGAAGGGGGTTACTAGCCCCCTTGCTCCCGGCATTTTAGTCGCCTCTTACAACACGCTTGGCTTACGGAGGAAGAATTCTGTTCCACTTCTCCATGGAGGATTAGGTAAGATTATAGAAGAATTATAACAGTGCTTAAGTAGGAATAAATGGTAATACAGATATTATTAAAGAGTATCTTATTAACAAATAATAAATTGTGAAAGGGAAATCTGGGAAGATAACACAAATTGGATCACACAAGGAACTGTGTGGGACACATGGGATAATGGTAGTAAATTCTATCTAGGAGGTGATAGTACAGGGATTAGTTCAATAATGGCATAATAACATACACTAACGTAGTACAGTGATTTGGTCACTAATATCAGTCAGACTCTGTAATGTTTGCATCATGAAGGAAGTTCGCTAGTTCATTTTCATTTGTAATATAGTACACACGGCCTACATTTGTTTTTCTTACTAGAATTTGTCCATGTACAAAGCACTGGTGAATTTTATTATTCTCATGTTTCAGTTTTCTCAATCTGTACAGGAGGTTCTGTCGTTTTCTTGTGTAGACATTATCTATGTATATATTTTTTTTGCTTATAGATGAATTATTAGATCTTATTAGTATGTCTTCTGTGTGAATCTGATGAAAACATATTTTCTACCTGGGTTTTAGTAACCGACGATTCTTTAATTTCTGACATGGTACTTTAACGGTAGGTGGTCGCGAATGAATGGAGCGTTGTAGCTTTGCCGTTGGTATGGTTTCAATCATAGGAAGAGTGGACTTTTAATTACTATGCGTCGGTAGCATAACTATGCTTAAAGCAATGTATTTGGTAAGCCAAATAATGAACGTTAGGTATCCATGTAATTTTCAGTCCTTGTCAGCATCTTCAATCGTGTCGTTTTTAGGAAGTATTTGACCTGTTTGATGGCTTGGCTGATTGGAGGGTTCTTGCCAAATCAGTTGTGCCGTTGATGGTTAGCTGTTGCTCAAGGGTTTGTGTTGGTCTTTTTTTCAAGGTGAAATTATCTGATACATGTTAGTTATTGTTTGCCGGAGAGACGATCCTTTAGCACGAAGATCAAGTTATCCGCGGAAGGGTGGTGATGTAATTTTTAGAGTGTCAGGATCATTAGTCCACTGGGTGATCTCAGCAGTAAAATCCTAGAAGGTAGTAGAGGAGAGAGGGGTCCGTTCAGGTTGGTGTAGTTGTAGTAAGGCGCCTGGGGTTGGTGGCAAGTGCGGGGGAGTCGGCATGTAAGTTGTTGGTTGATGTGTCACTCAGGGTTGGTGAGGATGGGCACGGGTCTGCTGGTATTTATTGAATAGAGCGGATTTCTAGGTGCTGCCTGGCTGTTTTAGTGCTGTTTCTTCTTGAGTAGGTGTCGTAGTACAGGGTGTGCAGTGGTTGATTGAAGAAATAAATTAGTTCAGAGCTTGGAGTAGGTAGTCGTTTGTGCGGGGGCTGTGTTCTGGAGTTTGAGGTGGCACAGTCTTGCTTCATCGGTATTTTTCGGTTTGTTACGTATACTTTTGTAATTATATGGGGTTGCTGGGTTCCTTAGTACTTTAATGCAGTTATGATTGCAATTAGGCCATCATCGAACAACGTTAGATATTCACTGATATTCAATTGGAAAATCTTAGAGGGATTAGTACGAATTAACACCGAAAATCATCAATGAAAGCCAACCATCGGCCGGGAGATGACAATTCCCCAAATAAAAGCAGGACTTTCCACGCGTCGGAGAGAACACTATTAAGAGTGGGGACAAGAATGTTCAATGACAGTACACATAAAATATTACATAGATCTTGGCTGTTCTACAAGAAGCATGGGACAGGCATGAAGTGGTACTGCCAAGCAGGTTATGGTTCGTAGTCCTCTGCGTGGGTAGAACTTAACCGTGGTGGCTCAGCCATGCACACTGCGGTGGTTCACGCCGGCCCGCGGGAGCGTTGCCCGAAACTCTCCAGGTTACTTCAGGGTTATACAAGAAAGGGAGCCAACTAGTATTTCATGAAGGGCGTTTCCATTGTAGTAAAGAAGAGGGGTTGTTATAAGGAGTCAGGGCACATGGAGGGAGGAGGTGACGGACATTCAGGGCATGGAGGTGAGGAGGTAAGGTAATCCAGGGAAAAGTCGGAGAGGTGAAGGTTCTTCGTAGGGAAGCACATGGTAGGGGGAGGTAAAGGGTCGGTCGGGACTGGTAGGGAGGAGGGAAGGTCGTCAGGGTAAATGGTCGGAGGAGGAAAGGTTCGTACCAGGGAACGCTGGAGGGAGGAGTGTGAAGGTCGTCCAGGGAAAGGGGGGAGGGTGGTGAAGGTCGTCAGGGAACATGGAGGGAAGGTGGTGAAGTGTCTGGGAACATGGAGGGAGGAGGTAACGGTTATATGGAACTGGATGGTGGAGAAGGTGTCAGGGAACATGGAGGGAGGAGGTAAAAGGTGTCAGGGAAATGGAGGGCAGGAGGTAAAGGTGATCCAGGGAAACATGGAGGGGGAGGTAAGGAAGTACGGGAAGAATGGAGGGAGGGAGGGTAAACGATCGAAGTGAAACATGGAGGAGGATGGAAAAGGGTCGAACCGGGAAATTGAGGAAGGAGGTAAAGGTGTCCAGGGAACTGGAGGGAGGAGGTAAAGGTGTTCAGGGAACATGGAGGGAGGAGTAAAGGTCGTCCGGGACATGGAGGAGGAGGAAACGGGTGTCCAGGGAAATGAAGGACTGAAGGAAAAGGATTAAGGGAACATGGAGGGAGGGAGGTAAAGGAGTCAGGGAAATGGAGGGAGGATGTAAAGGTCGTCCAGGGAAATGGAGGGGGAGTTAAGTCTTCGTCCAGGGACACATCGGGAGGGAGGGGTAAGGTCGTCCACGGGAAAAGGAGGGAGTGAGGTAAAGGTGTCAGGAAATGAAGGAAGGATGTTAAGGTCGTCAGGGACATGGAGGTGAGGAGGGTAAAGGTCGTCAGGTGAAATGGAGGGAGGAGGTAAAAGTGTTTCAGGGATAAAGGATGGAGGGGATAAAGGTTGTACTGGGAACATGGAGGGAGGAGGTAAGGTCGTCCATGGGAAATGGAGGCGGGAGGCGTAACAGGTGTCAGGGAACTTGGAGGAAGGAGGTAAGGTCGTCAGGGAAATGGAGGGAGGAAGGTAAAGGTGTCATGGGAACATGGAGGGGAGGAGGTAAATGTTCGTCAGGGAACATGGAGGGAGGAGGTCAAGGTTGTCAGGACCATGGAGGGAGAGGTGCTAGGTTTGTCAGGGAACAAGCGGGAGGAGGTAAAAGGTCGTTCATTTGGGAAATGGAGGGAGGGGTAAAGGTCGTCAGGGACAGGAGGGAGGGGTAAAGGTCGTCATGGGAAAATGGCGGAAGGGGTCAAAGGTCGTTCAGGGAACGGGAGGGAGGAGTAAAGGGTCGGGTCCAGGATGAAATGGAGGAGGAGGTAAGGTCGTCCTGGGAAAACTGGAGGGAGGAGGCTAACTGTCGACAGGGACATGAGGGAGGCGGTACAGGTCGTCGGGAACCTGAGGAGGAGGTGAAGGCGTAGGGAACATGGAGGAGGCTTTATTTTGTTATTGCGCTTATATTTCTTAAGTTTGGGTAAAGGTCGTCAGGGTAACATGGAGAGGAGAAAGGTGAAGGTATAAGTCCAGGGAAATGGAGTGGGAGGTGAAGGTCGTCAGGGAACTGGGAGGGAGGAGGTTGAAGGTCGTCAGTGCAATGGATAGGATTAGGAAAAGGGGTCATCAGGGAACATGGAGGGATCGAGGTGAAGGTCGTCCGGGATCATGGCGGCGAGGAGGTAAAGGACGTCCAGGGAACATGGAGGGAGGAGGTAAAGGACTCGAACAGGGACAATGGCGGCGAGGGGCGTACAAGGTCGTCCAGGGCACTGGAGGGAGGAGGTAAAGGTGTCAGGGAAATGGAGAGGAGGTAAAGTCGTCCAGGGAACATGGAGGCAGGAGGTAAGGTCGTCAGGGCAAACATGGAGGGAGGAGGTATAATAGGTCGTCAGGGAACATTGGAGGGAGGAGGTAAAGGTCGTCAGGGAACCTGGAGGGCGGAGGGTAAAGGATCGTCCAGGGACATGGTATGGAGGAGGGTAAAGGTGTCAGGGACATGGAGGAAGGAGGTAAAAGGTCGTTCCCAGGGACCCTGGAGGGAGGGTAAGGTCGTCCAGGAACATGGAGGGAGGAGGTAAGGTCTGTCCAGGGAAACAGGAGGGCGGAAGGTACGAGTGTCAGGGAAATGGAGGGGAGGAGGTAAAGGTACGTCCAGGGAACATGGAGGGAGGAGGTCAAGGTGTCCAGGGAACATGGCAGGAAGGTAGGCTGGAGGTAAAGGTCGTCATTGAACATGGAGGGAGTAGGTTAAAGGTCGTCAATCGCAAGGGAAAATGGATGCGGCGGAGGTAAAGGTCGTCAGGGACATGGAGGGAGTGAGGCAAGGTCGTCCAGGGGAACCGGCTGGGCGAGGTGACGGACGTCCAGGGCACCATGGAGGGAGGAGGTAAAGGTGTAGGGAACATGGAGGGCGGATGTACCTGGTCGTCCGGGAACATGGATGGAGTGAGGTTAAAGGGTGTCAGGGACCATTGAGGAAGGAGGTAAAGGTCGTCCAGGGAACATGGCGGGAGGAGGAACACTGTGACGGGAACATGGAGGAAGGAGGTAAAGGTCGTCAGGAACATGGAGGAGATGGAGGGTAAAAGGTTCGTCCAGGGACATGGAGGGAGGAGGTAAAGGTCGTCCAGGGAAACATGGAGGGACGAGGGGTGAAGGTCGGTCAGGGACACATGGAGGGAGGGAGGTAAAGGTCGTCATGGGAAAATGGAGGGGAGGAGGAAGGACGTCAGGGAACATGGAGGGACGAGGTGAAGGTCGTCAGGGACAATGGAGGGTGGAGGTAAGGTCGTCCAGGGATATGGAGGACGAGTGAGGTCGTCAGGGAACATGAGGGAGGAGGTAAAGGTTCGTCCAGGGAACATGGAGGGAGGAGCGTAAAAGGACGACCAGGGACCCAGGAGGGCGGATGTATAGGTCGTCAGTGCCATGGAGGAGGAGGTATAGGTGTAAGGGAACCTGTGGAGGGAGGAGGTTTAAAGGTTCGTCCAGGGCAAACATGGAAGGAAGGCGGTAAAGGTCGTCCAGGGAACATGGGGGAGGAGGTAAGGTCGTTCAGGGAAATGGAGGAAGGAGTAAAGGTCGTCCAGGGAACATGGCGGGAGGAGGAAAAGGTCGTAGGGAAAAGGAGGACGGATGTAAAAGTGTCCAGGGAAACATGGAGGGAGGAGGTTTTTAACAGGTCGTCCAGGGCCATGGAGGAAGAGGTAAAGGTCGTCCAGGGAAGGGAAATGGAGGGAGGAGAGTAAAGGTTTACGTCCAGGGCAATGGAGGAGGAGGTAAAGGTCGTGCGGGAACATGGGGAGGAGAGGTAAAGGTCGACCGGCGAACTGGGGGGAGGAGTGACGGTTCGTCCAGGGGAATGGAGGGAGGAGGTAAAGGTCCGTCCAGGGAATGGAGTAGGAGTAAAGGTCGTCATGGGCAAACATGGAGGGAGGAGGTAATGGTCGTCCAGGGAACTGGAGGGGAAGGAGGGTAAAGGGTGTCCAGGAGGAATGAGGGAGGAGGTAACGGTCGTCAGGGAACATGGAGGGAGGAGGTAAAGGTCGATCCAGGGAACATGAGAGGAGGAGGTAAAGGTCGGTTCAGGACCATGGAGGAAAGGAGGGAAAGGTGTCAGGAACATGGTGGAAGGAGGTAATAAGGTTCGTCAGGGAACATGGAGGGAAGAGGCGTAAAGGTCGGTCCAGGGAATGGAGGGAGGAGGTAATAGGTCGTCAGGGACATGGAGGGAGGATGTCACGGTCGTCCGGGAACTTGGAGGGGAGAGGTGACGGTCGACAAGGACACTGGAGGGAGGAGGTAAAGGTCGTCCAGGGGAAACATGGAGGCGAGGAGGGGTAAAGGTCGTCAGGGGAACATGGAGGGATGTAGGGGTAAAGGTTCGTCCAGGGAACATGGAGGACGAGGTAAGCAAAAGTCGTCCAGGGAACCTGGAGGCGGCGGTAAAGGTTTACAGGGAACCTGGAGGAAGAGAGGTAAGGTCGTCCAGGGAAATGGGAGGGAGGGAGGATAAAGTTGCTACGGGAACCTGGGAATGGAGGAGGTAAAGGTCGTCCAGGGCATGGTGGGCCGAGGTGGAAGGTCGCAGGGAACTGGAGGGAGGAGGTAAAGGTGTAGGGAACATGGAGGGCGGAGGTAACGGTCGTCCAGGGGCAGGAGGAGGAGGTTAAATGTCGTCAGGGAACATGGAGGAAGGAGGTTAAATTGTCAGGTTGACTTGGACGGGGAGGAGGTAAAGGTCGTCAGGGAACGCATGGAGGAGGAGGAAGGTCGTCAGGGAACCATGGAGGTGGGACGAGTGGTGAAGGTCGTCAGGGAACATGGGAGGGAGAGCAGGTTGAAGGTCGACCGGGCAATGGAGGGAGGAGGAAAAAGGTTCCGTCAAGGGAACCTGGAGGGAGGGGTAAAGGTTTGTCAGGGACATGGAGGAAGTAGGTAAAGGTGATCAGGGAACTTGGAGGGAGGAGGTAAAGGTGTCCAGGGAACATGGAGGAAGGTGGTAAGGTGTTCGGGAACATGGATGGGCCGAGGATCCAGGTCGACAGGGAACAAGTTGAAGGAGGAAAAGTTCGTCAGGGAAACCTGGAGGGAGGATGGTAAAGGTCGTCAGGGAACATGGAGGAAGGAGCGTAAAAGAAGAACAGGGACATGGAGGGGAGGGGTTAAAGGTAGTACATTGGAACATGGAGAAGGAGGTAAAGGTCGTCAGGGAACATGGGGGAGGAGGTAAAGTCGACAGGGAACATGGAGGAAGGAGGAAAACGGTCGTCCAGGGCACTGGAGGAGATGATGTAAGGTCGTCCAGTGAACATGGTGGGAGGCTGTAAAGGTGTCAGTGCCCATGGACGGAGGATGTAAAGGGACGTCCGGGACCATGGAGGAAGTATCTGTCAAGGTTCGACCAGGGAGATGGATGGAAGTAGGGTAAAGGTGTCCAGGGAACATGGGGACGGAGGTAAAAAGGTGTCCGGGAACATGGAGGAGGAGGTAAGGTTCGTCCAGGGAACATGGAGGGGAGGATGGTAAGAGTCGTCCAGGGAACGTGGAGGGAGAGGTTAAGGTGGTCCAGGGAAGGGAACATGGAGGGAGGAGGTAAAGGTCGTCCAGGGAACAGGGAGGGAGGTTGTAAAGGTTCAGGGAACATGGACGGAGGAGGTAAAGGTCGTCCAGGGAACATGGAGGAAGGGAGCGTAAAGGTCGTCAGGGAACCTGGAGCGCGCTACGGAGGATAAAGGTCGTTCAGGGATAATGGCGGAGGAGGTTAAAGGTTGTCCGGGAACATGGAGGGAAGGAGGTACGGTCGTCCAGGAAATGGGCGGCGGAGTAAGTTGTCCAGGGGGACATGGAGGGAGGGAGGTAAAGTGTTCAGGCCCATGGAGGGCGGAGGTAAAATAGGTCGACAGGTGAAACATGGAGGGGAGGAGGTAAAGGTCGTCAGCGAACATGGTAGGCGAGGAGCGCTAAAGAGGTCGTCCAGGGAAGCATGGAGGAGGATGTAAAGGTCGTCCAGGGAACCGGAGGGACGCGGTAAAGGGGTCCACGGGGACATGGTGGAATGAGGTTAAAGGTCGTTAGGGAAATAGGCAGGGAGGAGGTAAAGGGTCGTCCTGGTATGGAGGAAGGAAGGTTAAAAGTCGTCCACGGGAACATGGCAGGAGGAGGTAAAGGTCGTCCAGGGATATTGGAGGAAGAGGTAAAGGTGTTCCGGGAACGCATGGAGGGAGGAGAGTACAGCGTTCGTCCAGGGAACATGGAGGAAGGAGGTAACGGTCGTCCAGGGAACATGAGGGGAGGAGGTAAAGGTCGGCCAAGGGTAACAAGGAGGGAGGCAGGGATTAAAGGTGTCCCAGGGAAACATGACGGATCGAGGTCAAGGTGTTCCAGGGGAAACATGGGAGTACTAGGACAAGGTCGACAGGGAGCCCATGCGCTGAATTCTGTCTCTCTCGGCTGTTCAGGGCAATGGAGGAAAGGAGGTTAAAAGATGTGTTCCAAGGCGCTAACTCATGGAGGGGAGGACGCGCTAAAGGACCGTCCAGGGAAAAGTAGGGAGGAGGTAAAGGTCGTCAGGGACATGGAGGGCAGGAGGTAAAGGACGTCCAGGGAACATGGAGGGAGTAGGTAAAGGTCCGGTCCAGGGAACATGGAGGGAGGAGGTCAGGTCTGTCCAGGGGAACATGGCGCGGAGGAGGTAAAGTTCGTCAACGGGAACATGGAGGAAGGAGGTAAGGTCGGTCCAGGGGGGAACATGGAGGAAGGAGGTAAAGGTCGTCAGGGCATTGTGGGAAGGAGGTAAAGGTGTCAGGGAAATGGAGGACGGAAGGTAAGGTCGTCCAGGAACATGGAAGGGAGGAGGTGTCTAAGGTCGTCAGGGAACAGGAGGGAGGGGTAAAGTGGTCACGGGAACATGGAGGAGGAGTAAAGGTTCGCCAGGGAACATGGAGGGAGGAGGTTAAGGGTCGTACAGGGGAAAGGGAGGAGGAGGTAAAGGTCGTCAGGGAAAATGGAGGGAGGATGGGTAAAGGTCGTCAGGGAACATGGAGGGAGGAGGTAAAGGTCGTCAGGGCAAGGAGGGAGGAGAAGTAAGGTCGTCAGGGAAATGGAGGGAGGAGGTATATGGTCGTCAGGGAACATGGACGGAGGAGGTAAAGGTTCGTCCAGGGAACATGGAGGGAGGAGGTAAAGGTCGTCCAGGGAACATGGAGGGAGGAGGTAAAGGTCGTCCAGGGAACATGGAGGGAGGAGGTAAAGGTCGTCCAGGGAACATGGAGGGAGGAGGTAAAGGTCGTCCAGGGAACATGGAGGGACGAGGTGAAGGAGATGTTGTGGGTTAAATAACCAAGTATTAGCTACTGACATTATGTTCTCAAAAAATTAAGTTATTTAATATTTAAGCCTCCTATTTTGCAATAAGCATTTTTGTATATATTGAGCATAGTCATTCAGATTAAAAGAAAACTATTGGAAAATTATTGATATCAGAATCGGCCGAAAATTGGTTAGCGGTATCGGCTAAAATTTTAGCACTGTTCCTTCTTTAATGAGTAGCAGCCCAGCCACCGTGGAGAGAAGACGTCGTCGTTCCCGCTCTTCAGCTGAGCAACTCTGAACACTGTTGCTCGAGAATTTACTTGGGTTATCCTGAGTAGTTCTTCACCAGAGCTGAGAGGAGACTTGCTTGCAGTCACTTCGAGCCCCATCCCATCAAGAGGGTAAGGCGGTGACTTGCTTGCTTGTTCACCCCTCTCATCCCCATCCCCCCATCCTTCCCCATCCTCCCCCCACCCATACATCAACACTGGCCCACACACTTAACACACTACATACATTGCTATCCTTCTGACTGTCCTATCTTCTTATTTTTTCGGCAACTTCGCTTTGGCGAGTTAACACAAGGCATTTTGACCATCTGGTAGCCCGTGTGGTTTTTTAAAATCCAGCCGATCTTTGCCTTGGCCCTTTCCCCTCACTACTCGAGGTAGGCTATCTTAGGGCTGACCTTCATAAGTCAGCTGAAATAGGATGTTAGGCTAACATTAAGGAAAGATACCTTTTTGTTAAGCAACTCCTCTGCCAGATGCACCTTCCCAGGCATCATGGCGAGGATACGTGTAAGATACGTACTAATGGAAATCAAATGTCCATAAAAGACATTCTCAATTGTATTTGCTCGAACTCAACTGTTGCTCCAGTGGATGTTTTTCAAACCCACGCTGGAGCAGTACTTTCCTCTCTTCGAAAGAAGAGTTACTTCAACTCCTAAAGCATGATGTCTTGGATAAACTGAAGACTTCTGGTGTTATCCCAGTTTGCACCTGACAGCTATCAAGCTCAGAGGACTGTGTTGTGGCCAGAATCAACAGTTTTATGAAACAAAGCACTGTTAATGAAATTGTTGATAACATAATGCCGAGAATTCCTGACTTTAGGGCTGTAGAAGCACACAAATTCTCGAATCACAACAACAATAAGGTAACTTTAAAATTAATACTCGAGACACCTGAGGAGGCCAAACTTGTGTGTCAAAATGGCTTCAAATGTTTCAGCACCAGATGCACATCTGACCAAATTTCTATGGAACGTTTTGTCAGTGTGACACAATGTTTCAAGTGTTATGCCTTTGGTCATAACAACAACAAATGCAGTATACAGGGGCAAATTTGTAGCATTTGCTCTGGCCATCATTCCTATCGTGATTGTACCAATAAAAATACACCTAAATGTGTCCTCTGTAATGGAAACCATCATGCTGTTTCTGCTATTTGTCCTGAAAGGAAAAAGGAAATGCAGAAAATTCTTGACGCCAAGAAACTATCCACTTCAAAGAAGACCACTCCCCAGGCACCGCCAACCATGTCCCAAACTTCCTTCCCAGCTCTGCCTGGATCAAGTGGGACTCCACAGGTCTCTACCAATGGTTCCAATGTTTGGAATTCTGCCCCTCTTGGAGAGCCCCAATCTAACCCTCACTTACAACAGACACAACAACAAGGTTCAGTCGCATCTCCTGTGTCTCAGGTATCCACAGACGGGGATATAACGAGAGCACAACTAATGTACTTGGTGGCCAAAGACACAGCAGGTGGTGATATTCAACTCTGCTCTCGTGTTTTAAATGACCTGTTAAAGGCTAATGGGATCACTCCCATCATTATCCCTGAAAATGTGAAGGCCATTATGACCCAGCCTTCTCACAACAAGAAGTATGTACCATACTCTGCATCTAAAAATAAGCCTAAGTCATCCCTGGCCCAGGGATCGTCCTCCTCGCAAACCCAGGTTGTCAACTCTCAACCCAATAAGTCAAAACCTGAACATAACAATGCCCCAGAAAGTGGTGCATACTCTCTCGCTATTGTAGCTGAACCTGTTGAACAGGAACTTTCCCAAGGTAACTCACCTTGCCTATCTAATATTCCCTTGGAGCCTACACAGTCTCCCATTAGCTCTCACGAGCCTCTGCTTCCTGAAACTGAGAATAGCATACCTCAGTTTTATGATGATGACTCTAATGACTCTAATGACTCTAATGACTCTAACGACTCTAACGATTCTAATGAGTCTGTTAATATTACTGCCTCTAGTGAAGATGATGGCATTTTTAATACACAAGCATCCACGCAAAAGTTCCCTCTTCCCCTTGACGAGTCCAGCAGGGATAGTGTAGATACAACACATAACATTACTTGCAGGCGTTCAGAACGCAGTGTACGAGCGAAGAATAAGCAATAATGGGGATTACAATTTTCCAACTTAATGTTCAACATTTCTTTAATAACCGTTACCTTCTTGAGGTTGAACTAAATAACTACAATCCCGATGTTATACTTTTGAACGAGACAGCTGCAAGAGTTGATCAACATATTAAATTACGTGGATACTGTACTGTGGAGAAATCGAGAGGACCCTATAGTGGTGTAGCCATCTTGGTTAAACTAGGATATACATTTAAAATATTCATGTGGATGAAATAACATTCTTGCAATAGAACTAACAACATCGCATGGACAAATAGTGATAGGAACTGGAATTTTTCCCCCGAGACAGCCATATATAGAGTCAATTCCTCTACATAGGATATAAGCAGAAAATTCCAACAATTCTAGCTGGAGATTTTAATGCTCATCACCCTGCCCTCTTCAACTGTGGAGCTGGTATTCCACTGGGTGACTTAAAAGGAAAACAACTCTTAATATCATGACAGCTAGAAACTTGTCATTTCAAGGCCCATTCTTCAAATCGTACATTGGACCTCATCCAGGAACACCATATATAGTACTGACAAACAGAGACTGTGACATCTTTCACTGTCGTATATCTCCTGGTGGAAATGTAGATCTGACCATATCCCTGTTATAATACAACTACAAACTTCTCCATTTAGAATACCTGTAACTCCTAAACCCAATCTTAACACCCTAGGATTTGACCCCTTCAGGGCATATCTGGGTGAAGATGAAACTGTGTCTTTGGAAAATCTACCTTCCAGTGCAATTGATGATGCAATCAGGTCCCTGCAAAATCGAATAATTGAAGCTACCAATGCAACTTGCCAATTAGCTTCCACAAAGATATACCAACAATATAAACCTACCAGAGAAATTAGAGACACTTTAAGAAATTATCAAGCAGAATGTCGAAGGCATCTTCAAACGCGACAACCACCAGCAGCTACACTGCACCGATTAAGGCACGAATTAATTAACATGATTAGTCAACACAAACGAGACATATGGAAATTTCTAGTTCTTCAAGCTAATCATATAAACGTGAACCAGCAAAATTTTGGAGTAAGATCGACAACTTTTAGGGGCAAAGCACAAGGCTCCTAACTACCTAGTTCATACCTTCACTGATGAGGATGATGAAGATGTTGAAATTAAACTTGACGATCCACAAGACCAGGCCTAATTTGATGGTGATGTATGGGAGAAAATTCTCTCTCACAATAACAGTCGTCAATTTATAATAATCATTATCAGTTAGTAAATGAATGGAGAGATGAAAACTTGGATGATCTACAACCACTACCTACCATCGATACTTCAACTCTTGAAGATACCCACCCGCTTACTAGACCTATTACATTACTAGAGATAAGTCAGGTTATTGGAAGAATGAGAAATAGAGCCCCTGGCCTCTCTGGAATAACAATGAAACAAATAAAGTACCTACCTAGAAATTGCAAACAGTCCTTGGTAAATATCTTTAATGCCATCTTGGCCTCAGGACATTTTCCAGTTGTTTTTAAGACTGCTAGAATGATCTTTCTTGCCAAGCCCAATAAAGACATCCACCAACCTTGGGAACTAATAGACCTATATCTTTACTTGAAGTCACTGGAAAAGTCCTTGAGAAAGTCATTTCCAACAGATTGAATTACTATATGGAGTTTAATCACTTGTTTACTGAAAAACAATTTGGCTTTAGAACACATAGAGGTACCAATCATGCAATAAATGTTATTTTTGACACTGTTAGCAAGTCTAAAACAGCAGGGCAATCTTGCCTTAATTGCCACCAGGAGATGTTCATAAAGCTTTTATGATAGCTTATGGCATGATGGCCTTATATACAAACTCATTGACCTACCAGACCATAACTGGACTTTTCTCAGAGTAATTTATAATTTCTTAACTCAAAGAAAAATCATTCCCACCTTTCATGGCAAGTCGACAGAACCTTTATACCGACGGCTGGTGTCCCACAAGGTTCTTGTCTCAGTCCACTTCTGTTTAACATTTATGTGAATGACCTTCCTCAACCAGAGTTTAATGACACAATTGTGACACAGTTTGCAGAGATGTTATTCATGTCGTCTCATCAACTCCAGTAACAGAAAATACAATATGAGAGTGTCATAGAAAAAATTGAATATTGGAACTCGTCGAACATCTAATTGGGAGAAGAAATGGAGAATTACGACTAATCCTGACAAGGTCCTTGTTAGCACGATAGGATGATTTTGCATCAACCTTGAAGATAAAGGGGGTATCTCCATCAGAGGTACACCTGTAGCCATTAGAAACCCGAACAAGATCTTGGGATATGAAATAGACAGGCTGCTCCACTCAACACTCATGTAACTAAAAAGATCAACACAGCCAAAGCCGGTCTTAGCAGACTCTTTCGATTCAATCAAGCCCTCAACATGTCAAAAAACATCTGTATAAAATGATAATAAGACTATACTCGAATACCCTTGTGTCCCAATGTCATTAACAACAAAGACCAACATGCTACGGTTACAAAGGGTCCAGAATAGAGCTCTTCGCTTTATTACTGATACCAGGAGGAGAGACAGAGTTAAAATGGCAGATTTACACACACAACAAGATATTACTGCCAAAATGTACGCCTTGACACCCTAAAAAAGAAACAACTTTATACAATGCAAGAACTATACATGCCAGATAGAGAACATCCTAATACAAGTGATAAATACCACCGATTACACCATCAATTACTCCGCCTCACAGGACTCAAAGAATGACTCTCCCACAGAGGGTTCGTCGTTTTATTCAAAAGATGATTACCCTCGACCCACGATTTTGAGCAACTTACCTGATGAAGAAGATTGGATACCACCAGAACCCTTCTATGTAAACTGAAAATCATCGCCCCCAATTAGGGAGACATCTTAAATAACTTTCTAATGTAAAATTATGCAATTGACTATTGTTGGACACCACCATTAAGAAGCTATTGTCACGGGCTCATAAACTGGCCAGAAAAATTGCCTTTCTTGTTGTATAAATATCTGTTGTGCAATCGCGAAAAAAAAAAAAAAAAAAAAAAAAAAAAAAAAAAAAAAAAAAAAAAAAAAAAAGCAATTGAACTTGTAAAAACTAAAACCCAATTCAGAGTCATGTACTTAAAACCTTTTAAATTTATGTGACTCTGATGGTTAGTATTATCCCCCTTTAAAGAAATCTTATCAATTCAAAAAAAATTTTTTTAAATTTACACCAAGTGGTTGGGCCCACTTCCCTTTTATATCCTACCTCCCCCCCCACCTTTTTTTCCAATTTTTCCCCCTCCTTACCATCCTTCTTCCTTCCCCACCCTTCCAAAAAGCCTGGCCCTTAGAACTCAAAAACCCTTTTTTTAAATACACACACACAACACACACACAGTGAAGAGGGGGGGCCAAGCTGATCCGCCCTCTGCAACCACAAATAGGTGAGTACAGAGTACACAAGTAAACAAAATGATGGACTATGTGACAAAAAAATGCAAAAAGGCAGGGGAGAGGTTTTTTCAAGGGAAACAAAAAATAAGGAAAGACCAAAACGAACCCTTTATTCCCCCAAAAGGTGTAGAAGGCAAAAACAAGTGCACTGAGAAGGAAAAAGTACAGAAGACAAAGAACTAAAGAAAAAGGAGTTTACGAAGAGAAAGAAACGAGAGCACAGAAAAGGATGGAGGCCCCAACGGCAGTACAAAAAAATGCATACATCAAAAGGCAAGTCTGACACAAAACTTTTGAATACCACTCAGAGGAAAACAATATTCAAGGGCCCAGGTATTCAGATTTGGGAAGGGAGGTGTGGAGCTCACAAAAACGCCCAAGAAGATGTGAGGGGGCCAAAAATTAGATTTTCAAGAATTTTTATTGTGGAGAACAAAGGACCCAGGGCAGAAAAAGGGGGGCCAACAAAAAGGGGATGTCCCAACAAGTCTGGATGAAATACAACTGGGGAAGGGACTAAAGAGTGCTAATGAATTTGATACCGCAAAGGTGGGGGACCGGACTTTCTCCAGGGTCTTTGAGCAAAAATGTTGTGTGTGCCACTTACAATAACTCAAACATTCATTAAAACTTGGAAAACTACCTAGGGGGAAGGGGCAAAAGTATCCCAATTTTTAAGAACCGAACAGACACGGGCTTTAAAAACACATACAGTTCATGACATTTTTTTAATACAAATCAGGGGAAAAATTATAGGGGAGATAGGGGAACACCTAGAAAGAAAAGCTTAAAAATCAACCAAAAAAGGGTTTCAGGGAAGGGAAATCCGTGTCAAAAACCCTACTAGAGGGGTGGGTAAATTGTTTTTGTTGGACCCCAAGAGGCCTTCGACACAGATTTTTAGGTATAGGTATGTATAACAGAAGGCACTGAAAAGAATCATGAATACCAAACAAGTAGGCAAAAACGAGTCTGGTACTAAGAGAGTCAGAGGGGGCCCCTTGACAGCGGGTTCCACAGGAGCCAATGCGTTTTGGGTATTTTTAATGCTGATTTCCCGTCTTTCATTCACATTTACCCTGTTGGCGATAAAGTGAAGTTAATGAAAGAATTAAATATCTAAAAGATCGGGCAGGACTACAAAGGGACCGACGGGCTACAATTGGTCCAGAAATTCCCTCCTGGAATTTAACCCTACAAAATGAAAAAGTTATAAGATCGAGGAAGGGCGGGAAAGACACAGACGAGTAGGGGCTCGGGGGCCCAAAGACTGCAAACCTTACTCAAAAAAAAGGATTTTGGGTTGGTATAATTCAAAAACCCCACTCAGGCGCACATCGCTAGTTTTTCTGCGCAGCACAGGGCGCCTGCAAAAATATAAAACAGGGGTTCCGACATTTCAGTAAGGAATCGTTCCCCGAACACCGATACGTCGGGGCCCAAACTGGAGTATGCACCCCATTTTGGAACCCAACCGTCAAGCACGTCAAAAAATTAGAGAAAGAAAAGGTTTAAAACAAAAACTTTTTTTCCGAACAAAAGGGAAGACCTACGAAAAAAGGTTAAGGGAAAGGGCCGTCGACATGGGGACGAGGGGGTTAGGGAAGACATTATAACGACATAAAAATATATCGAGGAACTGACAAAGTGGCAGAGAGAGGATGTTCCAGAAGGGGGACACGCAACAATTTTCAAACTGGAAGCTGAAAAACTCGATGAGTTAAAGGGTTTTGGGAAATTATTTTTTTCAGTGTAGAGTTGTCGGAAGTGGAATAATAATAAAAAAAAAAATAATAAATAAAAATAATAATAATAATAATAATAATGAAATTGGTAGTAGGTTGGTAGCCCAGAACCACCCAGGAAGTACTACCCCCCTGCCAAGTGAGTGTAAAACAAAACCTGAATTGTTTTTAGATGAAGGAGGATTGCTGGTGTTTTTATAAATTTCCATAAACATAAAATTACAGGTACGCTTGCTACTTCTACTTACATTTAGGTCACAAAACACATACAGTACAAGCATATGTATACACACCCCCGGGTATTCTTCTATTTTCTTCTATTGTTTTCTTTTTATTTCCTCTTATTTCCAGGGCAAGGGGAATGAACTCTTCCTCGTAAGTCAGCTGTCGTAAGAGGCGACAAAAATGCCAGTACAAGGGACTACAAACCCCTTCTCCTGATACATTACAAGAAATTTTTGTTTTTTTTTTTTTTAGGGGCCTTGTCTCGGTGGGATACAGCCAAATTTTGAATTAATAAAAAAATAATAATTATAATAATAAAAAATAAAAATAATAAATTAGAAATTTTTTTTTTAAATACCACACCGACCGTCTCCCCCCAAAGGCAGGGTGGCCCGAGAAAGAAAAAAATTCATCATCATTCACTCCAGCACTGTCTTGCCAGGACACCTTACACTGCACTTATAAAACTGAAACATTAACCCCCCTCCTTCAGATGCAGAACGTACTTCCCATCTCCAGGACCAAGTTGGGCCTGCCCGGTTCCTGAACCCTGTCACTAAAATTCCTGTTCACACCCAACGCTCGTCAGGTCCCAAAAAAACATTCATCTCCATTCACTCCTACTAACACACTCACGCCGCTTGCGGGAAGTCCAAGCCCCTTGCCCACGAACCTCCTTTCCCCCTCCTCCAACCTTTTCTGGGCCCGACCCACCCCGCCTTCCCTCCCACTACAGATTTGTATACCACGAAGTCTTTGACAACCCAAGTTTTAAAATCTACTCCCCATTAAAAGCATACGCTCAGCCAATTATCAGTTATATCAGCTCTGAAGACCAAGTGAGATGGAATCCACAGCATGTGCACCTGACTCCACTGTCCAAAATCTTACATACCTGTTCTGTTTTTGACACACGCTGCCAAAATTTTTAAATTAATGATTTGACAGCATTTAGGATGACATTGAGACTGTCATCCAAAATGCCTAAAAAAGCATTCCCACTGTGTTTTTGGTGTTTGTGTGTTGTGGTGTGTGTTTTGGTTGTGTGTGTGTGTTGTGTGTGTGTGTGGGTGTGTGTGTGCTTGTGTGTATTATAGTTTTTTACCTCATGTCATGTGTCTGTGCGTGGCCCTCGGTGTGTATGTGTGTGCGGCGCTATGACTGGGTGGGGACGTATCAGGGGCTCCTTACTTGTAATTTGTTCATGATTGTAACCTGTAAGGGTGAGGCTGTTCATTACCTTTTAACTTGCCAAAAATTGTGACCAATTACCGGGAGTTTCATTACCTTCGTAACTTGCCATGTTTGGGAACCAGATCCCCCGGATTTTATTACCTTTGTAATAGTTCGCTAATAACTTTGGGGCCCATCCCTGGACCCATTATGTACCTCTGTAATCTTTTGACTCCCCCCCAAGGTGGGTAGGGGTGATATCACCCACAAAGGGAAAAGGGGGTGACTATCACCCACAAAATGGGTTCATAATTAAGATATTAAACTAAAAGAAGTCATTTATTTCGTTCCACTCTCCTACATGTCCAAACAACCTACCCCTTGGTAATAATTTTGGGTAACCCACACCTCCCCAAAATCTACAAACTGCGGATTTCTGCTTATATTCAAAACCCAACATTCCCCCTCAGACATGACTTCCCCACGCCCCAGCCTTCTCCTGTTGAAACATTCACCACCCATTCTTACACCCAACAAGGGCGTTGTATAACATACTCTCTACATTCCCCTCTTTGCTTTCATGGATGAATTCTTTGTCTCCACAGACTCCTCAGTCACCACCCCTTTTTTTTTTCCCTCAATTCTATGATTTTACTTCATCTTTATAGACCCATTTCCCTGAACGTCCACTCCCAAAATCTAAACACAGTCACCTCTCCTACTCTCTCCCCCAAATCTGTATCAGTCTTCCATTACCTATTTTTTTGTCATCCTCATCATTTACTTTTTCCTACCCTTTTACATCCCCACCAAACTCATCCACCAACCCCCTGCAACTTCTTTTTCAGAATCCCCCCAAACACGGTCATCAGCAAAGATTAACTGGACAAACCCCCACTTTGTGTTATATTTTTTTATCTTTTAACAAAAAACCCCTCTTGCCAACACCTGAGCTTTTCTTTCTTTACTACCCCACTATAAATATATTGAACAACAATGGTGACGTCACAAAATCCCTGTCTAGGTCTATTTTTGCGGGGAAAAATAATCCCCCCTCTAGCCTCCCCCATACTTAGCCTGAGCCTCACTATCCTCGAAAAACTTTTTCACTCCCTTTTCAAAAACCTACCTTTTATTTTTAAAAATTTTGCAAATCTCCCCACATTGCCCCCCAAATTCCCCTTTTATCTTTTTCCCTTTTTCCCAAATCCATGAATCCACAAAAACCTCTTTACCCTTACCAAATACTTATGGTTTCATTAAAAGATTGGTCTACAACCCCCTCCCTTTCCTAAAGCCTCCTTTTTCCCCTCTGCTATCCACTCTCCATCTTACTCATAATTCTATCATTAATAACTCTACCATCACTTCACCGGGGTTTAACTCGTGACTTATTCCCATATTTTTACACCCCTTTTTATCCCGTTTCCCTTTTTACACTCTCTTTTGTCCCTTTTGCCTTTAAAAAAAGGGAACTACCCCCATCAATCCCAGCTACCTTACCCCCTTTCATTCTACCTACTGCCTCTCGAACTTCCCCCCACTCACAATGGTCTCCTCCCCCTACAAGTGTTATTCCCCCTTGCCCTATACCCCCAAATCACCGCTTCCCTATTTTTTCATCAACATTTAACATCCACAAAATTTCCCTCTTCTTCTCAATACCTCCACTCTCCATTTTAATTCTCCCCTCTTGCTTTTTGCTGACAAATACATTCTTTCTCTAGGGTTCTATCCATTAATGTCGCTCCCAAAAATTTTTATTTTAACAAAATTTGTCAAAACACTCACCCACTCTATTTGCTCTCTTTTTACAATGCTTCACCACTCTTTTTAACTCTCTTTTCTCTTCATATAATTTTCCCCCCTCCTTCATCACTTCTATTTGTAAAAACCCTCCTATGCTAACTTTTTCCCTTTATACTCCTTTTCATCATTCCCCCAATGCTTTCTTCCCTCCCCACCCACTTTTCATGAACCAAAAAACTTTTGCGAACACTTTTAAACTATATTCTTAAACTTTTCCTATCCCCATTGCCCGTATTTTCACTACTCACTATCCTGCAAAAAGTTGTTTTTATCTACCCTAACTTCCCCTCCAAAGTTTTTTAAAATTTCACCTCTCTCTTACTGCTTTTCCCTTTTTTCCCTTTTATCCCATCTACCTTTTACTCTCACTGTAGCTACAACTAAAAAGTGATCTGACATATCGTTTTCCTCTTATAAACATTACAAAACCCGATGTTCTACCCCACAGTCTTTCATTTACCAATACAAGCCAACAAACTACGTCATTTCGCCCTGCATCATATCTTTTTTAAATCATTATCCTTTTTTTCTCTAAAATATGTAAATTTCCCTTTAAACCCAAACCCCCTTTTTATACAAATTCAATCAAAGGCCCCCTTATCATTTACACCCGGCACACCAAACTTACCTACCGACCCTCTCTAATGTTTCTCCCACTTCAGCATTTAGGTCCCCTACCCAATTACTCTTCACTTGGGTCAAAAGTTTGTGCTCACTAGCTTTACATCTCCCAAAATCACTCTCTTTCTCTTCTGTAGAAGAGAAAGAGAGTGATTTTGGGAGATGTAAAGCTAGTGAGCACAAACTTTTGAGCCAAGTGCATACAGTGCATAACCGGTTTTCTACCCCCTTTTCACATCCGACACTTATTTTAATCCATATAATATTTAATTTTTACATTTTATATTCTCTCTTCTCTCTCCATAACTGAACTTTTAACGTTATTGCTACTCCCTCCTTAGCCCTAACTCTCTCAGATACTCCTGACTTAATCCCACTTATTTCTCCCCACGAAAATCACCCTTTCAGCTTTGCTTTGTTTGGGGCAGGGCACCAATTCCTTCATTCATAACCCTTTTCAATCACTTTTTTCTTATCATCTGCATCATCCACGCATATTCAAAACTTCCCAATTTATAAAATTCTTCTTTTCATCTTTTAGTAATTTACAAAGAGAAGGGGTTACTAGCCCCTTGCCCCCCCATCTACTCGCCCTCCCACGACCGCTAGCTTTCGGAGGAAGAATTCGTTCCACTTCCCCATGGAATAAGGGAAATAACAAGAACAAGAAAGGAAAAAATATAAAAAAACCCAGAGGGGTTTGTAAAAAATGCTTTTAAACATGGTATTGGACCTACGTGAAGTGATGTAACAAACATACGTGCAACCTTGCATGTTTTTGAGACAGGAAAAGACACCCAAAATTTTCCCAATAAAGCAAAAAAATTAAGGCTTATGTTTTCACACTCATTTGGTAGGACGGTAGTATCTTCCTCCCTGGGTGGTTGCTATCTACCAACCTTTTGTAGAGGATAAAAAAAAAATTATGTAGTATACACAGACTTTGTAAAAGCTTTCGACAAGTGTGACCATGGTGTAACAGCACACAAAATGCGGGATAAAGGGGTAATTTGGAAAAAATTGTTAGATGGATCTACAACTTCCTGGCAAATAGAACACAAAGAGGAATAGTAAACAGAGTAAAGTCTGAGGCAGCCACGGTAAAAAGCTCTATTCCACAAGGCACAATACTCGCTCCCATTCTATTCCTCATCCTCATTTGCGGATGACACCCGGATTACCATGGCAGTGACCTCCATCGAAAACACCGCGAGACTCCAAGCGGACATCAACCAAATCTTCGAATGGGCCACTCAAACCAATATGAAGTTCAGCGAGGAGAAATTTCAACTACTCAGATATGGACTTGGGAATGATAATGCCAGAGGTTTTCGCCTTCAAAGACCACAACAATGTATCTATCTCATTCGCTAGGAAAATGAAGAGTGGATAAGAAACTTTCAAAAAAGGGGGCGCCCAACCCATGAGATTCTTTCATTCGCTTGTGCCTCTAGGCGGAATACTGCTGACATAACGGCCCCCTTAAAATATCTGGGACCCATTGGAAAAATGGCTCTGTACAAAACCGTAAACTTTGGTTTTTGGAAGCTATGATGCCTCTTTTACTCTTTTTGCCCCTTTCCCCCTTTTTGTTATTCTATCAGCGTTTGTGCACCATACCCTTTAGTTTCCCTTTCCAACACTGTAGTTTGGGGGGGGCCCGGAGGGTGGAGACCTGGGAGCATGTGTGGGATTCTATAGCTGGGCATTGGGGGGAAGCTGTGATGGGATTGTGTTTGTTTTGGGGGTGGGTGTAGGTTTTGGGGGTTTTAAGGGGTAGTTCTGTGTGTGCTTCCTTGCTGCTTGGTCTCTCTGATTTACCCTGCTGGTTTATCCTTTCTCCTTTCCACTCCTTTCGCTTTTTTTTTCTCTCCCCCCAGCTGCTGTCGTTCTGTTTGTGACTGTCCTGTCTAGGAACACCCCCTTTTACTCTTCCCCAGTATTTCAATCGCGGTTTCTCTTGGAAGATCCTGTTTTTCCCACTGTTTCTGCCTGGGACAGCTTGATTCGGTTTGTTTTTCCCCTTAAGTACCCCCCCATTTTTTCTGAAAAATTTTCAAACCGTCCTGTTTCTTTACCTATTTCCCAATGATGATTATTCCAGTCACCTTTCTTTCTGCCTGCCATCTTTCAGTGTGGTCCTTTCCCCTCTCTCTCCGAAACCCATGGATAAACATGATTTTTCCCTTTCTCCCCCATTTCCTCTCCCTCTGTGACTCTGGTTTTTTTCCCGTTGTACGTGGTCATTTTTTCCCCCGTTTTTCCCGTGGCTCTTGGGACATGGTGTGCCGCTGATTTGACCCTGTCATCCCTCCACCTGTGCCCACTACCCCCTTTCACTCCTTTGGGTCTTTTTGGCAGTTGATATGACTTTAGCAAATCTATTTCCTTGGGTTTCCAATAGGACATTTTTTAGAGCAAGTTCAGTGCTCAGTCAACTTTTTTCCGATAGGGAAAATTTGATCTGAAAAAAATGACCCAAATGGATGAACAATAGATTTTTAAAACATCTCAAAGGCAAAAAAGGGGGCATATATAGGCGTTCAAAAGGGGGGGAAGGGGAGTTAAGAAATCAATATATTCAATTAAAAAAGAAAAAAAAAAAAGAAATGAAAAAACCCAAAAAGGGGTTATGAGGCTAAAGGTTTGCAAGGGGTTTGAAGACTAACCCAAAAGGTTTGTTCAGGTATACAGAAGCAAGATTTGGACAAATAGGCCCACTTAAGATACTCAGGGGCAGTCACTGACATGATAGGGATATGGGGTTTAAAATTTTCAATTCTTACTTCCTCCAGTCTTTACTCAGGAAAATACTAGCGAAATCCCATAAATAATAAATTATGTAAAAACAGGGGGATAGAAACTATGCACGGGCTGCATAATAGGACATGGGCCTCAGAAAAATAGAGAAATTAAAACAAACAAATCCCCAGGCCGTGAGAATTGTTTGCAAGGGTGTTAAAGGAATGTAAAGAGGAACATGCAGCCTTTGGCTAATCTTTTTAACATACACACAAAAAGGATAGTGCCTGATAATGGAAAATGGCAAATGTAATACCTCTTTTTTCAAGGGGAGTGACAGGTTCTTGGCTTCGAACAAAAGACCAATAAGCCTTCCTCATAGTGGGGAAAATTTTTTGGGGTCAATAATTGCCGAGGCAATTCGTAGACATCTTTATAGGATAAATTGATAAATGAACTCAACACGCTTTTAGAAGAGGCGTTCCTGTCTTACGAAAATTTTTAAATTTTTTTTGCTAATGTGTTTTGAGGAACAATCATGGTAATGAAAAGTTTTTTTTATATGGGCTCAGTAAGGCTTTCGTTAGAGTTCCACACAGAGACTTTTGAGGAAACTTAAGGCACACTGAATAGGAGGAAAATTTTTTCCTGGGTAGAGACATGGTTGAAAATAGGCAGCAAGAGTTCATAAATGGGGAGAAAAAAGAACGGGGGCACGTCAAAGCGGTGTTCGAAAGGGGTCAGTGTTGGGGCCCCTTTTTTGTTTACAATTTACATAAACGATATAAATGAGAGTATAAATAGGACATAAGCAAAAATTCTGATGACACCCCAAAATAGGCCTCCAATTCATTTCTATTTAGGACATTTCACTCCAGGGTGATTTGAATAACTGATGCAGTAGCGGGGAAAATGGCAGATGGTTTAAAAATGACAAACAAAGTGCAAAAATTTTGGACGGGGCAATAACCATGCCACTTATAAAATGAATAGTGTAGATCTTAAAACTACTGATTCAAAAAGGATTTGGGGGTTTTGGTTAGCAGTAATCGAAACCAAGACAACAGTGCATAAGGTTTTCACAATAAATAACAATCCCCGGCTTCTTATCAAGAAGTATAAATAACAGAAGTCCCAGGTTGTTCTTAAATCTATATATCCTTGGTTTGGCCTTTATTTACTTGCTGCACATTCTGATTCCAATTACAAAATGGAATAAATCACTGGAAAACGTACAGAGGAGGATACAAAGTTGATCCCATACAGAAAACTTCCCTAGAGATAACTGAGGACCCCGAATCGCACCCAAATGGCCTAGAATTAGGGGGGGAAAGATTGAGGTTATAAAGGAAAACAGGAATAAATAAAGGGCTGTAAAACGTGTGAAAAATTTCCAAACCCAAAAGGACTCGCAGCAATAGCTTCAAGTTTGGAAAAGTTTTAGTTCAAAGGAATAGGGAAAAAATGGTTTGGAAAAAGAGTTGTGGATGAGTGGAACAAACTCCCCCAGTACCGTATAGACGCTAAATATTGTGTAGTTTTTTAAAAAAAGGTTGGATAAATACATGGTGGGGGTGGGTGGGCGAGTTGGATCTGATGCTTGGGCTACCCCGGTCTGTTGCCGTGCTCCTTCCTTAAGTGGAAGTGACCTGGGTAGGGGTCATTGCTCTAGGACAGGGAGGGAAGGACCTGCTTTACATGGGTCAAGGGATTGATGTGCCGGGAAACACAAAAAGTAAATTGGTATACAAACAAGGGAAAAAGGGATAACCTACCGTCTGAAGTGTCTTTCCCCTTACTCTACTAAGCATGAAATAAATTGACAAAGAAATATATGGGGAAAATTACCCTAGGCCTAGCTGTATGGAAAATAAAACAAAGATCCATACAGTGCAGTGGAAAAGAAAGGTGTATCTTTAAAAAATGTAATGATATCCCTTTTGATAACCATGTCAGCACAGTGATAAAAAAAAAGGGGAAATTTAAAAAAAAAAATAGTGAAATGTGGGAGGAGGGTGAGGACCAAACCCGATGTTGACATATACAAGTGTGGGGTGAGGGTGAGTGGGACCAACCCTGATGTTGAAATGACATGTGGGAGTGAGGGTGAGTGTACCAGCCCGGGTGTTGACATATGACAAGTGTGGGAGTGAGGGTGAGTGTACCAGCCCTGATGTTGACAATGACAAGTGGGGTGAGGGTGAGTGTACCAGCCCTGTGTTGACATAGGGACAAGTGTGGGAGTGAGGGTGAGTTGAAACCAACCCGGGTGTTGACATTAGACAAGTGTGGGATGAGGGTGAGTGTACCAGCCCTGGTGTTGACATATGACAAGATGGGAGTGAGGGTGAGTGTACCACCCTGGTTTTTGACATATGACAAGTGTGGGAGTGAGGGTGAGTGTACCAACCCTGATGTTGACATATGACAAGTGTGGGAGTGGGGTGAGGGGTACCAGCCTGGTGTTTGACATATGACAAGTGTTGGGAGTGAGGGTGAGTGTACCAGCCCTGATGTTGACATATGACAAGTGTGGGAGTGAGGGTGAGTGTACCAGCCTGGTGTTGACATATGACAAGTTGTGGGAGTGAGGGTGAGTGTACCAGCCCGGGTGTTGACATATGACAAGTGTGGGAGTGAGGGGGGAGTGTCCCAGCCCTGGTGTTGACATATGACAAGTGTGGGAGTGGGGGTGAGTGTACCAGCCCTGGTGTTGACATAGGGACAAGTGTGGGAGTGAGGGTGAGTGTACCAGCCCTGATGTTGACATATGACAAGTGGGGGAGTGAGGGTGAGTGTACCAACCCGGGTGTTGACATATGACAAGTGTTGGGAGTGAGGGTGGGGTGAAACCAACCTGATGTTGACATATGACAAGTGTGGGATGAGGTGATTTGTACAGCCCTGATGTTGACATATGACAAGTGTGGGAGTGAGGGTGAGTGTACCAGCCCCTGGTGTTGAAAAAATGACAAGTGTGGGAGTGAGGGTGAGTGTACCAGCCCTGGTGTTGACATATGACAAGTGTGGGAGTGAGGGTGAGTGTACCAACCCCTGATGTTGACAATGACAAGTGTGGGGGGTTGAGGGTGAGTGTACCAACCCTGGTGTTGACATATGACAAGTGTGGGAGTGAGGGTGAGTGTACCAGCCCTGGTGTTGACATATGACAAGTGTGGGAGTGAGGGTGAGTGTACCAACCCTGATGTTGACATATGACAAGTGTGGGATGAGGGTGAGTTTTACCACCCCTGGTGTTGACATATGACAAGTTGTGGAGTGAGGGTGAGTGTACCAGCCCTGGTGTTGACATATGACAAGTGTGGGAGTGAGGGTGAGTGTACCAGCCCTGATGTTGACATATGACAAGTGTGGGAGTGAGGGTGAGTGTACCAGCCCTGGTGTTGACATATGACAAGTGTGGGAGTGAGGGTGAGTGTACCAGCCCTGATGTTGACATATGAAAAGTGTGGAGTGAGGGTGAGTGTACCAGCCCTTTGGTTTGACATATGACAAGTGTGGGAGTGAGGGTGAGTGTACCAACCCTGAGTTGACATATGACAAGTGGGGGGAGTGAGGGTGAGTGTACCAGCCCTGGTGTTGACATATGACAAGTGGGGGAGTGAGGTGAGTGTCCCAAACCCCTGATGTTGACATATGGACAAGTGTGGGAGTGAGGGTGAGTGTACCAGCCCTGGTGTTGACATATGACAAGTGTGGGAGTGAGGGTGAGTGTACCAGCCCTGGTGTTGACATATGGCAAGTGTGGGAGTGAGGGTGAGTGTATCAGCCCTGGTGTTGACATATGACAAGTGTGGGAGTGAGGGTGAGTGTACCAACCCTGATGTTGACATATGACAAGTGTGGGATTTGAGGGTGATTTGTACCACCCTGGGTTGACATATGACAAGTGTGGGAGTTGGGGTTTGAGTGTCCCAGCCCTGGTTTTGGGACATATGACAAGTGTGGGAGTGGGGTGAGTGTACCAGCCCTGGTGTTGACATATGACAAGTGTGGGAGTGAGGGTGAGTGTACCAGCCCTGGTGTTGACATATGACAAGTGTGGGAGTGAGGGTGAGTGTACCAGCCCTGGTGTTGACATATGACAAGTGTGGGAGTGAGGGTGAGTGTACCAGCCCTGGTGTTGACATATGACAAGTGTGGGAGTGAGGGTGAGTGTACCAACCCTGATGTTGACATATGACAAGTGTGGGAGTGAGGGTGAGTGTACCAGCCCTGGTGTTGACATATGACAAGTGTGGGAGTGAGGGTGAGTGTACCAGCCCTGGTGTTGACATATGACAAGTGGGGGAGTGGGGGTGAGTGTCCCAAAGCCCTGGTGTTACATATGACAAGTGGGGGAAGGAGGGTGAGTGTACCACCCTGGTGGTTACATATGACAAGTGTGGGATTTGAGGGGAGTGTACCAACCCTGTGTTAACATATGACAAGTGTGGGAGTGAGGGTGAGTGTACCAGCCCTGGTGTTGACATATGACAAGTGTGGGAGTAAAGGGTGAGTGTACCAGCCCTGGTGTTGACATATGACAAGTGTGGGAGTGAGGGTGAGTGTACCAGCCCTGGTGTTGACATATGACAAGTGTGGGAGTGAGGGTGAGTGTACCAACCTGATGTTGACATATGACAAGTGGGGGAAGTGAGGGTGAGTGTACCAGCCCTGGTGTTGACATATGACAAGTGGGGGAGTGAGGGGATGTACCAACCCTGTGTTGACATATGACAAGTGTGGAGTGAGGGTGAGTGTACCAGCCCTGTTGTTGACATATGACAAGTGGGAGTGAGGGTGAGTGACCAGCCCTGGTGTTGACATATGACAAGTGGGGAGTAAAGGTGAGTGTACCAGCCCTGGGTTGACAATACAAGTGTGGGAGTGAGGGTGAGTGTACCAGCCCTGGTGTTGACATATGACAAGTGTGGGAGTGAGGGTGAGTGTACCAGCCCTGGTGTTAAATTGACAGTGTGGGAGTGAGGGTGAGTGTACAGCCTGGTGTTGAATATGAAAGTGTGGGAGTGGGGGGGTGACCACCCCCTGATTTGACATATGACAAGTGTGGGAGTGGGGGTTGAGGTGTACCAGCCTGGCGTTGACCATATGACAATTTGTGGGAGTGGGGTGAGTGTACCAACCCTGATGTTGACAAAATGACAAGTGTGGGAGTGAGGGTGAGTGTACCAGCCCTGGTGTTGACATATGACAAGTGTGGGGGGTGAGGGTGAGTGTACCAACCTGATGTTGACATATGACAAGGTGGGAGTGAGGGTGAGTGTACCAGCCCTGGTGTTGACATATGACAAGTGTGGGAGTGAGGGTGAGTGTACCAGCCCTGGTGTTGACATTTTGACAAGTGTGGGAGTGGGGGTTTGAGTGTACCAGCCCTTTGATGTTGACAAAATACAAGTGTGGGAGTGAGGGTGAGTGTACCAGCCCTGGTGTTGACATATAAACAAGTGATACACAAAGGTTTGATTATCAATATATAACGAATAACTAGGATACCGAGACTAAATTGTCAGTGGAACAACACAAGGATAGTGATTAAACATGATGGAAGTGGTTTAACTAAAATTGGCCCATCCTTCAGTGGTGTGCTACAGCCATACGTCTGGCAGTGCTGCCAGGGAGCCACTCAACTTACCATACACAACCATAAGACACCATATACCATATACCACAAATCCAGTCCAGACCAGTTGTGGAGAAACTCAGTAAAGTCAGTAAATTAAAATTATATAATGAGTGATCAAAAGAGGAAAAAGCTGGAAAGATTTTTACAGTGAACAAAACAAATTAAATGCATATTATAGCCATAATATAGTCCCCCCCCCCAAAAAAAAAAAAAAAAAAAAAAAAAAATTACCCACTACCCACTTGCCACAAGCCTCGGTTTCTATAAATACATCTCACATATTACTGTCACCAGTAGAGAGAAAGGTAAAGTGGAAATCAGTCTTCTTCCGTGGCATACAGAGTGAAGTAGGATACAGGCAGGATGTACAACATACCTGTAGGACATGTAAAAAAATCCTTGGAAGGAAATCCAGGATCACATGTAACCTGTGCTTTTCGAAACATCACATCCCTTGTGCAAGGCTAAACACGGCCTCAAATTATTAAGGTGCTTCTGGTTGTGCAATAAAGATATAGAACTTTGGGCAGGTATGAGAAAGGTACTAAGAAGGGTAATAAATGATAAAAATAACCAAGAAAATAAAGATGAACTCTTGGAAAGTCTACCAAAAATATATAAAACATGGGAGAAAGAGACAGGAGGAGTGAACCAAAAAATACAGAATGGTCATACCACAACCCATACCACAACAGATGACTCGAAACTATATAGTCACTCACCGAAAAAAACACAGGAAACAAAAACGTCAGTTAACCCTAACTTCCCACATAGTGCTAGCCCAGACCCATTCACCAGTCCTAACACTACTGCCCATAGCGCTGGTGCTGGCCCAGGCTCAGCCCCCAGCCCCAGTGCTGACTCAGTCTCAACCCCCAGCTTTAGTGCCATTCCAGAGTCTACTAGGGACCCTACCACAGTCACCAATAAAACCTTAAATATACAGCCATCATTGCACAAGACCATAGCCCACATTACAGATGTAGTGGAGGAGTCTCCTTCGTCTTCTGGGAAAAGTAGATGGAACCCAGGACGGGGTGGCCCTGGCTTGGATACTGAGGATTATAGTGCAGTCTCTGAATCTGCAGAAATTGAGAACACAGCTACCAACATTTCTACCCAACCAAAAGTGAAATTGTGCAAATTCTGTTTGGGGCATCTTTAAGCATGGAATATATCGGTACATGCAACTCTGAGCATCCCATAGAAATATAGTGACCTCCTGTCTATGGAGTGTGTCGTTCTCCCTCTTGTGATTTCTTTCACCCAGAAATGCGCCACGCATCGGTCCTCCAGAAGCAGTGTTACAATACCAGCTGCTCTGCATACCATTTAAAAGGGACCAGGAGGTACAGACCTCACAAGACAGAATAGTAGCTACGACAACCTCACTCCAGGTGATTTTTTAATGGCAGGAAACGGAAAAAGAAAATGGAAGGAAATAAAAATGGTCCACTTCCTTGGAGCTTCGTTGGCCTGGAGGCACAGCCAGTGCACCTCTCTCATGGCCCTCCAGAACTACAACTACTGATGCCAATAACAAAATCCCTCCCCAACAAACACAGAATACAACATTATTTATATTTGCTAATAAACAGGGCCTTAAGCCATCCACAAACAACAAAATATCTTTTATCAATGGACTTCTAGAGGAGTCTAATGCGATGTTTGCAGCCTTCACCAAGAACCACACTAAAGATCACTTTGACAATGAAATATGGATAAATGGGTACAACCTTTTTAGATGCGACAGAAAGAACAGGCAACAAAGGGGAGGGGTTGCCTGTATGTCAAAGAGTCACTCATCTGCCCGGAGATGCTGAACACCACAAATGATGTAGTTAAATTTCTAACAATCAAAACCTAGTCATTGTGGTTGTATATAAGCCACCAGATGCAACCTCCCAACAGTTCAAGGAACAGCTACTGAAAATTGATTACTGTCTGGAAAGCCTTCCAGCTCCATCCCAAACTCTTATGCTTGGGGACTTCAACCTGAACTTTAATGATGTTTCAGTTTGTTTCACTGACTAATTTAATATTAAAAACATTTACTCTAGCTGAGAAACAATAAATGTTATAACTGAGGATAATGCACACATGCCCTGTAAAGTGAGCTGTAATCAAACAGCAACCGGCAAGTGAGACTTCTGAATGCCACATATGATGAAGTTCCTAGAAACGCTTGTCAACCTTGAGACCGATACTGTAATCTTTCCCCATTAATGCAGGATAATGTCATTAACAAACACTGTCGGGGGGCAGCATCAAGCATGAAAGATGAGGTATAAAGCACTTTATCAAAGGAAATGAAAAAGTTACTTATATTAACAACTTTCAAAACAGTAACCAGTCAAATTTTAAAAATGAGATTTTCAGTCCTGCCAGAGCCCCACTTGTACAATCTCCCTCCATTCATCACTCTGTTACAATACGCCCACCAAGCGAGCAAGCGTCCAAAGTTTTAGATTTTGTTGAAGAACAGATAAGTTTGTTGTGACAACAAGTACAGAGTATCAGTGACATGTAGTGACTGTGAGATACTAAGACATTTCAACCTTGTAACTTGCAAAGTTGCTATCCTGTCAGTGGCCTCACCTTCAACCTCACATCTCTCACAGGATGTTACAAGTGCGCAGCTGCCCTCTAAGGACTGACCATATGATGAGCAGAACATAGAAACCTTGATCATCACCTCATTAGTAAAGAGAGAAACTGTAATATTTTCAGAGATGATCCAACTCTCTGCAGCGATGGTTGATATAAACCTAATAAATCATCATTACTCATGTAAGCGGCATCAACAAAAATATTCAAATATAGGCAACTAAATCGAGAAAGAAGTTCTGCATTTTCACGGTTATGTTTAATATTCCATGGGACCTCTCAACAAATGTAGAACTAATGTGCTTAAACTTTTTGAATCTAGTAATGATCTGTGTATTTTGAACAGAGGCAAAATGACGTAAAGCTCATTTCAAACACGCAGATTAACTCGTGAACTACTTTCCTTGTAAGTGACTTTGGACCATCACCCAGATCTGAAGGTTGATGCAAATGGAAAATTTAGAGAAAAACATGCTCAGAACCCAGTCTTCTTGATCACACATATGCTTCTTATATCCGGTAATATGTATAACATAGGGAAGTCAAAAAGTCCCGTACATCTCTATGAATTCCTACATCCACATACTTTAATTTGGGAAAGTCATTTTAAAACCTCCCCCCATTCTAATTTTAAGAATGACCAGCATTTTGTCTAGGCCAATCAAAAAAGCCTGTGATATAAACTATCTCCAGACCCTCCCCACCATCAAATCACAATTTCAACAGTAGATGATTAATTCCCTCAAATATTTCATCGTTTCTGACAGCAACAAAACTTATCAATGCTAGGTGCAGCATGTCCAATTTCCCCTTAAAATATCCCCTTTAAAACAATTTCCATTCTCAGATAAATCCACTAATTAGATGTAGAAATTTTACATATAGTAACCACAATAGATATGCCTTACAAACTGTAAATTAAGCTGTGTAAAGTTTTTACTATTCCAAAAGGTTTGAAGTTTTCAAAAGAAAAAATATTTAAGGTGACACTAAAATGGTATTTTGTTCCTACCGTCACTATCTGAAAAAGAAAAGAAGTCCATGTTTAGAATGAATGAGAGATAAGTACACATAGAAATATAATATACACAACATAGGTAAACAAACACATATTAAAGTGTGTAATGGAACAAATAGAAACACGATTTGAATGTGCATGATAATACAAATACATGTGCAATGTGTACATATGAAATAAATAAAGGCACACGATATTATGAAAAGGAAAAATGTGTATAATAAAATGAGCGAGCATGTATTTTCTTTATTAACACATTGGGACATTTATCCCACCAAAGTAAATAATTATTATTATTATTATAATTATTATTATTATTATTATTTTGTATATAATCAAAAAGAGCTCTAAGCCACAAGGGCTATACAAGCGCTTCAGGGTAAGGAAGGAAGCGAGGCCTATCGGGCGGCAGAAGGGAAAATGGATGAATAGTAGGTTACAGAAAACAGCAGGCAGGGGAATAGTGTGGGGGTAAGGTAGCAAGAGACTGAGGTAGAAAGGGCTGAAAGTAACATCATCAGAGTTGTGTGGATTTAAGTCATTTTGTTGTCAAAAAGTCAAGAGAGAGTCCGGATGAAGGTGGTTCCGAGTCAGCAATGAGGGAAGGTAAAAGAGAGAGGCACGGAGCGAAGAAGACGTTGAGGTAAATTCTGTGTGCTCGCTGATATAGTGGGCAGTCTAACAGAATAATGGCTGACCAATACTGGAACCTGACAATTCCTCACACAGAGGAGGAGCAGGGCCGCCTCTCCATTAAGATATCATGAGTAAGACGATTATGGCCAATGCAAAGTCGGGAAGAGTAGTCTCTAAACCATCGACACTGGTGCAAGAAGACGGCCCGTAACGTCTATACACGGTTTAATGAGAACAAAGTTTGTTATTGAGCAGAGCAGACCAACGAAGTTGCCAACGGTGTGGAAGTAGTGGTAAGCTATTACAGCAAAATAGTCCGGACTGGAACACCTCTATATGTAATTGTAGGTCATGTACTGGCAGAAGAGCACAGCTTTTCCTTGTCTGCCTGTTCATTGCACCTGTACGTCAACATGACCAGGGACCCCAACCTAAAAACAAATCTTTATGTGCTTGTAGAGAGCAGCGTAGCCAATGTTGGATACGTGAGAAGTGGTTGGGTGAGGTGTATCAAATTTTCCGTAAAGCCAGTAGAGCACTAAGGGAGCCTGAGACAACCACAATGATGATAAGGATAGATGCAATACGAAATAAGTGGTTGCAAGAATGACCATACAATTCAGCAGGTAAAATGCTAGCCGGAAGATAGTAAAATGCCCTCGCACAACACTGTCCGAAACACTGCTGCTGACTCCACGCTGTCAGAAGAATTAGAGCCATCTTGTACAACGGCGATGGCATTGAGAATGAGAGTGGAAAGTGGTCAGAAAAAGAGAGCGAGAAGGCCAACTCATATGCAGTTGTGCATTTCGAGAGCAAGGGAGTGAGAAAGAACAGACCCTGAACCAGCTGGAACTTCCCATGGGGTAGGGAAAATGTGAGATCTACATGAACATATAAAGCGGTAACTGAAGGGAAGACACGAGCGAATGTAGGCGAAGAGAAGGGATGGTAGCAAACAGGGGGCGGCGAACAAATAAAGAATGTCTACAAATATCAGTGTCCAGTCTATAAATGAAGATTGCGGAGATCGTGAGAGCGCACATAGTAGCGAAGGCAATGGAAATCACGGGGCGATCATACAAGGATGAAACATTCCTTTTGCATAGATGGCTCTCACAGGGGAAGAGCGAAAAGCACCAAGGGCATAAACGAAATCCTTGGTGATGTGATTGGGCTTAAGGCTAGAGAGAGTAGCCAGGGAGAGGCCGCTTGAATAGATTCAGGCACCATAATCAAGTTCAATAGAATGAGGGCTGAATGTAGGCGAAGAGAGTTCTAGTTCTCGATCAGCTCCCATGAAAGATGAGCAAGGATTTAAGAAGGTTCAGCCAGCTGTGGACAAGTTGCCTTTATGGAGAGGTAATGGGGGTTTCCAATAACCTACGTCAAGAGAAGGCCTAGAAACCTGACTGTATCACGTATTCAGGGAAACGTGAGGCCATATAGGTAACAAAGGATGATTCAGAGATGAACTAGAGGGTGTCTTGTAAAGTAATTTGGTGATTTGGAACTGGAAAATTTAAACCCATGTGTGGTGGCCCAATTGGTAACACGGTCCGACTGCATGCTTGGAGAGAAACTAGTAAAATTAGGTACAGTCAAGCGCCTGCCAAGCAATAGTAAAGTCATCTACACAGAGTGATTACCAATATTGATGGAAGAACAGACATCAAATCTTTATAGCAAGAAGAAGAAAGTTTGTGCTCAGTAACACATCCCTGACGAGAACACCTTCAGCTTGACAAAGTCAGGGGAGAGCACATAATTGACTTTGCACACAAAAATGTCCCTGTCAATAAAAAGTCTTAAGGAAAGATGGTAGATTGCCTCGTGGAGGCCTAAGGATCTGGGCTTGGGCCAAAATATTATGACCTCCTAGTTGTGTCATATGCCTTCTCAAGGTCAAAATATGGTAATAACTGAGTGTTATTCGCAAAGGCATTACGAACAAAAACGTATCCAAACATATTAAGGGGTCAATGTAGAACTGGCCCTTACGAAAGCCATATTGATGAGTGGAGATACTGTTGTGTTTCTCAAATATCACATATAACGTTTTATTTACCAGACTTTCCATCACTTTTGCAAACCTGCACTGGTAAAAGCGATGGGACGATAGTGGGAGGCTTCATGTCCCGTAGTACCCGTTTGTGGAAAAGGGAGAACAATGGCAGATTTCCACAGCTGTGGAAGAACTACCTTGTGACCATATAAGATATAAAAAGGCGTAAAGGACTGCAAGGGCTGACTGATGTACAGCAGTAACCAGTACGAATATGAATGTCGTCCGCCCCAGCTGTCGATGATCCTGTCAAGATGAGAGTGTTTGCCTTCCAGTTCCTGAAGTGTAGAAGGCGGACGCTAGATATAACTGTTCTTCTCTTAGAGAAGAAAAGTCCAAGGTCTCTAACTCTCGTAGATTTTGAGGAAAAGAACGAGGGACAGAGAAGAGCCCCAAGAGAAATACTGATCAATGATTGCCAATTTCAAAGGCAACATCTAGAGGTTTTGCTATATCAACACTGCAACCGCAGAACAGGATCCGGTTAGGAGAATATTTACCCTCAGTTTCCGGTACTTTTGTCCAGTACAGCACTCATAGAGTAAGCATAGGTGATGTGTAGACATAATCTCTCGCCAGCAAGTGTGTTTCGCGCTGCGGCCTGAGAAGGTTGTTGAGGTGGTTCGTGACTTGTAGAGAGAATGTGAGCGAAACAGAATGACTTCAGATGTATCATCCTGTAGTGGAAGGAAGGGTGGGT